>CM061136.1:173865553-174551758 GCA_030789695.1 Scilla litardierei | reverse complement strand
CCACCTCATACTCCCCCCCTCTCTCTCACAAAAATCAAAAAAGAAAATGAACCCTATCTCTCTCCTCATCCTCCTCTTTTCCTTCTCAATCCGACCCGCATTGTCCATCCGACCCGATGCCGACCCCGATTCCCTCCGCCTCGACCTGATCCGCCACCCCTCGGATCCCCTCACCACCCGAGCCGACCGCGTCCGCGACCTCGTCCGAAACGACCGCGCCCGGCAAAGTTTCATATCGGCCACCCTCCATCGGAAAAACATCCCAGAATGCTACGGATCTACGCCGCCGCCGCCGCCGGCGGAGGCAGCCGAATCCTTCGCAATGCCGATGACGTCCGGGGCGTACACGGGCACTGGCCAGTACTTCGTTCGGGTTCGGGTCGGCACGCCGGCACAGAGATTTCTGCTGGTGGCCGACACGGGAAGCGATTTGACTTGGGTCAACTGCCGATACGAGAGGAAGAGGGTGAGGAACAAGAGGAGGTGTGAGAATAACAAGATGCCTTGCGGGTCGGGTCGGAGACGGAAGCGGGTTTTTCGTGCGGATCTGTCGAGGTCATTCCACCCGATAAGCTGCTCGTCGGAGCTGTGCAAGACACAGCTGCCCTTCGCGTTGACCACGTGCCCGACTTCTACCTCGCCTTGCGCATACGATTACGGGTACGGTTTCAATCCTTTAAACCCTTTATTTAAATTTTTTTAAAAATAAATTTTATTGCTTTGTTTTGTTAGCCAAGACGTGTTTCGTTTGAGTTGGCGTATAAGAAATTTAAAAAAAAATTAATGAAATGGAGATGGAATATAAAAATGAAAAAAATGCTATTTTTTTTTCATATTTGGTTGTTAACGAAATTGTGAAGAAATTTATAAGTAAAACAGAAAAAAATATTCTCTCTTATTTGATTGCTAGAAATGAGAAAATATTTGCGGATGGTTATTGTTAAATTATTTCTAGACTTTAATTCACAAATAAAATTCATTCAGAAGTTCGTTCGCAAATAATTCTGTGAAGTTTAATAGTAGTTTAGCTTAACATAAACGGATACGATTAATATGATTTAGTTATTTAAAATAAATTCTAAAATATATCAATAAATGATATTGATCAATTAGTTAGTTTGATTAAAATCTCATAACGCCACTCCTTTTTTGGGGGGTAAAGATTCCTGATTAATGTGAGAAAATCACACCAAAACGGCATAAAAAATTACATCCTTTTTCGAAAGCACAAGCTTGCAAATTTTTGTGTGGTGGGCAAGAGTGATGCAAGTCACATTCCACATTCAGTATTGCATTTATTAACAAGCTTGCCATTATCCATTACAAGTTTACCGAAAAGAACTTAAGAACGGCAAACTTGTAAATTATGCAACATGTTCAACATGTAAAAATGTCGTATTATTAAAAGAAGAGAGTGAAGATATCAGAGGGGGAGTTCCAGCACCATAAATGGCCTTAACTTGTAGGAGAGCGAACAACACAATTACGAGGAACACGAGATGGCTGCGGGTTGTTTTTAATTCAGTGACCAGAAAATCATTAAATGCACCCGAAATTTCTAACATGTATATTCTGCCATTTACTTCCCGGGGTTTGTGGGACCCACGTGTCATCAACGGGTGAAAAAGATATTTGACCGTCTACCCAACTTCAGCAAGTTTTATATTCAGATAAAAAGGAAAAACTGTAAATAAAAATAAATTAAAATGCAGGATATGTTGGTAGTTGCATTAATTTTTTCAACGTTATTTACTTAAAGGCACAGCGTGCAGCGTAGATATTGTTTGAGTGGACACGTGTCTGCATATGGCTGGCCCGATTAGGTGCGTGCAAAAGACAAATTCGTATGGTGTGAGTCTCGTGCATCCTTCATTTTGTGGTAAATAACATTGGATCCTCTCTGCAATTTCGTTTGTTTGTGTTTTTTTTGGGGAGGGTCATAATGTCGTTTTGCTGTTTTTTTATCGTTTAAAGTTTTGACACTGTGCTATTGAAAATTTTAAATTACATGGTATTTCATAGGTATGTTGTTTCCGGACGGTTTGCTAACTATGCTGCTCCAACGTATTGGACAAAAACAGGTATGCCGACGGATCATCGGCACAGGGATTTTTCGCAAACGAATCGGCAACCATAACCCTATCCAACGGCCGCAAAAAAAAGCTGAAAGGCCTTGTCGTTGGGTGCACATCATCATCCGTCGGATCGAGCTTCCGATCGTCGGACGGCGTTCTCGGCCTCGGCCACAGCAACACCTCTTTCGCCTCGCGGGCCACCTCACGCTACGGTGGGAAATTCTCCTACTGCCTGGTGGACCACCTTAGCCCAAAGAATGCGACGAGTTATCTTATCTTCGGCCCGAACCACCGGCTCAATGCCTCGTTGGCTCGACAGACAGAGCTCTTGATCAGGCCGATGATCGAGCCGTTCTACGGTGTCGGAATCGCCGGCATTTCGGTCGCCGGCAAGGTGCTGAGAATACCGCCAACAGTATGGAGTTTCCGAGAGGGCGGCGGGACGATTATCGACTCGGGCACGAGTCTTACCTTCTTAGCCAAACCGGCTTACGAAGCCGTGACTTGGGCTCTTAGCCGGCGGCTCACGGGGATCCCTCGGGTGGATGTTGATGCATTCTCCTTCTGTTACAATTGGACCACTGTGGGAGCACTTGAGGTTCCAAAGCTTGTAATACATTTTAACGGCTCGGCTAGGCTCGAGCCGCCGGCTAAGAGCTACTTGATCGACGTGGAGGCCGGCGTCAAGTGTATCGGGCTAATGTCGGCGGCGTGGCCGGGGCAATCGACGATCGGAAACATAATGCAGCAGGAACATCTGTGGGAGTTCGACATACAGAATCGACGGCTGAGATTTCAACGGTCCAAGTGTACATCTTATTGATGATGATGATGGTACATAGAAACATGTATGATTCTTTTGTGCACTTGAGCTTAATTTTTTTTTCTTGGGTTTTAAAATATGTGTATTTTGTGATGCAATAACAAATTAAGATTAATTTTGATTTGTGAACGATTAGATTTTGGGGGAGGGGGAACGAGCAGATGTAGGTGGGGTCCATACGTTAATAGGACTTTGTCTAATTGCGTGATGTCGTTACGTTACAAATTGCAAACGCATCATCCCGTGAGCGAAAGGGATGGGGGCAACTTTTGGACTTTGTTTGTTTGTTTGTATATTGTGAGTGGGATCCAAAGGCTGTACATTAATATCTCATGATTGGGAGCAAACAAGGGAGCATGGCTTCACTCCAAAGTTTGGGAGATTCCTTTTGGTGCATGCTTGCAAGCATGAACACTTGTTATTCCCCTTCCCTTTGGAACTGTTGCTGGGGGGCACCTTGCCATTTTTATGTATTTTTTATAGATTTAGTGGATAATCGATGACACCTGATCTTTGATTAGAATAGAAATAAGCCCCATAACTTGCAAGATAAGTTTGTATCTTTTGGCTTCTTGCTGCATACAAAACACCAACGATATCTTAGGATGAATATCGTATGATTTTTCATAGATTTTTTGGTGATTATTCCGGAGCCTAGAACAGGGGTGAGCCACATCCACAGGCCGATCTCAAATCATCCGAGCATTAAAAAAAAAATTAACTTGAATTCTCCCATAAAACTCTCAAACCAATGTAAAATTTCGAGGAGATGATGAACATATCATCTTTGTTGCAGTGGAACGAGATCGAGATGAGGAATTACACTCTTTGGATCGGAATTTGAATAACAAACGGGAACCAAACACTATTTCACCACCAAGATTACCTTCAACTCTTTCTTCTTGAGATAAAAGAATGTATCTTTTATATATAAGAATGGGAGGGGGATGTTTTCTAAAGTTGAAAATTTAACAACATTAAAAAACACTAGAGAAGTTTCAATCACTTTTCCATTGGTAACCCTTAACTTTTCTCAATTTCAATTATCCACAAATGATAATCAAAATTTGCATATAAGCCACCAACCCTTTAGTATACCATATGGGTCAAACCCGTCATGAACATATCGAAATCCTATAGATGTTAAGTTTTTCGTTCAAAAAATAAAAGAAATTTTTTTGGAGTGTTATGAATGGTATTATGTAGGCCCATCATAGGCACATGAAGGTCTATCCTATCTTGTACTAGATCAGTATTTTGTACCCTACATAAACTATGTATAATACCATTGTATGAACTCTTCCTTATAAATAAAGGTCTACTATCTCTCGTAGAAAGTACTTTTATAACAAGTTATCAGCACGCTCTTCCATAAGAGTGATGCGACGTGGTATGAAAGCTTTTGCGAACGACGAAGGATCAGAAGAGCGTTGATTCTCGAACGCTTAAGGATCAGAGGATGTTCTCACGCAGGCATACGATAAAATCGAAATATTCCTTTCGATTTTAAGGTACTCATACAAATTTTTTTCTCTAAAATTATCATCACGATTATTTTGACCAAGATCTATATTTTGATATCAGAAAATGTATTAAATAATAATAATAATAATACGAGGGGCCCAGGCCGCACGACATTGGCCGATCTGGCCGCACGCCACGACCCACACGACAGTGGCCCATCTGGCCGCATGCCGCGGCTAAGCAGACCACATGACGACGGCCGATTTGACCGCATGCTGTGCCAAAAGAAAGAAAAAATTTGACAGCCGACAGCCCCCGGGACGTCAAATCCCCCTGCCACTACAACGGTGGTGCGCTACCATCGCTGGTGGCAACGCCCCTTTCGCCCAAACCTTAATTATGGTTTTGGTGCAAAAAAAATTTCTTCTTTGCGGGCCGAAGCCGGTAGCGCTTGCTGCGGGCCTCAGTTCACAACCAAAAACAAAAAACATTCTGACAGGCCGAATCCTGAATTCCTTGCTGCGGGACTTGGCCCACAACCAAAAAAACAAGAAGATGAAGAAGAAAGGGGTAGGTGATAGAAAATAAATAAAATAAATTTACATAATTGGGTATTGCTCGGTTTTCAATTTTTTTTCCTGAACCTGACCCTATTACCAATGCATCTAATTTTTCTTTCCGGCATAATTCCTAACTTTGATGCCTATTTTAGGATCAAGTTCAGTTGCAATATATCACATAGTATATGACATGTTTCTGGAGATATTTGGCTTATCTTTATGATCTTTTGCTTAATAATTATGTGAATCATGTGACCGCTCTGCCGTTAGTTACCTAACCTAACGGTGTATGACGTTGCCTCGTGATCCAATTAATTATTAAGCTTGAAAATTTTAAATTTATATATCTGTGTCTGATACGTTGATATGTGATGTAAATGTTTTAAGCACAATTTCTGCATGAATGGCTATATTGTGGTTTTGGATCGGCTTTAGTCATGCTTTTATTTTCCTACACTTTTCTTTTTTTATGAAAGAAAAATGTAGTGAGGAATATACTGTAATGTCCAAGACCGATGGCTACATACGTCCATGAAGGCGGAGGCCACCTCTAATGAAGAAGATTTTTATAGGACCCATGTGGTTTTCAAAGGTGTACTTTTTTATTTATGTAAAAAGGGACTATTTGGACTATGGATATTATTTATTTGTGGTGACTAGCCGATCTACACAATTAGTCTATTCACTTTAAAATGGTTCTGCATAAAATATCTTACAGTTTCATATATTAATTCATATTCATGCAATTGTGCTTTTCTAGATAAATGGCTAAAATCACGAGCGTTGATTTTGAAATATTGGGCGCCTCTGGGAAGAACTACCTTAGTTGGCAATTGGATGTAAAGTTCCATTTGCGAGCCCAAGCCCTTTGTACCACAATCACAAAAGACAATAAAGCGACAGATATTGATAAAGCAAAATCAATAATCTATATTCGTCGCCATGTGAACAAGACCCTAAAGGCTGAATACCTTACGGACGAAGATCCACTTGATCTATGGACTACTCTTGAGGAACGATATAAACATTAAAAAGATGTTATTCTCCTAAGGGATTGTTATGAGTGTGAAAATATGATACTATGGGATTTTAAATCCATAATTAAGTATAACTCAGCACTATTCAACATCACCTCATGTCTGAAGTTGAGTAACGCCCCGCTCCACAGGAAGTACGAATCCGTCCCAGCTATTCTTAAAGAGGCGAAGGTGGAGAGGGGGGGGGGGGGGGGAGAGAGAGAGAGAGAGAGAGAGAAACAGAGAGTAGCATGCCAATGCACATGTTCTGGGATAGTACACGTAATGCCCCAAGGAAACAACAACCCAAAAAGAAGGTAGTGTACTGTCACGCCCGCTTCCCATTCTACCAGGAGCGAGGACGCGAGCGGGTCCGCGATGTGCTTAAAACAAAGAGGAGTACTTTTTTTCTTTTTGAAATCCTTTCTTTTTCTTCCTCCTTGGTTTAAACACACTAAGCGTCTGTATAGAAATTGCAGATCCTTGCATGCAATTTAAGAAGCAGCTTAAACAACATTATTACATATCCAGCTACAATAATTAAGATACAACTTGGGCCTAGTATAGTCAATACAAACAAAGTACATAATTACATCATTTTAAATGTAAATAAAGAGTCGCGAAGGGGATCGTCTAATCTTCTGTGGGTAGGTACTCCACGTAGTCTTCGAACACTGGCTCGACTCCTGTAGCAATGTCTTCAAAGAACACACTATCGATACCTGACGGACATTTCGTAAAACAACAAAATGAAATGTCCGTCAGCGAGGTTTACTCGGCAAGATAATCTCAAAACCAAATCGTCAGACATTTAAAATTTGATCAAGCTGAACTTTAAAGAATTAAAGACAAGCAATAAGTTTAAACTTTAAAAGAGTTAAAGACAAGCAATAAGTTTAAATTTTAAAAGAATTAAAGCAGTTAAAGCAGTTGAAGCAGTTAAACATTTGCAACTTGCAGCAATTTAATCATTTGATAGCCATTTGCAATACCATTTGCAAACTGTAACAATTTCATTATTCAATAACAATTTGCAATGCCATCTATAACCTGTGACAATTTTGCATTTAATAAGCAACTGTAGCAACCTGTAAAAAAGGAGGTTAGAACAATAATCAATAACCAGTCTATCCTAGTGATAAGTCCATGTCCAAGAGTACTAGAGATAACCGACAAGCAGCCTGCGACGGGAGCAACTCCGAGGCTTACCCACCGTTCCGATATGGCAACGGTCAAGGTTCTAACCCCCGTAATGTGTTGGAGGTAATTTAGTATAGCGCATCCAGCCACTCTGTAGCACTTGTGATCATAGACTACCCCAAACCCAGGTCAAGTCAAGTGTCGGTCAAAAGGACATGTACTATCTATTTATTGTTGAAATTCCATCTTCCATTCAATATTATTAAAGTTCCATCTTCCATTCAATATTGGTGAAGTTCCATCTTCCATTCAGTCAATTCAGTCTCGGTGTTTCAATAGTCCGTACAATAGTTTCTCGAAAGTTCACAACTTTGTGACTCGAGTTAGCAATTTAAATGAAAACATCAGGATCACTTAAAATAGATGAAAGAACGAGTAAAATATAATTTTAACTAAGCAAAAGAGTTTAAATTAGCTTAATGTTAGAAGATGATTGGAGAGGATTTACCATGGCAAATAGCCATGGTACTATATTTATAAAACTCTCATGTTGATTTGGGAGTCCAAGGGCCTCCCCACTAACTTAGTGGGGAGTAATGGAGAGTGATGAGGGGAGGGAGGCCAAAGGCCACCCTCAACTCACAACACTCCCCCTCATCTCTCCATTACCTTGGGTTAAGCATATGAATACTTCAGGATTCAGTATGCCAATGGGGTGGATACTTCTGGATCCAGAGCCACTGCGGTTGCCTCGTTAAAACCTTAGCTGTGGAAAACCCAGTGGGAAAAACCAGCAGCTTAAGGGAAAAGAGTACAACTATCGAGGGACTCCCCCTGATCTGTACAAGCTTCAGGCTTGCAGATCTCCTATGTATCTATACAATCATCTCTTATTCGTCTATACATCCATCATGTTCTGAAAGAAAATACAATTATCACTCATCTATACAAGTTTCACTCATCTGGCGGTTATTGGAAGGCATAGTCGCTCTGGAGTGTAATGTTCTTCGAAGTTGGTAGATGACTCCACTAAAGTATTCTTTGAATCAGTCTTCAGTGTGTCTGCAAGGAACTGCTAGCCCTGGCTGAGCGTTTTCAATACTTGCTTCGTAGATGATAAGCTTCTCAGAAGATGTAGACATTGGATGATGATGTGTATATATTTAGGAGGTGGCCGGCCTATTGTGTTTCAGTCATCGCGATGATCTTTAAACCTGCATATGCAATGTATATTCCTTGACCCTTGGAAGTTGCGCAGAAGCAGCTTATCCTTGGTCTAGTGTTGCTCTCCAGGACAACACTGTATCTGGTTAACAACTTTACTGGAGACGTTCTATCAAAGATACGTGCAGTTGGCCAGATAATACACTAGAGCTAGGCTCTTCGGGATCTAGGATGTCCTCCCCCTCTTCCAGCTACTGGAAGGTATCATAAATAAGCATCCATTTTTAATAGGTTGCAAAAGGACATCATTCTTCATAAACTCCAGGTGTATGAAGAATATGAAAGGGTTTCACCACGAAGGTGTTTAATATGTAAGCCGAGACATCTTCGACATGATTAATAATAGTTCATCTTCAGGATGATTAATGTCATCTTCAGGATGATGGTTCATCTCCAGGATGATAGTTCATCTTCAGGATGATTAATGTCATCTTCAGGATGATGGTTCATCTCCAGGATGATAGTTCATCTTCAGGATGATTAATGTCATCTTCAGGATGATAGTTCATCTTCAGGATGATTATTGCCATCTTCAAGATGATTAATGTCATCGTCAGAATGATCGTTATACCTAGGTTTTTCATTTCCAAGGTATGCTTTAAAGCTATCTGAAATCTCAATGGTCTCTGCTGGAGATCCTATTAGCTTTAAGTCGACCATATGTAAGGCAAATATAACAAATCCTGTCAACGATCTTTCGAAAAGGATACAAAGACAGAATATTGATTAAGATCAACTAATGATCTTTGTAGCCTTTATGGAGAAGGCATTTCTACGTTTCTCTTCATCTCTGGTGGTAGAGTATACCCTTTTGGAAGTTTTATATAGATCTTTATATCTATATTGCCGTATATATATGCAGTCACAACGTCCATGAGCTGCATGTATTGGCTTTTGCAGAGAAGTGTAGGCTTAGTAGGAAAATGATCACATTTCCTTCATTTCAATTTCTTTATGAAATCCGAATTATATTTCACAGGTTTTTACACATTCAGGTGTATGGACTACTGGTCCAAAGACTTTGCTTTTCAAGAGTGAGTCCAGCTCTACTCTTATTGCCTCCTCCCACTTTGGCCATTCTATGCGTTTACGCAATAGAAAAGTGGGTAGACGTCAGCGTCGTATTCAGTGATGTGAACGGCAATAGCGAAAGCAAAACCGTCGACGACGACTGTGCTATATCTGACCAATACCTCTCCAATACGTACGTAATATAATGATTTTTCTCCTGTTGTTTCCTCTGTAGGGGAAATTAGGAGGGGAGAGGTTGCTGGTCTGAGCTCAGCATCCTGTGTGGTTGGATCATTTTAATATATCCAGGAATTTTCCTCTTTTGAGGAATTTTATATTTTGAACCTGGCAGGCGTCCTCTTTTCAATTGAGGTACAACCAATTCTGCTGCCGGTGGATTGCATCCATCTTTGGGAATGTCAATCCTAGCTGGCGTATTGGCAACAGGGACGGGTGAACGAACAATCTTCTGGTTGTCCGTAAATTTATCCGGCAATTGATGTACTTTAGTCTGAATGTGAAGGATCTTCTGGATCTTATCTTCACACGGAAAAAGTATGCGGATCATAACGAGATTAGGACTTTTGTGTCCCATGATATGGTCTAAGAAGCTTCAGGCTTCTTTAGACTGCGTGCCGATTTCAATGAGACTTTGCTCATTAAATTCACATTTATCAAGACTTCGTGGTAAACCATAAGCAAGCGGCATCAGCAATAAGATATGGTCACAAGCGGGCTATATCGTGATAAGCGATGCGGAATGCAGTGTGTTGGTCCCTAAACATCAACAGGCAACTGGGATTGAACAATGGACGTGAAAACCATTGGAGTCTCTTTACCAGAGACTCTGATAACCCATTCTGAGAATGAACATGCTACAGGATGTTCAATTTCAATGCCAGTTGCTTGGCAGAAGTCTTCAAAGATATGTGTAGTGAAATCACCCACATTATAAGCTTTGAGAAAGCTATGTTGCTAGTGAATATAAAGGCACACATAAGACCATCTAGTAGATGCATCAATCAGTACAATGAAGTACCGAAAAATGGGCCACTTGCGGGGTGAATAGGCCCGCAAAGGTCACCATGTATTCTCTCAATGAAGCCAGGAGACTCCAAACCCACTTTCAGGAGGGAAGGTCTCTCTATTAGTTTTCCCTTATGACAAAGGGGGACAAGGAAACTCAACCTTTGGAAGAATCTTCAGGTTCTCCAATGGATTCATTTGATGATGCGTCCATCATCACTGATCCAGGATGACCAAGTCCATTTTGCCAGAGTTAAAAACTATGGCAAAGAAAGGCACTTCTGGTGCTCAGTCGAGTTGGCTTTCTATATGATGAATATCTGTAATTATAGGTGCCCGACGGGGGGTCCAATGAAATCGTAAGTAGGTGGTCTTCTGGCCATGCTCTTGACGAGTTACATATTGATATTCAACATTTATTATCCACAGGTTTCAAGTTATGTTCGTTTAGAAGAAATATCCTTGAAACGTGAAAAATTCCTATATTTTTAAGGGGAGAAGTTTGCATCTTATAGTCTCGTTGTATGTGGGAGCAATATTAATGCTACACCAGTGCAACGAGGCACTGTCCACAATATTACATACTTCATCTATATGAAAAACGAAATTTTATTTTAAGTAAATGTAAAATGACATTCAAATAAAAGTTCGTACAAAAAGCAAGATGAAGCTACATGTAATTTTAAATGCATAGATAAAGATATGGCTCAATCGAGCAGGTCGTCATTCTTGAAGTCTTTTGCAGTTGAAATCATTGGCGGCTGGAAAGCCGCCAAGTTTGTTTCAGGAAGAGACTTCTGGCTTGCCTGATATAGTTCCTGGAGGTAGCGAGGAGTGCGGCAGTTTCTGGACCAATATCCAGTTATGCCACATCTATAGCATTTATCATCCCAGTTCTTCTTAGGAATTGACACTTGACCAGTGTTCTTACAATTCAATGTGAAGTTTCTCTTTCCTTTGTTGGTGTTGGTCTGGAGTGAAGCTCCTTGTGCTTGCTTCATTACAGATTTCCCTTTGATATTTTTAGCCTTCTTCTTGTTTTTCCACTTCCGGGGAGAAACGTGGTGGGCTTCAGGGATAGGGGCAGAACCAGCTGGACGTAGATTATGAGTAGCAAGCAGTAAATCTCTATTTTGCTCTGCCCTAAGTAGGCAAGAGATCAAATCAGAGAATTTCGTGAAGTTACGTTCACGATACTGCTGCATGAGGATTGCATCTTTCTCGTGAAACGAGGTAAATACCTTTTCCAACATGCGTTGCTCTGTCACTTCTTCACCGCACAACTTCAGGCGTGAGGTGATATTATGAAGTGCAGAGTTATACTCAGAGACGGACCTATAGTCCTGAAGTTTGAGGTTTTCCCACTCATAACTGGCACGCGGTAATATTACATCAATTTGATGTTTATACCGTGCCTCCAGCGCTGTCCACATCTCCATTGGGTCCTCTACCGTTAGGTATTCGGTCTTTAAGGTCCGATCTATATGTTTCCTAATATAGATAATGGCTTTCGCCTTATCCACATTAGAGATAGTGGTAGGAGGGCTGTTAGATGATTGGGCCGCTTCTGGGGACTTACTAGCAGAAGCATCGACCGCTGCTGGGGCCGATGAAGGAACCAAAATTGAGCCAAGGAGGGCCATCGAACGCAAGTGGAACTTCAGGTCCACTCGCCAACTCAGGTAATTTTTTACTGCAACATCAAGGACCTCGAAATCGAAGCTTGCCAATTTTGCCATTTATCTCTAGATCAAAGATCTAGGGAAGATCATGATAATAAAAATCCGTAGATAGTTTCGCTCCCGATACGCTCCAAAGAAAATTCCTCGCAAAGCTTCGCCGCAACAAAAGATTCCTTCGCGCGTAGGGGTTTAATTTTTAAGGAGAGGCGGGATGAAAAGCTCAAAGAATTTTAGAGCAAACATGCTGATAACGTGTTAGAAGATGATTGGAGAGGATTTACCATGGCAAATAGCCATGGTACTATATTTATAAAACTCTCATGTTGATTTGGGAGTCCAAGGGCCTCCCCACTAACGTAGTGGGGAGTAATGGAGAGTGATGAGGGGAGGGAGGCCAAAGGCCACCCTCAACTCACAACACTTAAAATATTTTCTAAGACTAGTAGTTATTTTTCAAGATTGTTAAATAATTTTTAAACAATTTTAGCCAATTTTAAAGAGCCAAAAAAGCAATTTTTAATCAAGAAACGATTTTTAAAACATATGTTCACGGAATTGTTTAGAACAAACCGTACGACAGAATTCTTCAAACAAGATATCAAAATGATCGTATTCACTAGCACTACGACATATATTTTTATCGTACGTTAGTGTACGTAAAAATCACAAACTACAAATTTTAAAAGGAATTTTAAGACAAGAAATTATTATTACTACACATGTTTAAATATTTATTCCGGGCAAACCACACGTCAGAATTCTGCAAACAAGATGTCAAAATGATCGTATTTACAAGTACTGTAACATATATTTTTATTGTATAGTAGTATACGTAAAAATTGCAAGCTACGAATTTTAAAAGGATTTTAACCTATTTAAGTTTTGCCTTTAAAAATTCACTGTGAGAAATATACTTGCCTTATGGCGATGAAACTAGCGCCAATGGATTCGTTTCGACGTTTCTGATTTTCTAGGACTAGTCTGGCAATTTTCTGAGGCCTGTACGCATTACTATCAATTTAAAACCAATAATATCATTTAATAAATATAAGAAAATACGTAAATACGTTAATACTTATTAAAATACGTATAAAATACGTTTTAAAATTTAAAATGAACGGCGTTCGTTTTTACCTCGCGAGAGAGAGATAGCGAGAGCGGGAGGGGGTGAGGGGGCGGCGGCGTCGCGACGAGGCGGCAGAGGCGTCAATCGACACCGACGGCGGCGGTTGCAGCGGCTAGGAGCGGCGGTCTATCGGGAGACGTTGGAGGGAGCTCGTTAATAGGGGAGGGTTGCTGGGGAGCTCACGGCGGACGGGGCGGCGATCTGGTCGGTTCGTGGGGCGGTGGCGGAGCTCGGCGACGGGTCGCGGAGGCAGTCAGACGGGCTCACGGTGGCGCTCCGGGATCGAGCGTAGGGCGTTAGGTGATGCACGGAGAGCTCCGACGGGGTGCTCTGTTTGAAGCGGAGGCGACAGAGGAGGGGCGGAGCGGGAAGCTTTGGTGGAGGGGTTGTGGGCCGAGGCGGTGGGCGCTCCGGTGGCGTGACGGCCAGGGGCGGCGTCCCAGGGTGCTGTCGGGTGTGTGGCGTCGGAGAACGGCGGTCAGCGGTCGGATGTCGTCGGCGCAGAGGCACTCGGGGATGCAGGGGCTGTGCTGTGGGCTGTCGGTGACAGCGAGCTCGCCGTGCGGCGTGAGCAGCATCAGCTGCGCGCTGCTCCTTTCCGACGAGAGATAGGTAGAGAGAGAGAGAGAGAGAGAGAGAGAGAGAGAGAGAGAGAGAGAGAGAGAGAGAGAGAGAGGAGTGAGATGGGTGGGTTTCGTTTTTGAAGAGAGGGTTCAGCGTGGGTTGGTTTGCCTGGGGATTAGTCTGAGTGAGAGAAGAGAATTAGCAGAGTTTAAATAGGGAAAAATACTTAGTAAACTATAAGTGTAATAAATATTTAGTCAATTGAAATAAATGCAAAGTTTTGGCTTTTTGACAAAAGAGTGTACAAATTAGACTAAACTTCTTTTATAAAACGTGTGAGGTTGCCGACGGTTTAAGGGTTTAACTAGGTAATTTAGCTAAGTTAAGAGTGATTAGTGAAAAGTCGTTATTACTATTTTGCAACGAAATTACAATTTTGCCCCTGAGGTTAAACGACTCCGAAAAATTATGAAAATATTGCCACGGGTTCGTATCGTCACGAGGATCGTGACTATGAGATCTAATTCGTAGTTTGGACTACGGAAATACGAGTTTTGGGCCAAAACGTTTAGGAAGCAGGTTTGCGGGTTCTCTATTGATTTGACTTCGGAAAATTATGAATTTAATATGGGAAGCACAAAATGATTATAGAATGACACTGTAGAAGTTTGAAATCATTTTGATAACGTTTACATAGAAAAATAAATGTTACGGCTATAACATTAATAATTGGGTTTAAATAATTATAAAAATCATCTAAAGGTTTAGGATGGTACTCGTATACTCTAAAATAGGCTATAACTATATTGGTTCAACAAAACATTTTTTTAATAAATGATTTAGAAACTATTTTGATTTAAAACTCCTGATCAACCATTACAAAATACTTTTAAATTAAGAAAATACGTAGAAAATAGGTATTGCTGAATATGGGTCATCACATTCTACCCTCCTTAAAATAATTCCGTCCTCGGAATTTAAAAGACCTTTCTAAAACTATTAATTGATGTTATGAAGAAGCTCAAGCAAATAAATGATATAAAAGATAGTAATCTAGTAAATCAGGTTGTAAATGGCATGCAATATAATGTGATATCACAACATCAAGAAAGCAAGAGATATTTCTAATTAGTATTAACATCATTATAGATTCCGTAATTAGTCCGGAGACCAGTATCATCATAATAATTATCTTGACTTTTCAAGTAGCCAAGGTTAATATGGCATTACATGAAAATGATAGTTATTATAATAACATCTGTTCGAACTTGGAACCTGAGGTGATAAGCTAGTAGCAAATTTAATCAATCACATCAAAAAGGAAGATCATAAAAATTTAAAAATTCAACGTAGGCTAATGATGACTAACGGGACCTAGCCAAGTAAGTCATCAATATAGCATACACTTACGGGGGTTTGATGGTAGGTGGGAAAAGAATTCAAACTATATGAAATCGGGTATAAGACGAAAGTAGGGGTAGAAAAGAAATACGAGCTCAAGAAAGAATAAGAAGGCGTAACAGTCTACACTTACAAGTCGTGGTTTGGCTCGTCTTAAATTCTCTAGTATCATCCTCAAATACTCCTGAGCGTCCTTCGACCTGCTACCATTGTCGAACTCGAATTTCTGGTGATCGAAAACTGAATACTACCCTCCTTAAAATAGACGTAGCTAGAGTTCAAGCGTACATAAAAATAGAAAGATTCTAAGAAGGTCAATCGAAAGGTCATCAAGCTAAAGGAATGGTGATAGTGATGAAGAACGATGACGTGACATAATCATGATTCACGTCTTTGCGGTCCAGCGGACACGGCCAGGGAAGTGACTAAGCCAGGATCACTTACACCCAGTCTAGCTAGGTTGATCCAACAAACTTAGCCAAGCACATTGAACGGATCATGGTCCATTGAAGGAAGCTTATCATTTATATGGGTGCCATCATCAACTGAAGGAAAAGTGATGAAGTGGGTAGATGGTTCAACATATGAAAATAACTGTAACTGCTAGCAAAAGAGGTTATTAGGGAAGGTATAACCAAGAATGGAACACGAGTCCCTAAGCAAGGGTTAAGAGTTCGAAAAAGGTAATGAGGTTCAAAGGAAATAGTTCGTTGCGAATTTGTGATAAGAAGCAATAGGAAACTTCCAAATCAAGAAGTGGACATGCTATGCAGACAAATACATGTAGCACGATAAAATATGCTAGCAATGATAATAAAGGCGATGGGTGTCAAATCGACGTAAAGGGAAAAGGTTCAGATATACTAGTGATTACCAGTTCAGCAGTCTCGTGGAGAATATAGGGTTGAATTTTCACTATTTTCTTTACGATACCCAAGATGTCGTTGTTGGTGAAGCCGTGAGTTTCTGGTTGACCTGCCATACTTCAAAACAAACCGCGATGTAAAGTAGGTTAAAATAAATCTATTCTAGTTGTACACTTAGATATTAATGTCATTTAAACCGATCTTAAATTATTTGCAAACGCATGACCTGCATGGGCCGCCACTAAAACCTGTCACGCCCCGCTTCCCATTCTACCAGGAGCGAGGACGCGAGCGGGTCCGCGATGTACTTAAAACAAAGAGGAGTACTTTTTTTCTTTTTGAAATCCTTTCTTTTTCTTCCTCCTTGGTTTAAACACACTAAGCGTCTGTATAGAAATTGCAGATCCTTGCATGCAAATTTAAGAAGCAGCTCAAACAACATTATTACATATCCAGCGTACAATAATTAAGATACAACTTGGGCCTAGTATAGTCAATACAAATAAAGTACATAATTACATCATTTTAAATGTAAATAAACAGTCGCGAAGAGGATCGTCTAATCTTCTGTGGGTAGGTGCTCCATGTAGTCTTCGAACACTGGCTCGACTCCAGTAGCAATGTCTTCAAAGAACACACTATCGATACCTGACGGACATTTCGTAAAACAACAAAATGAAATGTCCGTCAGCGAGGTTTACTCGGTAAGATAATTTCAAAACCAAAACGTCAGACATTTAAAATTTGATCAAGCTGAATTTTAAAGAATTAAAGACAAGCAATAAGTTTAAACTTTAAAAGAGTTAAAGACAAGCAATAAGTTTAAACTTTAAAAGAGTTAAAGCAGTTAAAGCAGTTGAAGCAGTTAAACATTTGCAACCTGCAGCAATTTAATCATTTGATAGCCATTTGCAATACCATTTGCAACCTGTAACAATTTCATTATTCAATAACAATTTGCAATGCCATCTATAACCTGTGACAATTTTGCATTTAATAAGCAACTGTAGCAACCTGTAGAAAAGGAGGTTAGAACAATAATCAATAACCAGTCTATCCTAGTGATAAGTCCATGTCCAAGAGTACTAGAGATAACCAACATGCAGCCTGCGACGGGAGCAACTCCGAGGCTTACCCACCGTTCCGATATGGCAACGGTCAAGGTTCTAACCCCCGTAATGTGTTGGAGGTAATTTAGTATAGCGCATCCAGCCACTCTGTAGCACTTGTGATCATAGACTACCCCAAACCCAGGTCAAGTCAAGTGTCGGTCAAAAGGACGTGTACTATCTATTTATTGTTGAAATTCCATCTTCCATTCAATATTGTTGAAGTTCCATCTTCCATTCAGTCAATTCAGTCTCGATGTTTCAATAGTCCGTACAATAGTTTCTCGAAAGTTCACAACTTTGTGACTCGAGTTAGCAATTTAAATAAAAACATCAGGATCACTTAAAATAGATGAAAGAACGAGTAAGATATGATTTTAACTAAGCAAAAGAGTTTAAATTAGCTTAAAATATTTTCTAAGACTAGTAGTTATTTTTCAAGATTGTTAAATAATTTTTAAACAATTTTAGCCAATTTTAAAGAGCCAAAAAAGCAATTTTAAATCAAGAAACGATTTTTAAAACATATATTCACGGAATTGTTTAGAACAAACCGTACGACAGAATTCTTCAAACAAGGTGTCAGAATGATCGTATTCACTAGTACTACGACATATATTTTTATCGTACGTTAGTGTACGTAAAAATCACAAACTACGAATTTTAAAAGGAATTTTAAGACAAGAAATTATTATTACGACACATGTTTAAAGATTTATTCCGGGCAAACCGTACGTCAGAATTCTGCAAACAAGATGTCAAAATGATCGTATTTACAAGTACTGTAACATATATTTTTATCGTACAGTAGTATACGTAAAAATTGCAAGCTACGAATTTTAAAAGGATTTTAACCTCTTTAAGTTTTGCCTTTAAAAATTCATTGTGAGAAATATACTTGCCTTATGGCAGTGAAACTAGCGCCAATGGATTCGTTTCGACGTTTCTGATTTTCTGAGACTAGTCTGGTAATTTTCTGTGGCCTGTACGCATTACTATCAATTTAAAACCAATAATATCATTTAATAAATATAAGAAAATACGTTAATACGTATTAAAATACGTATAAAATACGTTTTAAAATTTAAAACGAACGGCGTTCGTTTTTACCTCGCGAGAGAGAGATAGCGAGAGCGGGAGGGGGTGGAGGCGTCGCGACGAGGCGACGGAGGCGTCAGTCGACACCGACGGCGGCGGTTGCAGCGGCTAGGAGCGGCGGTCTATCGGGAGACGTTGGAGGGAGCTCGTGAACAGGGGAGGGCTGCTGGGGAGATCACGGCGGACGGGGCGGCGATCTGGTCGCTTCGTGGGGCGGTGGCGGAGCTCGGCGACAGGTCGCTGAGGCAGTCAGACGGGCTCACGGTGGCGCTCCGGGAGCGAGCGTAGGGCGTCAGGCGATGCACAGCGAGCTCTGGCGGGGTGCTCTGTTTGAAGCGGAGGCGACAGAGGAGGGGCGGAGCGGGAAGCTTTGGCGGAGGGGTTGTGGGCCGAGGCGGTGGGCGCTCCGGTGGCGTGACGGCGAGGGGCGGCGTCCCGGGGTGCTGTCGGTCGTGTGGCGTCGGAGAGCGGCAGTCAGCGGTCGGATGTCGTCGGGGCAGAGGTACTCGGGGATGTAGGGGCTGTGCTGTGGGCTGTCGGTGACGGCGAGCTCGCCGTGCGGCATGAGAAGCATCAGCTGCGCGCTGCTCCTTTCCGACGAGAGATAGGTAGAGAGAGAGAGAACGAATGGGGGAGTGAGATGGGTGGGTTTCGTTTTTGAAGAGAGGGTTCAGCGTGGGTTGGTTTGCCTGGGGATTAGTCTGATGGAGAGAAGAGAATTAGCAGAGTTTAAATAGGGAAAAATAATTAGTAAACTATAAGTGTAATAAATATTTAGTCAATTGAAATAAATGCAAAGTTTTGGCTTTTTGACAAAAGAGTGTACAAATTAGACTAAACTTCTTTTATAAAACGTGTGAGGTTGTCGACGGTTTAAGGGTTTAACTAGGTAATTTAGCTAAGTTAAGAGTGATTAGTGAAAAGTCGTTATTACCATTTTGCAACGAAATTACAATTTTGCCCCTGAGGTTAAACGACTCCGAAAAATTATGAAAATATTGCCACGGGTTCGTATCGTCATGAGAATCGTGACTACGAGATCTATTTCGTAGTTTGGACTACGGAAATACGAGTTTTAGGCCAAAATGTTTAGGAAGCGGGTTTGCGGGTTCTCTATTGATTTGACTTCGGAAAATTATGAAATTAATATGGGAAGCACAAAATGATTATAGAATGACACTGTAGAAGTTTGAAATCATTTTGATAACGTTTACATAGAAAAATAAATGTTACGGCTATAACATTAATAATTGGGTTTAAATAATTATAAAAATCATCTAAAGGTTTAGGATGGTACTCGTATACTCTAAAATAGGCTATAACTATATTGGTTCAACAAAACATTTTTTAATAAATGATTTAGAAACTATTTTGATTTAAAACTCCTGATCAACCATTACAAAATACTTTTAAATTAAGAAAATACGTAGAAAATAGGTATTGCTGAATACGGGTCATCACATGTACAAATCAACAAAGTCCAACAATTATATATATATATGGTAAGTGTGATATACTATGTGTGTATCCTGGCATGCATGACATGGATATATATGATGTGGTTTGTTGTTATGATGTGGACATGGTGATGGGCATGGTACATGGATGCATGACCCTTATCGTTATGAAAGAAAGATATGGAAAAGAAAGAAATAAAGAAATATGAAGTCACGCCATGATGACCCCAAACCCATCTAGGTATACCACTAATGTCCCCTAACCATGTCTAATGCCAACTGTAACAACTTAATGCAAATGGATGTTTGTATTGATTTATTTTGTTAATAAGTTGTGAATGTAACTCTCTCATTATACTTCATTTATGTAGTTCCCTTCTTGCCACTATGTTGTATTATGTTTCAATGCTTATGCTATCATGACATACTTTGTAGCCTTATGTTTACTTGTATATTTCCTTTTCATAATGTCACACTTATCTCACATCGTAGTTTGTATCATGCATTTAATAATGTATCATAAGAATTAGATATACCTACTGTTAAGGCCAAAAATGACCAAGACCATTGTCAAGCTGACGGAGACTCGAAGCGCTGAGATGAAGCCTAGTCAGCCTTTGGAGTGTGACCCTCTGTTGGATGAACCGGGGTCGGTAGTTGGTAGTTGATGATGGTACGACCGTTGATCGACCTAAGAACGACCATCAGATTGGTCGTTCGAGGTTGAAGAGCTTGATATCGACCTTGGGCATTGGATGGTGATCGTCGATCTGCACCACAGGGAGTTGTTAGGGGGGTCGGATCTGGGTTCTGATCCAAATCCCATCTGATGCTTAAGTTAGTAGGGAACTTAATGAAGAGAGGGAGGTTGGTGTAGTTGAGATCGGCCCACGGAGGTTCGTCCCTAGACTAACGACGCATGCTCGGATATATAATGGAGAAGTAAGAAGATAGAGTTCTATATATTAGCACTCGTACCTTGAAGATGGAACCAGAGCCCTATTTATAGAGGTTTGGGGTCCTCTTAGAGACGTTAGGGAGATAACGGCCCTCTATAACGGGGCCACGATCTGCCACCGTAAAGGGGAGTAAACGTTACCCACGTCCCCGAGATTTTCGAGCCCGCTTTTAATCTCATGATTGTGCGAGACGGGCCTAACGGTCGACTGGCCATTTGGGCTTGGACGGAGTCGACATCAGGCTTCTCTGATGGGCTTGGTAGGCTTTGGACATTCATCGATCGAGTTTCCTCGAGTGCCAGCCCAATGACTCAACATTGGCCCCCGTCGCACGTCCTTGAAGGATCCACTTGCTGAGATCAAGCGACGTTACATAGCATTTAATGGGGCGCGACAGTCGAGAAAATAACACTTGAGTTCTGGGCACCAAAATGCCCGCCTCGTCGATTCAGTTGATTTGTCGATTCGAAATTCAAGACGCCCCGGTCCTTGGATCTTCGACATGTGCTCCATCACGCGGTTACCGCTTCGCCCATATATGACGGTTTCAGTGGAGGAGTGCAAGGATACCTTCTTCATTCTCTCGATTTGGATTCCTCTTCTCTCGAAAGCAATGGCTTCGTCATCTGCCTCCGGAAAGAATGTGGTCACCACCGTCCAGAAGAACCAGGAAGGGGTCACGGAGCCGAGCTTGCTGGTGGATTTGAGGACCAAGGTTATGGCTGGCCAAATCGTTATGCTTCAGAGGAAGTATGTTCGCCTCGATTATCAGATCAGACTGCTCGTGAAGGACGAGAGAGCTCATCGTCCCGGCGTTTGGAAAGTGGGGGTCTACGTCAAAACTTTCGAACGGGGCCTCCGATTTCCCATGCATCCTTTCCTGCGGTATTTCCTGTATACCTTGAACATTTTCCTCTGCCAGCTGATGCCAAACGGTGCTGGCATGTTGATGTCCTTTATAGTTCTGTGTGTGACGAAGGGAATCGGGCCATCCTTGTGTTTGTTCAACCATTTCTTTTGGATTCCTCCTTTTAAGAGCCCAAGGTGGTACACGATAATGGCTCGTTAGGGGTGGAAGCAAATGGAAGATCTCCACACCTCCAACCCCAAGTGAAAGGAAGAGTTTGTGTTTGTGGTCTTCCCGGGAGAGGTAAGCTTCTGCATCAGTGGGGTGCCTCTGATTTGGGGCCTACCTAGGATAAGCCGCTGGACGTTGAGGAGAAGAAAGCCGATGACGTTCTGAAGGGCTGCAAGTGGAGATGAGGTCGGTTGAGTGGCTATGATCGGACGAAGTGTTACGTCGGACCGTGTGGATGGAAGGTTGGTTCGACCGTGCTCGCCAACTGTTCGACCTTTGTCACTCGGACTAACTTGTTTGCTGTTCTAGCAGGGATGATCAGTGTGGATTACCAGGTAGACCCGGCATCGAAGGTCGCGGTCGAGGCTTCCATCAGAGAGGCGGAGGCGAGGATGTTGTCGCCTCGGGCCCTGATCGTATAGAGGTCTTAGACCCAGCCAGCCGGAGATCGGTGCATGATTGCCGAGGGGATCACCCAGGAGGCTCGCCCTCAGCAGAAAAAGAAGAAAGACTCCTCCTCAGAGTTTGAGGTGGTTGCACGGAAGGAGGCCAGAAAAGGCACATGGTCCTCCTTTTCAGCGACTCAGAGCCGTCTAGGTCGAACGCATCTGTGGGACAGGCCTCTCGGCGAGGGAATGATGCACCCTATGAGGAAGGTTCGTCGGAGACCCAGGTTCTGCCGGATCTCCGAACGCACCAAGACTCCTGGCCTTATGGGGTCTATCTCCTTCTGTGGGGTTGCCGGAAGACATCCCAGGGGAGTACCGACCGATGTTGCTGGAGGGTCGATCTTCTCGGGCCCCCTTCGTCGTGCCGAAGAGGAGCTTGTCAGGGCGAGATTTCCACTGAGACTTGGGGATTCCTCCCTTCTCGATTGTGGCGCCACTTCCCGTATCGCCAAGAACGCGACCCTTCCACGGGACAGGGTGGTCGTGGAAAGGGTCGACTATGAGCGACTTGCATCAGTAGCTGTCCATGCCAGCGTCCAGGTATTATCATCTGGACTTCTATCGATGTTATCATCTGCGTGCATGCTGATCATCGATCGTTGTATGCAGGCTCTTGTGGCGACCGCGATGTTGTACCGCCGAGCTTCGGAGGTGGCCGATTACGGTGTTACTTTGGAAGCCGTCAAGTCAATGACGGAGAAGTCCCAAGCTGATCTGGAAAAAGTCTGCCGTCTCTCTGAGATATGGTCATTGATCGTCGAGAAACTCGAACAGTAGCTCAGCGAGTCTAATAAGAGGAAGGCGGAACAGATCGCCTTAAGAGAACGAGCGGAGAATGATCTACTGGAGGAGAGAGTCGAGGCTGACGTCATTTCGGAGAGGGCGATCAGAGATTTCACGGATACGTTTCCCGACTTTGACGTGCGATATGGGCGGGGTTATGAGCGGTGCCAGTTGGACTGTTGGAGATGAAGAACCGATTCCTCGAACTCTCCTCGACGATCGACAAGATCCCGGTGGTTTTTCCAGACCATGGCGAGGATCAGTCGAGCCATGACGATGACGAGCTCAGCCAATACAGGGATGAGGCGGCTCCCGTGGACGAGGCCGCTGCCACGGCTGGTGTCGGAGCAAGAGTAGTTGCTACGGAGGAGCCGGGCTCACGACCATGTTGGAGGGAGATCAGGGGCCTGAACGGCCATTGTAAGATCTGGTCCACCTGAAATTTTTGAATGTATAGGGGGGTGTGGGGGTGGTGTGAATGATAACAATATTTTGTAATGAAGAGTGACAAGAGAATTAGCTTGTGTATTCTCGTACGTCATTTCCTCCTCTTGTTCACGCCCACTTTCGGTGGGTTAGACGCTGCTTCGTGGGTAGACCATCGAACCACATTTAGGATTTGACCGCCACGTCCCTTGGAGAGGGTGATATCCGCCTGACTCGTGGTCTGATGATATGGGGACCTGGGTCGTTTAGTGGCGAAGGGGATGCCTCTTTGACTTACGGCTAACGACCGTTTAGGAGTCGTTCATTGGCAAGGGGGTGGCCCCTTCGACTTACGGCTGACGGCCGTTTAGGAGTTGTTCAGTGGCGAGGGGGTGGCCCCTTTGACTTACGGCTAACGACCGTTTAGGAGTCATTCGGTGGCGAGGGAGTGGCCCCTTCGAATTACAGCTGACGACCGTTTACGAGAGTCGTTCAGTGGCGAAGGGGTGGCCCCTTCGACTTACGGCTGACGACCGTTTACGAGATTCGTTCAGTGGCGAAGGGGTGGCCTCTTTGACTTACGGATGATGACCGTTTACGAGTCGTTCAGTGGCAAGTGGGTGGCCCCTTCGACTTACGGATGACGACCGTTTAGGAGTCGTTCAGTGGCGAGAGGGTGCCCCCTTCGACTTACGACTGACGACTGTTTACGAGAGTCGTTCAGTGGTGAATGGTGGCCCCTTCGACCTACGGCTGACGACCGTTTACGAGAGTCGTTCAGTGGCAAAGGGGTGGTCCCTTCGACTTATGACTGATGACCATTTACAAGTCGTTCAGTGGCGAGTGGGGTGGCCCATTCGACTTACGGATGACGACCGTTTAGGAGTCGTTCAGTGGCGAGAGGGTGGCCCCTTCGACTTATGGCTGACGACGGTTTACGAGTTGTTCGGTGGCGAAGGGGTGGCCCCTTTGACTTATGGCCGAGGACGTTCGGTGGCGAAGGGGTGGCCCTTTCGACTTACGGCTGACAACCGTTTAGGAGACGTTCAATGGCGAGGGGTGGCCCCTTCGACTTACGGCTGACGACCATTTACGAGAGTCGTTCAGTGGCGAAGGGGTGGCCCCTTCGACTTATAGCTGACGACCAATTACGAGTCGTTCGGTGGCAAAGGGGTGTCACATTTGACTTATGGCTAAGGACCGTTTACGAGTTGTTCAGTGGCGAAGGGGTGGCCCCTTTGATTTACGGCTGACGGCCATTTACGAGAGTCATTTAGTGGCGAAGGGGTGGCCCCTTTGACTTACGGCTGACGACCGTTTACGAGAGTCGTTCAGTGGCGAAGGGGTGTCCGCTTCGACTTATGGCTAACGACATTTACGAGTCATTCAGTGGCGAGGGGGTGGCCCCTTCGACTTACAGCTGACGACCGTTTCGTATTATCGTAAGTTTGGTTTTCCCAACCCCTCTTGAGGATCGGGTCCTTTTTCGAGTGGAGTTTTTTTTGGTTGGGCGATTTCTCCAAACTTTATGAAGGCTCGAAGATGCAAAGCTTTGTTTGATAAAGGAAACATGCTTTATTAACGTAAATAAGAAATGAAAAAGGCGTACATGTATTTTTCGATCGACGTCAAAGATGTTGCCATTCTTCGCCGTGTTATTCGCCAGGGGTCGTCAGATGGTTCTTTAGTCGGCCACCTTGTAATGGGCGATCCCGTCATCTTGACCTTTTGTTTCGAGGATCCTTCCTTACCGGAGTGATCACTGTCCGGGTCTTTGGGGTGTCCCTGTTTGACTAGGGTGTCGATCTCTTTCTTGAGGGTCCAACAATCATTTGTGTCATGCCCATAATCATTGTGATATTTACAAAATTTGAGGTCGTCCCTTTTCTCGTATTTGTCCTTCTTTGCAGCAGCCTGTATCAGCTCTTCTTTCGACGTAGGCGAAGACTTCAGCCTTAGGGACGACTGGCTTAGCATAGGTTGGACTCAAGGTGTCAAAACGGCCCGGCTGGGCCGGGCACATTCAAAACCTGGGGCGGGCCAGCCCGGCCCGGGCGGGGATAACCCGAGCCCTGCTCTGCCTGCCGGCCCGGGCCAGGCCTTCCCGGCTTTTTTTAGCCTGGGGGGGTTTTTAGCCTCAATGAGGCTTTTCGCAGGCAAAAACCCGGGCCGGGCACCTTAGCCCAGCCTGGCCCGGTGACCGGCCCCCGGGCCTGGGCCACCGGGCCGTCGGGCCGTCGGGCCATTTTGACACCTTGATGTTGGACACACCTTGCTTCGAGGGCTCCTCTCCCTAGGCCTCTTGTCTCGGGACTCCTGGCAGGGGGTTCCCAAGCTTTATTTATCTCACCTCGTGTCTCCACGGAAAGAGGGAGTGCACTTTGCATTGGCTCCGTCTGGCTCTTCTGCTTTCTCGGAGGAAGTGAACCGATCTGTGATGTTGAGCATTTCTGCAACGGTATTAGGGGGAACTGGTGAAGAGTCCTTCTCAGGTGCTAGGTCCTGTCCGCCTGGGTGAGCGTCGCTATGATGGTCACGTCCAGCGTCTCTTCTACATCGAGCCTTTCGTCGTTGAATCTAGAGACGAAATCTCGGATTGACTCGTTCTTGTTCTGTTTGAGCGAGAAGAGGTGGGACTACCTCTTCTTGGGTCGTCATCCGACGACGAATTGTTTGCAGAATATTTCTATTAGCTCGTCGAATGAGCCAATGCAGCAGTGGGACACCCCTTCGTACCAGCTTTCCACCCTCTTGGTTATGGTGGCATTGAAAGATCTGCAAAGGTATGTCTCATCGGCCCCGTGGAGTAGCATGACATTCAAATACTTTTGAATTTGCGACCATGGATCGCCTCTACCATCATACGTTAGTAGGGCCGGTAGTTTGAATTTGGGGAGAAAAGGAGCGGAGAGGATATTCTCCTTCATCGGAGTTTTCTGTATAGCGGATTGGACCAACACGGATCCTCCTGCTCCAATTTGCGAGAAGTTGGCCCCAGTGGATCGATTTTGGATCTCTTCCCCTCTCGCGAATCCACCTGCAGGGTTTAGTGGGTTATAACCAGGAGAAGCTCCGTATATTACTTGGTCCAAGATGTTGCGGGTCACCGCCCGGTAATTGGAGTGGGTAGGTTCCCGCTGGAGTACGAAAGCTTGATCTTCGACACCTGCTCCATTGTATTGGTGAGTCGGGGGGTCTAACCGTCGAGGTGAATCTCTGCCCTTGGGTCCCCCAGACCCCGGAGGTATACTGAGCCCCTTGTTGGCGTCAGGTAGGGATTCGGGGATGGAAGCGGATCCTTTGCCGGGGACGGGTTCCCCGTGTTCTGGCGTACCAAAGCCGCCAATACACCTAAGCTCCTATCAACCTGCGTAGTGAATTGGTTGAATTCTCTTCGAGTTATCCCAGGCTCATTTGCCTCCTCTGTTGGTCGAGGCAGGAGCGTTGTGGAGTCTGCGGCGTCCTCTAACAGGACGTTTTGCTTGGGGCTTTTCCTTCGGACCTTCGATTGGTCCATCATTGATGAGTCCAGCTGCCATAGCTTTTAAATGGCTTTGGGATGACAAGCTGGTTAATATTTTCCCACAGACGGTGCCAAACTGTTAAGGCAAAAAATGACCAAGATAGTTGTCAAGCTGACTAAGACTCGAAGCACTGAGCTGGAGCCTAGTCAGCCTTTGGAGTGGGACCCTCGGTTGGATGAACCAGGGTCGGTAGTTGGTAGTTGATGATGGTACGACCGTTGATTGACCTAAGAACGACCGTCGGATTGGTCGTTCGAGGTTGAAGAGGTCGATATCGACTTTGAGCATTGGATGGCAATCTTTGATCTGCACCACATGGAGTTGTTAGGGGGATCGGATCTGGGTTTCGACCCAAATTCCCTCGGATGCTTAAGTTAGCAGGAAACTTAAGAAAGAGAGGGAGCTTGGTATAGCTGAGATCGACCCATGGAGGTTTGTCCTTAGACTCACGACACTAGCTTGGTTATATAATGGTGAAGTGAGAAGATAGATTACTATGTATTAATACTCGCACCTTGAAGATGAAACCCCTCTCCCAATTTATAGAGGTTCGGGGTCCTCTTAGAGACGTTGGGGAGATAACTGCCCTCTATAATGGGGCCACAATCTTTCACCATGAAGGGGAGTGAACATTACCCACATCCTCGAGATTTCTGAGCCCGCTTTTAATCCCATGATCATGCGAGATGGGCCTAACGGTCGACTGGACATTTGGGCTTGGACTGAGTCGACATCAGGCTTCTCTGGTGGGCTTGGTGGGCCTTAGACATTCGTTGACCGAGTTTCCTCGAGTGCCGGCCCAATGACTCAACACCTACTGGACACGCTGTGACATGTCCTCCCCTTTTTCAGGTAGCTGGAGATAGATCCTCATATGCGTGGTGGCTTGGAGATGCATGGTAGAGATGTCGTCCCCTTGAGCCCTTGGGTTGTATCTAGTTGTGGAAGTTGTGTTTGTACTTGGGAGTTGGGGGTGGGTATGCATATGTGTATATGAGTTTTATCCTTGTATATGATTGTACCTATGAGATAAATATATAGCTGTTGGACTTTGTTGGTTTGTACACTGCCTTCTTTTTATGTTGTTGTTTCCTTTGGGTATTACATATACTATCCCAGCACATGTGCAGTAGCCTGCTACTCTCTGTTGTACTCTCTCTCTCTCTCTCTCTCTCTCTCTCTCTCTCTCTCTCTCTCTTCAGGAATAGCTGGGATGGACTCGTACTTCCTGGGTATCCTGGGAAGCTGGATGTTACTTTTGGCGGCCCATGCAGGTCACCACATTGCGATGTGCGTATGGTTAATACATGTAATATTCCAGTCTGTATGGGGGTAGCTTTGTCCTAAGGTAATCCCACCCCTAGGTGGTTTTGATGATGAGCACACCAAATGATGTTAGTGTACTAACTACACTACAAGTGTGCAGGATATACGACAACTAGTGACTTTACACCTACTCCGAAGAAGCTCAACCACACTCGAGACAAAGACAAATTTGCTAGTTCTACATCAAGCACAAGATGAAGTCCGTGCTCAAGCTTAAATGAAGAAGGAACTCAAATTCAGGAGAAGCAAGCTTCCACCAGATCAGCTTCCCGAAGGTCTTAGTATAGTGTGTGAGTTCTTAGGATAATGTTAAAGCCAAAGTAGATATAGCATATACACACACATAAATGATTTCGAAAATAAATGTTTAAAGTCTTGAGAGCAATTGCTAGCTTTTTCATATCATAGTAGTCAATCTACATTACACCCTAGGAGTTGACTGCTTTGCTAGCTAAGTTTCAGAAGAAATTGCTCTGGGAGTCGACTACCAAAAGAAGGGAGTCGACTACCAACTGGACGCAAATTTCCAATGAAACACTTTGGGAGTCGATTACTACTCCTAAAGAGTCGACTACCAGCTGGCAAATTTCAACAATTTGACTTGCTGATTTCACTCATTCATCCTTAATTTTTGGGATAAAAGTCAAACCTCATTTGAAATTTGAATCATCTTCTTTTCACTATAAATAGAGAACTCTATGAGATCTTTCAATACAACAATATTATCATCAATTCAAAAATCTCTCTTGTGCTAAAATTCTCAGATCTCGTATTCATTCTGCTCTCATTATTCAGTAGCCAAATCTGTTTTAATTTCTGATCTTCAAATCATTTTTTAAATTTATTATTTTTAAGATCAAATTTCATTTGGCTATTAAAAATCGCTTTTCAAAATCCGCGTTCTTCATTTTTCTTTATCTATTGAAAGGATTTTTGAAAGCAAACGATCTAGATCACAAAGACTCATTCTATATCTTTGTGTGATCTAGAGATCGATTTGAATTCTTCTAGCCACGTAATACACTTGTTATATTTTATGTTGGCTATAGAATTTCGGGTGTAAATCCAAACTCCACTAATTTTTGTGGTGAGTTGGAAATGGTTTTTATTTGCGATTTTCCCCTTTGTTGAAAGGGAGTTGGAAATCCTGGACAAGTCTAGGTAGTCTGAAATCCTAGTCAAGGCTAGGTGTTTGAGAAATTCTAACTACTAAAGTTAGGTACTTGTATTGCTAAGGCAATAGTGGAAAATCTCGTACCGGATTGGTCGAGGATTGGACGTACACAAGTTACGGGGAACCGGGATAAAAATCTCTGTGTTTGCGTTTACATTCTTCTATGATTGTTTATACTTGTTCTTGCATTCTTTATTTGCTAACAAATTGTAAAATTGCAAGTTAATTCTTTTGTTTATATTCGCTATGTGAAGATCAATACTTATTTGTGTAAAGATATTTGTTTATAAGCTTTTTATCTTTCAGCAGAGTTTTGCTTAAAAAATCTTTGGGAGTCGACTATCATTCATTAGGAGTCGACTACCTACTGTGCTACCTCTCTGATCAACATTGCTTATAAGATTAACTTGTTGATTAAGAACCAAGCGTAGATCACTCTACTTGGTTTCTTAGGCAACATTAGAAGCATTATAATGTGCTAATCAACGAACAAAAAAGATTTACTATTTGCACAACACTATTCAACCCCCCTTCTAGTGTTGTTTGCCATCCACAGGATCCAACACTTGGTATCAGAGCAAGGTCAACGGTGACGGCATCAACAACATTCTACAACATTCATACTCATCCGATCTTTAACGGAAACCTATATCCCAAATGGAAAAGGAGAATGGAGATCTTCTTGGAAGCACACGATCTGAAGTACGCAAGATCTCTCAGAGAACCTTATGAGATTCCAACCATTCCTCAAACTCAATGGAATTCGGATCAATAGGAAGCCTACTTCAACAACATAAAGGTAATGCATTTACTTTACACTGGTTTAACTGATAAAATGTTAAATCTTGTAGAAGGGGCAGCAATCGCACACCAAATCCTCAACTTATTGGACGAACGATTCGGATCAAGATCAAATGAGACTCAAACACTCATGGAGACAATCCAATCAGATGATGAAAGACTTGCGGACGAAGTATGCATGATGGCTCGTCAAAACGACAAAAACGAGGTTAGTGATTCTAGTTCCGGTGGAGAAAATGAATTTGATATTGCCAGTGCTTATGAAAATCTCTATAGAGAATTTGAACGACTGACAAGGAAATACAAAATCTTGGACAAAAGCATAAGACCTTGCATGAGGAACATTATAATCTAAAGAAAAAATTTGACTCTGTTGTAAATGAATATGAGTATGTAAAACATTGCTGTGATGATCATAAAGAATTGGAAATCAAGCATGATAGATTAGTTCGTGATCATAATGCTTTGAAAGACGAACATGTTTTATATGCTTCCACATTGAATGATAAGTTAAATACTCTTGCAAGTGATATAGTTTCAAGTAAGCTTAAACATGAGGAACTTTTTCTACGACTTGAAAAGGTTAAGAACAAACCAAATGTAAAAGCTACCTTATATTGTATACTTGCATACTTGCATCTACCTCTCATGATAAATCTGCTCAAAGTATTGTGCATAAAAACATGAAACAAAGTACATTTATTTACGGCAAAAATGCTAAGCTCAATGATCATTCTGATACCTCTTATCACAACATTTCTCATCACAACTACGTTACACACAATGCACATCGTATACATGGTTCAAATATATTTGCTAGAAATAATACTATTTGGGTACCAAAATATTTGAGCAATAATGAAAAGAATGTTTATGTTTCCACCATGTTAAATAGTATGCATATGAAATCAAATTCAAATCGAATTTGGGTTCCTAATAAATGATCCTCACATATATGCATCTATTAGGGTATCCACATACCTTATGTATATCTCTTTTGATACCCAGCACCTAGGATTGTACATAACGATAGAAATTTTTGTTTTCTAACAAATCGGACCCAATCATAAATGGGTACCAAATGTGTCCAATTACCTTCTTTCAGGACATGTGGATAATGGATAGCGGATGCTCCGCACACATGACATGGAACGCAAAACTGCTCAGCTCTCTAAAAATGTATGATGGAGGAACTGTGACTTTTGGAGACAATAAAAAAGGTATAATTATTGGCATAGGTAACATCGGCGATCTCTCAAAGCTACTCATCAAAGACGTAAGCTTGGTAAGTGGGCAAAAGCGCAACTTCTTAAGCATAATCCAATTGTGCGATAAAGGTATGAAAGTTATTTTTACTCTTGACTCTTGCCTAGTCTATGACAAGGATATGAAAAACATTCTTATTAAAGGAATGCGAGTAGAAAATATTTATGTGCTTAGATTAAATGAGTATGACTCAAATGTATGCTTGATTGTGTCAACAAATCACCATTTGCTATGGCACAGACGTTTTGGTCATGTAAATATCAAAAACATGGATAAGATATCTAGGAAAGAGTTGGTGCAAGGACTTCCTAAATTAAATTTTAAATTGGATAAAATATGTGATTCATGTCAACTTGGCAAAATGCATAAAAGTACATTTATGAGCATTGGAGCTCTTAGCTCAATTAGGCCACTTGAACTACTTCATATGGATTTATTTGGCCCGACTAGAACTCCGTCTCTTTATGACTCTAAATACGTATTTGTCATAGTTGATGATTTTACTCGATATACGTGGGTATTATTCTTAATCCATAAGAATGATGCCTTTCGTGAGTTCAAAATATTTTTCAAAAGAATTGAACGACTTTACACTTTAAAAGTTATTTCTTTAAGAAGTGACCATAGCGGTGAATATGAAAATGAACATTTTAAAAGTTTTTGTGAAGAACGAGGTATTTCTCATACTTTTGCTTTTCCTAGAGCTGCTCCTCAAAATGGGGTAGTTGAAAGGAAAAATAGAACACTCTAAGAGTGTGCACGAACAATGTTGTGTGAAAGCAACCTTCCAAAAAGCTTTTGGGCGGAAGCTGTAGCAACTGCATGCTATATTCCAAACAAAGTTTTAATAAGAAAACCCTTTGAAAAGACTCCCTAAGAGTTGTTGCTCCAACGAAGTCCAAAAGTATCCTATTTCAGAGTTTTTGGTTGTAAATGTTATATTCTGAACACTAAAGATAACTTAGATAAATTTGACTCCAAAGCGGATGAAGGCATATTTATCGCTTATTATTTACGTAGTAAAGCATATAGAATCTACAACAAATGCTCAGAAACTATTGTTGAAACCCTACATGTTACATTTGATGAATCTCTTTCTTATAACAATCATATTGATGATGAATATACTCACTGCACGTATCTCTGATAATACACTTATCTCTGTTGATAACACTTCAAATTCATTACCAAAATCCTTTCCTGAAGTTACACATCGCCCACACGCACAATTCATTGGTAATATTGATGCAGGTGTTAGAACTACATCTCATATAGAACACATGTCACATGTTGCATTCGTTTCTAACATTGAGCTGAAAAAGGTAGATAAGGCTTTTGCAGATGAAGCATGGATTGAAGCCATGCAAGAAGAACTTCTACAATTTGAAAGAAATCAAGTATGGGAGTTAGTACCTAGACTGGAAGATCGTCCAGTCATCGGCACTAAATGGGTGTACCGAAACAAACTAGACGAAGACGAAAATGTGGTACGAAATAAAGCAAGGTTAGTGGCACATGGATACTCACAAGAAAAAGGTATAGATTTTGATGAAACCTTCGCTCCTGTTGCTAGACTAGAATCTATTAGGATGCTACTTGCATTTGCATCATATAAAAACTTTAAATTATACCAAATGGATGTGAAAAGTGCATTCTTGAATGGTTATATAAAGGAGGAAGTTTACGTTGAACAACCTCCCGGATTTGAACATGATAAGAAAATAGAATATGTGTATAAGCTAAATAAAGCTTTATATGGCCTAAAACAAGCTCCAAGAGCTTGGTATGAAAGATTAAGAAAATTCTTATTTGACTCAGGCTAAAATGTTGGAAAAATAGATACTACTTTGTTTGTTAAGAAAATTCAAGATGATATCATACTTATCCAAATCTATGTAGACGACATCATTTTCGGATCTATTAACGAAAATCTTTGTCAAGAGTTTGCTAAGTTAATGCAGGAAGAATTCGAAATGAGCCATATGGATGAGCTCACATACTTTCTCGGATTGCAAATCAAACAAGGAAAAGAAGGAACCTTCATTCATCAAACAAAGTATGCTAAAGACCTGATCAAAAGGTTCGGGATGTAAACCGCATCAGGGAAGAACATACATATGGCAACATCCACTTCTTTAGACAAAGGCGAAGCAGGTAAAAGGTTGATCAGAAAACATATCGAGATATGATCGGTTCTTTGCTTTACTTAACCGCACGTCGACCCGATATAATATTTAGTGTAGGTGCTTGTGGTAGATTTCAATGTGATCCTAGGGAATCACATCTTAAAACAGTAAAAATACATATTTAGATATCTTAAAACCACTTCTGACTTTGGATTATTTTATCCTAAAGATAGCACATTTGATTTAACTTCTTTTAGTGACGCAGACTATGCTGGTTGTAAAGCCACAAGAAAAAGTACAAGTGGAACATGTCACTTTCTTGGACATTCGATTTGTCACGACCCGCTTCCCTTAAATGGAGGCGAGACGTGAGAAGGTCCGCTCAAACGTGGAGCTGTGAAGCTACACGCCTGATAAGCGTAAATTTAGTATAAGCAGATCCCTGTAATTGCAAACGAAACAACAACAATAATAATAATAATATGAGACGGATATGAAGTACCAATCCCACCGTTTGTCCACAAAATATTCAACATCACAGAAAAGCCACCAGGCTAAAAGAAAGAGTCTAAAGGCCCAGAACAAGGCCAAACAAAAAGCAACATATAACAGAGTATCAAACTAGGTGCCACGCACCGACAACTCAAAAGTTCTAACAAAACTAGACGTAGACACTAAGACTGATCTCCAGTGTCCACGAAATCCTCGCCCGACTCGGGCGCAAGCTCGGCGTCCGCAAACACCTCACCCTCAGCAAGTAACTCGGGCTCAAGGTCTAACATGCGTCACCCAAAAGAGAAAGGGGCACATGTCAGCAATTCTGAAAGAATTGAGCAAGGAAACTGAAAGTGACTAACAACCTAGCACTTGTTAATATTAAGCAATGACATTGCAGTTAAGTATGATGCAACAGTTTAAAAGAGAGGCAAGCACGCACGATGTAGCAAAAGCCACCAAATCACTAATCACTTATCATTTGTCACTTATCACTTATCACTTATCACTTATCACTTATCACTTATCACTTATCACTTAGTGCATAGAGAGTCCACCTGCTGGCCAGCGCATGGCTCAGTCCGCTTATCTCTATCACTATTAATCACTTAAACACTAGAGATTTCGCCTGCTGGCCGGAGTGGCGGATCAGGCCAACTCGGGGCTCAGGTGGCCGCTTATCTCTTACCCCACCCAGTGTGTCGAGCGTTGGGGTTTCCAACTACAGGGCTCGCTTCTGGAACACGAGCCAGGAAAATAATATCATTGTAGCGTGTGCTACACAATCACGATGACAAATCAACATGCAATGCCAGGAACAGATAATTGCGTACCGTTAATTGAATTTAAACGTGACAGGCAAAATGCAATGACATGAACATATTCGCGTACCGTTAATTTAAAGTAAATGTGACATACAAGCATGATGAGGGTGACGGACCAAGCTTCGTTGTCAAGCTAGGTCAAAGGCGTCTAGACGGCTATCCTTTCACCGTCTAGTCTCTTTTACGCTAAAACAAGGTATTGGCCTAAGCACGGCCTAAACAACAAGGGTAGCAAGTTTCACTTGCCTGATACCGGGGTTGACTAGCAATGAAGATAGTCACAAGCTAATTACGGAATAGATCGCTGTTATGGCAAAACAATCATTAGAACAATGATTATAAATCGATTTCTTATTAGAATCCTAACTTTCTAATAATCCATTTTATTAGGGTTTCACACATGTCAATGGGGGTTATGCTAAAACTAAAGGAATCGAGTATTACCGTGAAGAGGCGGAGGAGCGATGCCGAACAACCACGGCAACGGAAGTACGGCTCCGGCTCAGATCTGGAAATGAGGGAAAAATCTGGAGAAATGGGTTTGGAGGTGGATTTTGGGGTTTTGATGAAGGTTTGGGGAAGATGAGAGATGGGTTGTGACAAGGGAGGGTTTGGATGATGGAGGATGAGCTTGGGATGAAGGAATAATGGCTTGAGGGAGATGGGGGCTCAATGGGGGAGAAATTAGGGTTTTAGGTCGTGAGGGAGAAGAGGAAAACGTTTGGAGGGGTATTTATAGAGTTTGGTGGCGGCTAGTGCAAAACTAGGGTTTACAGCACTGGTTAGTCGGTCAAGGAACAACCACTGACTGACTAGTTTGGGAACTAGTCGGTCGGTGGACCAACGTAGACCGACTAGGTGTAAACAGTAGCTTCAGTCGAAAACCTGAACTAAGAGTTAGTCGGTCAATGAACAACTACTAACCGACTAGTTTGGCAACTAGTCAGTCGATGAACGTTCATGGACCGACTAAGAGTAAACAGTAACTAGTGTCAAAATTAGTTAATGAGTTAGTCGGTTAAAGAAGCATTTCTGACCGACTAGTTTGCAACTTAGTCGGTCAACGAACCTTCTTAGACCGACTAACGATAAACAGTAACTCCTGAATAATTTAGAAAGCCAACTAGTCGGTCCAAGAAGGATTGCCGACCGACTGGATCGTCATCTAGTCGGTCGGTGCCCCTTCTTACACCGGCTAATAAGCACCAAAAGTTCCGATACGGAGCGCGGAGCCCCGGGATCGATTTCTAAGACTCCTAGGCTTGATCTAATGGTAAGATACGACCGTTATGAAGCCCGTCACGAATGACATACTTCGAAATCGACGATCCTAAGGAAGAAACGAGAAAACACGACGAAACGATCGAAAATGAAAGTTACATGGAGACGAAAACCACACATGAGGAGAAAATCCACCAAAACATATATTATAATATAATAAATCCAGATACATGAAAACCAGTCGTTACATCCTCCCCAACTTAAGAAAAATTCCGTCCTCGGCATTTCCAAACACTCACGTGTCCGGAAACAAAAGTGGGAAACGCTCTCGCATCTCATCTTCTCTCTCCAAAGTGGACTCTCCCGGCGAACCGTGCCGCCACATCACTCTAACAAGATCGACGACCTTGTTTCGAAGTGACTTCTGACGCCTGTCCAGAATCTGCACTGGATGTTGGTCATACGTCAAATTAGAGCGAACGGCGATCTCCGAGAAATCCACGGCATGAGACGGATCGCTGATGTATCGACGAAGCTGCGATACATGGAAAACATCATGGACTCCTTCCAAAGATGGCGGCAAGGCTAAGCGATAAGCTACTTCGCCGACCCTCTCCAAAACATCAAATGGTCCAATGTATCGCGGGCTCAACTTCTCTCGCTTCCCAAAACGAATCACTCCACGATTCGGGGAAATCCTCAGAAACACATGGTCGCCCGGCCGAAACTCCAAAGGACGACGTTTAGCATCCGCCCAATGCTTAAAACGGTCCTGAGCAATCCTCAACATCTCCCGAATATTCCTGACGATATCCACGGCCTCCACGATCATTTCAGGTCCCAACAGCTCCCGATCACCAACGTCATCCCAACTCAATGGTGATCGACATTTCCTCCCATACAAAGCGGTGAAAGGCGCCATGCCAATAGACGCCTGGAAGCTGTTGTTGTAAGAAAACTCTACCAGATGTAGATGGTCCTCCCACGAACCCTTGAAATCCAACATGCACGCCCTCAGCATGTCTTCCAAAATCTGAATCGTCCTCTCGGACTGGCCATCCGTCTGCGGATGGTACGCCGTGCTGAAACTCAGACGCGTACCCAAACTCTTCTGCAAACTCTGCCAGAACTGAGATGTGAACCTCGTGTCTCTGTCAGACACGATACTCATGGGGACTCTGTGAAGTCGCACGACCTCCTCCATATATCTCCTCGCTAGCGCCTCAGTGGACTGTCCCACTCGGAATGGAATAAAGTGCGCGGATTTGGTCAACCGATCCACGATCACCCAAATCGCGTCATTCTGCTTCGGACTCCGAGGTAGTCCAGTCACGAAATCCATAGTGATGTGTTGCCACTTCCACTCCGGAATCGGAAGCGGTTGTAGCAACCCGGCCGTACGCTGATGCTCCGCCTTCACTTGCTGGCAAACCAAACACTTGGCCACACTCCGAGCCACACTCCTCTTCATGCCATGCCACCAATAATTCAGACGAAGATCCTGGTACATCTTGGTGCCATCAGGATGCACAGAATACGGCGAACTGTGTGCCTCCACCATCAACTCCTCTCTAATATCCCCAGCTGGCACACACAACCTGGCTCCAAACCTCAGCGAGCCATCCTTATGAATCAAAAAGTCAGTCCGCAGACCTGCTTCGACCTGCTCTCGAATCCTTACCAATTTGAGATCCCCGGTCTGACTCGCCTTAATCCGATCCACAATCGTTGACTGCACCTGCATGTACATCAACGAAGAAGCCTCCCCAGGAAGAACAATCTCCATACCAGACTCGCAAAAATCCTGCTGCAATCTCCACTGCGAGGTCAACATCATCACCGCGAGAAGCCTACTCAAAGCATCTGGAACCACATTCACCTTGCCAGGGTGAAACTGCAAATCAATCTCATAATCTGCCATAAGCTCCAACCATCGACGCTGTCGCATGTTGAGCTCCTTCTGAGTAAAAATATACTTCAAGCTTTTGTGATCGGTGAAAATCTTCACTTTCTCACTCAGCAAGAAGTGCCTCCAAATCTTAAGAGCAAACACAACGGCGGCCAACTCCAAATCATGCGTCGGGTAATTCTTCTCATGAACCTTAGGCTGACGAGACGCATAAGCCACAACATGCCCGTGCTGATGCAACACACAACCGAGACCCTTGCCAGAAGCATCGCAAAAGATCTCAAATCCACCGCTGCGATCAGGCACAACGAGAATAGGGGCAGTCGTCAACCTCTCCTTCAGAACGCCAAAAGCATTCTCACAATCATCCGACCAAACAAAAGCAACATCCTTCCGTGTCAACCTGGTCATCGGCTCAGCAATACGAGAAAAGTCCTTAATGAAACGACGATAATATCCCGCCAAACCAAGGAAACTCCGGATCTCGGAAGCTGACGACGGAACGGGCCACTCCCTGATGACCCTAATCTTCTCGGGATCCACTGAAATACCATCTCCAGTCACCACATGCCCGAGAAAAGCAACTCTATCCAGCCAGAACTCGCACTTCGAAAACTTAGCATACAACCGATGCTTCCTCAAAATCTCCAATACCATCCTCAATTACGAGGCATGCTCTTCCTCCGACTTCGAGTAGATCAGAATGTCGTCAATAAAGATAACGACAAACTTATCTAAAAAGTCGTAGAAAATCAGGTTCATCAGATTCATGAAAACCGCGGGTGCGTTAGTTACGCCGAAAGGCATAACCACAAACTCATAGTGTCCATACTTCGTCCTGAACGCTGTCTTCGGAACATCTCCCTTCTTCACCCTCAACTGATGGTAACCACTCCTCAAATCCAATTTAGAAAACACCCTCGAACCTCCAAGCTGATCAAAAATATCATCGATGCGAGGCAACGGGTATTTATTCTTAATGGTCACCGCATTCAACTCCCGATAGTCCACGCACATGCGACGGGAACCATCCTTCTTCTTCACCAGCAACACCGGTGCTCCCCACGGAGACACGCTAGGATTAATATAACCCTTCTGCAAAAGCTCATCCAATTGCTTCCGCAACTCTTCCAATTCTGCAGGTGCCATACGATACGGCGCCTTCGAAATCGGCTGCGCACCTGGAACAAGATCGATAGAAAATTCTAGAGCTCGATCAGGTGGCAAACCAGACATCTCCTCGGGGAAGACGTCACCAAAATCACGCACCACAGCTGGCCACTCCATCTCCATCTGCATAGCCACAACCTCCTCCGGCCTGGCCCGAAATCTGACAGGACCAAGCGAACTGCTACCACGACTGAACTCAAATATTGGATGTCCGGGAATCTCGAACACCACCTTCTTCCTCCTGCAGTCGATCGTAGCATAGAAGCTCGCAAGCCAATCCATCCCAAAGACCGCATCGTAGTTGGTGATGTTGTGGACAATAAAATCAGCATAAAGCTCATGTCCACAAACCACCACAGAGCAAGGACTGCACCCACGATGCACCGTGACTACTCCATTCCCTGTAACGATGTTCCAACTCTTGGAGAGAGGGGACGTCGACAAGGAATGCTTCTCCACGAAGCTCTGGGCCAAAATACACATCGACGCACCTGAGTCAAAGAGGACTCGGGCAGGGAACGTGCAAACCAAAACCACACCTAACAAACAGTCTAATCAATCAAATCTTACTCTAGCAACATTCATACACAAGCAACCAACATAATTTTAACAATCAACTAATTAGGGAAGGAACAACTAGATTAGAAGTTACCTGCAATGACTTCATCCATGGCCAAAACCTCCTCCTCGGTCATCAGAAATGCCTGCCTCCGTGGCGGAACCGCCTGCCGAAAGGCATGCCCCTGCGGAACAAGGGGTACACCACGACCAGCGGGCACCGGGGCTCTCTGCTGCAACGGCGGGGCAGCAATAGGTGCCTTCCAAGGCTGCTTCAACCTCGGGCACTCCCTGAGAACATGGGCGGGATCTCCACAGGCAATACATTGCCCCAAGAACTTCCTACAAGATTCCTTGATATGGCCCTCCTTGCCACAGAAATGGCAAGTCCTCCGAACGGGCCCTCCTGGCCTCTTAAACTGAGCAGGCTGGTTCGGCCTGAATCCAGGTCTAACCACAGCTCTCGCCTGTTCCACAGGCCTCTTCACAGCACCAACAATAGACCCCCTCCTCTGGTTCACGAGCAGCTCCTGCCTCTTGGCTGCTACTAGAACCTTCTGATAAGATTCCCGGTCAGAAGAGGTCACAAAACTCTGGAGCTCCGAAGCAAGTCCCTGCAGGAACCTCTGAGCTCTCTCCTCAGCGTCCTGCACCATCTTTGGTGCAAACAGACTCAGCCTCATGAACTCTTGATGATATCGGTCCACCGACGAGCTTCCTTGCTTCAAATCGATAAAACGCTGCAGCATCTCTTCCCTGGCAGCTTTCGGGAAGAACTCACCATCAAATCTGGCCTTGAAGGTAGCCCAGACGATCGGCTCCACCAACATCTTCTCTTCAGCATCCCACCAATTTCTGGCGTTATCCCTCAGCTGGCGCTTCGCCAAGTCAACCCAACTAACTTCGTTGACCTTGGACATCTTCAGATTGTCCTCGATATTCCTCATCCATTCATCAGCAGCTAGTGGACCTTCGGTCCCATCAAAATATGCAGGACCCAGCTCTCTGAACTGCTTCGCCCCGGGCTCAGGGCGAGGGGCTTCCACCACCCGAGCAGCTCGAGTCACCGAAGCATTCTGTACCTGCAGAAGCACACCCTGCTGAACCTGCATCATCAGCAACATCATCCGCATCATCTCTCCGTTAGTGGGCTCCCGCTCAGGCTCCTCGTCATGAGGGGGCGCACCACTACCACCACCACGGGTGATTCGCCTTCCTGCCATCTAATGACACAGAAAACGAAACAATTAGACTCATAGCTTAGGGCTCAGATGTCGAACTTATTTGTTGGACAATTTTGTATTATTATCGTTATCTCGATAATTGCAGTTACAGAAGGACCTGCATAGGCCACCACTAAAACCTGTCACGACCCGCTTCCCTTAAATGGAGGCGAGACATGAGAAGGTCCGCTCAAACGTGGAGCTGTGAAGCTACACGCCTGATAAGCGTAAATTTAGTATAAGCAGATCCCTGTAATTGCAAACGAAACAACAACAACAATAATAATAATATGAGACGGATATGAAGTACCAATCCCACCGTTTGTCCACAAAATATTCAACATCACAGAAAAGCCACCAGGCTAAAAGAAAGAGTCTAAAGGCCCAGAACAAGGCCAAACAAAAAGCAACATATAACAGAGTATCAAACTAGGTGCCACGCACCGACAACTCAAAAGTTCTAACAAAACTAGACGTAGACACTAAGACTGATCTCCAGTGTCCACGAAGTCCTCGCCCGACTCGGGCGCAAGCTCGGTGTCCGCAAACACCTCACCCTCAGCAAGTAACTCGGGCTCAAGGTCTAACATGCGTCACCCAAAAGAGAAAGGGGCACATGTCAGCAAGTCTGAAAGAATTGAGCAAGGAAACTGAAAGTGACTAACAACCTAGCACTTGTTAATATTAAGCAATGACATGGCAGTTAAGTATGATGCAACAGTTTAAAAGAGAGGCAAGCACACACGATGTAGCAAAAGCCACCAAATCACTAATCACTTATCATTTGTCACTTATCACTTATCACTTATCACTTATCACTTAGTGCATAGAGAGTCCACCTGCTGGCCAGCTCGTGGCTCAGTCCGCTTATCTCTATCACTATTAATCACTTAAACACTAGAGATTTCGCCTGCTGGCCGGAGTGGCGGATCAGGCCAACTCGGGGCTCAGGTGGCCGCTTATCTCTTACCCCACCCATGTGTGTCGAGCGTTGGGGTTTCCAACTACAGGGCTCGCTTCTGGAACACGAGCCAGGAAAATAATATCATTGTAGCGTGTGCTACGCAATCACGATGAAAAATCAACATGCAATGCCAGGAACAGATAATTGCGTACCGTTAATTGAATTTAAACGTTACAGGCAAAATGCAATGACATGAACATATTCGCGTACCGTTAATTTAAAGTAAATGTGACATACAAGCATGATAAGGGTGACGGACCAAGCTTCGTTGTCAAGCTAGGTCAAAGGCGTCTAGACGGCTATCCTTTCACCGTCTAGTCTCTTTTACGCTAAAACAAGGTATTGGCCTAAGCACGGCCTAAACAACAAGGGTAGCAAGTTTCACTTGCCTGATACCGGGGTTGACGAGCAATGAAGATAGTCACAAGCTAATTACGGAATAGATCGCTGTTATGGCAAAACAATCATTAGAACAATGATTATAAATCGATTTCTTATTAGAATCCTAACTTTCTAATAATCCATTTTATTAGGGTTTCACACATGTCAATGGGGGTTATGCTAAAACTAAAGGAATCGAGTATTACCGTGAAGAGGCAGAGGAGCGATGCCGAACAACCACGGCAACGGAAGTACGGCTCCGGCTCAGATCTGGAAATGAGGGAAAAATCTGGAGAAATGGGTTTGGAGGTGGATTTTGGGGTTTTGATGAAGGTTTGGGGAAGATGAGAGATGGGTTGTGACAAGGGAGGGTTTGGATGATGGAGGATGAGCTTGGGATGAAGGAATAATGGCTTGAGGGAGATGGGGGCTCAATGGGGGAGAAATTAGGGTTTTAGGTCGTGAGGGAGAAGAGGAAAACGTTTGGAGGGGTATTTATAGAGTTTGGTGGCGGCTAGGGCAAAACTAGGGTTTACAGCACTGGTTAGTCGGTCAAGGAACAACCACTGACCGACTAGTTTGGGAACTAGTCGGTCGGTCGACCAACGTAGACCGACTAGGTGTAAACAGTAGCTTCAGTCGAAAACCTGAACTAAGAGTTAGTCGGTCAATGAACAACTACTGACCGACTAGTTTGGCAACTAGTCGGTCGATGAACGTTCATGGACCGACTAAGAGTAAACAGTAACTAGTGTCAAAATTAGTTAATGAGTTAGTCGGTTAAAGAAGCATTTCTGACCGACTAGTTTGCAACCTAGTCGGTCAACGAACCTTCTTAGACCGACTAACGATAAACAATAACTCCTGAATAATTTAGAAAGCCAACTAGTCGGTCCAAGAAGGATTGCCGACCGACTGGATCGTCATCTAGTCGGTCGGTGCCCCTTCTTACACCGGCTAATAAGCACCAAAAGTTCCGATACGGAGCGCGGAGCCCCGGGATCGATTTCTAAAACTCCTAGGCTTGATCTAATGGTAAGATACGACCGTTATGAAGCCCGTCACGAATGACATACTTCGAAATCGACGATCCTAAGGAAGAAACGAGAAAACACGACGAAACGATCGAAAATGAAAGTTACGGAGACGAAAACCACACATGAGGAGAAAATCCACCAAAACATATATTATAATATAATAAATCCAGATACATGAAAACCAGTCGTTACACGCTTATTTCGTGGTTTAGCAAAAAGCAAAGTTTAGTATCACTATCAACTACTGAGGCAGAATATATAGCTGCCGGACTTGCTTGTGCTCAAGTACTTTGGATGAAATAAGTCCTAGAAGATTATGGTGTTAATACATCTACATGTGTAATTTATTGTGATAATAAAACCTCTATTAACCTCCCTAAAAGTTCTGTTCTTCATCCTAGAACAAAGCATATTGATATTAGACACAGATTTATAGATGATTACTGTGTCAAAAAGGATGTTGAACTTAAATATGTACCCTCTAAACACCAAGTTGCAGATATTCTAACAAAACCTTTGCAAAAAGATGTATTCTGTAAACTTCGTAGAGATTTAGGTATTATGTGAGAAAAAGAATTAATTAAATATTAACTTTTGTCATTTTATGTTTTTTGATTGATGACATGGGGAGAAAAAGGATAAAAAGCAAAAAATGTGATTGAATATTATTTTGCTAACCGACTTTGATGCAAGAGGAGTACCGCATCTAAGCAGGGGAAGTAAGTTACTTTATCAAGTCAATATTCATTCAATATACTTCAATTTTCTTTTGGGTGTCATCATCAAAAAGGGGAAGAGTGATGTGAAATCGAATCCCACCCCTAAGTGGTTTTGATGATGAGCACACCAAATGATATTAGTGTACTAACTACACTACAAGTGTGCAGGATATATGACAAATGGTGACTTTACACCTACTCCGAAGAAGCTCAACCACACTCGAGACAAAGACAAATTTGCTAGTTCTACATCAAGCACAAGATAAAGTCCGTGCGCAAGCTTAAATGAAGAAGGAACTCAAATTCAGGAGAAGCAAGCCTCCACCAGATCAGCTTCCCGAAGGTCTTAGTGTAGTGTGTGAGTTCTTAGGATAATGTTAAAGGCAAAGTAGATATAGCACACACACATACATAAATGATTTCGAAAATAAATGTTTTAAACTCTTGAGAGCAATTGCTAGCTTTTTCATATCCTAGTAGTCAATCTACATTACACCCAGGAGTTGACTGCAGTCTTTGCTAGCTAAGTTTCAGAAGAAATTGCTCTGGGAGTCGACTACCAAAGGAGGGAGTCGACTACCAGCTGGAAGCAAATTTCCAATGAAACACTCTGGGAGTCAACTACCACTCCTAGGGAGTCGACTACCAGCTGGCAAATTTCAACGATTTGACTTGCTGATTTCACTCATTCATCCTTAATTTTTGGGACAAAAGTCAAACCTCATTTGAAATTTGAATCCTCTTCTTTTCACTATAAATAGATGACTCTATGAGATCTTTCAATACAACAATATTATCATCAATTCAAAAATCTCTCTTGTGCTAAAATTCTCAGATCTCGTATTCATTCTGCTCTCATTATTCAGTAGCCAAATCTATTTTAATTTCTGATCTTCAAATCATTTTTTAAAGTTATTATTTTAAGATCAAATTTCATTTGGCTATTAAAAATCGCTTTTCAAAATCCTCTTTCTTCATTTTTCTTTATCTATTGAAAGGATTTTTGAAAGCAAACGATCTAGATCACAAAGACTCATTCTATATCTTTGTGTGATCTAAAGATCGATTTGAATTCTTTTAGCCACGTAATACACTTTTTATATTTTACTTTGGCTATAGAATTTCGGGTGTAAATCCAAACTCCACTAATTTTTGTGGTAAGTTGGAAACGGTTTTTATTTGTGATTTTCCCCTTTGTTGAAAGGGAGTCAGAAATCCTGGACAAGTCTAGGTAGTCTGAAATCCTGGTCAACGCTAGGTGTTTGAGAAATCCTAACGAGTGAAGTTAGGTACTTGTATTGCTAAGGCAATAATGGAAAATCTCGTACCAGATTGGTCGAGGACTGGACGTACTCAAATTGCGGGGAACCAGGATAAAAATCTCTGTGTTTGCGTTTGCATTCTTCTGTGATTGTTTATACTTGTTCTTGCATTCTTTATTTGCTAACAAATTGTAAAATTGCAAGTTAATTCTTTTGTTTATATTTGCTGTGTGAAGATCAATACTTATTTGTGTAAAGATATTTATTTATAATCTTTTTATCTTTCTGCGGAGTTTTGCCTAAAAATCTCTGGGAGTCGACTATCATTCATTGGGAGTCTACTACCTGCTGTGCTATCTCTCTGATCAACATTGCTTATAAGATTAACTTGTTGATTAAGAACCAAGCGTAGATCACTCTACTTGGTTTCTTAGGCAACATTAGAAGGATTATAATTGTGCTAATCAACGAACGAAAAAGATTTACTATTTGCACAGCACTATTCAACCTCCTTCTAGTGTTGTTTGCCATCCACAGGATCCAACAGGTAGTGGCCTTCGAGTCTAGAGTGATCCACCCTTGGACCCCTAGCTTTAGACCGTTCGAGGACGAACTTTATTTTTAAGGTGGGTAGATTGTAATGTCCATATGTGTGATAACTATTTGTGTATACTGTATGTGTGTATGGTAGGGAAGAATATAGATTCCTATTTTGATGTAGTGTATATACTGATGTTATTTTCTATATCTTAGTGTGTATAATAGTAGTTTTAAGGCCAAAATGGCGTTAACGGTAGGTGGGCTGACATTGACCTCTACTGTTGAGGTAGAGCCTCGTCAGCTAGTTGCGTATGACCCTGGTTAGTAGAACCAGGGTAGCTGATAGGCGAATTTTGTAAGTGGTAGTTGCTCAACCCACCGAGTCGAACGAGGCTCGAGCTATCGTCGATAGAGATGTGACCTTCTTATTGAGACGCTCCAAGATCTTTCGGTATCACAAAGGAATGTCAGGAGGGTTGGATCTGGGTCCCGACCCAAATCTCATCCGCTACTTAAGTTAATACGTGACTTAAAGGAGGGAGCTTAGAGCTGCCAAGATTGACCCACGGAGGCTCGTCTCGAGTCAGGCGTCACAAACACATTAGAGGAATCAATAATGGGTGGAGTATAGAATGTCAAAGTATCGGATCTCGTACCTCCCTGTTCTGTTCCTCTAGCATATATTTATATGCCTCCTCGGTCTCTTCAGTAACGTTGGGAGGATAACGTTCACCAATTATGGTGTCATGATCCTCCTCCCTTAATAAGAGTAACCATCACCCACGTCTCCATTATTTATGAGCTTCTTCCGATCCCTTGTACGATAGGCAGGAGTGCAACGGTCGAATGTTACGTGGGCTTTGACTGAGTTTGCTTCAGATTTCCTTCATGGGCTTTGTGGGCTTTGGTCGCTCGCTGAACGAGCCACTCGAGTGCCGGCCCAATGGCATAGCAACGGCCCCCATCGCTTGAGCTCAGACAGTGCCTGTTGGGGTCAAGCGACGTTAGATCTCATTAATAGGGCACGACAGTAGAGAAACTAATACTCGAGTTTTTGGCGCCCAAGCGCCCGCTTAGCTAATTTTGATGATGCGCCGGTTTGAAATCCATGATACTAAGAGGTTAGGATGTCTGACACATGTCTCAACACGTTGAGGTCATCTTGTAGAAATAAGACGGTTCCGGAGGGAAAAGTTGAAGTCATCATCTTCGTCGTTACTAACTTAGATTTTCTCCTTTGAAAATGGCTTCGTCATCTATCCATGCCTCTGGGAGGAGCTCGGCTTTGTAGCGCAGAAGAGTAAGGAGGAAGCTGTGGTGCCCAGCCTGATTGCCAACCAAGTATCCAAAGTGGGAGCCGATCAAATCCCCGAATTCCCAGAAAAATATGTCCGGCTCGACTACCAGATCTAGTTACCGGAGAGGGATGAAAGGGTTCATCGACCTGGCGATCGGGAGGTCGGGGTTTATGTCAAATTCTTCCATCAAGGGCTTCGATTACGCATGCATCCTTTCATGTGCTACTTACTGAGTACATTGAACCTTCCCTTTGCCAGCTGATGGCAAACACCATAGGGGTGTTGGTCGGTTTCATCACTCTGTGCATAATGAAGAAGGTCGAACCGACGATGGGGTTGTTTAATTACTTCTTCTCGATTCCTCCCCTCAAGAATTCGGGTTGGTATATGATAACAGCCTGTCGAGGCAGGAAGCTATTTGACGATCTCCATTCCTCGAATTCAAATTGGAAAGACGAATTCGTATTTGTGGTCTTTCAAGGCGTGTCGAGCTTTTGCACCGAATAGGGTGTGCCTGATTTTGGTTCGGCCGAGGACAAGCCTTTATCCAAAGCAGAGAAGGAAGTCGCCGATGCATTATTGAATCTGCCAGAGAGGACAAGGAGGGTTGTGGTCCGACTCGGTGCTGCACCAGACTGCATGGACGAAAGGTCCATCCAACTTTGTCCATCAACCGTTCGATCTTCATCTTATTGAATTTTGTTTTTTCCTTGCAGGCATGGTTGGTCCGAAGTACCAGATGGACCCTGCGTTCAGGGAGGGGGTCGAGGCTTCTATTAGAGAAGCCGAGGAGAGCATGTTATCTCATCAAGTGCCCCTTCTAGAGGAAGGAGCGGCAGAACCTCTGAGGATTTGTCCATTGTCGCTCATGGGGCTTCTCAGCTGGCTCGTCTCTAACAGAAGAAAAAGGAAAAGCCCCACCAAATTTGAGGTGGTTGCAGTTGAGGGGATGAAGAGGAGGCGGCAATTTCGCCTTAGTGACTCGGAGCCGTCTGGGTCGAATGATGTTGTGGGTCAGATTGCGTCTTCGGATGCAGGTCAATTGCGTGTCAAGGACGATCTCCATGAGCAAGAAAAGGGAACTCCGTTAGGAGGGGATTCAGGGGAGTCTCCACCTCTTGCGAAGACCCTTTTGCATCAGGATTCTTGGCCTTGGGGGGGGTATGTTCCCTCCAATTTTTACTGGAAAGTCGATCGCCTCAAGCGCCATTTGATTGTTCCGTGAAGGAGCTCATTCAGATGGAATTTTTGATCAAGAGAGGCGATTCTGCTCTTTTGGATTGCAGGACCGCCTCTAAGATCACCAAAAATGCGACCCTTCCGCAGGATATGGCCGTCCTGGAGAGGGTCGATTACAAGAGGCTCACTTCAATTGTCCTCCACATGAATGTTCTGATAACTATTACGATAGTCTTCATTATGGATGAAGCAGGCATGGATGTTGACAGCTATGATTTCTATGTAGGCTCTTTGGCTAATGTTGCGTTGCGCCGACGTGCATCGGTGATGGTCAACCACGAAGTCACATTGGGGGCATTCAAACTGGCCATCGAGAAGTCTAAGGCGGAGCTGGATAGACTGGGGCTTATGTGTAAACTGAGACGGTCACGGGTGCTCGAACTCGACAACGAGTTAAGTGAGTCTCGTAAGAGGGAAGCTGCCCAAACTGCCTCGAGGGAGCAAGCGAACAAGGCGTTGCTGGAGGAAAAGGCCGAGTGGGAGATCAGAGAGAACGAGCTCCTTGCCTGACTTACCGACAGCTTTCGGGGTGTTGGCACAGAGGCCATCATAGAGAAGGCGGTCCAAGAATATAAGAATACATTGCATGACTTCGACGAATTGTATACACAGGGGTATGAGCGATGTTGGTTAGAAGCGAAGGATCGATTCCCTTATATCGCCGATGAGATTGACCAGATCCCTGTGTTTTTCCCGGGCGTCGATGGCGATGATTTAAGTCAAGACATGGAGGGGGTCGCTCCCGTTGGCGAAGTTGTCACCACAACGGGTGGCGATGCAGATGTTGTTGCTTCGGGGGATCAACAGCGTGTTGCTACGATTGAAGGAGACCAATGGCAACTTGATTCATTGAGGGATCTTAATTCTCTTCTTACCCCAACCAAATTTTCCAATGAATAGGGCGCGTTTGTCGTATAAACAATGACAATTTTGTATTAATGCCAGAAAGATTGACTTATATCTCTTTGTTTGTCATTGTTCGTATGGGTGGTCGTATTGCCTGTTGGCCCTTTTTAACGGGTTAAGCCCATGGTCAAGATAGCCGGGGTTGAGTTGTTGAAACATATCCAAGCTAGACCACCTCGTTCAGTTGCGAGGGGGTGGGGGTAATCCCATCGTCTTATGGCTGACGACACGATATGACTGTTCATTTGCGATGGGGTGGCCCCTTCGTCTTATACCCGAACGATATGAGAGGGTCGTTCAGTTGCGAGGGGGTGACCAAATCGTCTTACAACTGAATGATACGAGAGGATCATTCCGTTGCGAGGGGGTGGCCTCATCGTCTTACTGCTGAACGATACGAGAGGGTCGTTAAGTCGCGAGGGGCGGCCCCTTCGTCTTACGGCTGACGACACAATAGGGTTGTTCACTTGCGAGGGGATGGCCCATTCGTCTTATTGCTGAATGATACGAGATGGTCGTTCAGTTGCAAAGAGGTGGCCCCATCGTCTTACATCTGAATGATACGAGAGAGTGGTTCAGTTGTGAGGGATTGGTCCCTTTGTCTTACGGCTGAATGATACGAGAAGGTTGTTCATTCGCAAGGGGGGTGTCCCCGTCGTCTTACAGCTGACGACACAATAGGGTCATTTAGTTGCGATGGGGTGGCCTCTTCGTCTTATAGCTGAACGATACACGAGGATCGTTCAGTTGCGAGGGGGTGGCCCCTTTGTATTACGACTGACGATACAATAGGGGCTAAGTATGCTTCTAACATGAATTGAGATGAGCACAATTGATTTAGATTTATGCTAAAGAGTACGCCCTGATTGCTTAGATAGAGCGAATCTCTTATAATTCACGAATATTACGGTCAAGTGATACATTTTTGTTGAAGAAAAGACAGAATTTATAAAACGAGTACTTTGACATGGTAAGAAAAAGCGTACAGGCGTTTTGATATCGCTAAGAGTTGCCTGGTTCTTTATTCGATTCTTGGTGTAGAAACTTGTTAGTCCACCACTTTATTAGAAGGTGACCCGGTCATTGGCCCTTTGCCTTTTGGTTTGGAGGTCCCTTCTTTACCTGGCTGGTCGTCACTGGACCTCTTGGGATGACCACGCTTGACCAGCGCATCGATCTCCTTCTTTAGTGTCTAGCAATTGTCGGTGTCATGCATATAATCGTTGTGGTACTTACAAAATTTGAGGTCATCTCTCTTCTCATACCTGCTTTTCTTAACTGGTTCCTTGGCGAGCTCTTCTTGCAGAGCGTAAGCTAGGACTTCTCCTTTAGGGGCATTTGCTCTGGCAGGGTGTTCCTTGCTCCGAGGGCTCCTTTCTCTTCGTCACTTATCCCGAGGCTCTTAATGAGGGGTTCCGTGGGGTTTCTTTTCTCGCTTTGTTTCTCCTCGATGACTAGGAGTTTCATTTTCCACAGACTCAATTGTCTCTTCTAAGATTATGAACCGATCAGTTATGCTGTTCAGCTCCACCAAGTTATTCGGTGGAAATTGGTGGAAGGCTCTCAAATGGTGCTCGTCTCGGACTGCTTGAACAATGGCTGTAATGACCGTCACATCCGGGGTTTCCTCTACCTCTAGCCTTTCGTCGTTGAATCGACGGATGAGGGATCGGATCGACCCCTTTTCTCTTTGCTTCAAAGAGAAAAGATGTGAAGACTTTCTTTTGGGGCGTCGCCCGTAGCGAATTGCTTGCAAAACTGGTCAGACAAATCCTTAAAAGATCCGATGCAATCATCAGGCAGTCCGTTGTACCACCGGTCTGTTGCTTTGACGAGCGTGGATTGTAAAGCTCGGCAAATGTATGGTTCGTCCGCTCCGTGAAGTAGCATCGTGTTTTGGCATCTGCGGATGTGCTCCCAAGGATCGCCTTTTCCATCATATGTCAGTAGAGGGTATTTTAAACTTTGGGAGGAACAGAGCAGATGAGATGTTCTCCTTCAGCGGAGTCTGTCGAATGGCAGGAAGGATGAGTTTGGTTCGCCCATCTCCCCTTGCAGGTGAGTGGTACCGGAGGAACGGTTGGGGACTTCCTCTGCCTCCCTCCTCTCGTTTTTGCCTACAAAATCTAGGGGTTAGGACCTTGAGTGACTTGGTCGATTACCTGATCAAGTAAGCTACGAGTGGCTCGTCCGTTGTTGGATGGACTAGGACCTCCCTGATGTCTGAATGCACGATTGTTGTTCGCCATCTCTTTGTTCCGATCAGGTGTATGAGTGGTATTGAGTAGTGCATTCTCTTGTCGATCTGCCCTTGGATCTGTAGGGTCCATATAAGGGATAATTTCCCTCACGAAAGTGGGATTTGGAGGCAGTGGTAGCTTATTTACTGGAGGTGGGTGTCCAAAGCTTTGCTGCACTACGGCGGCTAGTGCCCTGATGCTCTTTTCGACTTTCTCGGTGAATTGGTTGAGCTGTTGCTGAGAGACTTTGGGCTCTCTAGCCCCCTTTAATGAAGACGCGGATTCCGCAACGTATTCAATTCGAACGATGTTCACGTTTTGATTCTCACTTGGACCACGATTTGGTCCGGGGTTCTCATCTGGACCAGGATTTGCTCCAGGATTGCTGGGTCCAGTCGACATTGTTGATGCTTCGGGATATCAACTGTTGGTTTCCCACAGACGTCGCCAATTGTTAAGGCCAAAAATGGCATTTACGGTATGTGGGCTAACGTGGATCTCTACTGTTGAGGTGGAGCCTCGTCAGTTGGTTGTGTAGGACCCTGGTCAGTAGAACCGGGGTCAGCGGGGGTGTCGCCGGCGGGGCCGTGTGCTGGTTTTTGTTTACTTTTTGTGTTTGGTTGTTTATACGAACCCTAAAAATAGGGATTTTGATGTTTTCCCAAGGATCGACGGTAGAAAATCTTCGTCTTTGATCTAAGGAGAATAAAAATCGATTTTTGTTGTCCGATCTTACGAGATCGACGTTGTATGATCATGATCATGATAAAAATAAGATTTTTGATTTGTAGAAATACCGCTAGATCCGACCTTCAGATCTAGCGACAGTTGACATGCCTACGCGATGTTTGGATCTGGTTCCTCAACGTCTGAGCTGCTACAATCTTTAGATCCTCCGTCGTCCGTCAAGGCTTCCACAACGATCCACCCACACACTCTCTTTCACAGTTGGTAATTCGTGTTGATAACGTGTTATGAAGCGTAGCCTTCTGGGAGAGACCCTAGACATTTATTTATTGGAGATGGAAGAGTACATACATAGATGAAATACAATCTCTAGATACAATCTTATCTATTCACACCATTTTATCTATTTACAACAATTTTTAACTTATAAATATTATTACTATATTTTGAATTTAATTTTTTTAATTTTTTCTTTCGTCGGCTTTTCTTTTGTAAAAATTAATTTTTACTTTTGAATAGTATTATTGTATTTTGATTTTAAATTTTATTTTTTAATTTTCAATTTCACGGACGACACCATCTGTGAAGTTAATTTATTTTTTTAAATGTTAAAATATTACTTATGGGCCATCAGTAATAATTAAAATATCAGTGACGGACCTGTCAGCTATACTTCAGTGAAATCTATTTACTTTTTAAAAAAATTGAAATTTTACTGACACATTTGTCAGCACAATTCTCCCCTTCACTGACGGAACCGTCAGCGATATGTATTTATATGTTATAAAAATTTAATTATTGCTGACAAAACCGTCCGAAAAATTTATTGGTAAACTGACGGTACCGTCAGTAAAAGTTTTTCTGTCCCTGACGGTACATACGCTGTGAACGACTTTTACTGACGATTCTGTCAGAAAATATGCTACCTAAATTCAATGACCGAACGTCTGACGGACCATTGCCGTCAGTAAGGAGTTTCGCTGACTGGCTTTTTACCTGTCAGTAAAGCCCCCTTTTCTTGTTGTGCATCCATACTGCTTAGCAATGTTTTGCGAGCGATTGAGTTCTTCCTCTTCCAAGAGTCATATTCCTCATGATCCCTCTTATGTTGAGTAGTGGTACGTATTTCAGGCTCTTCCATTATAACGTTTAAGACCTCAAGGACCTCTCGTCTCTTGAACACATATGGAGTTTCATACTCCATATCTTGTAATTGTTGTCGTTTAACTTTTCTAGTTTGTTAAGTTCGGCGACAATGTTCTTAGCAATAGTAGTCATTTTGATTACAAATTTCTACAAAGAATGAAACACGAACGCCACTAATGTCCAGCATACAAAGTTGAATACTGTAATACTCGTCAAATGGATTAATTAGATACATTAATAATTAAGTTCTAGAATCGGAAAGTTCACTACATTCTCAATCACCATCAAAGATAAAATTAATATGCATTTAATCCAAATTACTTGTGTAAAGTATGCACAAAACATCAAAAAGTATTTTCGAAATAAGTATGGCAATTGCAAAGCTCATGGGACCACGTCAGGCACCCATAAGTTAGTTGACTGTGGACAGAGCGGCGATAGGATCTTTGAATTTAAAACCATACAACTCTATCTACTATGCATGAATGACAATATCACATAGTGTAGAGTACAATTAATGATAGTCTCTATAGAGTATAGCATTAAAGCTAATCTCGTATAGAGTTGTTGAGTCATTGGGCCGGCGTTCGAGATTACTCAGTCGACAAATGATTATGGCCCACAAGGCCCACCAAAGAAGTTCGACACCGACTCAATCAAAGCCCAATAGTCAGTCAACCGTTGAGTCTGCTTCACTCGAACGTAAGATTAAAGGCGGCCTCGTGAATCTCGGGGACGTGCACAACATTTATTCCTATTAATGGGGGAATATCGTGGCCCTATTACGGGTAGCCGTTATCACCCCAACGTCTCCAAAGGAACCCTGAACGTCTATATATAGGGAAAATGGTCCCATTTCCAAGGTACGAGGTCTAAGACATAGAACTCTACTTTCTCAGCCTATACTTCTTATACATTCGAACTTGCATCGCCAGTCTCGAGACGAACCTCGATGGGTTGATCTCAGCTGCACCTAGCTTCGTCTCTCTCTTAAGTTCCATACTAACTTAAGCATCAGAGGGAATTTGGGTCGAAACCCAGATCCGACCCCCTTAACGAGTCCCTATGGTGCAGTTCAATGGTCATCATCCAATGTCGATGGTCGATATCAAGCTTTCCAGCCTCGAATGATCAACGTAACTATCGCTCGAAGGTCAATCGAATGTTGCATCATCTCTAACTACCATCACTCGACCCTTATTCTTCCAACCGAGGGTCCCACTCCAATTGCTGACGAGGCTCCGACTCAGCATCTTGCGTCTACATCAGCTTGACAACTGTCTTGGTCAAATTTGGCTTTAACAGTTTGGCACCGTCTATGGGAAACGTTAACCAGCTTGACATCCCAAATCAATCCAGAAGCTATGACAGCTGGACTCAATAACGCCAGACCGGTCGAAGGTCCGAAGGAGAAGCCGAGAACAATCCACAACGCCACCACCACGACCAGCCGAGGCCTCAAAGGAGCCGGGGGTGACCCGAAAGGAGTTTACCCAGTTCACCGAGCACATCGATAGGAGCCTAGGTGCATTGGAGACTTTAATACACCAAAATATGGGGAGCCCATCCCCAGTAAACGAGCCGTTACCGCCTCCAAACACGAACTTGACGCCAACCAAGGGCTCAGCTTTCCTCCGAGATCTGGGAGGCCCAAGGGCAGATCAACTGGAGATTAACCTCCATAATTCGACCCCCCGTCTGACCAATACAACGGAACGGGGGTCGATAATCGAGCTTTTGTTCTCCAGGGAGAACCCACCCCCTCCAATTACCGGGCGGCAACCCGTAGCATCCTAGATCAGGTAATGTACAGGCCCCCTTGTTATAACCCACTAAACCCTACAGGTGGATTCGTGAGGAGGGAGGAGATCCTGAACCGATCCTCGGGAGCCAACTTCTCGCAACCTGGAGCAGGAGGATCCTTACTGGTCCAATCTGTGATTCGGAAGACCCCTCCTGAAAGAGAATATCATCTCTGCTCCTCCTCTTCCTAAGTACAAGCTCCCTACTCTACCAGCTTATGATGACAGAAGTGACCCATGGTCGCACAATCATAAGTATTTGAATGTCATGCTGCTCCACGTAGTCAACGAGCCATACCTTTGTCGAGCCTTCTATGCTATCCTGTTCAAGAGGGCAGAAAGTTGGTACGAAGGGCTACCCCACGGCTGCATCGGCTCGTTCGACAAACTGGCAGAAATATTCTGCAAACAATTCGTCGCAAGACGACGTCCCAATAAGAGGTTGTCCCACCTCTTCTCGCTCAAACAGAACGAGAATGAGTCGATCCGAGCCTTCGTCCAGATATTCAACGACGAGAGGCTCGATGTAGAAGAGACACCGGACGTGACCGTCGTAGCGGTGCTCACCGAGGCGGTCCGAAACAATCACCTAAGAAAGGCCCTTCACCAGTTCTCTCTAGTACCGTCGCAGAAATGCTCAACATAACGGATCGGTTCACTTCCTCCGAGGAGGCGAAAGAACCAGCCGTAGCTAATGCGAAGAGCACCCCCTTCTGCTGCAGAGACACGAGGCGAGAGAAACCAAACTCAGGGACCCCTGCCAGGAGTCTCGAGATAAGAGGCCCAGGGAGAGGAGCCCTAGAAGTAATGAGCGTTCTACCAATGCTAAGCAGGTCGCCCCGAAGATAGAAGTCCTCGTCGACACCCCACGAGAAGAGCCGATCCAAGAGACAGCAAAGAAGGAAAAATATGAGAAGATGGACGACCTCAAATTCTAAAAATATCACAACAACTATGGGCATGATACCAACGACTGTTGGACTTTCAAAAAGGAGATCGATGCCCTAGTCAAGCGAGGACACCCCAAGAACCAGGCTAATGGTCCACCAAGCAAGGTGGGATCCTCAAAGCAGAAGGGCAAGATAACGGGGTCACCTGTCACTAAGGTGATCGACTAATGAGCCATCTAAAGACTTGAGGCGAATAAAGGGGTAATGAACATTAACAGCTCCAACGTCGATCGGAAAACACCATACGCCTTTTTCGTTTTTCTGTTACTTCCGTCAATAAAGCATGTCTCTTTTATCGAATAAATTTTCGCTTCCTTAAGCCTTCATAAAGTTTATAAAAACTATCCAATCAAAACTCCCCTCGAAAAGGACCCGATCCTCAAGAGGTTCTGGAAAAACTGAACTTACGTTGATGCAAATGACTCCTAAACGAGCGTCAGCCGTATGTCGAATGGGCCACCCCTTCGCTACTGAACGAATCTCCTCCTAAACAAGCATCAGCCATAAGTCGAAGGGGCCACCCCTTCACTACTGAATGACTCACCTAAACGAGCGTCAGCCATAAGTCGAAGGGGCCACCCCTTCGCTATCGAACGACTTTACTCCTAAACAAGCGTCAGTTGTAAGTCGAAGTGACCACCCCTTTGCTACCGAACGACTTTACTCCTAAACAAGCGTCAGCCATAAGTCGAAGGGGCCACTCCTTCTGTCACGCCCCGCTTTTCAAAGTACGGAAGGCGAGACGTGAGGAGGTCCGCTCAGACGTGGAGCTGTGAATCTGCAGTCTGATAAGCATCTGTAAAAATTTCAAATAGTAACAGGTCCTTTGCATTGCGACGAAACAACAACAATGATAATAATAAAGTAGATATAAAAGAAAACATCCACCAACATCCAGAAAATTATTCCAACATCATAGAGAAGTCTCAAAAGTACAAGTCTGAACAAGGCCTAAAGCATGGCCAAACAAAAACAAGGAGAAGGGTGCTACGCACCGAAACCTAATCAGCAACTACTGGAAAACAACTACTAAAAGAGACTCCAAGTGAGTCTAGGACTGGTCACCCGTGTCCTCGAACTCAGTCTCTGCAGGGACCTCAAACTTAGCGTCAACTAACTGCTCGTCCTCTGCTACCTGCTCTGTCTCAAAGCCTGACATGTGACACCCAAAGAGAAAAGGGCACATGTCAGCAAAACTATCCAATCAAAACTCTCCTTGAAAAGGACCCGATCCTCAAGAGGTTCTGGGAAAACTGAACTTACGTTGATGCAAATGACTCCTAAACGAGCATCAGCCGTATGTCGAATGGGCCACTCCTTCGCTACTGAACGACTCTCCTCCTAAACGAGCATCAGCCATAGTCGAAGGGGCCACCCCTTCACTACTGAATGACTCACCTAAATGAGCGTCAGCCATAAGTCGAAGGGGCCATCCCTTCGCTATCGAACGACTTTACTCCTAAACGAGCGTCAGTTGTAAGTCGAAGGGACCACCACTTTGCTACCAAACGACTTTACTCCTAAACAAGTGTCAGCCGTAAGTCAAAGGGGCCACCCCTTCGCTACTGAATGACTCTTCTAAATGAGCATCAGCCGTAAGTCGAAGGGGCCACCCCTTATCTACTGAATGACTCTCCTAAACGAGCATCAGCCGTAAGTCGAAGGGGCCACCTCTTTGCTACTGAATGACTCTCCTAAATGAGCGTCAGCCGTAAGTTGAAGGGGCCACCCCTTCGCTACTGAACAACTCACCTCCTAAACGAGTGTCAAACGTAATTCGAAGGGCCACCCCTTCGCTACTGAATAAATCTCCTAGAAGATGTCGTCAGCCATAAGTTGAAGGGCCACCCCTTCGCTACTGAACGACTCTCCCAAAACATCGTCAGCCATAAGTCGAAGGGCCACCCCTTCACTACTGAACGACTCTCCTAGAAGATGTCGTCAGCCATAAGTCGAAGGGCCACCCCTTCGCTACTGAACGACTCTCCCAAGATTTCGTCAGCCATAAGTCGAAGGGGCTATTCCTTCGCTACTGAACGACTCTCCCAGAACGTCTTCAGCCATAAGTCGAAAGGCCACCCCTTTGCTATTGAATGACTTTCTCAGAAGATGTCATCAGCCATAAGTCGAAGGGCTACCCCTTCGCTACTAAACGACTCTCCCAGAACGTCTTCAGCCATAAGTCGAAGGGCCTCCCCTTCGCTACTAAACGACTCTCCTAGAAGATGTCGTCGGCCTTAAGTTGAAGGGTCACCCCTTTGCTGCTGAACGACTCTCCCAGGATGTCGTCAGCCATAAGTCAAAGGGGACATCCCTTCGCTACTGAATGACTCTCCCAGAACGTCTTCAGCCATAAGTCGAAGGGCCATCCCTTCGCTACTGAACGACTCTCCCAGAACGTCTTCAGCTATAAGTCGAAGGACCACCCCTTCGCCGTCGAACGACTCCTATTTCGTGAACCATGAGTCGAGTAAATCTCTCCCTCACCATGGAGCATGGTGGTCAACTTCTAAATGTGGTTCGTGGTTTATCCTCGATCACCCTGAAGTAGTGTCTAACCCATCGAAAGCGGCCAACAGGCATTACGACCACCACAGGACATAACCGACAATAATCAAAGAGATGCAATGACAAACAAGGATACACATGCCAATTCTCATGTCACTTCCTATTGCAAAACATTGTTTTCGTTTACATCACCCCATATATATTTAAAAATATCTACAAGAAGGTATAAAACAAAAGCGCCGAGATCTTACAGCGGTCGATCAGGCCCTTGACCTCCATCCAGCACGGCCGTAGACTCTGGGTCCCCCATAGCATCTGCTCTTGCTCCGTCACCAGCCATGGTAGCAGCCTTATCCACGGGAGCCGCCTCCTCTATGCCTTAGCTCGACTCGTCGTCGCCTTGGCTTGACTCATCCTCGTCTAGGTTCGAAAGTACCACTGGGATCTTGTCGATCTCAACGGAGAGGTCGGGGAATCGGTTCTTCATCTCCAGTCGACATCGCTCGTAGCCTTCTTTGTATAGCTCGTCGAAGTCAGGAAATATATCTTTGAACTCCTGAATTGCCCTCTCCGCTATGACCTCGGCTTCGACCCTCTCCTCCAGCAGAACATCCTCTGCCCGCTTCCTCAAGACGGTTTGCTCAGCCCCCCTCATACGAGACTCGTGCAACTCATCCTTGAGTTTCTGGAGACGATTCAGTCTCGTCTCATAGAAAAGGCTGAGTCTGGTCAGCTCAACTTGAGATTGCTCCACGTGCGACCTAACGGCCTCCAGGGTGACCCCATGATTGGCCACCTCTGGAGCATGATGGTGCAACGCCGCGGTGGCCACAAGAGCCTGTACACAACACTCGATGGTCAGCTTACGTGCTGATATCAGCATCGATAGAGGCCAAAACAATAATTACTTGGACGCTGGCGTGGACAGCTAACGACGCAAGCCGTTCATAATCGACCCTCTCCACGACAGCCCTGTCCCGTGGAAGGGTCGTATTCTCAGCAATACGGGAGGCGGTCCCGCAATCAAGAAGAGCAGAATCTCCACGCCTCAGCGGAAATTTCGCACTAACAAGCTCCTCCTCCGAGCCGTCGAATGGAGCCTGAGGGGATCGGCTCTCCAGCAAAATCGACCTATATTCATCGGAGATGTCCTCAGGCAACCCTACAGAGGGGAACATACCCACACGGCCAGGAGTCATGTGCATGAGAAGCTCCGGTGGAACCTAAGTCTCCCTCGAATCTCCTCGTGAAAAGCATCACTCCCTGGCTGGAAGACCTGCTCCGTGGCTGCATTCGACCCAGACGACTCTGAGTCACTGAGAACAAGCTTCCGCCTCCTCTTGGTCCCTCCAACGCAACCACTTCAAATTCAGAGGGGGGGCTTTCTTCTTCTTCTGCTGAGGGCGAGCCACCTGGGCAATCCCCTCGACAACCATGGGTCGATCACCAGACGACTGTGCTATCGATTTCAACACGGTCAGCGCCCGGGGCGACAACATGATTGCATCTAATTCTTTGATGGAAGCCTCGACTGCTTCCCTCAATGTGGGATCCACCTGATAATCCACGCTAGCCATGCCTGTGAAAGTGATAAACAAGTTAAGTCGAAAGAAAAAGGTCGAACGGGTGGCAAGCACGTTCGAACCAACCTTTCGTCCACATGGTCCGACGCAGCATGCCTTCTGACTATAGCCACTTGATCGACCTCATATCCTCCGGCAAGCTCGTCAGAGTATCGACGGCTTTCTTCTCCTCGATAATTAGCAGCGTATCCTCGACAGGTCCCAAATTAGGGGCACCCCAACCGGTGCAGAAGCTTGCCTCCCCTGGAAAATGACAAATACAAACTCATCTTTCCACTTGGGATTGGAGGATGGAAGATCTTCCAGCAGCTTCCTGCCTCGACAGGCCATTATCGTGTACCATCCCAGGGTCTTAAAGGGAGGTATCGAGAAGAAGTAGTTGAACAGACTCATAGATGGTTCAATTCCCTTCGTTACGCACAGAACTATGAAGTCCATCAACATGGCGATGGCGTTCGGTATCAATTGGCAGAGGGAGATGTACAGGGTACACAGGAAGTACCGTATGAAGGGGTGCGTGGAAAACCGAAGGCCTCGTTCGAAGGCTTTGACATAAACCCATGATTCCTGATCACCAGGATGATGAGCCCTCTCGTCCCTCCCAAGCAGCCTGAGTTGATAATCAAGACAGACATAGCTCCTCTGAAGCTCGGCGATCTGACCGGCCTTGTTTGGACCTCACATTTGCCAGCAAGCCCGGCTCCATGACCCCTTTTCGATCCTTCTGAATGGTTGTGACCAAGTTCCTTCCGGAGGCAGAGATGGAGGACGAAGACATTGCTTTCGAGAGAATGAAAATCTGAATCAAGAAAATAAAGACGGTACTTCCGCACTCTTTTGCTAGAATCGTCATGTATAGGCAAGGCAACAACCACATAATGGAACACATGTCAAAGATATACGGGCCCAGAATGCCTTGGATTTCGAACCGACAAATCATCTGAATCGACGAGATGGGCGTTTTTGGTGCCTAGAACTCAAGTGCTATTTTCTCGACTGTCAATCCCCATTAATGCGACGTAACGTCGCTTGAATTCAGCGGATGGATCCTTCAAGGTCGTGCGAAGGGGAACATTGTTGAGTCATTGGGCCGACGTTCGATATTACTCGGTCGACAAATAATTATGGCCCGCAAGGCCCACCAAAGAAGCCTGACACCGACTCAGTCAAAGCCCAATGGTCAGTCGACCGTTGAGTCTGCTTCACTCGAACATGGGATTAAAGACGAGCTCGTGAATCTCGAGGACGTGCACAACATTTATTCCTGTTAATGGGAGAAGATCGTGGCCCCATTATGGGTAGCAGTTATCACTCCAACATTTCCAAAGGGACCCTGAACGTCTATAAATAGGGGAAAGGGTCCCATTTCCAAGGTACGAGGTTTAAGACATAGAACTCTACTTTCTCGGCTTATATTTCTTATACATTCTAGCTTGCGCCGCCAGTCTCGAGACGAACCTCCGTGGGTCGATCTCAGCTACACCAAGCTTCATCTCTCCCTTAAATTCCATACTAACTTAAGCATCGGAGGGGATTTGGGTCAGAACCCAGATCTGACCCCCCCTAACGAGTCCTGTGGTGCAGTTCGACGGTCATCATCCAACGCTGATGGTCGATATCGAGCTTCACAGCCTCGAACGATCAACACAACTACCGCTCGAAGGTCAATCGAACGTCACATCATCTCCAACTACCATCACTCGACCCTGGTTCTTCTAACCGAGGGTCTCACTCCCACTGCTGACGAGGCTCCGACTCATCATCTCGCGTCTACGTCAGCTTGACAACTGTCTCGGTCAAACTTGGCCTTAACAAGAGTATAGCCGCAAATAAAAATGCTAATCTCTATAGAGTGGAGCCATAAGACCAATCTCATATAGAGTAAAGCATATTATTAAAGTTAGTCTCTATAGAGTATAGCATTAAAGCTAATCTCGTATAGAGTAGAGTCCCAAATTAAAATTAGATTACATGATTATCATTCATGTCATATATCATAATGATCACATATGATCAATATGAATCAATTGAATAAAAAACAACACTTAATCTACTTTCATAAGGCGAGAGATTGATTGCAACAGGAGTAGAAACCAATTTGGATCCGATACAATGAATAGATTTATCATTCCTAAAGGAGACTTACCAATGATTACCAATCTCCTTGGATGTACAGCGGAATGATCGATTGCTGAAGTTTCTCTATACCGGTTGTTGTAGATGATCACATGATGGAAAATCTACTAGTTTTCACAACCTAAGTATCTCTCTTTTGATGCACTCTTATGTGGAAGATGAAGGCCTTTTGGTACGTAGTAGTTATTCTCTACAAAAAAACTTCATCATTATCTTAAGAGTGGATGCTATTTATAGACTTCCCACATGTTGGTAATTCAAATTCAGATCATAACTACTTTTTGTAGTAATAGAAACTACCCGAAAGCCACTTTACACGCATAATTGTGTCATTTCCTAAGTCTAGTACTTAGGTATTCCATTAATGGGTGTATTTTGCAAAGTTATCACTCACTTATGAGTGAAATAACTTGGTCATTAGCCATCATATACCAACTTTTTTTCCAAATGAGAGTATTATTTACTTTAGAATTGCTGTGTGAGACATGATTACTACCAATACAATACTCCTGTGGATCCGATACTGATTTGTAGGATGAAATAGACCGGTCTCTGATGATGTATCTTGTTATCGGAGGTTAGTTTTGCAAACTCATGTATCTCATAGTCACTCGACCAAATATTGCATTTGCAGTTAGACTAGAGATCCACTACTGCGTTGTATATCTCGTGTGTCCCTCGCGGTTCAAGCTTCGAATGGGACTGCATGCGAAAAAAAAAACAAATCAAAAATCATCATATTCAGTTGAGATTCTGATTTTATATCCAACCAAAAAACAGAAAGCTTTGGTTTTTAAGATCAGAATCACACTGGAAGCAGTTTTGATTCTCGTATCGCCAGGAGATCAAAACTAAGAGAGCAATAAAAGTTAGCGATCGCCACACATCGCAGCACTTTAGCTAAGCTAGGTTAATCACAATGAGGACTTGTGCTCATCATCATCATCGTCATCTCCTTGCTCTCTCGATTCTCTTGGTTTCTGCTCCCTTAATCTCGTCTTCCTCGTCTGCCATCGAGTTCCCCATAGCTTTCTCCGACGACCCGAAGGCCACACTCCCGCTAGTCCTAGTCAAAATCGGCACCCCGGCGAAGACGGTCCGGCTCTACCCCGACACGAGCAGCGACATCTCGTGGGTGTTCTGCGACTTGTTCGAACGGGACGCGTCCTCCACCTTCCGCTGGATGTACGAGCCGGGCACGCCCGGGTGCGAGATCGAATGCTACGACTGGGACACCGTCCAGTTCACCGCCGAGTACGAGGACGGCTCCTCCGCGACCGGCGACTGGGCCTACGAGTCCGTCTCCGCCAGGACGGCCGACGGCAGAGAGATAGAGATCGAGGACGTCGCCATAGGCTGCGGCGACCGCGGCCAGTCCAACTTCACCGACGCCGACGGCGTGCTGGCGCTGTCGAGGAACTCGCCGTCGTTCGCCAGGCAGATGGCGGACATGTTCGGGCACGACGTGTTCTCCTACGCGCTGAGGGACGGGGAGAGCCTGGTCTTCGGGGAGGACGGCAGGAGGGACGGCTACGATCTCCAGTACGTCAGGCTGGCGGAGTCGAAGCTGAACTCCTCGCTGTTCACGGCGGAGGTCGCGGGGCTGTTCATGGGGGACGTGGAGCTGGCCGTGGAGAGGGACGCGTGGAAGTTCGACGAGATGAGCGAGACGGGCGGCATCGTGTTCGACACGGGGGCGACGATGACGTACGTGCCGGAGGCGGCCTTCCACGCCATCGTCGAGTATCTGATGGAGACGTACGGGGAGCTCGTGTATTTCAAGACGACCGACACCGAGGTGTGCTTCGCGCCGTACTCGGCGAGCTTCGAGCACAGGCTGTGGGTGCCCCAGATGAGGATCAGGTTCGTGGGAGGGGGGGAGTTTGCTCCCAGGGCCGAGCATCTGTACTACAGAGATCGGAGGGGGATGACGTGCTTGAACGTGTGGCCGATCGGGGAGGATCAGGGGTCCATAATCGGGAGCCTGCTGCAGAGGGGGTTCTACTGGGAGTTCGATTTGTCGAACGGGGTTGTGGGGTTTGCTCCTCTTGATTGATTAAGCCAGTAGGTTTTGTTGTTGTTGTTCCATGAAGTGTTTGTATCTTGATCATGTTTCTGCGTTGGAATTTATAGATGAACTTTCCTTGCTTTGTTTGCATGTTTATAGTGGCAGTTTTGATGTGAAATTAACTTTATGGCTCGTTTATTTGACAATTGTATGTCTAATTTTACAAGATGTGATTTATGTTTTCATGTCTAGGTAATTATATCGAGAGTGCTTTCCAATCCATGCAAACATTGATAGAATGAAGCGAATGATGGGAAAATCTTTGATTATATATTTTTTCTTTAAAGTTTTCTTTCTCTCCAAATTTCGACTATATGTACATTATACTCGAATTAAGCGAATGATGCGAATGATGTGCCACTACGAATTCTATATGGGCGTCGTTCATGAGGAATAGATATGCTACTAACGCCAATATCCTCCTTTCTACTTCAAAGATTTCAGATTTTGGTACATGGAAATTTTTGTTAAGGGCATGTTCTTTTGGTTGATTGTTGGGAGAGAAAGTGAAAAATGGTACTATTCACACACACTGTTCATGGGATTCCTTGGCCGCTTTTTATTTTGTGTTCTTTTGTCAGCTTGGCTTGGGAGGGGGGAAAGTTGATGTGGCGTCAAAATTAGGATTCTCGACGAGACTTGTGTTTCTTCCGCAAAACTCGGTGGAAACAAAGGAATCCCTCAAAACAGTGGGACCCATTATCTCCTCTGGCCAATCGCGCATGCCCAGCGTTTGTTCTCTTTTTTTTTATTTCGGTTCATCCCAACCCACAAAAGTGTGGGACCCTCTGCTCCAAAACACATCGTTTAGGTATAATTAGTTAGGAATTAATAATATATTAATTAAGTATTTTAGCTTTAATTATTTAGTTTAGGTATAAATACAACAAATTAAATACGAGTGGACCCCACACCACTTTCTCATCCAACTTTCTTCAACCAAAAGAACACACTACACGGAGTGGGCCACACTTCAACTTTTCAACTACACAATCTAACCCCACTTTCTAACAAAAGAACACACTACACCAAAATTTCTCTCTCATCAGAATCCACACTTCTCAACGTTCCCAAATTATACTTTCATGCAAAAGAACAGGCCCTAATAAGCACTCGGCTACTACTCTTATGCAGGTGGGGGATGATGGCTCTTATGTTTGGCTACCCTCATCAATGTTCTCTTTTGCTGCAGCTTGGAATGCTGTTAGGAACAGTGATTCTGGGTTCCACCTCTGTGATTTGATATGGTACAAGCACCATGTCCCAAAGTTTGCTCTCTTACTCTTGAGAGTATTGCTAAATAAATTGCCTTTAAAAGATAATTATATTGCAAGAAATATTGGGGTGGACCAGCTTTGTGTGTTGTGTGAGGAAGGGAATGAATCAGTCGACCATCTATTTTTTTATTGCAATTTTTCTAAATATATATGGACCTGTTGCCTGCTTAAGCTGGGTATTTCTAATGCCAATGGGATGTCTATTACAGTTGTAGCTGATCTTTTCAAAAGAAAGTTTAAAGAGAAGACATTGTTATCTTTACTTGATAAAACTGTCTTGGCTTCAGTGGTGTGTCATATTTGGAGGGAGCGAAATAGCCGAATCTTCAATGGCGAGAAATCATATTTTCTGAGAATTTTTGGGGAGGTAATTAGAGATGTGTTTGGTGTGGTTGCCCCACTTAAAAATAGTTTTGATGAGCATGGTAATTCTGTTATCCTATTGAATTGGGACGTTGGGTGAATATCATTGGTCCACATGCATAGTTGTGTCTTCAGGAGCTTTTGATGTCTGGGAGATGCTCATTATCAATTGAAATGTAGTGCCGCCTGAGAGAGTTTTTGTTGATGTTATTTCCTTTTTCTTAGAAATCGTGTATCTGGACTCTTTTTTTGGGTTAACAGGGCTTTTGGATTATATGCTTGTTGTTACGACCTAAAGATCGTAGGAGTTCGACTCCCGCCCAAAACCACTAACATACCACATTGACTCAACCCTTTGCAAACGGACTGCCGGCTCGGAGGTCCGAGGCTACATGGAAATGGGCGCACCGCGCAGCGCCCCCCTCCCGACCGAGGCGTACAACCGCTCTCGCTCGGCCCGCCAGGGGCAATGCGCTTGGGGAACACCCAGACAGCGCAGCCTGGGATACTGACAGAGGCACGTGCATATCCCTCCCTGCCAGCGGTCCACGATCCGCAACCGAAAAGGTGCGCGGCCAGGCCGAACAACCCACGAACAGGTCGACCCGGCGGGCCCACACGAACCCCACCGCCGGGGATAGCAGTGCCGGACCTTTGATTCATCACGCACGACAAACAACCTAGTGTAAGGACACGACCGACACCAGCGCCGCCCGACCATCTGACAAAGCACCCCCTGACCGCTGCACCCCCAGACACTTAATGCTTTCGGCCCTGACACCCTGACAAAAGTGCCCCTGGCCGTTGCGCCATCTGATAAAAGCGAGGCTGACACTCCTGTTCCTGACATCCTCGTCTGAAGCTTCCGCTGACAGCCGGGCCAGCTTAGCACGTCGAGTCAGCATGCCAGGTCAGCCCCACCCAATCATCTCCCATCAGGTATAAATACCCCCTCACTTCTTACGGTGGGGGGTTGGCAAATTCTCTCCCAATTCCATTATTCACACACGAGAGCAAAGGTCGTCCATATCTTTGTTCTCCCACCCATAGCTCGTCACGTACGGTCGACACACCCTCAGTCCGACCTGCGTGCCTAGCCCCCGTTTTAAGTCCAGTTACTGACTTAGGCATCGGAGAGGCTAAGGGTTGGACCCCAACCCGGCCTTTCTGACGAGTTGCTCGTTGTGTAGGGTAGCTCGTCCCTTGGTCGATATCCGCCTTCGGCTCTGCCTCGTCTCAAATGATGTGAGAACTACTCCCAAGCGCAGGAGATCGTGCAAGTAATATCCTGGTGAGTCCAGGTATCGAATCCGCGGGACAACTGACCTGCAAAACTACGATCGTCAATCTGAAAAGAGTAATAATACGATGTTAGCCAACCACCTATCAAACACGAAGATATAGGATCAAGAGTATGGAATAAGAAATGAAAATCCTACGATATTTATGGTGACTTTGGTAGGGGTACAAGTATGGGGAATATGTGTTGGGTTTGATTTCGTTAGGGTGTGTGCAATCAATGAATATCAATACCTTTTCTATAACTCAACGTTTCGTCCGGTCAGGGCACGAGAACGTCGGAAAGTATGGCGATCAAGCGTATGAAAACATGCCAAAGAATTATACAATTAAAATAGGGCGAAAAGATATAGAAACCAATAATTACGACACCCTAACTATGTCAACACCAACGCATATGAAGTGAATGTGCTACGATTGTGATTTCATTAGGAGTTAATAATCGCTGAAATATCATGTCTTTTATATAGCTCAACGCTCCGTCCGGTCAGGGCACGAAGACGTCGGAAGATAAAACGATGAAAACTAGTCAAAGTGGCCGTATACGCATCACTAGCAACATTGATTTCATTAAACGATAAATGCAACAATAAGTTCAGATTAGTGAACATGAATTGGCTAGCCTTGTCAGGGCCTAGCCATACGGGATGTAAATAATATCGACAATAAGCAAATACCCAACAAATACGTTGTAGAAATCAATGTTACGAGTGATTTTGACATGAAAATAGGGCTAAAGACATGAAATTCATCAACTAAATACTCCTAATTACATCACAACCATAGCACAAGGAGATTAGCCACGCATGGTGCAATAAAAATCAGATTTCATAGCCAAATACATCGTTATAATAGCCAAAATACGATAAAATACACCAAATACGGGGTATAAGTTCAAGAATTTATCACCAAATCTCCACTTTAAAGCCCAAAACTCCTTTAGAATAGGAAGAATAGCCTCTGGAATTTTTGAGAATTTTCCCCTGGAAAAATACGCACAGTAGCCGCTCCAAAAGTCCCAAAATACGTCAGAATACCCCCAAAAACCCTAAAATACGCTTAAATATAACTCATTGCGGGTTTGGGGGTGTTAACGGGTCGCAACCCGTATCCAAATACGCTTAAAACCCGATTCGCAGCCGCCTCAATCCTCAGCCGTTGGATCTCAGCGGGATTTGATCTTGTGCTGACACGTGGCACTTGGATCCGCACCCGCATCGTTCGCGTCCGATCTCGAATCGGGTTGCTTCAGAGCCGTGGGATCATGATCGCATGGCTGTTAATTAGCCTCGTCGCCCCATTTTATCAGCCCCGCTTCGCTTCAGGATGGATCGTTATGTGCTGTTCGATCGTGATCGAACGATCCCCGCGTCGCCACGTCTCCACTTACGCCTATCGCCCGTTCCTCGCGTCGTAGCCGTTCGATCAAGCCAATCGCCGCTGCGATGGCAACACGTGTGCACGGAGGACTCAGCCTTCGATCGCTCTTCGCTTCGCCAGGGCGTAATCCTGGCCGTAGGATCACGATCTCGCGGTCATTAAGCGGCCGCGTCGCCGTTACGTCTGGTCCGTCGGATCTGGCAGTAGCGGTCGGATCTCGGCCACGTGGCGCTCCCGATGCATGCCGCGCAATGCGCCAAGATTCGTGCGCCGTATTTTCTTTGTATTTCTTGCGTATTTCCTCATTTAAGTGGTATTCTGCATTCAAAAATTCATAGAAATTAGCACAGATCTCAGAAAAATACAAATAAATAGTCGTTGGAATCGTGAGATCGAGACGATGCTAAGAAAAATATAAAAAATGCAGAAATACTCAATAGAATTCGTGTTTTGTGCACAAATAATGTGATTTCCCTAATAAATAATGGTGTACAAAATACGCACATATTAGAGAGCAATTAAGTATTATATAGGCACATCATAGGACTAATTAGGGGGTTAAATACGCAATATTCAACCCGAATCACACCCCCCAACTAGCGTTTTGCTAGTCTCTAGCAAAATGAGCGATAAATACGGATGATCAATAAAAAATAATTCTATCAATCGCTTATGGCCTGGCTCAACAATACGCTTTCCAACATGATCTTCACCATCAATATACACATCCATGAACAAAATCAATCACATGATATTTTCTCTAATTTAGTATGAATAAACAACATACAAGCATCGTTTTGCACACGCGAAAGTATAACACGTCGTTTTTCTCTAGTTTTCTTGTTTCCAAGGAATTGGCCTATCAAATCAATCATTCAAAATATGGGAAATGAAGTTGCTTAATATATATTCACCATTCCTTTTCTTTTATTCATTCCGCGTAACGCGCATCAAGCAACATTCGCAGAAAAATGTATAACTTGGATCGCTCCATCAAATGAGTGAGTTTCCTGTCAATGGCTCCCAAATCAGACGATAATAGGGCATTAGGCCAAAAAGGACCCCTCGGACTGTACTACTCGAGCCAACCAAGTTATCTATTAGTGACATACTTATTCATTCATTTTTCATCATTCTTTTGTCATTCAATTTTCTTTTCTTAAGCAACTCAATACCCATCATTTTTTTAAACAAAGCATTAATAACCAAGGCCAAATTCCTCTTCAACTTGAAGACTTTTCAAAAAAAAAATCGTGTATACTCAAGCTTTTTCATCACATTAGCATGCATGAAATAAATTCAAACTATTTCGAGATATTAATCACGACAATCGAAAAATTTTCATGAATAGCATATTAACGGTAATTCATGAAGGAAAAAAAAAATTAATTCAAGCCATAAACAAGTAGCTAGAACTCAGTTAATGCATAATCATCCGCATTTGAGGAATATGAAGGAGTTTAAAATGGTGAGATTTGGTGGGTCATTCTTTCCTTATGCCATGCTTTTCAAAAAAAATCCTAAGGTCTCATACACACCCCCCAACTAAAGATGGACATTGTCCTCAATGTCGAAGAGGGTACGAGTTTATTCAAGCAAGCATCCTAGAAAGCAAATAAAATCTACACTACTGGAAAGAACACACCGTGATCAAATGGCGGATCACGAATCTTTAATGGTGGAGGAAGTTGTTCAATTTGTTCCTTGCGCTCCTCGGCGATTATTCTTCCTCCTTTAGCTAAATTGGACCCCAGCAACGTAACTCCCAGCATCTCTATAATCTGGTCACCTGTATCCTGCAAGAGATGAGTCACGTCAATCCAATTTATTTTAAAATTCTTCGCCATAAACACATTCCAAATATAGTCATCAAAATAGGTGAAGTAAAATAGAGCATGGTGATGACAACTCCCTGAAAAATGTGCACTACGCTCAGTATGATGCTCAGTCAATGTGGAGAGGGGTAAATGATTTTGGGACAAAACTTGGGAAGGGAATGGTTCGGGCTCCATAGAGATATTCTTTAAACCAATGTCCCTAGTCGTCTCCTCTTCCTGTTCATCCAAAATTGCTCGCTCATCCTCTACTTTGCACACACTTCCTGCCATGTCAATGCTTTCATTCGTGACTTCATCGTGACATGGCTCGCTCGATATACCTGCATGAGAAGGTGAAGTCAAATTAGATTTTGGAAATTGAATTTCAAACGAATTATTTTCTTCTACGCAAGTGGAAATCAGCGTAAGATTTTCAATAGATTGCTGAATTTGCCGACTCCGAGCAAGGAAGTTTTCTTGGAATTGATGGGATGTGGCCTCCTGTGTCTGAATGAGCAATTGAACTTCCTCTTTCAAGTGGTGCAAAGGTACGTCTACACTTTGCTCCTCTGGATCAAGGCTTGAAGGCTCTGTTGAATCGCAATCTGAAGTCTCTTTCATGATTTCTTCGTCCTCTTGCAAAGACTCCATATAATTCCACGCCTCTGTCGGCGTCATGACTCCCAAGAATTCCTGCAGCTGTGGTCGTAGTCCACCTAGGAAGGACTCCATAAGCTCTTTCTTCGTAAACCCATGCTGCGGATAGCTCGAAATTATGTCTGTGAACCTCCTCCAGGCCTGAAAGAAAGTTTCACAATCAGTCTGATCAAAACTAACAATCTTGAGCTTCTCCATCCTATGTTTGTGTGCCTTATAATATTCTGCATCATACAAATTGTTCGTGCAATAGAATTTCAAGTATTCCATATACTCCATTCTTTAAAAAGTAAACAAAAAATAAAATAAAAAATCCTAGACTATAAGATGGAAGGATCTCACCGAATGTTCCTCTAAACAAACTGAAATCGTAGCTTACAAGTACTGTTGTCCCCGGTAACGGCGCCAAAAACTTGCCTCGTCTCAAATGATGTGAGAACTACTCCCAAGCGCAGGAGATCATGCAAGTAATATCCTGGTGAGTCCAGGTATCGAATCCGCGGGACAACTGACCTGCAAAACTACGATCGTCAATCTGAAAAGAGTAATAATACGATGTTAGCCAACCACCTATCAAACACGAAGATATAGGATCAAGAGTATGGAATAAGAAATGAAAATCCTACGATATTTATGGTGACTTTGGTAGGGGTACAAGTATGGGGAATATGTGTTGGGTTTGATTTCGTTAGGGTGTGTGCAATCAATGAATATCAATACCTTTTCTATAACTCAACGTTTCGTCCGGTCAGGGCACGAGAACGTCGGAAAGTATGGCGATCAAGCGTATGAAAACGTGCCAAAGAATTATACAATTAAAATAGGGCGAAAAGATATAGAAACCAATAATTACGACACCCTAACTATGTCAACACCAACGCATATGAAGTGAATGTGCTACGGTTGTGATTTCATTAGGAGTTAATAATCGCTGAAATATCATGTCTTTTATATAGCTCAACGCTCCGTCCGGTCAGGGCACGAAGACGTCGGAAGATAAAACGATGAAAACTAGTCAAAGTGGCCGTATACGCATCACTAGCAACATTGATTTCATTAAACGATAAATGCAACAATAAGTTCAGATTAGTGAACATGAATTGGCTAGCCTTGTCAGGGCCTAGCCATACGGGATGTAAATAATATCGACAATAAGCAAATACCCAACAAATACGTTGTAGAAATCAATGTTACGAGTGATTTTGACATGAAAATAGGGCTAAAGACATGAAATTCATCAACTAAATACTCCTAATTACATCACAACCATAGCACAAGGAGATTAGCCACGCATGGTGCAATAAAAATCAGATTTCATAGCCAAATACATCGTTATAATAGCCAAAATACGATAAAATACACCAAATACGGGGTATAAGTTCAAGAATTTATCACCAAATCTCCACTTTAAAGCCCAAAACTCCTTTAGAATAGGAAGAATAGCCTCTGGAATTTTTGAGAATTTTCCCCTCGAAAAATACGCACAGTAGCCGCTCCAAAAGTCCCAAAATACGTCAGAATACCCCCAAAAACCCTAAAATACGCTTAAATATAACTCATTGCGGGTTTGGGGGTGTTAACGGGTCGCAACCCGTATCCAAATACGCTTAAAACCCGATTCGCAGCCGCCTCAATCCTCAGCCGTTGGATCTCAGCGGGATTTGATCTTGTGCTGACACGTGGCACTTGGATCCGCACCCGCATCGTTCGCGTCCGATCTCGAATCGGGTTGCTTCAGAGCCGTGGGATCATGATCGCATGGCTGTTAATTAGCCACGTCGCCCCATTTTATCAGCCCCGCTTCGCTTCAGGATGGAGCGTTATGTGCTGTTCGATCGTGATCGAACGATCCCCGCGTCGCCACGTCTCCACTTACGCCTATCGCCCGTTCCTCGCGTCGTAGCCGTTCGATCAAGCCAAGCGCCGCTGCGATGGCAACACGTGTGCACGGAGGACTCAGCCTTCGATCGCTCTTCGCTTCGCCAGGGCGTAATCCTGGCCGTAGGATCACGATCTCGCGGTCATTAAGCGGCCGCGTCGCCGTTACGTCTGGTCCGTCGGATCTGGCAGCAGCGGTCGGATCTCGGCCACGTGGCGCTCCCGATGCATGCCGCGCAATGCGCCAAGATTCGTGCGCCGTATTTTCTTTGTATTTCTTGCGTATTTCCTCATTTAAGTGGTATTCTGCATTCAAAAATTCATAGAAATTAGCACAGATCTCAGAAAAATACAAATAAATAGTCGTTGGAATCGTGAGATCGAGACGATGCTAAGAAAAATATAAAAAATGCAGAAATACTCAATAGAATTCGTGTTTTGTGCACAAATAATGTGATTTCCCTAATAAATAATGGTGTACAAAATACGCACATATTAGAGAGCAATTAAGTATTATATAGGCACATCATAGGACTAATTAGGGGGTTAAATACGCAATATTCAACCCGAATCACACCCCCCAACTAGCGTTTTGCTAGTCTCTAGCAAAATGAGCGATAAATACGGATGATCAATAAAAAATAATTCTATCAATCGCTTATGGCCTGGCTCAACAATACGCTTTCCAACATGATCTTCACCATCAATATACACATCCATGAACAAAATCAATCACATGATATTTTCTCTAATTTAGTATGAATAAACAACATACAAGCATCGTTTTGCACACGCGAAAGTATAACACGTCGTTTTTCTCTAGTTTTCTTGTTTCCAAGGAATTGGCCTATCAAAACAATCATTCAAAATATGGGAAATGAAGTTGCTTAATATATATTCACCATTCCTTTTCTTTTATTCATTCCGCGTAACGCGCATCAAGCAACATTCGCAGAAAAATGTATAACTTGGATCGCTCCATCAAATGAGTGAGTTTCCTGTCAATGGCTCCCAAATCAGACGATAATAGGGCATTAGGCCAAAAAGGACCCCTCGGACTGTACTACTCGAGCCAACCAAGTTATCTATTAGTGACATACTTATTCATTCATTTTTCATCATTCTTTTGTCATTCAATTTTCTTTTCTTAAGCAACTCAATACCCATCATTTTTTTAAACAAAGCATTAATAACCAAGGCCAAATTCCTCTTCAACTTGAAGACTTTTCAAAAAAAAAAATCGTGTATACTCAAGCTTTTTCATCACATTAGCATGCATGAAATAAATTCAAACTATTTCGAGATATTAATCACGACAATCGAAAAATTTTCATGAATAGCATATTAACGGTAATTCATGAAGGAAAAAAAAAATTAATTCAAGCCATAAACAAGTAGCTAGAACTCAGTTAATGCATAATCATCCGCATTTGAGGAATATGAAGGAGTTTAAAATGGTGAGATTTGGTGGGTCATTCTTTCCTTATGCCATGCTTTTCAAAAAAAAATCCTAAGGTCTCATACACACCCCCCAACTAAAGATGGACATTGTCCTCAATGTCGAAGAGGGTACGAGTTTATTCAAGCAAGCATCCTAGAAAGCAAATAAAATCTACACTACTGGAAAGAACACACCGTGATCAAATGGCGGATCACGAATCTTTAATGGTGGAGGAAGTTGTTCAATTTGTTCCTTGCGCTCCTCGGCGATTATTCTTCCTCCTTTAGCTAAATTGGACCCCAGCAACGTAACTCCCAGCATCTCTATAATCTGGTCACCTGTATCCTGCAAGAGATGAGTCACGTCAATCCAATTTATTTTAAAATTCTTCGCCATAAACACATTCCAAATATAGTCATCAAAATAGGTGAAGTAAAATAGAGCATGGTGATGACAACTCCCTGAAAAATGTGCACTACGCTCAGTATGATGCTCAGTCAATGTGGAGAGGGGTAAATGATTTTGGGACAAAACTTGGGAAGGGAATGGTTCGGGCTCCATAGAGATATTCTTTAAACCAATGTCCCTAGTCGTCTCCTCTTCCTGTTCATCCAAAATTGCTCGCTCATCCTCTACTTTGCACACACTTCCTGCCATGTCAATGCTTTCATTCGTGACTTCATCGTGACATGGCTCGCTCGATATACCTGCATGAGAAGGTGAAGTCAAATTAGATTTTGGAAATTGAATTTCAAACGAATTATTTTCTTCTACGCAAGTGGAAATCAGCGTAAGATTTTCAATAGATTGCTGAATTTGCCGACTCCGAGCAAGGAAGTTTTCTTGGAATTGATGGGATGTGGCCTCCTGTGTCTGAATGAGCAATTGAACTTCCTCTTTCAAGTGGTGCAAAGGTACGTCTACACTTTGCTCCTCTGGATCAAGGCTTGAAGGCTCTGTTGAATCGCAATCTGAAGTCTCTTTCATGATTTCTTCGTCCTCTTGCAAAGACTCCATATAATTCCACGCCTCTGTCGGCGTCATGACTCCCAAGAATTCCTGCAGCTGTGGTCGTAGTCCACCTAGGAAGGACTCCATAAGCTCTTTCTTCGTAAACCCATGCTGCGGATAGCTCGAAATTATGTCTGTGAACCTCCTCCAGGCCTGAAAGAAAGTTTCACAATCAGTCTGATCAAAACTAACAATCTTGAGCTTCTCCATCCTATGTTTGTGTGCCTTATAATATTCTGCATCATACAAATTGTTCGTGCAATAGAATTTCAAGTATTCCATATACTCCATTCTTTAAAAAGTAAACAAAAAATAAAATAAAAAATCCTAGACTATAAGATGGAAGGATCTCACCGAATGTTCCTCTAAACGAACTGAAATCGTAGCTTACAAGTACTGTTGTCCCCGGTAACGGCGCCAAAAACTTGCCTCGTCTCAAATGATGTGAGAACTACTCCCAAGCGCAGGAGATCATGCAAGTAATATCCTGGTGAGTCCAGGTATCGAATCCGCGGGACAACTGACCTGCAAAACTACGATCGTCAATCTGAAAAGAGTAATAATACGATGTTAGCCAACCACCTATCAAACACGAAGATATAGGATCAAGAGTATGGAATAAGAAATGAAAATCCTACGATATTTATGGTGACTTTGGTAGGGGTACAAGTATGGGGAATATGTGTTGGGTTTGATTTCGTTAGGGTGTGTGCAATCAATGAATATCAATACCTTTTCTATAACTCAACGTTTCGTCCGGTCAGGGCACGAGAACGTCGGAAAGTATGGCGATCAAGCGTATGAAAACGTGCCAAAGAATTATACAATTAAAATAGGGCGAAAAGATATAGAAACCAATAATTACGACACCCTAACTATGTCAACACCAACGCATATGAAGTGAATGTGCTACGGTTGTGATTTCATTAGGAGTTAATAATCGCTGAAATATCATGTCTTTTATATAGCTCAACGCTCCGTCCGGTCAGGGCACGAAGACGTCGGAAGATAAAACGATGAAAACTAGTCAAAGTGGCCGTATACGCATCACTAGCAACATTGATTTCATTAAACGATAAATGCAACAATAAGTTCAGATTAGTGAACATGAATTGGCTAGCCTTGTCAGGGCCTAGCCATACGGGATGTAAATAATATCGACAATAAGCAAATACCCAACAAATACGTTGTAGAAATCAATGTTACGAGTGATTTTGACATGAAAATAGGGCTAAAGACATGAAATTCATCAACTAAATACTCCTAATTACATCACAACCATAGCACAAGGAGATTAGCCACGCATGGTGCAATAAAAATCAGATTTCATAGCCAAATACATCGTTATAATAGCCAAAATACGATAAAATACACCAAATACGGGGTATAAGTTCAAGAATTTATCACCAAATCTCCACTTTAAAGCCCAAAACTCCTTTAGAATAGGAAGAATAGCCTCTGGAATTTTTGAGAATTTTCCCCTCGAAAAATACGCACAGTAGCCGCTCCAAAAGTCCCAAAATACGTCAGAATACCCCCAAAAACCCTAAAATACGCTTAAATATAACTCATTGCGGGTTTAGGGGTGTTAACGGGTCGCAACCCGTATCCAAATACGCTTAAAACCCGATTCGCAGCCGCCTCAATCCTCAGCCGTTGGATCTCAGCGGGATTTGATCTTGTGCTGACACGTGGCACTTGGATCCGCACCCGCATCGTTCGCGTCCGATCTCGAATCGGGTTGCTTCAGAGCCGTGGGATCATGATCGCATGGCTGTTAATTAGCCACGTCGCCCCATTTTATCAGCCCCGCTTCGCTTCAGGATGGAGCGTTATGTGCTGTTCGATCGTGATCGAACGATCCCCGCGTCGCCACGTCTCCACTTACGCCTATCGCCCGTTCCTCGCGTCGTAGCCGTTCGATCAAGCCAAGCGCCGCTGCGATGGCAACACGTGTGCACGGAGGACTCAGCCTTCGATCGCTCTTCGCTTCGCCAGGGCGTAATCCTGGCCGTAGGATCACGATCTCGCGGTCATTAAGCGGCCGCGTCGCCGTTACGTCTGGTCCGTCGGATCTGGCAGCAGCGGTCGGATCTCGGCCACGTGGCGCTCCCGATGCATGCCGCGCAATGCGCCATGATTCGTGCGCCGTATTTTCTTTGTATTTCTTGCGTATTTCCTTATTTAAGTGGTATTCTGCATTCAAAAATTCATAGAAATTAGCACAGATCTCAGAAAAAGACAAATAAATAGTCGTTGGAATCGTGAGATCGAGACGATGCTAAGAAAAATATAAAAAATGCAGAAATACTCAATAGAATTCGTGTTTTGTGCACAAATAATGTGATTTCTCTAATAAATAATGGTGTACAAAATACGCACATATTAGAGAGCAATTAAGTATTATATAGGCACATCATAGGACTAATTAGGGGGTTAAATACGCAATATTCAACCCGAATCAGGCTCCCGCCGCCCGATCCTCCTCCTCCGCGTCCGGTAGGATTTGACTCTGTGTCCTCCCCCGGCGGCAAGTTTAGCCTCTTCACCTCGCTAATCACTTGTCAAAAAGCCTACCTAAACCCTCTTATCTGTATAACCACCGTGCCCTTGGTTCCCCATAATATAAATTCATTGTACACGAGTTTCACCCCGCAACACTTGTGTTCGATGACGATGCTTGTGCCCTCTCTCTTACGAAGTATATAACCAGAATCCCTTGTTGACTCCCTCTGTATATTTGTATTATATGAATAAAATACCATTACCTTCCAAAAAAACTTTTTTCTATTGAAAATTCATTTCGTTAGTCAACTAAAAATATATTTTGGAGCTAAAATTTCCAAAAATCTAAAGTGCATATTTTTTAATTCGAAATTTTGTTATGAGGAAACTCTCAAGACATGAAATTTCATGCCCTACACTAACCCATATTTCCTGTAACGACCCTCTCTCGGGGGGGGGGCACTACTTATTTGATTACATTTGCAAGTCTGCAGATTACCAGTGAAATCAATAAAGTTACAACACAGAGATGTACCAATACTCAAACCAACGTACATTATTACAGTCCATATTTGAAATACAACACACCACAATACTCTCACACTGGGTACATAAAAGGAAATGCGAAAAGAAAATACATAATAGCATACAATACGTACACCAACTCAAGTATCTAGTAATCGGCAGTCTCTGGAGAAAACTCTGGCTCCTCAAACTCAGGGGCCGATTCTTCGATCTGTTCGTCGTCTGTCGGTGTCATAAATGGAACCGTAGGTAAGTTACAATAATTCTAAACATAGAAAAAAGCAGTGCATAAGTATGACTAAAGCAGGTGACAAGAAGTTACTATGTACAAGCAAACCAGAGCGAAAAGTAAAGTACTGAGCAACAACTGTGACAAGGTGCACATAACAGAGTAGTAAAAGGTAAGCAGAACTGAAAGAAGACAGCGAATTGTATTGTGGTAGTGCAAATGTAAAGCAGGCTAAGCATGCTACCGATGTAGCTATAAGTGCAACAAGTAAAGTACTGGTAACTGCACAAGTGTGGTAGGTAGAGTGCATGCAATGCATAGAGTAGAGGTGATCGTGCTAGAACTACGTGACTCAAGCCAGAGAGTACGATATGTAACCATTGAGTTCATCTATTGCCTGAGTGCGCTTACCCAGACGAATGCCGAAACGCAGGCAGCTAGATAAGATGCTGACACGGACATCATATTTATGTTTGTCGAAACACAGGCAGCTAGACAGGATGCCGAAACTCAGGCAGTTAGACATGTAGATGAACTCTAGTCACTCCCACACTCTCTCAAACTATGAGTTACCCCAAAACCCCAGTGAAGTGTCAAGTAATCTACGTACATGTTTCACAAGACATTCCATATGATATATCACATGATATTCTTAGTTCCTTATTTACAACGACGGTTAAACCAGGACCACTGGTTGACTTTCTAATTGAAACCCAAAAAGTTAGGAACCCATTTCAAAGCAGACTGGGCCAAAGCAAAGTGGATGCTAAGAAATTTGATGATAAAGACAAGTCCAATAAACATGAAATACAAAAATTATTGGTTTAAGTGAACAGCCTTGCAATCAGCAATGGTTTACTCTGAAGCAGAGAGCAGGTAAAGATGCTAATGGCGGTTGTGATAGACCGACTTACATACCCATAGAGTTATGCACGATGATCTTACTGCAGAGATATTCAAAGGCATTAACAACACTCCAAAGCGCTTCGCTTGTTGAAAAGTCAATGCAGAAGTCTCAATAGAGAATGTCAGTCCTGAGCAATGTTTTGAAGTCCAACAACTATGATACTAATCCCATGATTCGAGCATGCGGTATTTCCATTAGTACACAATTTACCCAAGTAGATGGTCGCGTGCTACAACGACCAAAGTTAAAAGTTGGCAATGTCGTTTGCTTAAGACCATAATCATTCTACAGTTGATTAGTTTCCTATTGGATTAGGTCTCTAGTATTTGATTCAATTCAATAGCTGTTCTGAGGCTATATGTGATGTCCTAAGTTCGTACGAGTACACTTATCTACTTTTCTAAATCTAGAATTCATTGTGACTTACATGTTTTGAGGTTGTTGTCGCAAACTGGTGCTAAAGCTAAAGCTTCCAAGGATGCTGGTGCGAGAGAATAGGTACCTGCATTCACAAGAATTCATCGGTTATAAGTCGTACCATTTTCTACCTATTTATCTCAATCGTTTTTATTTTCTAATATATTGAAACGGTGCTGAAAAGCATTCTAAAATTGTATATGGGCTGGATATGAGGAAAATAATTTTACCTAAAGAGAAAATAGTTTTCTGAAGCCTCTGGGTATTTTTAATAATTTTTAAAAGCTCAAAATGAATTTAAAAACTAATTTTAATTAGTTATCGTAATTGTTCAAGCATTTCTTCTGGATGAAATACGTATCAGAATGTTTCAAGTGAGCTGTCAAAACGACCATCTCGTTGAATATAACAACATATAATTTTTCCATATTTCAGTTTACGTGAAAATATTAAGTTATTAATTAATAAGTGAAAGCAATGTATTTAAATTATAGGCTTAGAAATTTGTTGTGAAAAATCTACTCGCCAGATCGAGATGAAATTAGTGCCAACGGGTCCGAAACGTCACGACCGATTTTCTGGAGCTAGTCTTGTATTTTTCTGAGACCTATAGGATTAATTATGAATATTACATCAGAAAACCCATATTATATAATTAGAAATACGTTCGTAAATACGCATATACGCGTATTTTCATATAAAATACTTAAAACCCCTTACCCTTCGTTCTTTGCATGCAATGACGCTAGGGGTTGGGGGCTCGATGGCAACGGCGGGGGAGCGGTCAGGCGGCGGGGGCGAAGCTGACGATGGCGAGCGGCGAAGCTCACGGCGATGGCACATGCGGCGACGCTGCGACGGAGTGAGGGTGGAGGAGGATAGGGAGAGAGAGGTAGCGGGGTGTGGGGAGGCGATGTCGACGTTGTGCGGCGGCGGCGTAGTTGGCGAGATCGAGAGGATGGCGACGAGGGTGGAGGGCATGGCAGCGAGCGACGATGAGGCAGCAGCGGTGGCTGCGTGGCAAAGGGGAGCGGCGGAGAGGCACTGGGCGGTGGCGGGAGAGCGGTGGCGGCGTTGTTGGGGGCAGCGTCGGAGCCGGAGCCGCGGGAGGGGATTATCGGGAGGTGGCGGAGTGCGGTGGGGCTACGGTGGCGGGTGGAGGAGATGAAGGGGCTGGCGGTGCAGCGGCATGGAACTCGTGGCGGAGCTGGGTGCAGTCGGGGCGGGTGTTGCCGACGGCGTGGGCAGGGACAGATGGGAGCAGGCGACGGCAAGGAACGGCGGAGCAGCGGGCGTGGGTCGCAGGCGAGGAGAGAGGGAGCGGGGGTTTGGGTTTGCGCGGGTTGGGAGAGAACGAGAGAGAGAGAGAGAGAGAGAGAGAGAGAGAGAGAGAGAGAGAGAGAGAGAGAGAGAGAGAGAGAGAGAGAGAGAGAGAGAGAGAGAGAGGGATGGAGAGTTTGAACATGGGGTTTTGGGTTTTAACAAAGGGGGGAGAGTGAGCGCGGGCGGAGAGAGAGGGAGTAGGGGAGGGTTATTTATAGTTATTAGAAATTAATTGTTAATTAGTATTCTTAGTTAAAATTAATTAATGCATTAGGTAGGTATTTAATTAATGGCATTAGGTATACCTTTTTGACTAAGCTAAGAAAGTTTTAAACGTTTCTCCCACATGTGTTTGTCATGGCTAGGGTAAAAATGATTGGGTTAATGTAATTAGTAATTAGATAAGTAAATAGATTAAGGTAATTAGTCATGATCATATTGATATGTCATTTTCTTGATACAGACGACTCCAAAAAATTACGAAAAATTAGCCACGAGATCGTATCGTTATGAGGATCATGAATATGAAGTCAAATTTAAGTTTTGAGTGACGAAAAATAGAAAAAAAATCATTTATCCATTTTGAACATAGTTGATACTATCGTGATTCGTGAATACGAAAAATTGTGCACGTTGAAACTTGACCGTTACATTTCCCATGATTTTTAAAAAAAAATTTACAAGGTTGGTGTACACATTCTAAACCCCAACTATGAATGAACCCCAGAGATATTTGACTCTCGATTCTTTTGTTACAAAAAGTTCTATTATTTTGAACCCGTTGATTTTGTACCAATTGGATTGATAATCAAATATTGTTGAATTCACTTGATTTTTTTATACGTTGATCATACATAATTGCTTTTTTTTGTTTTTTTGTTTTTATCCATCAAAAGTAGTTGCTAACCACGCGCACGTGTCCTGAGCCTACCAGGGATTGAACCCTGGTCGTCCCTGGTGGGGAAACGGTGATATACCGTTGAGCTAATACTCGTTGGTATACATGATTGCTTTACACATTGACAACTTTACACAAACTAAATAATATTTAAATTTTAGTTTTTTTAAACTTTACACGCACATATCCCCAAATTAACCCTCTCCGCTTCCTCCTCCTCACTCACCTCAGCTGCAACCTCATCCAGCTATGTCACCTGCTTTCACCATCACATCATCTAGGAACCATCAAAGCTCATAGAAGAAGATGGAAATGAATGTGCGAACTTGTAAATGAAGATGATATGCGAAGATGAGGATGGTAAAAAAAGATGGGTAAAAAAGATGAGGAAGAGAGGTGAAGAAGATAAAGAATAAAATAAAGACGGGAGGTGATGAGGAGTTTAATTCTTTTTCTTCATCTCCTCCTCATACTCCAACATCTCTTCTACTCCTCCTCCTCCTCTACCAGCTTCTTCTTCTTCTTCAGTTTAAGAACATGAGGGAGGAGGATGCAACAGAATGGGATGAGGGGAGACAGCAGCGACGTCGACAGAAAAGAAGAAGAGGAAGAGGATAGATGAGGAGGAAGAGAGGAGGGTAAAAATGGAGAAAACTTTAATGACAAACTTATAAATTTTGAATGGCACACTTCTGAGTGTGAATCAATTAGGTCTATACTGTGCAGAAACTTCCATAATATTGTGAGAAAACAACAAATTAAAATTCTTTACAGGTTGTTGTACACATTGTAAACCCCCAAAATGTTGGATATTGGACTCCCCGGATTTGGTTTTGGATGATGAACAAACATAAATATATCGTGAACTAACTCTTTGTGAGCGCAGTTGTGAAGATCGTCGTCAAATTCATATGAACATCTAAAACGACGTCTCAAGACTTCTCAAAGCGCGTGATCGTATGCCTAAAGCTTCGTTGAAGCTTTTGGACCATTATTGAAGTCATGAAGATTCGGATCGAAGCTTTCGAAGACGGTTCGTCAAGTTTTATTTATAGTCTTTTAGCTTCGTTCCGTAGAATGTTAAGCCTTGAGTAGGTCTTACATTTTAATCTTCATAACGCTCATTCTTAGAGCTAAGATCTTAGTAGAAGTCCATACGAACTTTTCTGAAGCTTCGCGCTTCGATTCGCGACTTCTTGTGCATGTTAGTTGGTTCAAGAAGAAGAACCAACCGACTAGATGGTGATCTAGTCGGTCGGCAAAGCTTCTTGGACCGACTAGTTTGCCTTCTCAATTCTAAGCTCTTTACTGTTTACAGTTAGTCGGTCTACGTTGACTCACCGACCGACTAGTTTGTGAACTAGTCGGTCAGTGATCCTTCTTAGACCGACTAGTTGAGCTTTCCCTGTACATGTCAAGTTACTGTTTATCGTTAGTCGGTCTATGTACATTTGGCGACCGACTAGTTGATGAACTAGTCGGTCAACATTTGTTCTTGGACCGACTAAATCAATTTGTACTCAGACTATTTGTTTTATCTCTTAGTCGGTCTAAGTTCACTCACCGACCGACTAGTTGTGAAACTAGTCGGTTGGCAAGTCTTCTTAGACCGACTAGTTCTTTAAGTCTGAAACTTCATCTATTAACTGTTCACCTCTTAGTCGGTTCATGTTGTTTCACCGACCGACTAGTTGATGAACTAGTCGGTCAGTGGTTGTTCTTTGACCGACTAGTTTGGTTCAGAATAGAGCCGTTGGAGCTTTAATTGAAACGTTTTTCTCTCTCTCTCTTTCCTCTATCCTATAAATACTTGGAGTGCTGCATTCATTGCACTCAAGGCTGATATTAAGAGAAGTTTAGAGATCAAAAGAGAAGCATTCAATCTCATTCAAAGCTCATTCATTTCCAATCTTGAATCTCTCTCTCACTCTTATTTCAAAAGAGAAATTCATTGATTGTGAGCCTTCCAAGCCAAGTGCTTGATTCTAGGTCACCAACATCCACCTAGGACTCCATTGCTGGTCATCTACTTGGAGCTAGGGTTTGGTGCCTCTTCATCTTCCCCAAAATCCGTTTTGCCCTAAATCGTAAGTTATACTCAAGGCATAGGATTTTGTCGGTAAGAATTTCTATTTCAATTTACATTGATATTGTAAGTGATTCACTCTCGGTTGTGAGAGTTTGTTTGTGATCCCGGGTTGTGGGAGTCACAATTTCATGTGTGTATGATTTGACTTTGTGAAGGTTTATCACAAGTATTTCATAGTGCAAATCTTGAGTTAGGGTTTCTAACTCAAGTATCCGAAGGGGATCCGGGTGGTTGGGACGTAGGATGTAACGACTGGTTTTCATGTATTTGGATTTATTATATTATATTATATGTTTTGATGGATTTTCTCCTCATGTGTGGTTTTCGTCCTCGTAGCTTTCATTTTCGATCATTTCGTCGCGTTTTCTTAGCTTCTTCCGTTGATCGTCGATTTCGGAGTAAGTCATTCGTGACGGGCTTCATATCGGTCATATCTTATTGTTAGATCAAGCCTAGGAGTCTTAGGAATCGATCCCGGAGCTTCGCGCTCCATTTCGGAACTTTTGGTGCTAATTAGCCGGTGTAAGAAGGGGCACCGACCGACTAGATGACGATCCAGTCGGTCGGAAAACCTTCTTGAACCGACTAGTTGGCTTTCTAAATTTCTCAGGAGTTACTGTTTGTCGTTAGTCGGTCTAAGAACGTTGGTTGACCGACTAGGTTGCAAACTAGTAGGTCGGCAATGCTTCTTTAACCGACTAACTCTTTAACTATTTTGGTACCAGTTACTGTTCACTCTTAGTCGGTCTAAGTTCATCTTTCGACCGACTAGTTGTTAAACTAGTCGGTCAGTAGTTGTTCTTTGACCGACTAAATCTAAATCCTATTTTTGTATAGGAGTTACTGTTTGGACTTAGTCGGTCTGCGTTGGTCAACCGACCGACTAGTTTCCAAACTAGTCGGTCAGTGGTTGCTCTTTGACCGACTAATCAGTGTTGAAACCCTAATTTCTGGGCAGCCGCCAGCCCTACCTATTTAAACCCCTCCCAAACGTTTTCTTCTTCATCTTCTTCAACTCTAAACCTAATTTCTCCCCCATTGAGCCCCCAACTACCTCAAACCCTTATTCTTTCATCCCAAGCCCAAAATCCATCATCCAAACCCTCACTTAACACATTCTACCTCTCATCTTCCTCAAACCTTCAACAAATCCCCCAAAACCCCATTTCTCCAGAATTTCCCCATCTATTCCAGATCTGAACCCTAGGTTTCCCGGAGTGTTTCTTTCGTTGCCGTGCTTGCTCGGCATCATTCTTCCGCCTCCGATACGGTAATAATCGATCTCTTAATGTTTTTATAACCCGTTGTGTTTTTGTGAAACCCTAATGAAATAAATGTTGTTTTGATGATTGTTTCTCCATAACAGCGACTCCCCGTAGATTAGCATCCGTGGGACGAACCCTCGTTGATCGTCATCCTCGGTGCTAGGTAAGTGAAACTTGCCACTTAGGGTTTGGGCCATGTCTTAGGCCATTTGCTTGTTGTAGGTGTAAAAGAGACTATGCGAGGAAATGATACTCGCCTAGGCACAATTTCAGGGACTAGCTTGACAACGAAGCTAGGACAGTCATCTATCATGTTGCATAACTATCATGTCATGTTTAATTTTGATTAACGGTACGCGAATTAATTGTCATCCATGCTATTCATGTTGTGTGTCGCATTCGTAGCACACGCTACAATACTTGTGTTTCCTGGCCCGTGTTCCAGAAGCGGGCTACGTGAGTTGGTTGATAGCCAATGCCTGACCTACTAGTTTCCGGCTAGGCACCCACTTTACGTGGGCATAACCCTACGCCATACATGTTAAATACACTTCCTGGCTCGTGTTCCAGAAGCGAGCATTCCGTGTTCGGGGTAATTCCCTGGCTCGATACACGTGGAGGGGTAGAGATAAACGGTCACTTGAGCTTAGGAGTTGGCCCGATCAGCCACTCCAGCCAACAGGCGGAATCTCTGTGCATAACTTGTTTACTTGACTGTTCACTTGACGTGAACCACTTGACTTGTACTTTTCCGTGTTTTACTTGTTATCCGTGACATACTTGCTACTTGTGCTTCCATTTACTTGTCACTTCCATACTATACTTGCCATGCCATGCATCATACCATAACTGCTAGGTTGCTAGTTTACCTTACCTTCAGTTTCCTTGCCCAAGTCTTTTAGACTTGCTGACATGTGCCTCTTTACTCTTTTGGGTAACATATGTTAGATCCTGAGCCTGGGTCCGTTGTTGAGGACGAGGTATTTGCGGACGCCGTGCCCGAGTCTGTGGTTGGCGAGGAGTACGTGGACACTGGGGACCAGTCCTAGTGCCTTCGTAGTACTTTCCTCTTTTTGTTTTAGACTGCTGTTTTGTTGTCGGTGCGTAGCACCTATACTCTGTTTACGTTTGTTTTGTTTGGCCTTGTTCTGGGCCTTTAGACTCTTTCTTTTAGCCTGGTGGCTTTTCTGGATGTTGAACTAATTTTAATGTTGGACATTTTCTGAGATTGAGATTGTTTCTGTCTCTCCTTGTGTTATTATTGTTGTTCCGCTTGCGGTTACAGGGACCTGCTTATGTTTCTATTGACGCTTATCGGGTTTGGAGCTTCACCGCTCCACTCTCGTGCGGACCTTTTCACGTCTCGCCTCCATTTTAGGGAAGCGGGGCGTGACAGGTTTTGTTGGTGTCCCATGCAGATCCTTCTGTACCTGCGAATTGTCAGAATAGCGATAATAATATTAGAATGTCCAATAAACTAAGTTCGACGTCCGAGTCATAATCTATGAGTCTAATTGTTTCGTTTTCTGTGTCACTAGATGGCAGGAAGACGAATCACCCGTGGTGGAGGTAGTGGTGCGCCCCCTCATGACGAGGAGCCTGAGCGGGAACCCACCAATGGGGAGATGATGCGGATGATGCTTCAGATGATGCAGGTGCAGCAAGGCGTGCTCCTGCAAGTCCAAAATGCTCCGGCTGGTCGAGCTCCTCGGGCGACTCCGGAGGCCCCTCGCTCCGAGCCGGGAGCGAAGCAATTTCGGGAGCTGGGTCCCGCATATTTTGACGGGTCTGAGGGTCCTCTGGCTGCCGATGAGTGGATTCGGAACATTGAGGATAACTTGAAGATGGCCAAGATCACCCCGGCTGGATGGGTTGATTTGGCGAAGAGGCAACTCAAGGATAATGCTCGGAACTGGTGGGATGCGGAAGAGAAGATGTTGGTGGAGCCGATAGCTTGGGCTACCTTTAAGTCCAGGTTTGATGAGGAGTTCTTTCCGAAGGCTGCCAAGAAGGAGATGCTGCAGCGTTTCATTGATCTGAAGCAAGGGAGCTTGACGGTGGACCAGTACCACCAAGAGTTCACTAGGCTGAGTCGGTTCGCACCGAAGATGGTGCAGGATGCTGACGAGAGGGCTCAGAGGTTCCTGCAGGGACTTGCTTTGGAGCTCCAGAGTTTTGTGTCTTCCTCTGATCTGGACTCTTATCAGAAGGTTCTGGTCGCTGCGAGACGGCAGGAGCTGAACTTGAGTCAGAGGAGGGGACATGTTTCTGGTGCTGGGAAGAGGCCTATGGAGCAGGCCAGAGCGGTGGTTAGGCCTGGTTTCAAGCCTAATCAGCCAGCTCAGTTCAAGAGGCCAGGAGGGCCTATTCTGAAGACTTGCCATTTCTGCGGCAGGACCGTGCACGTCAAGGATCAGTGTAGGAGATTCTTGGGCCAGTGTGTCGTCTGTGGGGATCCTACCCATGCCATGAAGGATTGTCTGAGGTCGAAGCAGCCTTGGAGGGCACCTGTTGCAACACATCCGTTGCAGCAGCGAGCTCCTGTGCCCATTGGACATGGAGCACCTCTTGTTCCACAAAGACAGGCCTTTGGGCAGGCTGTTCCGCCGAGAGGGCAGGCCTTTCTGATGACTGAGGAGGAGAGCATGGCCGTGGACGAGGTTATTACAGGTAACGCTCATTCTAGCTATTTTCTTCCTTAGTTAGTTTGAATGTTGATTATGTTGCTTGCTCATGTTTGTTGCTAGAATAGGATTTGATTGTTAGACTGTTGCTAGGTGTGGTTTTGGTTTGCACATTTCCTGCACGAGTCCTCTTTGACTCAGGTGCGTCGATGTGCATTTTGGCCTGGAGCTTCGTGGAGAAGCATTCTTTGTCGACGTCCTCTCTTCCTAAGAGTTGGAATATCGTCACAGGGAACGGTGTGGTCTCGGTGCATCGTGGGTGCAATTCTTGCCCGTTGGTGGTTTGTGGACGTGAGCTTTGTGCTGATTTCATTGTCCACGACATCATCAACTACGATGAGGTCCTTGGGATGGATTGGCTTGCGAGCTTCTATGCTACGATCGACTGTCGGAGGAAGAAGGTGGTGTTCGAGATTCCCGGACATCCAGTATTTGAGTTCAGTCGAGGTAGCAGTTCGCTTGATCCTGTCAGATTTCGGGCCAGGCCGGTGGAGGTTGTGGCTATGCAGATGGAGTTGGAGAGGCCAGCTGTGGTGCGAGATTTTGATGACGTCTTCCCCGAGGAGATGTCTGGGTTGCCGCCTGATCGAGCTTTGGAGTTTTCTATTGATCTTATTCCAGGTGCGCAGCCCATTTCGAAGGTACCATATCGTATGGCGCCAGCAGAGTTGGAGGAATTGCGTAGGCAGTTGGATGAGCTTATGCAGAAGGGTTACATCAACCCTAGTGTGTCTCTGTGGGGAGCACCAGTGTTGTTGGTGAAGAAGAAGGATGGTTCGCGTCGCATGTGCGTGGACTATCGGGAGCTGAATGCGGTGACTATTAAGAATAAATACCAGTTGCCTCGCATCGATGATATTTTTGATCAGCTGGGAGGATCGAGGGTGTTTTCTAAGTTGGATTTGAGGAGTGGTTACCATCAGTTGAAGGTGAAGAAGGATGATGTGCCGAAGACAGCTTTCTGGACGAAGTATGGACACTATGAGTTTGTGGTTATGCCTTTCGGCGTAACTAACGCACCCGCAGTTTTCATGAATCTGATGAACCTGATTTTCTGTGACTTTTTGGATAAGTTTGTCATTATCTTTATTGACGACATTCTGATCTATTCGAAGTCGGAGGAAGAGCATGCCTCGCACTTGAGGACGGTATTGGAGATTTTGAGGAAGCATCGATTGTATGCTAAGTTTTCGAAGTGCGAGTTTTGGCTGGACAGAATTGCTTTTCTCGGGCATGTGGTGACTGGAGCGGGTATTTCAGTGGATCCCGAGAAGATTAGGGCCATCAGGGAGTGGCCTGTTCCGTCGTCAGCGTCTGAGATTCGGAGTTTCCTTGGACTTGCTGGTTACTATCGGCGTTTCATTAAGGACTTTTCCCGTATTGCTGAGCCGATGACCAGGTTGACGCGAAAGGATGTACCTTTTGTTTGGTCGGGTGATTGTGAGAATGCTTTTGGTGTTCTGAGGGAGAAGTTGACGACTGCCCCTATTCTTGTCGTGTCTGATCGCCGCGGTGGATTTGAGATCTTTTGCGATGCTTCTGGGAAGGGTCTCGGTTGTGTGTTGCATCAGCACGGGTATGTTGTGGCATATGCTTCGCGTCAGCTCAAGACTCACGAGAAGAATTACCCGATGCATGATTTGGAGTTGACTGCTGTTTTGTTTGATCTTAAGATTTGGAGGCACTTCCGGCTGAGTGAGAAAGTGAAGATCTTCACCGATCACAAAAGCTTGAAGTATATTTTCACTCAGAAGGAGCTCAACATGCGACAGCATCGATGGTTGGAGCTTATGGCAGATTATGAGATTGATTTGCAGTATCACCCTGGCAAGGTGAATGTGGTTCCCGATGCGCTGAGTAGGCTTCCAGCGGTGATGATTTTGACTTCGCAGTGGAGATTACAGCAGGATTTTTGCAAGTCTGGTGTTGAGATTGTTCTTCCTGGGGAGGCTTCTTCGTTGATGTGTATGGAGATACAGTCGAAGATTGTGGAACGGATCAAGGCTGGCCTGGCTGGAGATCCGAAGCTGGTGAAGATTCGGGAACAGGTAGAAGCCGGTCTGCGGACTGACTTTTTGATTCATGAGGATGGCTCGCTGAGGTTTGGAGCCAGGTTGTGTGTGCCAGCTGGGGATATTAGAGAGGAGTTGATCGTGGAGGCACACAGTTCGCCGTATTCTGTGCATCCTGGTGGGACCAAGATGTACCAGGATCTTCGTCTGAATTATTGGTGGCATGGCATGAAGAGGAGTGTGGCTCGAAGTGTAGCCAAGTGCTTGGTTTGCCAGCAAGTGAAGGCGGAGCATCAGCGTACGGCCGGGTTGCTACAACCGCTTCCGATTCCGGAGTGGAAATGGCAACACATCACTATGGATTTCATGACTGAACTACCTCGGAGTCCGAAGCAGAATGACGCGATTTGGGTGATCATAGATCGATTGACCAAATCCGCGCACTTTATTCCATTCTGAGTGGGACAGTCCACTGAGGCGCTAGCGAGGAGATATATGGAGGTAAAATTCTTTTACTCTCCGTTTTCATTTCCTTTTCCTAGCTTAGATAGTGATGTAACGTGAATCATGCAGGAGGTCGTACGACTTCACGGAGTCCCCGTGTGTATCGTGTCAGACAGAGACACGAGATTCACATCTCAGTTCTGGCAGAGTTTGCAGAAGAGCTTGGATACGCGTCTGAGTTTCAGCACGGCGTACCATCCGCAGACGGATGGCCAGTCCGAGAGGACGATTCAGATTTTGGAAGACATGCTGAGGGCGTGCATGTTGGATTTCAAGGGTTCGTGGGAGGACCATCTACATTTGGTGGAGTTCTCTTACAACAACAGCTTCCAGGCGTCCATTGGCATGGCGCCTTTCGCCGCTTTGTATGGGAGGAAATGTCGATCGCCATTGAGTTGGGATGACATTGGTGATCGGGAGTTGTTGGGACCTGAGATGACCGTGGAGGCCGTGGATGTTGTCAGGAACATTCTGGAGAGATTGAGGATTGCTCAGGACCGTTTTAAGCATTGGGCGGATGCTAAACGTCGTCCTTTGGAGTTTCAGCCTGGAGATCATGTGTTTCTGAAAATTTCCCTGAATCGTGGTGTGATTCGCTTTGGGAAGCGAGGGAAGTTGAGCCCGCGATACATTGGACCGTTTGATATTCTGGAGAAAGTTGGCGAGGTAGCCTACCGCTTAGCCTTGCCGCCATCTTTGGAGGGAGTTCACAATGTTTTCCATGTGTCGCAGCTTCGTCGATACATTAGCGATCCATCTCATACTGTGGATTTCTCGGAGATTACCGTTCGCCCTGATATGACATATGACCAGCAGCCGGTGCAGATTGTGGACAGGCGTCAGAAGTCACTTCGGAACAAGGTTGCCAATCTTGTGAGGGTGATGTGGCGACACGGCTCGCCTGGAGAGTCTACTTGGGAGAATGAGGATGAGATGCGAGAGCGTTTCCCACTTTTGTTTCCGGACACGTGAGTGTTGGGAAATTCCGAGGACGGAATTTTTCATAAGTTGGGAAGGATGTAACGACTGGTTTTCATGTATTTGGATTTATTATATTATATTATATGTTTTGATGGATTTTCTCCTCATGTGTGGTTTTCGTCCTCGTAGCTTTCATTTTCGATCATTTCGTCGCGTTTTCTTAGCTTCTTCCGTTGATCGTCGATTTCGGAGTAAGTCATTCGTGACGGGCTTCATATCGGTCATATCTTATTGTTATATCAAGTCTAGGAGTCTTAGGAATCGATCCCGGAGCTTCGCGCTCCATTTCGGAACTTTTGGTGCTAATTAGCCGGTGTAAGAAGGGGCACCGACCGACTAGATGACGATCCAGTCGGTCGGAAAACCTTCTCGAACCGACTAGTTGGCTTTCTAAATTTCTCAGGAGTTACTGTTTGTCATTAGTCGGTCTAAGAACGTTGGTTGACCGACTAGGTTGCAAACTAGTCGGTCGGCAATGCTTCTTTAACCGACTAACTCTTTAACTATTTTGGTACCAGTTACTGTTCACTCTTAGTCGGTCTAAGTTCATCTTTCGACCGACTAGTTGTTAAACTAGTCGGTCAGTAGTTGTTCTTTGACCGACTAAATCTAAATCCTATTTTTGTATAGGAGTTACTGTTTGGACTTAGTCGGTCTGCGTTGGTCAACCGACCGACTAGTTTCCAAACTAGTCGGTCAGTGGTTGCTCTTTGACCGACTAATCAGTGTCGAAACCCTAATTTCTGGGCAGCCGCCAGCCCTACCTATTTAAACCCCTCCCAAACGTTTTCTTCTTCATCTTCTTCAACTCTAAACCTAATTTCTCCCCCATTGAGCCCCCAACTACCTCAAACCCTTATTCTTTCATCCCAAGCCCAAAATCCATCATCCAAACCCTCACTTAACACATTCTACCTCTCATCTTCCTCAAACCTTCAACAAATCCCCCAAAACCCCATTTCTCCAGAATTTCCCCATCTATTCCAGATCTGAACCCTAGGTTCCCCGGAGTGTTTCTTTCGTTGCCGTGCTTGCTCGGCATCATTCTTCCGCCTCCGATACGGTAATAATCGATCTCTTAATGTTTTTATAACCCGTTGTGTTTTTGTGAAACCCTAATGAAATAAATGTTGTTTTGATGATTGTTTCTCCATAACAGCGACTCCCCGCAGATTAGCATCCGTGGGACGAACCCTCGTTGATCGTCATCCTCGGTGCTAGGCAAGTGAAACTTGCCACTTAGGGTTTGGGCCATGTCTTAGGCCATTTGCTTGTTGTAGGTGTAAAAGAGACTATGCGAGGAAATGATACTCGCCTAGGCACAATTTCAGGGACTAGCTTGACAACGAAGCTAGGACCGTCATCTATCATGTTGCATAACTATCATGTCATGTTTAATTTTGATTAACGGTACGTGAATTAATTGTCATCCATGCTATTCATGTTGTGTGTCGCATTCGTAGCACACGCTACAATACTTGTGTTTCCTGGCCCGTGTTCCAGAAGCGGGCTACGTGAGTTGGTTGATTGCGAATGCCCGACCTACTAGTTTCCGGCTAGGCACCCACTTTACGTGGGCATAACCCTACGCCATACATGTTAAATACACTTCCTGGCTCGTGTTCCAGAAGCGAGCATTCCGTGTTCGGGGTAATTCCCTGGCTCGATACACGTGGAGGGGTAGAGATAAACGGTCACTTGAGCTTAGGAGTTGGCCCGATCAGCCACTCTAGCCAACAGGCGAAATCTCTGTGCACAACTTGTTTACTTGACTGTTCACTTGACGTGAACCACTTGACTTGTACTTATCCGTGTTTTACTTGTTATCCGTGACATACTTGCTACTTGTGCTTCCATTTACTTGTCACTTCCATACTATACTTGCCATGCCATGCATCATACCATAACTGCTAGGTTGCTAGTTTACCTTACCTTCAGTTTCCTTGCCCAAGTATTTTAGACTTGCTGACATGTGCCCCTTTACTCTTTTGGGTAACATATGTTAGATCCCGAGCCTGGGTCCGTTGTTGAGGACGAGGTATTTGCGGACGCCGTGCCCGAGTCTGTGGTTGGCGAGGAGTACGTGGACACTGGGGACCAGTCCTAGTGCCTTCGTAGTACTTTCCTCTTTTTGTTTTAGACTGATGTTTTGTTGTCGGTGCGTAGCACCTATACTCTGTTTACGTTTGTTTTGTTTGGCCTTGTTCTGGGCCTTTAGACTCTTTCTTTTAGCCTGGTGGCTTTTCTGGATGTTGAACTAATTTTAATGTTGGACATTTTCTGAGATTGAGATTGTTTCTGTCTCTCCTTGTGTTATTATTGTTGTTCCGCTTGCGGTTACAGGGACCTGCTTATGTTTCTATTGACGCTTATCGGGTTTGGAGCTTCACCGCTCCACTCTCGTGCGGACCTTTTCACGCCTCGCCTCCATTTTAGGGAAGCGGGGCGTGACAGGTTTTGTTGGTGGCCCATGCAGGTCCTTCTGTACCTGCGAATTGTCAGAATAGTGATAATAATATTAGAATGTCCAATAAACTAAGTTCGACGTCTGAGTCATAATCTATGAGTCTAATTGTTTCGTTTTCTGTGTCACTAGATGGCAGGAAGACGAATCATCCGTGGTGGAGGTAGTGGTGCGCCCCCTCATGACGAGGAGCCTGAGCGGGAACCCACCAATGGGGAGATGATGCGGATGATGCTTCAGATGATGCAGGTGCAGCAAGGCATGCTCCTGCAAGTCCAAAATGCTCCGGCTGGTCGAGCTCCTCGGGCGACTCCGGAGGCCCCTCGCTCCGAGCCGGGAGCGAAGCAATTTCAGGAGCTGGGTCCCGCATATTTTGACGGGTCTGAGGGTCCTCTGGCTGCCGATGAGTGGATTCGGAACATTGAGGATAACTTGAAGATGGCCAAGATCACCCTGGCTGGATGGGTTGATTTGGCGAAGAGGCAACTCAAGGATAATGCTCGGAACTGGTGGGATGCGGAAGAGAAGATGCTGGTGGAGCCGATAGCTTGGGCTACCTTTAAGTCCAGGTTTGATGAGGAGTTCTTTCCGAAGGCTGCCAAGAAGGAGATGCTGCAGCGTTTCATTGATCTGAAGCAAGGGAGCTTGACGGTGGACCAGTACCACCAAGAGTTCACTAGGCTGAGTCGGTTCGCACCGAAGATGGTGCAGGATGCTGACGAGAGGGCTCAGAGGTTCCTGCAGGGACTTGCTTTGGAGCTCCAGAGTTTTGTGTCTTCCTCTGATCTGGACTCTTATCAGAAGGTTCTGGTCGCTGCGAGACGGCAGGAGCTGAACTTGAGTCAGTGGAGGGGACATGTTTCTGGTGCTGGGAAGAGGCCTATGGAGCAGGCCAGAGCGGTGGTTAGGCCTGGTTTCAAGCCTAATCAGCCAGCTCAGTTCAAGAGGCCAGGAGGGCCTATTCTTAAGACTTGCCATTTCTGCGGCAGGACCGGGCACGTCAAGGATCAGTGTAGGAGATTCTTGGGCCAATGTGTCGTCTGTGGCGATCCTACCCATGCCATGAAGGATTGTCTGAGGTCGAAGCAGCCTTGGAAGGCACCTGTTGCAGCACAGCCTTTGCAGCAGCGAGCTCCTGTGCCCATTGGACGTGGAGCACCTCTTGTTCCACAGAGACAGGCCTTTGGGCAGGCTGTTCCACCGAGAGGGCAGGCCTTTCTGATGACTGAGGAGGAGAGCATGGCCGTGGACGAGGTTATTACAGGTAACGCTCATTCTAGCTATTTTCTTCCTTAGTTAGTTTGATTGTTGATTATGTTGCTTGCTCATGTTTGTTGCTAGAATAGGATTTGATTGTTAGACTGTTGCTAGGTGTGGTTTTGGTTTGCACATTTCCTGCACGAGTCCTCTTTGACTCAGGTGCGTCGATGTGCATTTTGGCCTGGAGCTTCGTGGAGAAGCATTCTTTGTCGACGTCCTCTCTTCCTAAGAGTTGGAATATCGTCACAGGGAACGGTGTGGTCTCGGTGCATCGTGGGTGCAATTCTTGCCCGTTGGTGGTTTGTGGACGTGAGCTTTGTGCTGATTTCATTGTCCACGACATCATCAACTACGATGAGGTCCTTGGGATGGATTGGCTTGCGAGCTTCTATGCTACGATCGACTGTCGGAGGAAGAAGGTGGTGTTCGAGATTCCCGGACATCCAGTATTTGAGTTCAGTCGAGGTAGCAGTTCGCTTGATCCTGTCAGATTTCGGGCCAGGCCGGTGGAGGTTGTGGCTATGCAGATGGAGTTGGAGAGGCCAGCTGTGGTGCGAGATTTTGATGACGTCTTCCCCGAGGAGATGTCTGGGTTGCCGCCTGATCGAGCTTTGGAGTTTTCTATTGATCTTATTCCAGGTGCGCAGCCCATTTCGAAGGTACCATATCGTATGGCGCCAGCAGAGTTGGAGGAATTGCGTAGGCAGTTGGATGAGCTTATGCAGAAGGGTTACATCAACCCTAGTGTGTTTCTGTGGGGAGCACCAGTGTTGTTGGTGAAGAAGAAAGATGGTTCGTGTCGCATGTGCGTGGACTATCGGGAGCTGAATGCGGTGACTATTAAGAATAAATACCAGTTGCCTCGCATCGATGATATTTTTGATCGGCTGGGAGGATCGAGGGTGTTTTCTAAGTTGGATTTGAAGAGTGGTTACCATCAGTTGAAGGTGAAGAAGGATGATGTGCCGAAGACAGCTTTCAGGACGAAGTATGGACACTATGAGTTTGTGGTTATGCCTTTCGGCGTAACTAACGCACCCGCAGTTTTCATGAATCTGATGAACCTGATTTTCTGTGACTTTTTGGATAAGTTTGTCGTTATCTTTATTGACGACATTCTGATCTATTCGAAGTCGGAGGAAGAGCATGCCTCGCACTTGAGGACGGTATTGGAGATTTTGAGGAAGCATCGATTGTATGCTAAGTTTTCGAAGTGCGAGTTTTAGCTGGACAGAATTGCTTTTCTCGGGCATGTGGTGACTGGAGCGGGTATTTCAGTGGATCCCGAGAAGATTAGGGCCATCAGGGAGTGGCCTGTTCCGTCGTCAGCGTCTGAGATTCGGAGTTTCCTTGGACTTGCTGGTTACTATCGGCGTTTCATTAAGGACTTTTCCCGTATTGCTGAGCCGATGACCAGGTTGACGCGAAAGGATGTACCTTTTGTTTGTTCGGGTGATTGTGAGAATGCTTTTGGTGTTCTGAGGGAGAAGTTGACGACTGCCCCTATTCTTGTTGTGTCTGATCGCCGCGGTGGATTTGAGATCTTTTGCGATGCTTCTGGCAAGGGTCTCGGTTGTGTGTTGCATCAGCACGGGCATGTTGTGGCATATGCTTCGCGTCAGCTCAAGACTCACGAGAAGAATTACCCGATGCATGATTTGGAGTTGACTGCTGTTGTGTTTGCTCTTAAGATTTGGAGGCACTTCCGGCTGAGTGAGAAAGTGAAGATCTTCACCGATCACAAAAGCTTGAAGTATATTTTCACTCAGAAGGAGCTCAACATGCGACAGCGTCGATGGTTGGAGCTTATGGCAGATTATGAGATTGATTTGCAGTATCACCCTGGCAAGGTGAATGTGGTTCCCGATGCGCTGAGTAGGCTTCCAGCGGTGATGATTTTGACTTCGCAGTGGAGATTGCAGCAGGATTTTTGCAAGTCTGGTGTTGAGATTGTTCTTCCTGGGGAGGCTTCTTCGTTGATGTGTATGCAGATACAGTCGACGATTGTGGAACGGATCAAGGCTGGCCAGGCTGGAGATCCGAAGCTGGTGAAGATTCGGGAACAGGTAGAAGCCGGTCTGCGGACTGACTTTTTGATTCATGAGGATGGCTCGCTGAGGTTTGGAGCCAGGTTGTGTGTGCCAGCTGGGGATATTAGAGAGGAGTTGATCGTGGAGGCACACAGTTCGCCGTATTCTGTGCATCCTGGTGGGACCAAGATGTACCAGGATCTTCGTCTGAATTATTGGTGGCATGGCATGAAGAGGAGTGTGGCTCGAAGTGTAGCCAAGTGCTTGGTTTGCCAGCAAGTGAAGGCGGAGCATCAGCGTACGGCCGGGTTGCTACAACCGCTTCCGATTCCGGAGTGGAAATGGCAACACATCACTATGGATTTCATGACTGGACTACCTCGGAGTCCGAAGCAGAATGACGCGATTTGGGTGATCATAGATCGATTGACCAAATCCGCGCACTTTATTCCATTCCGAGTGGGACAGTCCACTGAGGCGCTAGCGAGGAGATATATGGAGGTAAAATTCTTTTACTCTCCGTTTTCATTTCCTTTTCCTAGCTTAGATAGTGATGTAACGTGAATCATGTAGGAGGTCGTACGACTTCACGGAGTCCCCGTGAGTATCGTGTCAGACAGAGACACGAGATTCACATCTCAGTTCTGGCAGAGTTTGCAGAAGAGCTTGGATACGCGTCTGAGTTTCAGCACGGCGTACCATCCGCAGACGGATGGCCAGTCCGAGAGGACGATTCAGATTTTGGAAGACATGCTGAGGGCGTGCATGTGGATTTCAAGGGTTCGTGGGAGGACCATCTACATTTGGTGGAGTTCTCTTACAACAACAGCTTCCAGGCGTCCATTGGCATGGCGCCTTTCGCCGCTTTGTATGGGAGGAAATGTCGATCGCCATTGAGTTGGGATGACATTGGTGATCGGGAGTTGTTGGGACCTGAGATGACCGTGGAGGCCGTGGATGTTGTCAGGAACATTCGGGAGAGATTGAGGATTGCTCAGGACCGTTTTAAGCATTGGGCGGATGCTAAACGTCGTCCTTTGGAGTTTCAGCCTGGAGATCATGTGTTTCTGAAAATTTCCCTGAATCGTGTTGTGATTCGCTTTGGGAAGCGAGGGAAGTTGAGCCCGCGATACATTGGACAGTTTGATATTCTGGAGAAAGTTGGCGAGGTAGCCTACCGCTTAGCCTTGCCACCATCTTTGGAGGGAGTTCACAATGTTTTCCATGTGTCGCAGTTTCGTCGATACATTAGCGATCCATCTCATGCTGTGGATTTCTCGGAGATTACCGTTCGCCCTGAAATGACATATGACCAGCAGCCGGTGCAGATTGTGGACAGGCGTCAGAAGTCACTTCGGAACAAGGTTGTCAATCTTGTGAGGGTGATGTGGCGACACGGCTCGCCTGGAGAGTCTACTTGGGAGAATGAGGATGAGATGCGAGAGCGTTTCCCACTTTTGTTTCCGGACACGTGAGTGTTGGGAAATTCCGATGACGGAATTTTTCATAAGTTGGGAAGGATGTAACGACTGGTTTTCATGTATTTGGATTTATTATATTATATTATATGTTTTGATGGATTTTCTCCTCATGTGTGGTTTTCGTCCTCGTAGCTTTCATTTTCGATCATTTCGTCGCGTTTTCTTAGCTTCTTCCGTTGATCGTCGATTTCGGAGTAAGTCATTCGTGACGGGCTTCATATCGGTCATATCTTATTGTTATATCAAGCCTAGGAGTCTTAGGAATCGATCACGGAGCTTCGCGCTCCATTTCGGAACTTTTGGTGCTAATTAGCAGGTGTAAGAAGGGGCACCGACCGACTAGATGACGATCCAGTCGGTCGGAAAACCTTCTCGAACCGACTAGTTGGCTTTCTAAATTTCTCAGGAGTTACTGTTTGTCATTAGTCGGTCTAAGAACGTTGGTTGACCGACTAGGTTGCAAACTAGTCAGTCGGCAATGCTTCTTTAACCGACTAACTCTTTAACTATTTTGGTACCAGTTACTGTTCACTCTTAGTCGGTCTAAGTTCATCTTTCGACCGACTAGTTGTTAAACTAGTCGGTCAGTAGTTGTTCTTTGACCGACTAAATCTAAATCCTATTTTTGTATAGGAGTTACTGTTTGGACTTAGTCGGTCTGCGTTGGTCAACCGACCGACTAGTTTCCAAACTAGTCGGTCAGTGGTTGCTCTTTGACCGACTAATCAGTGTCGAAACCCTAATTTCTGGGCAGCCGCCAGCCCTACCTATTTAAACCCCTCCCAAACGTTTTCTTCTTCATCTTCTTCAACTCTAAACCTAATTTCTCCCCCATTGAGCCCCCAACTACCTCAAACCCTTATTCTTTCATCCCAAGCCCAAAATCCATCATCCAAACCCTCACTTAACACATTCTACCTCTCATCTTCCTCAAACCTTCAACAAATCCCCCAAAACCCCATTTTTCCAGAATTTCGCCATCTATTCCAGATCTGAACCCTAGGTTCCCCGGAGTGTTTCTTTCGTTGCCGTGCTTGCTCGGCATCATTCTTCCGCCTCCGATACGGTAATAATCGATCTCTTAATGTTTTCATAACCCGTTGTGTTTTTGTGAAACCCTAATGAAATAAATGTTGTTTTGATGATTGTTTCTCCATAACAGCGACTCCCCGTAGATTAGCATCCGTGGGACGAACCCTCGTTGATCGTCATCCTCGGTGCTAGGCAAGTGAAACTTGCCACTTAGGGTTTGGGCCATGTCTTAGGCCATTTGCTTGTTGTAGGTGTAAAAGAGACTATGCGAGGAAATGATACTCGCCTAGGCACAATTTCAGGGACTAGCTTGACAACGAAGCTAGGACCGTCATCTATCATGTTGCATAACTATCATGTCATGTTTAATTTTGATTAACGGTACGTGAATTAATTGTCATCCATGCTATTCATGTTGTGTGTCGCAATCGTAGCACATGCTACAATACTTGTGTTTCCTGGCCCGTGTTCCAGAAGCGGGCTACGTGAGTTGGTTGATAGCCAATGCCCGACCTACTAGTTTCCGGCTAGGCACCCACTTTACGTGGGCATAACCCTACGCCATACATGTTAAATACACTTCCTGGCTCGTGTTCCAGAAGCGAGCATTCCGTGTTCGGGGTAATTCCCTGGCTCGATACACGTGGAGGGGTAGAGATAAACGGTCACTTGAGCTTAGGAGTTGGCCCGATCAGCCACTCTAGCCAACAGGCGAAATCTCTGTGCACAACTTGTTTACTTGACTGTTCACTTGACGTGAACCACTTGACTTGTACTTATCCGTGTTTTACTTGTTATCCGTGACATACTTGCTACTTGTGCTTCCATTTACTTGTCACTTCCATACTATACTTGCCATGCCATGCATCATACCATAACTGCTAGGTTGCTAGTTTACCTTACCTTCAGTTTCCTTGCCCAAGTATTTTAGACTTGTTGACATGTGCCCCTTTACTCTTTTGGGTAACATATGTTAGATCCCGAGCCTGGGTCCGTTGTTGAGGACGAGGTATTTGCGGACGCCGTGCCCGAGTCTGTGGTTGGCGAGGAGTACGTGGACACTGGGGACCAGTCCTAGTGCCTTCGTAGTACTTTCCTCTTTTTGTTTTAGACTGCTGTTTTGTTGTCGGTGCGTAGCACCTATACTCTGTTTACGTTTGTTTTGTTTGGCCTTGTTCTGGGCCTTTAGACTCTTTCTTTTAGCCTGGTGGCTTTTCTGGATGTTGAACTAATTTTAATGTTGGACATTTTCTGAGATTGAGATTGTTTCTGTCTCTCCTTGTGTTATTATTGGTGTTCCGCTTGCGGTTACAGGGACCTGCTTATGTTTCTATTGACGCTTATCGGGTTTGGAGCTTCACCGCTCCACTCTCGTGCGGACCTTTTCACGTCTCACCTCCATTTTAGGGAAGCGGGGCGTGACAGGTTTTGTTGGTGGCCCATGCAGGTCCTTCTGTACCTGCGAATTGTCAGAATAGCGATAATAATATTAGAATGTCCAATAAACTAAGTTCGACGTCTGAGTCATAATCTATGAGTCTAATTGTTTCGTTTTCTGTGTCACTAGATGGCAGGAAGACGAATCACCCGTGGTGGAGGTAGTGGTGCGCCCCCTCATGACGAGGAGCCTGAGCGGGAACCCACCAATGGGGAGATGATGCGGATGATGCTTCAGATGATGCAGGTGCAGCAAGGCATGCTCCTGCAAGTCCAAAATGCTCCGGCTGGTCGAGCTCCTCGGGCGACTCCGGAGGCCCCTCGCTCCGAGCCGGGAGCAAAGCAATTTCGGGAGCTGGGTCCCGCATATTTTGACGGGTCTGAGGGTCCTCTGGCTGCCGATGAGTGGATTCGGAACATTGAGGATAACTTGAAGATGGCCAAGATCACCCCGGCTGGATGGGTTGATTTGGCGAAGAGGCAACTCAAGGATAATGCTCGGAACTGGTGGGATGCGGAAGAGAAGATGCTGGTGGAACCGATAGCTTGGGCTACCTTTAAGTCCAGGTTTGATGAGGAGTTCTTTCCGAAGGCTGCCAAGAAGGAGATGCTGCAGTGTTTCATTGATCTAAAGCAAGGGAGCTTGACGGTGGACCAGTACCACCAAGAGTTCACTAGGCTGAGTCGGTTCGCACCGAAGATGGTGCAGGATGCTGACGAGAGGGCTCAGAGGTTCCTGCAGGGACTTGCTTTGGAGCTCCAGAGTTTTGTGTCTTCCTCTGATCTGGACTCTTATCAGAAGGTTCTGGTCGCTGCGAGACGGCAGGAGCTGAACTTGAGTCAGTGGAGGGGACATGTTTCTGGTGCTGGGAAGAGGCCTATGGAGCAGGCCAGAGCGGTGGTTAGGCCTGGTTTCAAGCCTAATCAGCCAGCTCAGTTCAAGAGGCCAGGAGGGCCTATTCTTAAGACTTGCCATTTCTGCGACAGGACCGGGCACGTCAAGGATCAGTGTAGGAGATTCTTGGGCCAATGTGTCGTCTGTGGCGATCCTACCCATGCCATGAAGGATTGTCTGAGGTCGAAGCAGCCTTGGAAGGCACCTGTTGCAGCACAGCCTTTGCAGCAGCGAGCTCCTGTGCCCATTGGACGTGGAGCACCTCTTGTTCCACAGAGACAGGCCTTTGGGCAGGCTGTTCCACCGAGAGGGCAGGCCTTTCTGATGACTGAGGAGGAGAGCATGGCCGTGGACGAGGTTATTACAGGTAACGCTCATTCTAGCTATTTTCTTCCTTAGTTAGTTTGATTGTTGATTATGTTGCTTGCTCATGTTTGTTGCTAGAATAGGATTTGATTGTTAGACTGTTGCTAGGTGTGATTTTGGTTTGCACATTTCCTGCACGAGTCCTCTTTGACTCAGGTGCGTCGATGTGCATTTTGGCCTGGAGCTTCGTGGAGAAGCATTCTTTGTCGACGTCCTCTCTTCCTAAGAGTTGGAATATCGTCACAGGGAACGGTGTGGTCTCGGTGCATCGTGGGTGCAATTCTTGCCCGTTGGTGGTTTGTGGACGTGAGCTTTGTGCTGATTTCATTGTCCACGACATCATCAACTACGATGAGGTCCTTGGGATGGATTGGCTTGCGAGCTTCTATGCTACGATCGACTGTCGGAGGAAGAAGGTGGTGTTCGAGATTCCCGGACATCCAGTATTTGAGTTCAGTCGAGGTAGCAGTTCGCTTGATCCTGTCAGATTTCGGGCCAGGCCGGTGGAGGTTGTGGCTATGCAGATGGAGTTGGAGAGGCCAGCTGTGGTGCGAGATTTTGATGACGTCTTCCCCGAGGAGATGTCTGGGTTGCCGCCTGATCGAGCTTTGGAGTTTTCTATTGATCTTATTCCAGGTGCGCAGCCCATTTCGAAGGTACCATATCGTATGGCGCCAGCAGAGTTGGAGGAATTGCGTAGGCAGTTGGATGAGCTTATGCAGAAGGGTTACATCAACCCTAGTGTGTCTCTGTGGGGAGCACCAGTGTTGTTGGTGAAGAAGAAGGATGGTTCGTGTCGCATGTGCGTGGACTATCGGGAGCTGAATGCGGTGACTATTAAGAATAAATACCAGTTGCCTCGCATCGATGATATTTTTGATCGGCTGGGAGGATCGAGGGTGTTTTCTAAGTTGGATTTGAAGAGTGGTTACCATCAGTTGAAGGTGAAGAAGGATGATGTGCCGAAGACAGCTTTCAGGACGAAGTATGGACACTATGAGTTTGTGGTTATGCCTTTCGGCGTAACTAACGCACCCGCAGTTTTCATGAATCTGATGAACCTGATTTTCTGTGACTTTTTGGATAAGTTTGTCGTTATCTTTATTGACGACATTCTGATCTATTCGAAGTCGGATGAAGAGCATGCCTCGCACTTGAGGACGGTATTGGAGATTTTGAGGAAGCATCGATTGAATGCTAAGTTTTCGAAGTGCGAGTTTTAGCTGGACAGAATTGCTTTTCTCGGGCATGTGGTGACTGGAGCGGGTATTTCAGTGGATCCCGAGAAGATTAGGGCCATCAGGGAGTGGCCTGTTCCGTCGTCAGCGTCTGAGATTCGGAGTTTCCTTGGACTTGCTGGTTACTATCAGCGTTTCATTAAGGACTTTTCCCGTATTGCTGAGCCGATGACCAGGTTGACGTGAAAGGATGTACCTTTTGTTTGGTCGGGTGATTGTGAGAATGCTTTTGGTGTTCTGAGGGAGAAGTTGACGACTGCCCCTATTCTTGTTGTGTCTGATCGCCGCGGTGGATTTGAGATCTTTTGCGATGCTTCTGGCAAGGGTCTCGGTTGTGTGTTGCATCAGCACGGGCATGTTGTGGCATATGCTTCGCGTCAGCTCAAGACTCACGAGAAGAATTACCCGATGCATGATTTGGAGTTGACTGCTGTTGTGTTTGCTCTTAAGATTTGGAGGCACTTCCGGCTGAGTGAGAAAGTGAAGATCTTCACCGATCACAAAAGCTTGAAGTATATTTTCACTCAGAAGGAGCTCAACATGCGACAGCGTCGATGGTTGGAGCTTATGGCAGATTATGAGATTGATTTGCAGTATCACCCTGGCAAGGTGAATGTGGTTCCCGATGCGCTGAGTAGGCTTCCAGCGGTGATGATTTTGACTTCGCAGTGGAGATTGCAGCAGGATTTTTGCAAGTCTGGTGTTGAGATTGTTCTTCCTGGGGAGGCTTCTTCGTTGATGTGTATGCAGATACAGTCGACGATTGTGGAACGGATCAAGGCTGGCCAGGCTGGAGATCCGAAGCTGGTGAAGATTCGGGAACAGGTAGAAGCCGGTCTGCGGACTGACTTTTTGATTCATGAGGATGGCTCGCTGAGGTTTGGAGCCAGGTTGTGTGTGCCAGCTGGGGATATTAGAGAGGAGTTGATCGTGGAGGCACACAGTTCGCCGTATTCTGTGCATCCTGGTGGGACCAAGATGTACCAGGATCTTCGTCTGAATTATTGGTGGCATGGCATGAAGAGGAGTGTGGCTCGAAGTGTAGCCAAGTGCTTGGTTTGCCAGCAAGTGAAGGCGGAGCATCAGCGTACGGCCGGGTTGCTACAACCGCTTCCGATTCCGGAGTGGAAATGGCAACACATCACTATAGATTTCATGACTGGACTACCTCGGAGTCCGAAGTAGAATGACGTGATTTGGATGATCATAGATCGATTGACCAAATCCGTGCACTTTATTCCATTCCGAGTGGGACAGTCCACTGAGGCGCTAGCGAGGAGATATATGGAGGTAAAATTCTTTTACTCTCCGTTTTCATTTCCTTTTCCTAGCTTAGATAGTGATGTAACGTGAATCATGCAGGAGGTCGTACGACTTCACGGAGTCCCCGTGAGTATCATGTCAGACAGAGACACGAGATTCACATCTCAGTTCTGGCAGAGTTTGCAGAAGAGCTTGGATACGCGTCTGAGTTTCAGCACGGCGTACCATCCGCAGACGGATGGCCAGTCCGAGAGGACGATTCAGATTTTGGAAGACATGCTGAGGGCGTGCATGTTGGATTTCAAGGGTTCGTGGGAGGACCATCTACATTTGGTGGAGTTCTCTTACAACAACAGCTTCCAGGCGTCCATTGGCATGGCGCCTTTCGCCGCTTTGTATGGGAGGAAATGTCGATCGCCATTGAGTTGGGATGACATTGGTGATCGGGAGTTGTTGTGACCTGAGATGACCGTGGAGGCCGTGGATGTTGTCAGGGACATTCGGGAGAGATTGAGGATTGCTCAGGACCGTTTTAAGCATTGGGCGGATGCTAAACGTCGTCCTTTGGAGTTTCAGCCTGGAGATCATGTGTTTCTGAAAATTTCCCTGAATCGTGGTGTGATTCGCTTTGGGAAGCGAGGGAAGTTGAGCCCGCGATACATTGGACCGTTTGATATTCTGGAGAAAGTTGGCGAGGTAGCCTACCGCTTAGCCTTGCCACCATCTTTGGAGGGAGTTCACAATGTTTTCCATGTGTCGCAGCTTCGTCGATACATTAGCGATCCATCTCATGCTGTGGATTTCTCGGAGATTACCGTTCGCCCTGATATGACATATGACCAACAGCCGGTGCAGATTGTGGACAGGCGTCAGAAGTCACTTCGGAACAAGGTTGTCAATCTTGTGAGGGTGATGTGGCGACACGGCTCGCCTGGAGAGTCTACTTGGGAGAATGAGGATGAGATGCGAGAGCGTTTCCCACTTTTGTTTCCGGACACGTGAGTGTTGGGAAATTCCGAGGACGGAATTTTTCATAAGTTGGGAAGGATGTAACGACTGGTTTTCATGTATTTGGATTTATTATATTATATTATATGTTTTGATGGATTTTCTCCTCATGTGTGGTTTTCGTCCTCGTAGCTTTCATTTTCGATCATTTCGTCGCGTTTTCTTAGCTTCTTCCGTTGATCGTCGATTTCGGAGTAAGTCATTCGTGACGGGCTTCATATCGGTCATATCTTATTGTTAGATCAAGCCTAGGAGTCTTAGGAATCGATCCCGGAGCTTCGCGCTCCATTTCAGAACTTTTGGTGTTAATTAGCCGGTGTAAGAAGGGGCACCGACCGACTAGATGACGATCCAGTCGGTCGGAAAACCTTCTTGAACCGACTAGTTGGCTTTCTAAATTTCTCAGGAGTTACTGTTTGTCGTTAGTCGGTCTAAGAACGTTGGTTGACCGACTAGGTTGCAAACTAGTCGGTCGGCAATGCTTCTTTAACCGACTAACTTTTTAACTATTTTGGTACCAGTTACTGTTCACTCTTAGTCGGTCTAAGTTCATCTTTCGACCGACTAGTTGTTAAACTAGTCGGTCAGTAGTTGTTCTTTGACCGACTAAATCTAAATCCTATTTTTGTACAGGAGTTACTGTTTGGACTTAGTCGGTCTGCGTTGGTCAACTGACCGACTAGTTTCCAAACTAGTCAGTCAGTGGTTGCTCTTTGACCGACTAATCAGTGTCGAAACCCTAATTTCTGGGCAACCGCCAGCCCTACCTATTTAAACCCCTCCCAAATGTTTTCTTCTTCATCTTCTTCAACTCTAAACCTAATTTCTCTCCCATTGAGCCCCCAACTACCTCAAACCCTTATTCTTTCATCCCAAGCCCAACATCCATCATCCAAACCCTCACTTAACACATTCTACCTCTCATCTTCCTCAAACCTTCAACAAATCCCCCAAAACCCCATTTCTCCAGAATTTCCCCATCTATTCCAGATCTGAACCCTAGGTTCCCCGGAGTGTTTCTTTCGTTGCCGTGCTTGCTCGGCATCATTCTTCCGCCTCCGATACGGTAATAATCGATCTCTTAATGTTTTCATAACCCGTTGTGTTTTTGTGAAACCCTAATGAAATAAATGTTGTTTTGATGATTGTTTCTCCATAACAGCGACTCCCCGTAGATTAGCATCCGTGGGATGAACCCTCGTTGATCGTCATCCTCGGTGCTACGCAAGTGAAACTTGCCACTTAGGGTTTGGGCCATGTCTTAGGCCATTTGCTTGTTGTAGGTGTAAAAGAGACTATGCGAGGAAATGATACTCGCCTAGGCACAATTTCAGGGACTAGCTTGACAACGAAGCTAGGACCGTCATCTATCATGTTGCATAACTATCATGTCATGTTTAATTTTGATTAACGGTACACGAATTAATTGTCATCCATGCTATTCATGTTGTGTGTCGCATTCGTAGCACACGCTACAATACTTGTGTTTCCTGGCCCGTGTTCCAGAAGCGGGCTACGTGAGTTGGTTGATAGCCAATGCCCGACCTACTAGTTTTCGGCTAGGCACCCACTTTACGTGGGCATAACCCTACGCCATACATGTTAAATACACTTCCTGGCTCGTGTTCCAGAAGCGAGCATTCCGTGTTCGGGGTAATTCCCTGGCTCGATACACATGGAGGGGTAGAGATAAACGGTCACTTGAGCTTAGGAGTTGGCCCGATCAGCCACTCTAGCCAACAGGCGGAATCTCTGTGCACAACTTGTTTACTTGACTGTTCACTTGACGTGAACCAATTGACTTGTACTTGTCCGTGTTTTACTTGTTATCCGTGACATACTTGCTACTTGTGCTTCCATTTACTTGTCACTTCCATACTATACTTGCCATGCCATGCATCATACCATAACTGCTAGGGTGCTAGTTTACCTTACCTTCAGTTTCCTTGCCCAAGTCTTTTAGACTTGCTGACATGTGCCCATTTACTCTTTTGGGTAACACATGTTAGATCCCGAGCCTGGGTCCGTTGTTGAGGACGAGGTGTTTACGGACGCCGTGCCCGAGTCTGTGTTTGGCGAGGAGTACGTGGACACTGGGGACCAGTCCTAGTGCCTTCGTAGTACTTTCCTCTTTTTGTTTTAGATTGCTGTTTTGTTGTCGGTGCGTAGCACCTATACTCTGTTTACGTTTGTTTTGTTTGGCCTTGTTCTGGGCCTTTAGACTCTTTCTTTTAGCCTGGTGGCTTTTCTGGATGTTGAACTAATTTTAATGTTGGACATTTTCTGAGATTGGGATTGTTTCTGTCTCTCCTTGTGTTATTATTGTTGTTCCGCTTGCTGTTACAGGGACCTGCTTATGTTTCTATTGACGCTTATCGGGTTTGGGGCTTCACCGCTTCACTCTCGTGCGGACCTTTTCACGTCTCGCCTCCATTTTAGGGAAGCGGGGCGTGACATAGGATCACCGGAAACAAGTCGGGGAGACTTGGGTGGATCCGAATCCATTAATATCGTGTGTTTGCGATTGTTTCTTTGTTGTCTACATTTACATTTCCGCATTTCCGCATTGTTTGGTAGAGTTTGCAAGATAATTAGGAATTATCCTCTTAATTATTTTAAAGTACTATTCACCCCCCCCCCCCCTCTAGTACTTGTGCAGTAGCTTAGCAGGGCATTACATTTGGTATCAGAGCCAAGTCTATAGCTATGTCTGCCAACGACAACAAGACCGTTCGTCCACCTTCAGACTACAACACCTTCAGGAACCGTGAAGGAGTGTCTTCGGTAATGGAAGGACACTCCTCGACGAGGCCTCCCTTCTTCAACGGTACCAACTACGGGTACTGGAAATACCGGATGGAAACTTTCCTCTGGAATGCTTTATTATGGAGAGCCACGATGAAGGAGTATGTCGAGCCCGCCGAAGAAGATTTCGAGAAGTGGACTACCGCGGAGGTCGCCGCGGAGGTAAGCAATGCCAAGGCAATAAACGCCTTATAATGCGCTTTGGAGCCCGATGATTTCAATAAGATATGCACATGTAAGAGTGCATATCAAATATGGAACTCCCTCCTCATCTTGCATGAAGGAACGAGTAGGGTAAGAGACTCTAAACTCGTAGTTGTAAATAAAGATTACGAATTATTTCATATGCTACAGGGTGAGAAGATGAAGGAGTACTATGCTCGCTTCGTCGACATCACAAACGAGTTGGAGGCTCTTGGGAAAACCTACACCCAAAAGGAGAAAGTCTCGAAGATCATCGATGGACTTCCTTCTTGTTGGGAGAAACGTACCTTCGCCATCGAGGAAGGTAATGATATGAAAACTTATACTGTTGTTCAACTAATGGATACCTTGATGTCGTATGAGGTACGCAAGGATAGCAAGATGAAGTTGTAGGACAAGATGAAGTCCTACTTGAAGCAAGACGAGCTAAAGAAGAAGGCTATTGCTTTCAAGGCCGCTCCATCCACATCCACATCTACCGATGATGAAGACTCGGAAGACGAGTTGGACTTGGAGTCCATGGCCCTCATGGCAAAGAAGTTCAACCGGTTCTTCCGGAAAGGTAATTTCAAAAACAAATCGAAGTTGAATTCTTCTAACGCATCCTCTCCTTTGTGCTTTAAATGCAACAAGCCAGGACACATGAAAGCGGATTGTCCTCAAAACAAATACAAGGAGAAGTGGAAGGCGCCCAAGTTTGACAAGTCCAAGAAGTACAAGAAAGGGTACAAAAAGGGGCTTGTCGGGACATTCACCAACTCCGAGGATTCCTCTAGCGGAGAGTCGGATGATGAGCAAGTGGAGCAAGCACACATGTGCTTCATGGCTAGAGAGGAGCAAGATAAAGACTCCTCCTCCGATGATAGCGACAATGAAGGCGATGATGAGGTAACCATGGATGACCTTAGAGATGCTAATGAGCAATTATGGTCTAAATACACTAAATTAGTAAATAGATATACTAAAGTAAAAGATTATTTAGCTAGCATCCAAACCTCGCCTAAAACTATCATCACCAACAACGACACCGTTGTTGAAGAGTTGAAAAATGAGATTGTAAATCTCAAGTCTCAACTTGAACATGTTAGCATTGAGGATCCGGAGGAACACAAGATAGCGGATTTGACTTCTTAAAACTCGACTTTGAGTATTGAGAATGAAAATCTCAAATCTCGTGTTTATGTGCTCACATCGCAAGTATCCACTTTGGATGCTTCTATGCGTTCTCTCACCGAGAAATATGAGTGCACATTAGGCCGAATTAATAAATTCAATAAGGGTAAGGACCATTTGGATAACATCCTAAATGACTTACTTCCGGCGAATCACCTCATTGGCTTGGGGTATAAGATGGGAAGTTCATCCAAATCGGCCACTACCTTTGTTAGGCCAACTTCCGGTGACTCAACGAGTGGTAGCAAACACTCTATTGGTAGTTCATCTACCAATGGTGCTTCCACCTCGTACACACCCTCATTTGGAAAGAAACCCACTTTGGGTGGACCTCCAAAGAAGGGTCATGCTTATATGTACACAAATACCATGCCACGTAGGAAAACACATCCTACTCCACATGCTCACACATATGATGATTTTTATGCTACACGTCCATGGGCACGTGCACACCATGTGAGACACCCTCATGCACGTGTTCCTCCACATGCATATGTTCAACCACATCATCGTATGAATCATTCTCATAATGCACCATTTCATCATGTTCAGTATGCCTATCCACGACATGCATCACGTAGAAATCAACAACGCATGCATGCACCCAATAGGATGATGGCTCCCAAAATCTTCACTATTTGGAGCCCAAATGACACAAACATGAATGAAAAACAAGTTTATATGAATTCTTATTTTATGAATGTTGTGCATAGTGATAATTATGTGGGGAAGTCTAAGTCCAATTGGACTTGGCTTACAAAGGTCTAATCTTTTGGACCCAATGACCTTGGGTACCATGATACAATATTTTCTATCTTTAGGTACTCAAGAGAAAGAAACGGAGCAACAAATCAAAATTTGGCTCCAAGAATAATTGGATACTCGATAGCGGGTGTTCAAAACACATGACAGGTGACGCTCAATTGCTCTCCGGAGTGGTGCCCATTGCAAATGGAAACCGCGTCGTCTTTGGAGGCAACGAGAGCGGAACCATCATAGGTGTTGGTAAAGTGGGTAATCCTTCTAAACCACTTATAAGTGATGTTTACCTTGTTAAAGGATTAAACCACAATCTTATTTCAATAAGCTAACTTTGTGACAAAGGTTACAAAGTTAGCTTTACGAAAGGAATGTGCCATATTTTGAATAAAAATACTAATGATGTATTATTTTCCGGCACATGCCATAAGGATATATACATCCTAGATCTTCCAAGATCACATGAACAATGTCTCATTGCCAACACAAGTGAACAACACTTATGGCATCGACGTTTTGGTCATGTGAACTTTGGAACACTTTTTAAGCTTTCCAAGTTAAATTCTATTAGAGGCTTCCCAAAGCTTGTCTTTCAAAAGAAAAGCTTTTGTGACTCGTGTCAACGAGGCAAGCTTCCAAAATCGTCATTTAAACATAAGAAAAGCATTTCTTCTAAGCGGCCACTAGAGCTATTACATCTAGATTTATTTGGGCCAACTAGAGTTGCTTCATTAGGAAATGCACGTCATCGTTGATGACTTTTCTAGGTTTACTTGGGTATTTTCCTTAAGTAATAAAAATGATGCTTTTAATAACTTCACAATTTTTGTTAAGAAAGTACAAAATCTCATTGGAATCACCATTGTCACTATTCGTAGTGATCATGGAGGGGAATTTGAGAATGAGTCTTTCTCAACTTTTTGTGATGAAGTTGGTATTACACACACCTTTTCATTCCCTCGCGCACCTCCTCAAAATGGTGTTGTTGAGAGAAAGAATAGGACGCTAGTGGAATGTGCTCGCACTATGCTTGACGATAGCCAACTTGGCCATCAATTTTGGGCGGAAGCGGTACATACCGCTTGCTATGTGTTTAATAGGATACTTTTGAGGCCCGACACTAAACAAACTTGTTATGAATTGTTGTTTGGTAGATTGTCTCAAGTTAAACATTTTCGAGTTTTCGGTTCAAAATGTTTTATTAAAAACACGTATCGTAGTTTGGACAAATTTGATCCAAGATCTGATGAGGGGATATTTGTTGGATATTCCTCCCGTAGCAAAGCCTACCGGATATACAACAAACGAACCTTAACGATCGAGAAATCTCTTCATGTTTCATTTAATGAAGGTTTTGTCCCTACTAGAATTACTAATGATGATGACTCCATGGATGTCTTATGTGATTCAATTGGTAATTCTAATTCAATTGATTCTATTGATACTAACCCGACTAATGAAGTTCTTGAGAATGTTCCTAGTGATCAGGGAATTCCCAAACGGCTTCATACTGTTTGTAACCATCCTCATGAGCAAGTCATTGGCAATATCCTTGATAATGTCAAGACGAGATCTCAAGTCAACTACTTCGCCCATTGTTGTAACGACTGGTTTTTGTATGATTGGATTATCAGTGTGTTTTGCTTGTGATGGTGGTTTCTCTCCTTGTGTGGTTTCCATTTCCATAGTTCTCGCTTTCATTCATCTCGTTGAGATTTCCTAGCTTTCGTTTTCATTCCTTTTGATGTGATCTTCTAGGTTCTTCCTTAGAATCATTGAACTCGGAGTAAGTCACTCGTGACGAGCTTCATATCGATCATATCTTAGAGTATAAATCGATCCTAGAAGCCATAGAAATCTTCCCGAAGCTTCGCGCTTCGAATCGGCACTTTTCGTGCACGTTAGTTGGTTCAAGAAGGAGAACCAACCGACTAAATCTCAATCTAGTCGGTCGGCAATCCTTAATGGACCGACTAGTGGGCTTTGATTATAATTCAGGAGTTACTGTTTATCTTTAGTCGGTCTAAGAACATCTTTCGACCGACTAGATGCTAAACTAGTCGGTCAGGAATCCTTCTCAGACCGACTAACTCTCATTTCCATGATCTCTCTCAGAATTCAGCCTTTAGTCGGTCAATGAACACTCACCGACCGACTAGTTCTCAAACTAGTCGGTTGACAAGCCTTCACAGACCGACTAACTCATAGTCCAGTTTTCCTGAGCGAGCTACTGTTTACTCTTAGTCGGTCTGCGTTGATCAACCGACCGACTAGTTCCCAAACTAGTCGGTCACCAATCCTTCTTTGACCGACTAATCAGCCCAGGAAACCCTAGTTTGCCCTAGCCGCCACATGATTTTCTATATAAACCCCCAATCGTTTTCTTCTCTTCTCTCTCTTCTCCTGAACCTCCTCCTTCCCCAAATCATCCCCCTTCATCCCCAAACCCTTCCTCCTTCATCCCAAGCTCATCCATCATCATCCAAACCCTCATTTCATATATCCTACCTCTCATCTTCCTCAATCTTTCATCAAACCCCCAAAATCCACATCAAAACCCATTTCTTCAGGTTTTTCCTCATTTCCAGATCTGAGCCGGATCGTTCTTCCGTCGCCATAGTTCTCGGCGTCGTTCCTCCGCTTCTTCACGGGTAGTATTCTTCCTTTAATAATCTCATAACCCACACTTGATATTTGTGAAACCCTAATAATAATGGATGTTGTTTGATGATTGTTTCTCCATGACAGCGATTCCCTTCCCCGTAGATTAGCGCTTGTGGGACGAACCTTCGTGATCGTCATCCCCGGTGCTAGGCAAGTGAAACTTTCCACTTAGGGTTTAGGCCATGTTTTAGGCCATTTGCTAGTTGTAGGCGTAAAAGAGGCTAGGCGACGAAATGATACTCGCCTAGGCGCAAATTGGGGAACTAGCTTGACAACGAAGCTAGTTCTGACATATATCATGTTGCACAATTACCATGTCATGTTAACTTTCCATTAACGGTACGCGAATTAATTGTCATGTCATTGCATTCTTTAAGTGTTGCTGTGATTGCGTAGCTTCGCTACAATGCTTGTGTTCCTGGCTCTTGTTCCAGAAGCGAGCCCTGTAGTTGGAAACCCCAACGCTCGATATTGAATTGTGAAATAGGAAAACAAGCTCCCGTGCGGGGCAACCCTGGCTCACTTGCTGGGCTCATGTGCAGGGACCCTGGCTTGTTTACGTGTGGGATGGGGTAAGAGTTAAGCGGTCATTCAACTGGGAGTCTGCCTGATCAGCAACTGCAGTTGTAAGGCGTAAACTCTGGGTTTTAGGGTAGTTGTTAAGCGGCCACTCAGCGTGAATGTGAAACCGTTCAGCTGTAAGGCGTAAACATCTACAAACAACGTGAAACGTGAATAGTGAATTGATTGAGATTGTTAGTAGCTTGGCTACTCTTGTCTTGTCCCGATGATTGTTCTCTTGTACTTATCGTTCACCATGCCTTACTTGTGCACTCATGCTATAACTGCCATGTCATGCATACTATAACTGCTAGGTTGCTAGTTGCCTTACTTTCAGTTTCCTTGCACAAGTCTTTCCAGACTTGCTGACATGTGCCCCTCTCTCTTTTGGGTGTCACATGTTAGACCCAGAGCCAGAGCTTTGTTGCAGGGGATATGGTGTTGCTGATGCTGATGTTTGCTGTGGTGGTGAGTGGACACCAGGGGCCTGTCTTGGAGACCGCTCGTGTTCACTTCCTTGTTTAGGTTTGCTGTTAGTTGGTGCGTGGCACCCTTGTATGTATGTTATACTTTGTTGGCCATGTTTGGGCCTTAGACTCTTTCTTTTAGCCTGGTGGCTTTTCTGTGATATTGTAATTTATTTATGGATATTCAGAGATTCAATAAATTGCTTATTGTCTCATTTTCTTATTGTTATCTTTGTTTCGTATCGCATTTGCAAGGACTTGCCATAACAAAAGTTTTTATACGCTTATCAGACTTGGAGCTTCACAGCTTCAAGTTTGTGCGGACCTTCTCACGTCTCGCCTCCACATTTTTGGGAAGCGGGGCGTGACAGGTTTTAGTGGTGGCCCATGCAGGTCCATTTGCAAATGCGAACTATCGGAACAACGATAATAATTATAGAATGTCCATTAAATGAATTAGAACATCCAAATTATAAGCCCGGAGTCTAAGTTTTTAGCGTTCCTATGTCTTAGGTGGCTGGTAGGCGTGTTAGAGAATCTGTCCCGGCTTGGTAGGAAATCCATTAGATCAGGACCATAGTGAGACTTAGTTAGACGTCCGTGCTTGCTAGTTAGATGCCCCTGATTGTTAGTTAGACTCCCCGCTAGGAGTTGATTTGGTCGTCGTAGGAGTTACCTTAGTGGTTCCTGTCTAGCTCCGACCATGATAGACTCCTAGGATTTCCTTGGTCTCTCGCTTTGGTTCATCGATTTCGGACCAAGCTGAACTCATTTCATTGCTGTCTAGCCCTTAGGGAGTCTTAGCGCTTAGTTCCATAATCTTTAGCTGGTTGACCGTAGGAGTTCCCCATAGGTTTTCCTGAGTCATGTCCTAGGTATATCTATGCTTTATCATCCGACCAACTTCCCTTGTCCTCAATTCACATGACCACCTCATTACAAGTATCCTTGATCTTTCAAATGTTTTCCGTTGCAAATCTTGATTCTTCCAAAGTTATTTTCGAATGCTTTCCTTATTTGAAGTTTCACTCAATTTAAATTTTGTTCTAAACTTCTTTAAATATGTCTCCCTAAAATTTTGATGGAGTTAAAAGTCGTTCTTGAATTTTGAAGACCTTTGGTCGTAAATTTTAAAATTACTATCTTGTACTATTTCTTCTAACAATGTATCTTTCGCATTTCGATTTTTAAACTTTATTACTATCCTAATGGTTCGATGTACCGTCCTTTTTCCTAACTACAAAAATTTATTTTAACCACTTATCTTACATACCTTTAGGGAAATTTTTCCAAACTAAATGGACTTCAACTAATTTTTGTATATATCAATTATAGGTTCGTCGTACTCATACTTCAAAAGTTTTTATACCAACACGTTCTTTTGGCGAATCCTTATTTCCCTAAAAGTATCTTCGATCTTCTTCTTTCGTTAAGTTTAAATTTGTTCGAAACACTTTTGATATATGTAAGGTTTCATGCTCATTCGTCGACTTAAATTATTTATGTTTTTAAATATCGAAACTTGTGTTGAGATTTTTAGGTTAGAAGTTTATAATATTTTCAGCATATGCTTTCGTATCGATATGAATGTCTTGTCCCTTTTCATATACCAATTTCATTCTGAACCGTATTTCTATTTTCCTAACTCGATTCATAATTTCTTTTCTTACTTGTGCCATTAAGATTCTATTCGAAAACACCTCGTGCTTACTCTTAATAAACTTTTCAAGTCCCTTTGGACTTCGGCTTTTAGCAAGTCGATTTTATGCTCAACATTTTCCATATTTCAGACTTTTGTAATAAAAAAATTTACTATTTCGAAATCATTCCTAACTTAGACCCTTCATAAAACGGTTTAAAAGTTTTAATACTAACTCGATGAGTTTAAATATCCTTTTCTCTTTCCATACTACTAAGATATTATCTTTCCATTCACCATACACACTTTTAAGATAATTTCTAAAATATGACTTCAATTAATTTTATATATCGGTACCACGTTCGTTTTGCTCGTACTTTAAGATCTTGTTTAAATCCGTTGTTTGGCAAATCCGGGTCCCTCTAAAAAGTATTTTAAATGTTATTTATTTGGAATTTCTCTTCAGTTTTAAAACTTGTAAGCTTTTAGCATGGGCCTAAATTTTCACACTATAGTTGATCGAATTTCATTCTTTGAATTTCGAAATTTTGTCGAAATATTGTATTAAGCTACTACCGTACAATATTTTCGAACTTCTCCGTTGCAAATCTTGAACCTTCTGAAAGTATCTTTTCGACTTTCTGATTCCTAAGTTTAAATTTGTTCGAACTTCAATATATATACTTTTACCTCATACCCTTTCGTTGACTTAAATTTATTTTTGAATTTCGAAGGTTTTAACGAGATTTGATTACTGTTTTATAATGTTTTTCCAGCCTTTACTTTCATACCTATTTAAATATCTCGTCCATTTTCATATATCAATTTAAATTCTGAGCTTACTAATTTAAATTCTGAGCTTACTAATTTTTCCCAAATTCGGTTTATAAAGTTTTTCCTTTCTTATTTATGTCGTTCAAATGATTCATCACGCTCCCTTAATATACCTTCCAAGTCACACATGATTTCAGCTTTCAACCAACCAAGGATATGTTCAACATTTTCTCTATTACAATTTTTGGAAAATTACGTCTTCATAACTTTCTCACGATCTAGACCTTTCATAATGTGGTTTAAAAGCTTATTACAAATTTTGACAAACCTACTACTAAGTTTTCCGTTCACCATACATGCTTTTAGAAAATTTCTAAACTAAATCGAATTTTGAATATTTTTATATCCGTGCTAGGCTCATTAGCTCGTATGTTAAGAGCTGTGTGTAAAACAGTCTCTTTTTGGCAAATCCTGATTCCTCTAAAAGTAGTTTCAATATTGATTACTTTAAATTTTCCCTGGCTTAAGGATTTTGAAAGCATTCAACCTGAGTTTAAATTTTTCAATTAATTTAATTTCATTTCAAACCTTGCAAACGTTATTAAGTTACTACTGTGTAATATTTTCTAAACTACGACCTCAAGATTCGTGTAAATGATTTACTTCCTTTTTAATGACTTTATGTAAGCCAATAAACCGTTTCCTCCTATTATGTATATTCGACTCAAACTTATTTCAACCAATTTGTTTTATCGACCTCTAAATATTTTTATACGAAAAGGGACTCCAACTTTTGAAGTATAACGGTTTTCAAACTTTTCGTATTTTAGAATATGTTAATTACACTATTTCCTATGTGTCCTAATGGAGCATCATTACATCATTACACGACCGTTTTCATGCTTTTCGATCCTTCTATTCGTTACGCTTTTGATTTCAATTTCTTTCCTATTGTCTAGCCCATAGAGCTTGTCGTTGCCTGTGTCAACCTTGTTATGGTTTGGTGGGCCCATTAGTTAAGTGGTTATGTCGTCGTAGTGTTGATTTCGTGGTGTGTATATAGTGGTATGGGTGTTAGCATTTGTATGTTGCGTGTAGGTAATTTTCTGCTTGAGTATGATGTGATATACGTATGATAACAGAATGATAATTTTGATTGGTACTACTTGTTTTATGAGATGTCGTATGTGTGTATATCAGGAGGTATACCCGACTATTGCATCTCTTAAACTTGTATGTAGTTGATGTGTTGTTATGGTAATTATAAATGGATGGATATGGTGTAAAAATATGTGATACGTGGATGTGTATGCCTTGGAGTTGTATTGGTATGTGTATGGATACTGTGTTACGCATATAAATGCCCTGCTATGATTTGAGTCTCACTCAAGCTTGAGTGGGTATACTCTATGTACCTTGGTATAATTGTATGTGGTGATGGATAGTGATGGATGATGTATGTATGGTGTTTGGGTTGTTTGTGCTTGGTTGTGTTACGCACACGATTATGGGTGGCTATACCAATATATAGTTATAGGACTATATGTGAGGTGAAAATAGGGTGAAATATTTGCATGTATTTGAATGACTAAATAAATGTGAAATTATTTTCAAATAAGAGAGGCTTGGTTATTTTCCTATAGTAAGTAATAAGTGTTTATTGTTGTATAAATATATTGACTATATATATGTGATTGAAATACGTGTATGAAATTGATTGACTATAATAAGTATGAGTGTACTATGTGCGTGAAAATATGTGTGTAGTGGTAGTAATATTTGATTTCTAGTGCATATATATAAGCACTCGAAATGAAAGTACTTGGTTGAATTTATGATGTGATTTGGTTGAGGGTAGTTACCAGAGCGACTATATATATGTTAGGAAGTCCGAGGACGGACTTTATTCTAAGGTGGGTAGGATGTAACGACTGGTTTTTGTATGATTGGATTATCAGTGTGTTTTGCTTGTGATGGTGGGTTCTCTCCTTGTGTGGTTTCCATTTCCATAGTTCTCGCTTTCATTCATCTCGTTGAGATTTCCTAGCTTTCGTTTTCATTCCTTTTGATGTGATCTTCTAGGTTCTTCCTTAGAATCATTGAACTCGGAGTAAGTCACTCGTGACGAGCTTCATATCGATCATATCTTAGAGTATAAATCGATCCTAGAAGCCATAAAAATCTTCCCGAAGCTTCGCGCTTCGAATCGGCACTTTTCGTGCACGTTAGTTGGTTCAAGAAGGAGAACCAACCGACTAGATCTCAATCTAGTCGGTCGGCAATCCTTAATGGACCGACTAGTGGGCTTTGATTATAATTCAGGATTTACTGTTTATCTTTAGTCGGTCTAAGAACATCTTTCGACTGACTAGATGCTAAACTAGTCGGTCAGGAATCAATCTCAGACCGACTAACTCTCATTTCCATGATCTCTCTCAGAATTCAGCCTTTAGTCGGTCAATGAACACTCACCGACCGACTAGTTCTCAAACTAGTCGGTTGACAAGCCTTCACAGACCGACTAACTCATAGTCCAGTTTTCCTGAGCGAGCTACTGTTTACTCTTAGTCGGTCTGCGTTGATCAACCGACCGACTAGTTCCCAAACTAGTCGGTCACCAATCCTTCTTTGACCGACTAATCAGCCCAGGAAACCCTAGTTTGCCCTAGCCGCCACACGATTTTCTATATAAACCCCCAATCGTTTTCTTCTCTTCCCTCTCTTCTCCTGAACCTCCTCCTTCCCCAAATCATCCCCCTTCATCCCCAAACCCTTCCTTCTTCATCCCAAGCTCATCCATCATCATCCAAACCCTCATTTCACATATCCTACCTCTCATCTTCCTCAATCTTTAATCAAACCCCCAAAATCCACATCATAACCCATTTCTCCAGGTTTTCCCTCATTTCCAGATCTGAGTCGGATCGTTCTTCCGTCACCATAGTTCTCGGCGTCGTTCCTCCGCTTCTTCACGGGTAGTATTCTTCCTTTAATAATCTCATAACCCACACTTGATATTTGTGAAACCCTAATAATAATGGATGTTGTTTGATGATTGTTTCTCCATGACAGCGATTCCCTTCCCCATAGATTAGCGCTTGTGGGACGAACCTTCGTGATCGTCATCCCCGGTGCTAGGCAAGTGAAACTTGCCACTTAGGGTTTAGGCCATGTTTTAGGCCATTTGCTAGTTGTAGGCGTAAAAGAGGCTAGGCGACGAAATGATACTCGCCTAGGCGTAAATTGGGGAACTAGCTTGACAACGAAGCTAGTTCCGACATATATCATGTTGCACAATTACCATGTCATGTTTACTTTCCATTAACGGTACGTGAATTAATTGTCATGTCATTGCATTCTTTAAGTGTTGCTGTGATTGCGTAGCTTCGCTACAATGCTTGTGTTCCTGGCTCGTGTTCCAGAAGCGAGCCCTGTAGTTGGAAACCACAACGCTCGATATTGAATTGTGAAATAGGAAAACAAGCTCCCGTGCGGGGCAACCCTGGCTCACTTGCTGGGCTCATGTGCAGGGACCCTGGCTTGTTTACGTGTGGGATGGGGTAAGAGTTAAGCGGTCATTCAACTGGGAGTCTGCCTGATCAGCAACTGCAGTTGTAAGGCGTAAACTCTGGGTTTTGGGGTAGTTGTTAAGCGGCCACTCAGCGTGAATGTGAAACCGTTCAGCTGTAAGGCGTAAACATCTACAAACAACGTGAAACGTGAATAGTGAATTGATTGAGATTGTTAGTAGCTTGGCTACTCTTGTCTTGTCCCGATGATTGTTCTCTTGTACTTATCGTTCACCATGCCTTACTTGTGCACTCATGCTATAACTGCCATGTCATGCATACTATAACTGCTAGGTTGCTAGTTGCCTTACTTTCAGTTTCCTTGCACAAGTCTTTCCAGACTTGCTGACATGTGCCCCTCTCTCTTTTGGGTGTCACATGTTAGACCCAGAGCCAGAGCTTTGTTGCAGGGGATATGGTGTTGCTGATGCTGATGTTTGCTGTGGTGGTGAGTGGACACCAGGGGCCTGTCTTGGAGACCGCTCGTGTTCACTTCCTTGTTTAGGTTTGCTGTTAGTTGGTGCGTGGCACCCTTGTATGTATGTTATACTTTGTTGGCCATGTTTGGGCCTTAGACTCTTTCTTTTAGCCTGGTGGCTTTTCTGTGATATTGTAATTTATTTATGGATATTCAGAGATTCAATAAATTGCTTATTGTCTCATTTTCTTATTGTTATCTTTGTTTCGTATCGCATTTGCAAGGACTTGCCATAACAAAAGTTTTTATACGCTTATCAGACTTGGAGCTTCACAGCTTCAAGTTTGTGCGGACCTTCTCACGTCTCGCCTCCACATTTTTGGGAAGCGGGGCGTGACAATTGTGCCTTTGCCTCCTCGATTGAGCCAAAGAATATTAATGAAGCGTGCGAAGATAGCGCTTGGATCCTTGCCATGGAAGAGGAACTCATTCAATTCGAGAGGAATGAGGTTTGGGAGCTTGTTCCATTACCATCGAAGAACCACACCGTCATAGGGACAAAGTGGAACTTCAAGAACAAGACCGACGAAAACCAAATCGTCGTCCGGAACAAAGCTCGGTTAGTAGCTCAAGGCTATCGGCAAGAGGAAGGTATTGATTTCGAAGAATCCTTTGCTCCGGTAGGTAGATTAGAATCAATTAGATTATTGTTATCTTCTGCATGCCATAAGGATTTTAAATTATTTCAAATGGATGTAAAAAGTGCGTTTTTAAACGGAGATGTTGTTGAGGAAGTTTATGTTTCTCAACCTCCGGGTTTTATAAATGAAAAATTCCCAAACCATGTTTTCAAACTTAAGAAAGAACTTTACAGTTTGAGACAAGATCCTCGAGCTTGGTATGACCGTTTAAAGAATTTTCTTTTGGATTTAGGTTTTAAAATGGGAGAAGTTGATTCCAAATTATTTGTTAAGTATTTGAATAATGATATAATTTTAGTTCAAATTTATGTTGATGATATCATTTTCGGTGCTACTAACTTTACTCTTTGCGAAGAGTTTTCTAATGTGATGAAGGATCAATTTGAGATGAGCCACATGGGTGAGCTCAAATATTTCTTAGGTCTCCAAATTCGTCAAATGAACGATGCAATCTTCATCCACCAAACGAAGTACACGGTGGAGTTGCTAAAGCGATTTGAAATGGAGAATGCTTCCGGAAAGAAGACTCCAATGAGCACGACTACACATCTTGATAAAGATACGGGCGGAAAAGATGTAGACATTCATCTATATTGAGGTATGATAGGTAGTTTACTATATCTTACAGCAAGTAGGCCCGATATAATGTTTGCCGTATGTGTATGTGCTCGTTATCAGTTTCAACCTAAGCAATCTCACTTAGTAGCGGTAAAACGTATTTTCCGTTATTTAAGTTACACACTTGATTTTGTATTACTTTATCCAAAATCTAGCACGTATGAGTTAATCTCATATAGTGACGCAGATTATGCGGGATGCAAATCCGAAAGGAAAAGTACTAGTGGCACTTGCCATTTTATATGAAATTCTCTTGTCTCTTGGTTTTCCAAGAAGCAGAATTCCGTATCACTTTCAACCACCGAGGCGGAATATATTGTCGCCGGTGCCGCGTGTGCTCAGGTTCTTTGGATGAGACACACTCTTAAAGACTTTGGTATAAACTGTGATACTTGCCCTATCATGGTGGACAACCAAAGTGCAATATGTCTCTCTAAGAATCCGGTACATCATTCCCGTTCTAAACACATAGATGTTCGTCACCATTTCTTAGATGATCATGTTGCTAAAAAGGACATCATATTAGTGTACGTTGAAACCCAGAAGCAAATCGCCGATATTTTCACGAAACCCCTAAAGGAAGTCTCCTTTGTGCGGTTGCATCGAGAATTGGGGATTATGGGTGAATCCAAGATTTAGGATTCATTTTTTATTCAAAAATCTTGCATGCTATTCAATTTCATTATATTTGCACATGCTTGATGTATTGGAATTTTCTGGATTTTTCGTTGAATTTTCGGAATTTTCGCTCGATTTGTTCGTAAACGTCAAATTTCATATTTTCGATGTTTAATGGGGTAGTATAATGATTAGCGAGAGTATTTCGATGTTTCGTCCAAGTGCGATTAGGAGAGAACTCAAAATTTCAAATTCTAAAAATTTTGAACTCTGTTAGTCGGTTTATGTTCATTGACCGACCGACTAGATCATCATCTAGTCGGTCAGTGAATGAACTCAGACCGACTAACTCATGCCCTAAATTTTGGCTTCAGTTACTGTTTGCAATTAGTCGGTTCAAGCTCATTGACCGACCGACTAGATCATCATCTAGTCGGTCTGTGCTTGAACTGTGACCGACTAATTGCATCGGGGACAGTTGCGTCTTTTTGACTTCCGATCGACTTATACTCCATCTAACCGACTTATTTTCATTCTAGTCGGTTCATTCTCTCCTCTCAGCCTAAAACCGCCGTGCCCCTTCGACTTCCATCTCTCCCTCCATCGATTCCGGCCATCTTTCCGACCATCTCCGGCCGAGGATCACTCCCTCTCCTCCTAGGTATCCTCCCTCTCAGTTTTTAGACCTAGGGTTCCTTGTTTTCAGCTCTTAGGGTTAGGGCTTCTAGTTTTCAGCTGCTAGGGTTTCGGCTAGGGTTTACTTTAGGGTTTAGATCTCGATTTCTAGTGTTGATTCGTGCGTGTCTTGTCGCGCTTATGGCACGAACACGTATCCCGATCGAACCTACTCGTCCATCGCCTATGACAGTCGATTCACCTCCTTCGAACCCCCCGCAACCTAAACGTCGATCTAAATCCACCCATCCATCGTCGCTGTTGCCTCCTCTTAAGAAGAAGAGGACGGCGATCGCCAAACCCCGATCACAACCCAAGCCTAGGAAGCAACCAGTTTCACCAGCTTCATTCTGTGCCCCCACTCCTCCTGACGATTCTGACACGGAATACATTCCGGAGACCGAGCACACCGCTCGGGATCCTTCTCCTTCACTCCGATCTAGCACCCGACAGCCTAAGGGAAAGGCTCCGATGCCAGTTGGCGGTGTCGATATCTCTTTATGTCGCGACGACCCGTTGTGTCTCGCGGCATATAACCGTATCGAACACTGCCCGCTGCTTTTGGAGCATTTCGTACAGTTCTCAGACTTCCCAGGCCTTGCTGATCTTCTGTCGTCTAGCGGTCTTATCGATTATCTTCGATATGACCCAAAGGCGAATCCATATCCATACCCTCGCCTTGTCAAGCTATTCTACGCCAATAGGGTTCACGGTCAGTACGACGAGACCCATTCGATTGAGACTACTGTCTTGGGGACACCGATAGTCCTCACTGCAGAAGTCTTAGGAGATTTGTTAGGTGTCTCCTCGCCTGGCCTTCTTCCTTCTGATATTTCTGTAGACGATATTTCTGAGCTTGATCAGGTGATGCTCGCCGAGAACTTTCATGAGATTCCTCCTGCCATGATTGGCGTTTCCTCGAAGTCCTTCAAGCTGAATGCTTGGATACTTAATCTGATTCTGAAGTTGTGCCTCCTTCCGAAGTACGGCTCTTCTTCATTGCCATCCCAGCCTTTCCTGAAACTCATATACGCCATCTTCATGGGGAGCGAGATTAACTGGGCTAGGATCATTCTCGATAAGATGGATTCTTTTGAGTGTATCCGAAAGTCCACGAAGTCTACTCATATCCCATATCCATGCCTTCTGACACTTCTCTTTCGCCACTTTCGTGTCCCACTGCCACCTGATGATGAGCTTCCCCTCGGTCCCCCTCTGAATGCGACGGCCGTCAAGAAGTCTCTTGCGGCGCTTCGTCACGTTCAGAGGACGACCCTGTCTGCTTCAGCCCCTGCCTCTGCTTCAGCCTCAGCTGCTCCCTCTCCTACACTTGTTGACCTCGCACGTTCGTTGAAATGTGTGGAGTCTCGGTATGCTCGCACTGAGGAGATTCTCGCTCGCATCGCTTATCATTTGGGTATTGAGATCCCACCGTCAGTCTCTGACGAGGATGAGTTGGATGAGGACGAGATCGAGGAGCTTGCTCGTGCTGCTGCTGCTCGTGCCCCTGAGGGTACGTCTTCTGGTGCTGTTGTTGCTTCTGCCGGTGACCCCGAGAGTACTCCTGTTGCCACCGTTCCTGCGGTGGATACTTCGACTGGTGCTCCCGAGGCCACTACCGTCGCTCCCGTGGACACTTCTGCTGATCTGGTGACCACCACTCCTGCTGCAGAGCCTGCTGCTGCTGCAGATCCTCCCGCTGCCTCCTGAGCTTCTTTGGAGGACTCTCCCGATGCTCTTTGGATGATAGATCTTGTTGTGAGAGTGTTGGGTAGGATAGATGGTGGTTGTGGAGTTTTGATATTTTCATGATGTATTTTGATGTATCTCTGATGATGTTTTGATATTTTTGTATGTTTTGTGATACTCCGATATCTGATGTGAGGTATATGATGTTGTATTTTGTGTTTCGATCTGAGGATCGCATTTATGTATGTTGTCGATGTATCATTTTGATGTACTCATGCTTCATTTATATATATACATCGATGTTGACATTTACTCTCCTGTGCACATTATATTTTATATGTCTCTGATGTTTGATTTCGTCGCTCGACGATAATAACTTGGTTAAATAGAAATTATTTCTATGAAAACATAGAATTGTTTTCCATGCACTAAAGTAACCAAGAATGTTGATATTGGAGAGTATATTTCATAACTCAATCCGTAAAATTGATTTGAGTTTTGATGATTTTGTTTATCGATTTTCGACTTTGGTCTCATTGACACGCTTTGATTTTATTCGTATTTTCCTTTGGTGTCATTTGGACCGTGGTCGTATTCTACGACTCCCGTGCTATTATTTTTGGCCATTGTTGTTGTCGTTGATCTCCTCCCGCTCTTTTTGCTAATGCCAAAGGGGGAGAGATATAATAATGACGATGAGCTAAATGATATTTTAGGCATATTTCCAAGAATCTAATTTGTTATGTTAGATTCAGGGGGAGTTAAGATATAAAAATGGATTTCAAATCCGATATTTCAATAATTGATTCACATTTTATATTTCACTCGTCTGCTTGTTGCGTATTATTATTATTCATTTTGGAATTAACATGTCATCAATGCATGGGGAGTAAGTAAATTACATTTGAATCATTATTTTTGATTATTATTTATGTTGGTTTGCCATCACCAAAAAGGGGGAGACTGTTGGATATTGGACTCCCCAGATTTGGTTTTGGATGATGAACAAACATAAATATATCGTGAACTAACTCTTTGTGAGCGCAGTTGTGAAGATCGTCTCCAAATTCATATGAACATCTAAAGCGACGTCTCAAGACTTCTCAAAGCGCGTGATCGTATGCCTAAAGCTTCGTTGAAGCTTTTGGACCATTATTGAAGTCATGAAGATTCGGATCGAAGCTTTCGAAGACGGTTCGTCAAGTTTTATTTATAGTCTTTTAGCTTCGTTCCGTAGAATGTTAAGCCTTGAGTAGGTCTTACGTTTTAATCTTCATAACGCTCATATCTTAGAGCTAGGATCTTAGTAGAAGTCCATACGAACTTTCCCGAAGTTTCGCGCTTCGATTCGCGACTTCTTGTGCATGTTAGTTGGTTCAAGAAGAAGAACCAACCGACTAGATGGTGATCTAGTCGGTCGGCAAAGCTTCTTGGACCGACTAGTTTGCCTTCTCAATTCTAAGCTCTTTACTGTTTACAGTTAGTCGGTCTACGTTGACTCACCGACCGACTAGTTTGTGAACTAGTCGGTCAATGATCCTTCTTAGACCGACTAGTTGAGCTTTCCCTGTACATGTCAAGTTACTGTTTATCGTTAGTCGGTCTATGTACATTTGGCGACCGACTAGTTGATGAACTAGTCGGTCAACATTTGTTCTTGGACCGACTAAATCAATTTGTACTCAGACTATTTGTTTTATCTCTTAGTCGGTCTAAGTTCACTCACCGACCGACTAGTTGTGAAACTAGTCGGTTGGCAAGTCTTCTTGGACCGACTAGTTCTTTAAGTCTGAAACTTCATCTATTAATTGTTCACCTCTTAGTCGGTTCATGTTGTTTCACCGACCGACTAGTTGATGAACTAGTCGGTCAGTGGTTGTTCTTTGACCGACTAGTTTGGTTCAGAATAGAGCCGTTAGAGCTTTAATTGAAACGGTTTTCTCTCTCTCTTTCCTCTATCCTATAAATACTTGGAGTGCTGCATTCATTGCACTCAAGGCTGATATTAAGAGAAGTTTAGAGATCAAAGAGAATCATTCAATCTCATTCAAAGCTCATTCATTTCCAATCTTGAATATCTCCCTCACTCTTATTTCAAAAGAGAGATTCATTGATTGTGAGCCTTCCAAGCCAAGTGCTTGATTTTAGGTCACCAACATCCACATAGGACTCCATTGCTGGTCATCTACTTGGAGCTAGGGTTTGGTGCCTCTTCATCATCCCCAAAATCCGTTTTGCCCTAAATCGTAAGTTATACTTAAGGCATAGGATTTTGTCGGTAAGAATTTCTATTTCAATTTACATTGATATTGTAAGTGATTCACTCTCGGTTGTGAGAGTTTGTTTGTGATCCCGGGTTGTGGGAGTCACAATTTCATTTGTGTATGATTTGACTTTGTGAAGGTTTTTCACAAGTATTTCATAGTGCAAATCTTGAGTTAGAGTTTCTAACTCAAGTATCCGGAGGGGATCCGGGTGGTTGGGACGTAGGATCACCGGGAACAAGTCGGAGAGACTTGGGTGGATCCGAACCCATTAATATCGTGTGTTTGCGATTGTTTCTTTGTTGTCTACATTTACATTTCCGCATTTCCGCATTGTTTGGTAGAGTTTGCAAGATAATTAGGAATTATCCTCTTAATTATTTTAAAGTACTATTCACCCCCCCTCCAGTACTTGTGCAGTAGCTTAGCAGGGCATTACACAAAACTCCAAATATATGTGAACCCTAAAAAGATTTAACCCTCAATTCACACGTTGTAAAAAGTTTTCTTGTTACGAAAACATTAAATTTGCAACGAGCGAGATCACTTGATTTTTGATATGATGGTCATTTATGACGTGTTGAGCACGTTCAATTTTTTTTAAAATAATAATAATTCATATGTATATATAACTCAACCCTCTAACTCACTTTTACATTATTCTCCATGCAGATAAATAGAGCTGGACTATATACACCTCAGTTTGAGGTGTAGGAAAGTGACCTTTGGTCAGAAATAGAAAAATAAAACACATCATTGATGACATCTCTTCTTCTCTCTTCTAAGGTTTTGCTATTTTTAGCAAAAAGTCAAATCCCTACTGTTGAGTCATTGGGACGGCACTTGAGATGACTTGACCGATGGATGACTAAGGCCCACGAGGCCCACAAGAGAAGCCTGACTTCGACTCAGTCAAAGCCCATTGGCCAGTCGACCGTTGCATTCCCCGCGATCCAACGTGAGATTAAAGACGGTCTCGTAATTCACAGGAACATGCACAACATTTACTCCTATTAAAGGGGGAAGATCGTGGCCCCATTATGGGTGGTCGTTATCTTCCCAAAGTCACTAAAAGGACTCGGAACGCCTACAAATAGGAAGACGTGTCTCATCTTCAAGGTAGGAGGTCTAAGACATAGAACTCTACTTTCTCTGATGATATTTCTTATACTTTAGAGCTTGCGCCGTCAGATCTGAGACGAACCATGTGGGTCGATCTCAGCTGCACCAAGCTCCCTCTCTTCCTTAAGTTCATATACTAATTTAAGCATCGGAGGGGATTTGGGTCGAAGCCCAGATCCGACCTCCCTAACGTATCTCTGTGGTGTAGATCGACGAGTCTTCATCTTTCGCGAGGGTCGTTCCCGAGCTTCCCAACCTCGAGCGATCGACGTACAAGCTGATCGAGGGTCGATCGAGCACCGTATCATCATCTATCACCATCACTCGACCCAGGTTCTTCCAACCTAGGATTCCACTTCGTCTGCTGACGAGGCTTCGACTCAGCACGAAGAGCCCACGTCAGCTCGACAACTGTCTTGGTCAATTTTGGCCTTAACACATACACATCAAATGAAGGTGTATATAGCAATTCTCAATAAATAAGTAGTGCTTGGAGCTCCTCGGAATCACATGTCCGTAGCATTGGGCTGCGGAACACCCAACGCCAGTCCAGCTCTAATACACACACATACAAGAAGGGGGAGAGACAGCGGGGGAGGGACAGACAGATTAATGGAAGGCTCGGGTTCTGGTCCTCCGCCCTCATCGTCACCTCCCATTCACCCAGCAGTCGCCCCTCTGTCATTTCTACTCGGGAAATGGAGAGGCGAGGGTGAGGGCGGGTATCCGACCATAAACTCCTTCAAATTCGGAGAAGAGCTTCTCTTCTCTCACGCCGGAAAGGTCCCTCCTTTATCGTCTTCTTCAATCTCTCCCTCTATGTCTATCAAAATCGACGAATCGAAATCAAATGTGTTCTGATTGTATTTTGGATGCAGCCGGTGATTGCATACAGCCAGAAGACATGGAAGCTGGCCTCCGGCGAGCCGATGCACGCAGAGAGCGGATACTGGAGGCCCAAGCCGGATGGGTCCATCGAGGTCGTCATTGCTCAAAGCACGGGACTTGTTGAGGTCCAGGTAACTGACATTATAATAATAAACGCCTAATTTCTTTTGTGGGTTCTTTTTATTTTCAGTGATTTTGTGGCAGATTGTTTGTAAAGATGAGAAATTTTACGTGACACAATAAGAATATGGTGATTTAGATGAGACATGGGTGTCTCTTCTTTTGCTTTGTTTGATTTTGCTGTGTTTGGAAAGATTATATATAAGTAATTGTCGGCTATTTTGCGTTTTAGGAGTAAAATTAAATGATGATGATTTTTGAAGGATATTCGGTAGAAAAGAAGCTGAGATAGTGAAATCCTAGCTTGTATTTTAAATTTTTATAGTTGCCTCTCTGTGGAACTGTCCTTGTATATAATTATCTCTCAAAACAATTGAATATGTAAACTTCTCTTAAAAAAATTTATGTTCATACGTCGCATCGCAATTTGTGCTTATTATTAAATATTTTTACAAAATGCAATTATTTATATCATGTGTGTCAATATAGTTTGCATGGATTCATCTATCTACAAGAATAGGTATTGTTCATTCACTTACTGTTGATCGGCTTGGAAGCTCTAGGAGCTAAACAAAGAGAGACTGAGCTCTGTAAAACTTGGGGGTCTATTATTCAAATTGGGGAGTTCTTCACGGAACATCAGCTTGTTCTCCTGGTTGTGTTCCTTCCCACATGAACTAATGGTCTAGTGCCTTTGATAACAGATACTTCACTAGGGAAGATGTATCATGTACCCAGATTGGGCCTAAGGAAGATGTATCATGTACCCAGATTGGGCATGCATCTGGTGTTTGGATACCCAATACTTGATGGATACATGTCAGATTCATCTTTGGACTTATCCTAGAATGTAAGGTACCCGGACATATCAAATGGTCATATTAGAGATGTAATCAAGGCTAAGACGTTCAATATCCGATGCACGGTCATGGGATCACAATTAAATCTGATTTGTTGTTGTATTTCTATGCAATTCCTAATAAATTAATTTTTAACCATTCCGGTAAATCTTGATTCATCTAACTTGAAGATACCTTATAATATCAAATTCATTTTATCTTTAGTTGTTAGTCTTACTAGTTCATGTTATTGAAGATCTATATAATTTTATTGTTCTTGTATCCTCGCAACATATGCATGTCAGAATTGTTTTTGATTTGTCATATCAGAATACACACACACACATGGTACTATATCCATAACCCATATCCATATGGGTGCATCATAGATCTTATACTGTTCAGCCTAATTTATATGATATGGAATGTTGAAAACAATAGTCCGATTTCGGATAACATAAAGAAAAGTGATGTCATAAATTAGTACTTATGCATCTGTTAATAATTCCAGCCATTCATTCTCCCATTTGTGTCTTTTGGTTTTCCATGAGTTGGAAAATTGAAAGGTCTCTTCACATTGAATATAGAATGTGAATGGACCTATGATAATTGTGATGGTAATGGATGTGTAATGGTGGAGTTAGTGGAGCATTGATGAAGGCATGTGAAGGGTTCCTTATGCCTATATAAGGAGAGGTCATTTGCTCATTCCAAAGGCACCTCATTCCATCCAAGTATCATCTTCTCCAAGTTGAGTGAAGAGTGTCCACTCCAAGTTGAGAGTGTTGTAGTGTGTAGGAAGCAAACAAGAGTGTGTGAGAGTTTCCTTCAAGTGGTGTTCTTGAAGTAGTGTGCTCTCTTGTACCCATTATTGACGTTAGTGGAAGTTCTTGTTGTTGCTCCCCGTGGATGTAGGCACATTGCCGAACCACGTTATATCCGGTGTCATCCTTCTACCTTTTATCCTTCTCACCTGTTGTTAAGATGACATCTATTAGGGTTATTCTTGGCATGGCGGCTAGCATGGATCTGGAGGTGGAGCAGCTAGATGTGAAGACGGCATTCCTTCATGGAGATTTGGAGGAAGAGATCTACATGGAGCAATCGGAAGGATTTGAGGTAGAGGGAAAGGAGCACGTGGTTTGCAAGTTAAAGAAAAGCTTATACGGGCTAAAGCAAGCACCAAGGCAATGGTACAAGAAGTTTGACTTGTTCATGGTGAGCCATGGGTACAAGCACACTGATGCAGATCCATGTATGTATATCCAACAGTTCCTTGGAGGTAAATTCATAATTTTACTACTCTATGTTGATGATATGCTGATTGTAGGGCAAGATGTTTGCATGATTCGCAAACTAAAGGCAGATTTGTCAAAAGCATTTCACATGAAAGACTTCGGGCCAGTTAAGCAGATATTGGGCATGGAGATTACTCGCAAAAAAAAGAAGCACAAGCTGTTGCTTTCACAAGAGAGGTATGTTGAACGAGTGCTTGAGAGGTTCAACATGAAAGGAGCCAAAGCGGTGAGCTCACCTCTGGGTAATCACTTCAAGTTAAGCAGATTGGCGTGCTCAACTACACAAGTGGAGAAAGAGAAGATGGCATGTATTCCCTATGCATCAGCTATAGGTAGTCTTACGTATGCGATGATATGTACTCGCCCAGACATTGCGCATGCAGTTAGTATTGTCAGCAGATATCTCTCTAATCCTGGAAGAGAGCATTGGGAGACAGTCAAGTGGATACTCAGATATTTGAGGGGAACCTCAAAGTTTTGCTTGAGTTTTGGTGGATCAAAACCAAATTTGGCAGGTTTTATGGATGCAGATTTGGCAGGAGACTTTGATAATCGAAAGTCTACTTCTGGTTACTTATTTACTTTTGCAGGGGGAGCTGTTTCATGGCAGTCCAAGTTACAGAAGTGCGTAGCATTATCCACCACAGAGTCTGAGTATATAGCAGCTAATGAAGCGGGCAAGAAGTTGATATGGCTGCAGAGGTTTGTTCAAGAGCTGGGTATGAAACAAGAAAGTTATGTGCTACATTGCGACAGTCAAAGTGCAATTCAGTTAAGTAAGAACTCGGTTCATCATCCTCACACTAAGCACATTGAGTTGCGATATCATTGGATCCGAGATGTGATATCCAAGAAGCTTTTCCAGTTGGGAAAAATTCATACCGACAAGAACATCGCAGATATGCTGACAAAGGTTGTTCCGCAAGAGAAGCTGCAGTATTGTTGCAAGGCAGCTGGGATGAACTTTAAGTAAGTCCAACCACATAAGACAGTTTGGCTGGAGGGGTAGATTGTTAATAATTCCAGCCATTCATTCTCCCATTTGTGTCTTTTGGTTTTCCATGAGTTGGGAAATTGAAAGGTCTCTTCACATTGAATATAGAATGTGAATGGACCTATGATAATTGTGATGGTAATGGATATGTGTAATGGTGGAGTTAGTGGAGCATTGATGAAGGCATGTGAAGGGTTCCTCCTTAGGCCTATATAAGGAGAGGTCATTTGCTCATTCCAAAGGCACCTCATTCCATCCAAGTATCATCTTCTCCAAGTTGAGTGAAGAGTGTCCACTCCAAGTTGAGAGTGTTGTAGTGTGTAGGAAGCAAACAAGAGTGAGAGAGAGTTTCCTTCAAGTGGTGTTCTTGAAGTAGTGTGCTCTCTTGTACCCATTATTGATGTTAGTGAAAGTTCTTGTTGTTGCTCCCCGTGGATGTAGGCACATTGCCGAACCACGTTATATCCGGTGTCATCCTTCTACCTTTTATTCTTGCATTTTCAATTTGTTTGTGTTTGAGATATTGTTCTATTCCGCTATTTTTCCTAACAGCATCTACATATCGGCTTAAGCTTTTTGTGTTAGTGTCTCAATCAAGATTATGACCTCGCCAACTTAACTCATCGTGAGTCTCCAGTTCGTATTAGCATAAACCTTGCTAAAATGGATCACATTAAAGTTAATATGGCCTGCTCAAGTTCCATTAGCATTTTTCACAATGCTCTTCAGCCAATTGTGAAATGCATATTAGCAGGAAGCTGACTAAAATTTTAGGTGATGAAATGCATACAATAATAGAATATGTATTCAACTGGAAACTCAAGAAGAACTCGAGTCGATGCAAACAGAAGCTAATGCATAACATAGGAAAAACCATTTACTTTTGCAAGGATTCCAATTTGGAATCTTAATTACATAATTCTTAAGAGAAGTGATACACGTTTATATTGATAAATCGTCATTTAAGTCCTTTTTATGATAAATGTTTCCATAATTGATAATCGACTGATTTATGTTATTTGTTCCTCAAAAATTTTAGTACCTTGCTTCGTTATTTCTGCTTATATCATGCTGATACCTCTGAGATCTTTAATGATAACAAGTTGTTCCTAATCAATGGGATTATCCATCCTGTCCATTGCAGAAGGGATCCTATGATGCGGAACAGAGAATTGTCACCCTTCAAAGTGAACTAGTTGGGAATGCATCAAAGGTAATTTCACAAACACAACCTTTTAAGATGCCCCACCCAGAAACTTTTTAAGTTCATTTATCTTCTATATTCTTCAGCTAACAGAATTTATGAATGCATTTGCTTTCATGTCTTTTACTGGCTCCTTATGTTCATCATCGGTGCATGATGTGAAGCTTGTATCTGTAATGGTGTGTATGTGCATGACATGTTTTGGCATACTTATTAATTTGCTGTAAATATGGAGTTAAAAAAAAGAGTGTGCTTATACTGAGTTTCGTTACAGTGTGAGTTAAATGGTAAAATTGTGTGCCTTAGATGCATTGTTTTAATAAATAACAACATCGATAATACACCTTAACACTAGGAAGATAATTTTACAGTGACACATTTGATCTTTGGGCTTGTTTCTTATTTGGGGAAACACTTCTCTTTGATTTTGCTCTGGAGGAAAATCCCTAGGATTCTACTTTTTTCCTCTTATCCAAGTTCCTGATAATTTATAATCACAAATACATGTTGAATTCTTGAAGATTAGGAACATCGTGGCGTAGTCACTTTCTTAATTTCATTTAAATATGTTGTCATAAATAAAAAAAATAAAACTTTCAGAACTAAATAGTTTCTAATTGGAAAAACCAATTATTCATTAATAAGTTAAAAAATTGTTTAAAGAATAATTCCTTGCCATGCTCTGCTCTTTGTTTCTGTGTGCACATCAACTTAGCATATTGTTAGCAAGAGCACATTACTTGAAAGAAGGTTGATCATTATGCACCCATTGACTACTTGAAAAACTGCCCGGAGCAATAAAAAGAGCATTGCATCCTTTTAAATGAAAATCCCTAGATAGGACTACCGCAAACAATAAATTCCATCACAACATGACAATCTAATACCATTCAACAATCCACATTACTTTTGTCACAAGTCACAATAAGGGATGAAAATCCCACATGGATTCCTGCAAGTATTTGAGAGTTTGAGTCAATTTCTACTTTATGATTTGAGCTCTTTTATAATTTTTTATTTGAGTCCTTCTGAATTATTTAAAAAGATCTTTTTGAGATTGATACGACTATCACCTATCAGCGGAGGAGGCACACGGGAGCTTCAGGGGCAAACTTGTGATTTTAGGGGGGTTTATGCAATTTTGGAGATGGGGGTGGTTTTGCAAATCTGCAGTTTTGGGGGTTATTAGTAGTGGCCGGCCCAAATTGTTTTCCTCAGGCTTATTTTGTGAATGAAACCCTAGATCAAGGTGTCTACTTTGGAGGATTAAGCTTTCCACTCGAATAGAAAGCTAGGAGATCTCCCCATCTAGAATCAGGGCTTATCTTGTTTTGTTTCAGATCTTGTTTTATTTCAGATCTGAAGTCAATAAAAATATTTTCTTTTCCTTCTAATTTCTTCTCTCAAATCCATATTTTTTCCCTCATACAAGCCCTAGGATCTATCAAGTTGTTATCAGAGCGGTCGATTCATGGAGAATACGAGGTCGAAGGACAATGTGGAAGTATTGGAAGAGAAGTTGGCGAAGTTCGAAGTCGAGATCCATGAAGTAATTAAGAAGAGCATCAATGAGCAAAAGGAGGAGTTGGATCTGAGGTTTTCGCAACTTATGGAGGCCTTAGGACAAACCAATCTGAAGATTGATGCCTTGTCGCAGCATAGGGATCCAAAACAGATCGAAACCCTAGATCTGGGAAGAAAAGAGCGAGCGTTGGTGAAAGGGAAGGAGATGAAGGATCCGCATCGCAAAGGGCTTCGTTCGGATGCAGATCAGGTGACAGATGATGAAGATCTCAACTCGTATGAAGGCGAAGGAGTGCAACCAGAACCCTACAACAATTATGGGGGAGATTGGGATGCGAAGGTGTCGAATCGAAGACGAGAGGGCCTTTGGCCCCCCTGGCCACCCGCCGGGGGCCGTTCCCCCAGTGAGTCGCCTGGGGGCCGCGGGGCCCCAGCGACTCGCCAGGGCCACGCGAGGGCCTCGACGTCTCGCCGGGGCCTCCAGATGGGTCCGGCGATCCGCCCAGGCCAGGCGGACTTCCCGGCGGGCCACGCGGGTCCCGAAGGTGTCGCTGTAGGGCGTCGACAGCCCGGGGGCATCCGACGCACCTGCAACAGGGGAACGGTCTTAGAAGGGGCTTCATCGAGGGGTTTGAGGGTCACCGAGGTGCTTGAGAAGCTGATTACTATGATGGGGGACCCCAATGACCTAAAGCGGAGTTCGAAGAGTCTGATCGGTACCACGAGGATGATCGAGGAGGGTACGGAGAAGGTGAGACTGATTGGGGAGGCGACACGAGGCATGGTGGAGATGGAGGCTATAGATATGGTGTACCCTGCCAACCTCCTTTTCGACGACATGAATACCACCATGGTAGAGGAGCTCCAAGGGGTTTTCAGCGGAAAATCGGGTCAGAAAGCGGAAGATGCCTATCTTCGAAGGAGAGGACCCCGATTCATGGCTGTACAATGTTGAGAGGTACTTTGAGGTATCTATGATATCGAAGGAGTGACTTAGGGCCGTCGAGGTCTGCTTGGAGGGGGAAGCGTTGTCGTGGTATCGATGGACGCAGCATGGCCAGCCTTTTCACACGTGGGAGGAGTTTACTAGACTCTTGATGGAGAGATTCGAAGAGGTACATGCAGGCAGTCTGTTTGAGAGATTGTATGCACTGAGGCAGGATAGGGCCGCAAGGAATTACATCAAGAAATTTGAGATGTTGGTTAGCCGGATTAGCTGGGTGTTGGGAGAGTCACTGGAAGGAAACTTCATGAAGGGGTTGAAGCCGGCTATCAGATCCGAGGTGAGGGCCCATGGACCAATGAGTCTGCGAGCTTGCATGAGTTTAGCCAGGATTGTGGAGGAAAGGTTGGACTAGGAGAGGAAGGCTCGCGGGCCTTGGGGAGGATCCTCTTTTCGGGGGTAGGCACCTACAGGAGGGTTGAAGGCAGTCACAGCAGGAGGGGCACTAGCCGTGTGGACAGGAGTCGACAGGGAGAGTGGGGCCGTGGCACGGCTAGCGGGACATGTACGGCGGATGACTGAGGTAGAGATACGGGAGAAGAGAGCCAAAGGTTTGTGTTTCAAGTGTGATGAGAAGTTTTCCCCTGGGCACCGGTGCGACGACCGTAGGCTACAGATACTGATAGTAACTGACGAGGACGATGGAGAGGACGGGGCAGAGTTGGAGGCTGACGACGAAGAGGCTCAAGAGCATCCACACTTAGATTTAGCAGAGGTGTCCCTCAACTTTGTGGTGGGGTTCACTACTACCCGCACCATGAAGTTGCTGGGCAGGTGGCAGAGTTGGAGGTGACGGTATTGGTCGACAGTAGGGCTATTCACAACTTCATTTCACATCAGTTGGTGGAGAGACTGAGTCTGGACATCAGTGATATAGGCATGTTTGGCATGGTGCTTGGAATGGGGCAGTTGGCACAGAGTAGTGGCATATGCAGGGGACTGATTCTTACGAAGCAGAGGGTTCAGATTATAGCTGACTTTCTTCCCCTAGAGCTGGGTAGTACGGACATCATCCAAGGGATGAAGTGGTTACAGACCCTCAGGGATACGAAGACCAACTGGGGGATACTCAGGTTGGAGTATCAGGAGGATGGGCAGACTATAATGTTGCAGGGCGATCCTAGCCTATGCCGCTCACGAGTTTCTCACAGAGCAATGATCAGAGCACTGCAGTCTACAAGAGGGGGATTCTTGGTTGAGTTTCAGGGCTTATCAGTAGTGGGGGATGGAGAGCCGGGGAGTCGGAGTTAGCACCCGAGTTAGAGGAGTTGCTTGGCCAATTTGGAGAGGTTTTTCAAACTCCGCATGGTCTCCCACCGCCACGAGACCATGAGCACGCTATTGTCTTGAGGGAGGGAGTTTTCCATATTAGCGTGCGTCCTTATCGATATCTTTAGGTGCAGAAGGACGAGATTGAGAAGATGGTAGAGGAGATATTGCAAGCAGGGGTGATACAGCCAAGTGTAAGTCCCTTTTCTAGCCCGGTCCTGCTTGTGAAGAAGAAGGATGGTAGCTGGCATTTCTGCGTAGACTACCAAGCCCTAAACAAGGAGACGGTGCCCGATAAATTTCCCATTCCAGTTACCGATGAGTTGCTTGACGAGCTGCATGGAGTTGCAGTGTTCTCTAAGATAGATCTGAAATCAGGGACCATCAGATACAGATGAGATCAGCAAATGTTCCCAAGACGGCGTTTAGGACGCATGAGGGACACTACGAGTTTTTGGTCATACCTTTTGGGCTGACCAGCGCCCCGACGACATTTCAGGCCTTGATGAACAAGGTCTTTAGGCCATACTTGCGGAGGTTTGTACTGGTGTTCTTTGACGACATTCTCATCTACAGCAGTACTATGGAGGAGCATGTGGGGCATTTGCATGTGGTGCTGCAGGAGCATCAGTTATACGCCAACAAGAAGAAGTGCCTCTTCGGGCAATTCCAGGTGGAGTATTTAGGCCACGTGGTATCAGCTGAGAGATAGCACCGGATAGGTCGAAAATTGCTGCCATGGTGGATTGACCTCGTCCCACGACCTTACGGGGATTGCGAGGGTTTTTAGGCCTGACAGGATATTATAGGAAGTTTGTTCAGGGATACATCATTATTGCTTGGCCGTTGGCCGAGCAGACCACAGTGCCCGTGCTAGTTTTGACCGATTTCAGTAGACCTTTTGTGGTGAAAACAGATGTGTCCGGGTATGGGCTTGGGACGGTGCTGATGCAGGATCAGCGACCGGTGGCTTTCTTTAGTCAGGTGTTGTCAGCCCGAGCATGGCTGAAGTCCGTGTATGAGAGAGAGTTGATGGCGATCGTCTTATCGATCCAGAAGTGGCGACCTTACCTATTGGGGAGGAAGTTTGTGGTGCAGACGGATCAGCGGAGCCTGAAGTACCTTCTGGAGCAGCGCATGGTTACAAAATAGCATCAGAAGTGGCTGTCCAAGTTGGTACACTACCAGTTCGAGATTCAGTAGAGGCCAGGCTTGGAGAATAAGGCAGCAGACGCCTTGTCTCGTAGGGAGGTAGTGGCAGAGGTGGCGGCCATTCCTGTTTCAGTATTGCTAGACTGGGAGCATCTGGCGCGCGAGATTGAGGCAGATGAGGGATTGATGGCCATACGGGAGGCATTGCAGCGGGGATCTACCGACCATTCAAGGTACACTTTGATGAGCAAAGGCTGTTATATCAGGGGCGGTTGGTGCTATTGCGGGGATTTTCACACATATCCACCATCTTTTAGGAGTTCCATAGCAGTTCAGTAGGAGGTCATTCAGGGGTGCAATAGACTTACAAGAGGGCGGCGAGGGAGTTGTATTGGCCGGGGATAAAGAGGGATATTGCCCACCTAGTAGCAGAGTGTGGCGTCTGCAAACGTCACAAATATCCGACGATGGCCCTTGCAGGATTACTTCAGCCATTATCCTTGCCAGAGCGAGTCTGTGAGGATATTTGCATGGATTTCATTGAGGGGTTACCGAGGTTAGAGGGGTTCACTTCCATATTTGTTGTGGTCGATTGCCTCAGCAAGTACGCCCATTTCATTCCTCTGCGGCACCCATACACAACGGTGAAGGTAGCTACCGCCTTCATGAAGGAGGTAGTTTGATTACACGGGTTTCCAGCCTCCATTGTATCTGACCGTGACAAGGTTTTCCTGAGCAATTTTTGGAAGGAATTATTCAGGGTGCAGGGCACCACCTTGAGGAGGAGTCCGGCTTACCATCCACAGACTGATGGCCAGACGGATGTAGTGAACAGAAGCGTAGAGACCTATCTGAGGTGTTTTGCATCAGAGTCGCCGAAGCAGTGGGTGAAGTGGTTGGCGTGGGCTGAATACTGGTACAATACCTCCTACCACTCAGCGGCACAGAGCACTCCTTTTTGTATACTTTACGGCCGTGACCCTTCCCATTTGATACATTACAGTCGGGGTATGAGTCATGTGTCTCAGGTGTAGGAGCATTTGTAGGAGATGGATAGACAGCTGGAAGAGCTGAAGCGACATTTATTGAGGGCACATCAGATCATGAAGATCAGGACAGACGTGCATAGGAGAGATGTGCATTTTGATGTAGGCGATAAGGTGTATTTGAAGTTGAGGCCGTACAGACAGAAGACATTGGCACGAAGGAGCAACGAGAAGCTGGCAACTCGCTACTATGGACCTTTTGAGGTGACGGCTAAGATTGGGAAGGTGGTCTATCGTCTACAGTTGCATGCTACGTCCTCTATTCACCCGGTGTTCCACGTGTCCCAGTTGCGGAGAGCTATTGGAGACCACACCTTGTTCCCTACTCTTCCACCCGCCCTAACCGAGGATATGGAGGTATTGCTGGAGCCACAGGAGGTCAAGGAAGTTCATCAGAGTTCAGCTGTGATGCAGGAGGTGCTAATCAGGTGGTGCGGACTACTATATTATGATGCTACTTGGGAACCTCGGGAGGCGATCCGGCAGCAGTTTTCTGATATCCACCTTGAGGACAATGTGGCTTTTTTGGGGGGTACTGATACGACTATCACTTATCAGCGGAGGAGACGCGTGGGAGCTTCAGGGGTAAACTTGTGATTTTAGGGGGGGGTTTATGCAATTTTGGAGATTAGGGCGATCTTTTTGCAACTATGCAGTTTTGGGGTTATTAGTACTGGCCGGCCCTAATTGTTTTCCTCATGCTTATTTTGTGAATGAAAACCCTAGACCAAGGTGTCTACTTTGGAGGATTAAGCTTTCCCCTTGAATAGAAAGCTAGGAGATCTTCCCATCTCGAATCGGGGCTTATCTTGTTTTATTTCAGATCTGAAGTCAACAGAAATATTCGTTTTTCCTCCTAATTTCTTCTCTCAAATCCCTATTTTCCCCTCATACAAGCCCTAGGATCTATCAGAGATTTCTTTTGAAGAAAGAGTTTTGTTTTGTTTTGTTTTATTTAGGAGTATTAGTCCTGTTAGGGTTTCAAGTATGAGTTTTGATAGGAGTTTGCTTATTCATTTATAAATATGTGTCTGGAATTAAACTTCTAGATTATGCGTTATGGAATAAAATTTGAGTTTTGTAAAATTATTTCCTACCTTTGAAATCTTTTGCATGAGAATGTGAGAGTTTGTGGGAAATTGCTTGGGCGAGAGGTTTGACGGAATCTTCAATCTGCGAGGCGGTGATTGTCTGCTTTATGTGGTGAAAAAGTTGGAACCTAAGTTATCCATTAGTTGTAGAGATTCCTAATTAATTATTTCTCCAATCTGTTCATCACATCTTTACTTCTTTCTGTTCCACAACTGATTTGGTATTATAGCTAAAGTTTTTGATTCTCTTCCTCATCATCTAGATCATATTCTCTTTACTCTATTTAGGTTTATTTTTTTAAAAAAATTACACTGCTCACAACCCTATTCATCTTTCCTAATCTACAAACCCTAGCCTAACCCAAACTCAAAACCTTAAGCCATCTCCCTGCTGCCACCTTTTTCTTTCTTCTCGGCGCCCTTCAACCGTTGTAGTTGTCATCGTTGTCACTGTCGCAGTTGCTATCTCCCACCCTCATCGTAGTCGCCATTGCCATCGTCGTAGTCATTGCACTGCACCGATGTATCAGTCATTATCTTACATCGCCATAACCGCAGTACTTGTTGATTAATATCACGACCACGACCTTTATTATAACCCACTGACCGAAACATTTTAACTCCTATGAATAGCGGCCTCAAAACCTGCCTGATTCTTTTGTTGCCATTCACCAAGAAGCGAATCCTTAAAATCGAGGAGAATTGATGGAAACCCTCGCTTTGATTCATACGAGTATTTTTTTAAGTTTTAGTGATTTTGACTTTGTAGCCTTTGAGGCCTTTTATAGTTCTTTATTTGAGTCTTTTTGTATTTTTAAGGATCTTTTTGAGTTTTCTTTTGAAATAAGATTTTCATTTTATTTTATTGTGTTTTGTTTTATTTAGGAGACAGAGTCCTGATATGAGTCTAAGTTTAGACATGAATTTGCTTATTCTCTTCTATATATGGGTACGTAGTCAAACTTTTAGATTAGGAGTGATTGAATAAAATTTGAGTTTTGTAAACTTTGTTTGCAATCTTTGAAATTTTTTACATGGAGGTACGAGAGTGGGCGAGAAATCATATGGACAAGAAGAGAAATCATATGGACAAGAAGTCCGAAAAATCTTGAATATGTGGAGTGTTGAAGTCGATTGTTCGGTTTCCCGTGGTGAGAGATCTAAAACCTAAGTAATCCTTTGGTTGTAGAAATCCCTAATTAGTTTTTTTTAACCTAATCTTTCACAATATCTATACTCCCTTCTGGATCAATAAGATTCGAAGTATCAATCTCTTCCTTTTAATATATATGAAATATGTTGGTGGACAAGCATAATGACAACGAATCCTGTTACTTGATGTGTGGGGCGCATGCAGACAAGATGGTGCAATTGTGACTCACCCTACTAAATGGGCTTTGACTATTACTATTGCTTTTTGATTGGAAAGTTCTGTATATTACGTCCAGGATTCCAGATTCATAAAACATTAGTAGTCTTAGAACAGAAGTTTGTTGGTCAAGCAAGTCGGTCTTACTATTCATCTAACTAATGCTCATGGAACAAGGACAATCCCTCCACATTTCCCAAGAAGTTACTGCAACCCCAATCGAGTATCCATCCTTTTATTTTGCTAGAAGCTACCGCATCCCCTATCGGACAACAAGCTAGGATCTCCGGTCATATGATTGGAGCATCCATATCGAGTATACATCCTTTCCTCTTGCAATTCGAGTATTTATTATCTTTCTTGCTCTTTTTGCTCTTTTTGCTCTTCTTGGGTACATATATGATAAGCCATAAGCTTATGATACCCAAGCACATTGGGTCCAAGGGGATTAGCACTTTAGAAATCAAGTCCAAGTGGACTTTGGCTTCCCATCATAATCACTATTATTCACTATATCACGGAAATATGATTGCGTGTACAAATCCCTATCATCCATGCGTGTGTTCTTCGGACCCCAAATAGTGTATGTTTTGGTTGTCATATGCCTATTGGGTGCATGCACATAAGGTTGGGTTCTATGTGATGCATTTGGAGGGTAGGCATGAGGTCTAACATAAGCATGTGGATGTGTATATGGAGCATGGGTTTGTGCATGAGCATGATGATAAGCATGTGGATAGTAATAGGCATGCAGTCTAACATGATGTGTGTGGAGCATGATGTGCATATGCATGTGGTTGACATAAGAAGCATGAGGATGTGCATACATATGTGTGTGTTGTGTGTGAGCATACACATGAGCATGTGTATGTGCATGAGGGTGTCTCATGTGAGTGTTAGCACGTGCGTGTGAGTGTGGTGCATAGAAACTCTATATGTAGGAATGTAAGGTGCTGGTGCATTCCTACGTGTGTGAGTGTTCGTGTAGATGTAAGCATGACCTTATCCTTGGTGGGTTGCTTTCCAAAGGAAGATGGGGTAGGAGTGGTGGTGTCTGTTCTAATCAAAGTTACTCATAAGAATTTTTAAATGTTTGGCGGTCTCCTGTGTGGACCTGAATGACAATATTCTGCTTGAAGCGGCCCCCTTTTTTCATCGTAAATGTGGATTGGAGGATGTATCGTCGCTATAAATCTTATGACATCTACGAGAACGAGTCCCAAAATCATCCATCATTATTTTGGAAGTGATCAGCATGATAGTAAAAGACGCCAAAGATTGAAAGAGCTAAATGATGATCCTATTTTTGTGGGCTAGCACATTTTTCGGCAGCGTTTGATTGATCTTTTCCAGCTTTGCATCCCACTGATCGTGTTTCATGCTTATGCTTTCGCAGGTGAAGGAAATAACTAGGGTTTTCAACGTGGTAGATGGCGAGCTTTCTTATGTCGTTCAAATGGCGACGCATCTAAATAATCTTCAGCCACATCTCAAAGCCCTGCTCAGAAAGCTTTAGAATGTATTACTGCCATTAAAATGGGAAATGGTATGGTTCTTGAATCTTTTGACCTGCTGGGCTCTTTGAAGAGTAGTACAAGGTAGTCTGTTTGCCGCTCCTGATGTATCAATTTGTAAGAAAATGAAAAACTTTTGGCTGGGAATTTGTTTGCGGGGAAGGAAACTTCAAATTTGGATAGGAAAAGGTGTTTTTCCTTCACTGTTTGTTTAATAGAGCTACAAGGTAGTCAAGGCTCGAGTGTTTTTTTTCCCTAGCTCTCGCAACTCAAACCTCTCTTTCTGAGGTGTTTGTGAGAACTAGGGTGAAAAAAATACTCAAGGGCCCTCTTATCTTTCTCAAGTGTTTTTTTAAACTTTGTTAAGTGAAATTTCTTATAGTTGCATGATAATATTACTGTTGTGCGTGAGCACGGAAGGCTAGGACCGTTGGTCGATTGAGACGAGGGACGAGGACGAGCAATACACAATCAAATGGTTTATTTGAGCACTATGAAAGATAGCATGCCGTTGGTCGGCCAAGAGAACACCAATGAGCTTTATTACGAAAGGAAAGAACAAATACAAATCTTCTCTCTTTACAACGAAGAAGCAGCACACAGTTATCTCTCCAAGAGCTCTCTACAATCTCTCAAATTTGGCTCGCACAAATGGTAGCTCAAAGTTCTTTCTGTGTTCCACTCAGAAACTCGCGTCTAAAACATTTTGTGTATAGCCCTAGGGTACAACAGGTGTCATCATTGAGGAGTGATTCCCAAGAAATACGAATCCCGACTTTAACGGAATTCCTATCCAATCGCAACTCTACTACGAATAGGGCGACATGTCCTATAGTGGGCCCCCTCTGTACTGGCGAGCTTCCACCAAAGATTGAGCAAACGAATTGCCGAGCCAAGCTATCCGAGCTATCCGAAGCTCGGACTGTAGAGATGCCAGTCCATGAGCCGTCGAACCTCCGAACCAAGAATCCAATGCACTGTCGAAGTCCAATAGCTCGGCATCCTCATTTCTTGCTTGTGCAGAGTCAGATAGGTCGGATTCGAGCACAGCCGATCTACCTCTGCACAAGATAGTTCAACTGCCGAGCAAATAATTCTTCAACGCCTCAATCGAGCCAACTTTCACAATTATAGCCGCCCAATATACACATGTACACATTAGAATTTATTCAACAAAATGGAGGTACATGGAGGGGGTGGTGATGAATATGATGTAGTTGACCAAGGAACTGCCACGATTTGGGCATATTTTGAAAAGCTTAGCATAAAACAACAAATTTTTTTAACGAAAGGTGTAATTATTGTAATAACATGTACACACATCCAAGATGTTCCGGTACATGTACTTTGTTGAGACACTATCATAATATACGAAGATGCTACCATGGGTTCAGTTCTACGCAAGTAACCCAACAAATAAAAGTATCTAGCTAACAAAATATAGTAACAGATGAAGCTGTTAGGAGGGAGGGAGGGAGGGAGGGAGAGAGAGTTGAACTTTCAATACATGTGCTAATGTATTAAGCAAGAAAAGATGTAGCCCAAAAGAAACTACCTAAGAGTGATTCATGTGCAATCAGTAGATCTATGGGGAAGTCGTTTAAAGTACATCACAAGTTGACAAAAGTGACAACGATGAAGACGAAGAATGGTTAATAATTTATTAGTATAAAATTTGCAAGGAACTACACAGATATAATTCCCTCAAAATAAGTAATTTGTGATATAATGTGAAGGATACGTAGTGAGTGGTCTTTCGTGCATGAAGATGGTGTTGGATGATGTGAAGGGATTGGGTGGAATTATAGAAATGTCCTTTTAAAAGATAGATAAAGTAAAATAGAAAATTAGTTAGGGTTCCGAGTTCTGTGTGGCGGCCGGAATGGGGAGAGCGGAGCAGCCGGAGGCGGTGAGTAGAGGCAGATCGAACGAGGAGGAGGATGTCCTTAGGAGAAGCACTAAGAAGATGAAGTCGAAATCGGAGGGAGGGGGTTCTTCGGGAAAGAGATCTTTCAAGGAAGTCTGTGATGGGGCGACGGAGGAGAAGATGTCGGTGGATGATGGGGCTTCAGGTTTGGCTGAGAATATCAAAGTCGAGGTGGATGGTGAATGGGATAGGGTGACTCTGTCACCGGAGTTCAAGGAGATGCTCCGGCGTCGTTTCGCGAAAGCCTTGATAGTGAAATTGTTGGGGCGAAACATATCCATTGGGCTGTTGGAAGGGAAAGCGAGAGATCTCTGGAAACCTAAGGGAGAGCTGGAATTTGTTGAGCTGGTGGAGGGTTTTGTGATGGTGAGATTCAACTGTGATGAGGATCTGATTTACGTCATGGATGAAGGGCCATGGCTTATTTTCGGGCATTATTTGACGGTGAGGAGATGGATCCCAGATTTCTCGCCGGCAGCAGCGGAAATTGGTCAAACGGCGATATGGGTGAGGTTTCCGTCGTTACCGGTGGAGTATTATGATCCCAGGGTTCTTACGGCGTTGGGGAATTGTGTGGGGAAAGCAATGAAGTTCGATTTGCACACTCGATTGGTGAAGAAGGCTAGGTTTGCTCGCATCTGAGTTGAAGTAGATCTGAGTAAACCTTTGAAATCTCAAAATTTTTTAGAGGCGTTGGCTGAAGGTCCAATATGAAGGGTTGGGGACCATTTGTTTCAAATGTGGGAGAGCTGGCCACAAAGAACCATGCATTTTTGTGTTGGAGGTTGGGAAGGAGGACCAAAAGCATGATTCGGGAGCTTCGGGGACGTCTGGAGTTCAGGGGAGCTGTAATTTCGAGGACGGTCCTGCCGAAGCTTTTGGTCCGTGGTTGATGCCTAAAGACAGGAGGTTTCGTCAGCCGCATTTTTCATCGAAGGGCAAGCAGGGGGAGGTGAAGGAGGCGGTTTGGAGTAAGGGGTCGAGATTTGCCACGCTTGCAGAGGTCGAGGGTAGTGAGGATGGTGAAGGAAGAAGGAGGGGGGATGTTGGGCCGAAAGTGGCTGGGGAGGGGCCGTTGCAATTAGTTGTGAGGAATTTATCGGAAGGAAGGCCCAATGTGTCTGCTGGACCGATGGTGGGTTTGGACGTGGCGGGAAAGCATTTGAAGATGGGGGCCCTTCAGAGCGGTATGAGTGGGAATCTACCGGTGGGCCGTAAACAATGGGTCGGGGGAAAGCTGATGGGCCGAAGGGAGTTCCTGAGCTTAATTATGGTCGTGGGCTGAGGGGGAATTCGGGGGTGCTTTGGCCATCTTCGAGCAGTCGCGCCATTGAAGGACATTTCTAATGAGAAAGGTGAGTTTCCTGGGATTGGAATTTTTAAAAGTGGGAATTTGACGAGTCATCCTCCGGAGATAAATGTAGATTTGAGCATTGCTTCGGATGAGAGAATGGAAGAGAGTAATGATATAGGCTCGATTCAAGAGAAAGTGATGCTGGATGAGAGCATTCTCCGTGCGAATCTGTCCTAGTTGGGGGTTGTTGAGTATTGATTCCCCGGATTTGGTTTTGGATGATGAGCAAACATAAATATCGTGTACTAACTGTTTTGTGAGCGCAGTTATGGAGATCGTCGCCAAAATACTACGTACATCTAAAGCGACATCTCAAGACTTCTCAATACGCATGATCGTATGCCTGAAGCTTCGTTGAAGCTCAAGGAGCAATATTGAAGTCAAGAAGAATGAAGATTGAAGGTTTGAAGACAGTTTGTCATGTATTATTTATTGTCTTCTAGCTTCATTAATTAGAATGTTAAGCCTTGAGTAGGACTTACATTATTATCTTCATTTCGCTCATATCTTAGAGCTAGGACTATCATAGAAGCCATTAGAATCTTTCCCGAAGCCTATCGCTTCTTCCCTCGGCTTCTAGTACATGTTAGTTGGTTCAAGAAGAAGAACCAACCGACTAGATGACGATCTAGTCGGTCGGCAATTCCTCTTGAACCGACTAGAATGCCTTGCACATTTCAGCCCTGATTTGTTGATCAATTAGTCGGTCAAAGAAGAGTCACCGACCGACTAGATGACGATCTAGTCGGTTAGGAATCCTTCTCAGACCGACTAGTTATCATTGCCTAAATTCAACCTGAGTTACTGTTTCGAGTTAGTCGGTCAAAGAACGTTTGTCGACCGACTAATTGAGAAACTAGTCGGTCAGCATTTGTTCTTAAACCGACTAAATCAACTTGAAGTCAGCCTTCTTTATTTCGACTGTTAGTCGGTCAAAGACCACTCACCGACCGACTAGTTGTGAAACTAGTCGGTCGGTAAGTCTTCTTAGACCGACCAGTTGTCTTTCTCATGTACTTCACCTTTTGGCTGTTCAACCGTTAGTCGGTCTACGTTGTATCACCGACTGACTAGTTGATGAACTAGTCGGTCAGTGATCCTTCTTAGACCGACTAGTCTGCTTCAGAATAGAGCCGTTGGGATTCTTTCAAACTCGATTTCTCTTGCCCTTTTAAATAGAATCTTGATTCGTTTGAAGAGGGGTAAGAGGTCCTATTTCCAAGCAATTTCAGACCTAAGAGAAGAGCTCTCCCAAGCTAATTCTAAGCTCTCTCTTCTCACCAAGAATCTCTCCCTTCACTTTTTGAGCAAATTCCTCAAGAGAGATTCTCTCCATTGTGAGCCTTTCAAGCCAAGAGCTTGATTCTAGTCACCATACTCCACCCTAGGCTTCCATTGCTGGCCAACTTCTTGAAGCTAGGGTTTGGTGGCATCATCTTCCCCAAAATCCATCTTTACCCTAATTTGGTAAGTATACTCAAGGCATAGGATTTTGTGTTAAGTATTTCTTTATTTCATCGTATTTGATATTTAAGATTGTCTCTCGGTTGTGAGAGAGTGTGTGATCCCGGTTTGTGGGAGTCACATGTCATTTGTTTGATTTGGTCTTGTGAAGGTTTTTCACAAGAATTTCATAGTGCTAAATCTTGAGTTAGGGTTTCTAACTCAAGTATCCGGAGGGGATCCGGGTGGTTGGGACGTAGGATCACCGGGAACAAGTCGGGGAGACTTGGGTGGATCCGAATCCGTTACATGCTTTGTTTGCGTTTGTTAATTCTTGTTGATTGTTGTTTATTCCGCATTGTTATTTGTTTCTTGCACAATAATTAGGAATAACTATCTTGATTATTTTAAAGTACTATTCACCCCCCCTCTAGTACATGTGCAGTAGCTTCACATGGCACTACAATTGGTATCAGAGCCAAGGTTAAAGCTACAAGTTCAAAGATATGACGAACAATGACTACAATGTCTTCAAGGATCGTCAAGGAGCTTCTTCAGTTTTGGAAGGGCTATCCTCAGTCAGGCCTCCTCACTTCAACGGTACCAACTATGGGTACTGGAAATGCCGGATGGAAACCTTCCTCCGGAGCGCTTCACTTTGGAGAGCCACGATGACGGAGTATGTCGAGCCCGCCGAACAAGATTTCGCGAAATGGACTCCCGCGGAGGTCACCGCGGAGGTAAGCAATGCCAAGGCCATGAATGCCTTGCAATGTGCGTTGGAGCCCGAAGACTTCAACAAGATATGCACATGTAAGAGTGCATATCAAGTATGGAACCAACTCCTCATCTTGCACGAAGGAACGAGTACGGTAAAAGATTCTAAACTCGTTGTCGCTAACAAAGAATTTGAGTTATTTCACATGGAACAGGGTGAAACCATGAAGGACTACTATACTCGCTTCGTGGACATATCCAACGAATTGCAAGCTCTTGGAAAGATGTATACCCAAAAGGAGAAAGTCGCGAAGATAATCGACGGACTTCCCTCTTGTTGGGAAAAGCGTACCTTCGCCATCGAGGAAGGTAACGATATGAAAAAGTACACGGTTGTACAACTAATGGGTACCTTGTTGTCTTACGAGGTACGCAAGGAGAGTAAGATAAAGATGAAGGAGAAGATGAAGGCGTACTTGAAGCAAGACGAGCCAAAGAAAAAGGCGATTGCATACAAGGCCGCTCCATCTACCGATGATGAAGAATCGGAAGAAGAATCGGAAGATGAGTTGGACATGGAAACTTTAGCCGATTTGGCAAAGAAGTTCGACCGATGCTTCCGAAAAGGTAAGTTTAAGAATTTATCTAAGTTTGGTTCTACTAATGTTTCTACTCCCGTGTGTTATAAATGCAACAAGCCAGGACACATCAAGCCGGATTGTCCTCTCTACAAACACAAGGGGAAGTGAAAGGCATCCAAGCACGACAAGTCGAGAAAGCACAAGAAAGGACTTGTCGGGACATTCACCGACTCCGAGAATTCGTCAAGTGGAGAGTCGGATGATGAACGCGTGGAGAAAGCACACATGTGCTTCATGGGAAAAGAGGAACGTGTTCAAGAGACTTCCTCCGAGGAAAGCGAGGAAAGCGAGGATGAAGGCGGTGAGGTAACCATGGATGAACTTAAATTATCCAACGAACAACTTTGGTATAAGTTTTCTAAATTGGCTAGTAGATTTATTAAGACTAAAAATGAGTTAGATAGTCTTAAAATCTCGCCTAAACCTATCATCATCATCAACGACACCGTTGTTGAGGATTTGAGAAATGAGATTGTAAATCTCAAATCTCAACTTGAGCATGTTCATGTCGAGGACTCGGATGAACATGTGATAGCGGATTTGACGTCTCAAAACTCAACTTTGAGTATTGAGAATAAAAATCTCAAATCACGTGTTTGCGCACTCACATCGCAAGTGTCCACCTTGGATGCTTCGATGCATTCTCTCACCGAGAAGTATGAGTGCACATTAGGCCGAATTCATGAATTCAATAAAGGTAAGGGTCATTTGGATAATATCCTAAATGACATACATCCGGCCAATCACCACATTGGCTTGGGGTGTAAGATGGGAGACTCATCCAAATCGGCCACGACCTTTGTTAGGCCATCTTCCGAAGCTTCTACTGGTGGGAGTAAACACTTCATTGGTAGTTCTCCTACCAATGGTGCTTCCGTTAGGTACACACCCCCATTTGGAAAGAAGCCCACTTTGGGTGGACCTCCAAAGAAGGGTCATGCTTTCATGTATGCCATGCCACGTAGGAACACACATCCTACTCCACATGTTAGCACATATGATGATTTTTATGCTCCGCATCCACGAGCACGTGCACACCATGTGAGACACACTCATGCACGTGTTCCTCCACATTCATATGCTCATCCTCATTATCATATGAATAATTATCATCATGCACCATTGCATCATATGCCATATGTTTATCCACAACATGCATCACATAGACATCAACAACGTATGCATGCTCCCAATAGGATTAGGACTCCCAAGACATACACTATTTGGGGTCCGAAGAACACAAGCATGCATGCTAAGGATATGTATGTGAAATCGTTTATTAATGATATTATTTTGAATGATGATTATGTTGGAAAATCACGGTCCTCGTGGACTTGGTTTCCGAAGGGTTAGTTTCCTATGACCCTTCATTGCTTGGTACCATAAGTTTAATTTTATTTTATGGGTACCAACGCAATTGTGATAAGAATTGGTTTATTTTTTATTTGCATACTAATCGTGGATGTGTATGTTAATTTGAAACCTAAATTCATATTGAATTTGAATTTTGTTAGGCTATGGGTCACATTTAATTTGAATGAAGTTCGCTAAATTTATTGCCTGACCCATATGATCCAAAAAGATTTTTGGATACCAAAATGATATGTTCACTAGGTTCAATCCACTTTGGGATACCAACCCTACCAACTCATTGATTTGCAAAGTTTTCATTCAAATGGAGTTGATGGTGCTTAAGTGATGCACCAAAGTAGGGGGAGCGTAATGGTGTAAGTATATTCTTCCATCTAATATACATTTGGTATCCATGTAGGTTGAATGCATGCATTGTTAGAATATTTACATTGGCATCATTTTGTTTCAATGTGTATGCTAGAATTGTGTATGCCATAATTTTATGATGTTCTATCTATTTTTGGCATAACACTTTTGCATGTTACTTTTGGTATCATTTTGCCACCTTTGGTTTTCACATTGGATTTTTTTTGTCTCTGATGTTGATTTCGTCGCTCGACGATTAACTTGGTTATATAGAAATTCTTTCTATGGAAACATAGAATTGCTTTCCTTGCATTTTATTAACCAAGAATGTTGATTTTGGAGAGTATGTTCCAAAACTCAATAAGTGAAATTGATTTGAGTTTTGATGATTTCGTTTTTCGATTTTCGCCTATGGCTTAATGATTTCGTTTTTCGACTTTCGCCTATGGCTTGAGAATTTCGATTTTCGACTATGGCCAATTAGCACGCTTTGATTTTCTTCGGTATTTTACATTGGTGTCATTTGGACCGTGGTCGTACTCTTCGACTCCCGTGTTTTATTGTTAGCCAATGTATTTGTCGTTGATCTCCTCCCGCTCTTTTTGCTAATGCCAAAGGGGGAGAGAACTAATAATGACGATGCGCTAATTAATAATTCAAAACAATTTAAAAATGAATCTAATTTGATATGTTAGATTCAGGGGGAGTGAAGATATAAAAATAGATTTATATCCTATATGTCAATAATTGGTTCATATTTCATATCTTCCTCTTCTGCTTGATGTGTATGATTAATATTGAATACAGGACTAACGTGTCATCAATGCAGGGGGAGTAAGTAAATTTCATTTTGAATCATTATTATTGATTATTATTTATGTTGGTTTGTCATCACCAAAAAGGGGGAGGATGTTGAGTATTGATTCCCCGGATTTGGTTTTGGATGATGAGCAAACATAAATATCGTGTACTAACTGTTTTGTGAGCGCAGTTATGGAGATCGTCGCCAAAATACTACGTACATCTAAGCGACGTCTCAAGACTTCTCAATACGCATGATCGTGTGCCTGAAGCTTCGTTGAAGCTCAAGGAGCAATTTTAAAGTCAAGAAGAATGAAGATTGAAGCTTTGAAGACGGTTCGTCATGTATTATTTATTGTCTTCTAGCTTCATTAATTAGAATGTTAAGCCTTGAGTAGGACTTACGTTACTATCTTCATTTCGCTCATATCTTAGAGCTAGGACTATCATAGAAGCCATTAGAATCTTTCCCGAATCCTATCGCTTCTTCCCTCGGCTTCTAGTGCATGTTAGTTGGTTCAAGAAGAAGAACCAACCGACTAGATGACGATCTAGTCGGTCGGCAATTCCTCTTGAACCGACTAAAATGCCTTGCACATTTCAGCCCTGATTTGTTGATCAATTAGTCGGTCAAAGAAGAGTCACCGACCGACTAGATGACGATCTAGTCGGTTAGGAATCCTTCTCAGACCGACTAGTTATCATTGCCTAAATTCAGCCTGAGTTATTGTTTCGAGTTAGTCGGTCAAAGAACGTTTGTCGACCGACTAATTGAGAAACTAGTCGGTCAGCATTTGTTCTTAAACCGACTAAATCAACTTGAAGTCGGCCTTCTTTATTTCGACTGTTAGTCGGTCAAAGACCACTCACCGACCGACTAGTTGTGAAACTAGTCGGTCGGTAAGTCTTCTTAGACCGACCAGTTGTCTTTCTCATGTACTTCACCTTTTGGCTGTTCAACCGTTAGTCGGTCTACGTTGTATCACCGACTGACTAGTTGATGAACTAGTCGGTCAGTGATCCTTCTTAGACCGACTAGTCTGCTTCAGAATAGAGCCGTTGGGATTCTTTCAAACTCGATTTCTCTTGCCCCTTTAAATAGAATCCTGATTCGTTTGAAGAGGGGTAGAGGTCCTATTTCCAAGCAATTTCAGACCTAAGAGAAGAGCTCTCCCAAGCTAATTCTAAGCTCTCTCTTCTCACCAAGAATCTCTCCCTTCACTCTTTGAGCAAATTCCTCAAGAGAGATTCTCTCCATTGTGAGCCTTTCAAGCCAATAGCTTGATTCTAGTCACCATACTCCACCCTAGGCTTCCATTGCTGGTCAACTTCTTGAAGCTAGGGTTTGGTGGCATCATCTTCCCCAAAATCCATCTTTGCCCTAATTTGGTAAGTATACTCAAGGCATAGGATTTTGTGTTAAGTATTTCTTTATTTCATCATATTTGATATTTAAGATTGTCTCTCGGTTGTGAGAGAGTGTGTGATCCCGGTTTGTGGGAGTCACATGTCATTTGTATGATTTGGTCTTGTGAAGGTTTTTCACAAGAATTTCATAGTGCTAAATCTTGAGTTAGAGTTTCTAACTCAAGTATCCTGAGGGGATCCGGGTGGTTGGGACGTAGGATCACCGGGAACAAGTCGGGGAGACTTGGGTGGATCCGAACCCGTTACATGCTTTGTTTGCGTTTGTTAATTCTTGTTGATTGTTGTTTATTCCGCATTGTCATTTGTTTCTTGCACAATAATTAGGAATAACTATCTTGATTATTTTAAAGTACTATTCCCCCCTCTAGTACATGTGCAGTAGTGATCACTCCTTATTTTACACCCTTTTTCCCGCATGTTTGCATGCCACTTTGATCGCCCAAATCATGTTTTTCACGATATATCGACGATATTACGATGCTTTTCACGATTTGTTGTTTTTGTCGCATTTCAGGAGATTTGGCGCGATTAGGAGTGATCTCGAGATGCGCATAATCTAGACGGCCACCGACGACCTCCCCGAGGGATATTTTACTGTTGGAGAGGAGCGGAAGAAGAATGGATGTCGCAGGAGCGACGAGGAGGCCAAAACAATCAGATTGGGCATTTTTTGTGTCCCACTCGGCCGAGTGGAGGAGCCACTCGGCCGACCAGCGAGACACTGCTCGGCCGACCCGTTCAGACACGATTTCCATGTGTACTCGGCCGAGCGACGGAGACCACATCGGCCGAGTGACGATACCACGTCCGCCCGAGTGGCGCCCAGACGAAGGCCCTCAGAAAGATCGAAGTTACTGTTTTTCGGCCACCTGAGCTTCAGAAGACCCACTCGGCCGAGTGGCAAATCCCGTCCGCCCGAGTGAAGTGAAGCCATCGGCCGAGTGACGACAACTCACTCGGCCGAGCCGCCCCCGAACTGAAGACCCCTGAGGCCCACGACTTACTGGAAAATGACAGGGTTTTCACTCGGCCGAGCGACTTTTGTCACTCGGCCGAGTGCGATGCGCTGCCTGTAGCGAAATTTGCGGAAAACAGGCTGTGCAGGGGCGTTTTGGTCAGGATTTTTAGACGATTTTTGGGGCTATTTAAGCTCTGTTTTTACCCTAGTTTTGAGAGCCATCTCTCAGATTTTTTGCAGCTTTTTGAGTCTACTTTTTAGCTTTATTAATTGTGATTGGAGAAGAGAAAAACTTGGATTTTTTGTTGGATTAATTGAAGATCTACATTGGTTTGCATTTCTCTTCCCCAAAAACTCTATTTTTATTGTTTATATCATTGTTGAGATGAATTCCATTGTCTATTTCATTGATTATTTTTGTGCTATTGCTATGATTTGTGAGTAGTCTCCACGTCTCGGGGCGTGGGGATGAACCCTACAAGCCCTATTTCCTATTTGTGTTGAATTGGTAGAAATTGAGCTAGGATTGTTATTAGGGATTAGATTGGGATCGAATTACTACGGATAGCTAGGTATTCATATCAATTGGGATTTGCAAGAGATTGGATCCCAATTTGATAGGAAGCCCTAGAAATCCGAATTGGGTTGGAGTCAGATTTTCGAAGTACCGGTTTGCAAGAGATTGGACCGATACTAGAACCTCCGGTTGCAATTCCGTGCCAATACCCGTTTGCAAGAGATTGGACGGGTAGGAACTATCCTAATCTAGATTGTGGACCGAGTTTGCAAGAGATTGGGCTCGGTGCGCAATTGGACGATGATGTTGATCCTAATGCTAGCTTCCCTAGGCTAGGGTTTGCAAGAGATTGGACCCAAACCTAGGACAGCTATAGACCGGCAACAGTGCGAGAGCGTGAGCTTGGTTCCACATTTAGTTGCAACTAGTTCATCCAAATTCTCATTCTAGCGATTTCGATACCGGCGAACCACATTTATGAAATACGGTGAGTAGTGGGGATTCCCCTTTCCCTAGACGTTCTTTATTTGATTTGATATTTTGCAAATTTGTCTGACGATTGTGACAGGATCGCCCAAGGCAATTATCTCTGTCCCTAAATAGCCAGGTTGATCAGGAGCAAGCACGGTCATTCGTCCTCCCTGTGTTCGATACCCGCTCGCCACCATACCGTGCGCTTGCGGTAAAACTACAACCGTCGCCTCGGGACGTGTATCCGGGGTGCGATCAAGTAGCTTCACAGGGCACTACAGGGGTAACTAGGATCTTTTTGGAATATTTCGTTATGGATTACATCTTTTGGAATTGCAGGGGAGATGGCAAGAAGTTGTTCATCAATGAAGTGCAGGAATTGTTGAGAGTTCACAAACCGGCGGTGTTGGCGATTGCGGAACCCAGAATTTCGGGGGAGCATGTGTTGAAGGTCATCAGGAAATTGAAGTTTAGTCGCCACCTGGTTGTGGATCCGGTAGGCTTTTCTGGAGGTATTTGGGTGCTATGGGATGAGAAAGTGTTGGATTTTGAAGTGGTTTCTTCTTCTCCTCAGTTCATTCACGGGATTGTTCATCGTGTTGGGTGTAAGGAGTTTTTACTGTCTGTGGTGTATGCTAGTCCTTCCAAAGCTGAGAGGTGGCAGTTCTTTGATCAAATGGAAAGTTTCGGTAAGCTGTTTGATCTCTCTTGGGTGGCGTTGGGAGATTTCAATGATTATTTGGTGGCATCAGAGAAACTTAGTGGAACTTCCTCTTCTTTTCAAAGAATGAATCGATTTCAGGAGTTTCTTTCTAACTGCAATTTCCTAGATATTGGGTATAAAGGTAATCCTTTTACTTGGTGCAATAACAGGCAAGGATTGACGAGGATATATGAGAGGCTGGACAGAGCGCTTGCTAATGGGAAGAGGTGTGAAGATTTTCCGGATGCATACCTCTGCCATTTGCCACGTATTTTTTCCGATCATAACCCTATTTTACTGAGATGTGAGGGAATGGTGGATAGGGTTTCAAATGAAAGGATTTTTCGGTTCTAGGCGATGTGGCTAAAGGAGGAGGGATTCCATGAGTTTGCAGTGAATAGGTGGGGGAATATGAAGGGAGATTACGTGGCTAAGGCTGCTGACGTTGTGCAGGAAGTTAAGATTTGGAACAGGGATTGTTTTGGAGATATTTTTAGAAGAAAACGGTGGCTCAGGGGTAGAATTGAAGGGGTGCAAAGATGTCTGATGGGGCAATATACTCATCAGCTTCGATGTTTAGAACATGATTTACTCTGGAGATATGAGAGGATTTTGGAACAGGAGGAAATTCTGTGGTTCCAAAAATCCAGATGTAATTGGCTGAAGTTTGGCGATAGGAATACAAAGTTTTTTCATCTAAATACGCTTAATAAAAGCAGGTTTCTGAGGGTGAAGCTGATTAAAGATGAATTGGGGAATTAGATATCTGAGCCTAGGATGTTGCAAGAGATGTGCTTTAATTTTTTTCAGGAAATTATTTTCGGAGGTGGATGATTGTTCCATGCATATGGATCACCGTGTGGTACCGCAGCTGTCATTGTTGGAAAGGAATGAAATGGATATGGATATTTCGGAGGAGGAAGTCAGGAAGGCTCTATTTGGTATGAAAGCTTGGAAGGCTCTGGGATAGATGGGTTACATGCAGGCTTCTTCCAGGAGTTCTGGCCTAGTGTGAAGGAGGATTTATGGAAGTTGGTCTGTAAGGCTTTTGAGACTGGTTCTTTTAACACTGAGTTAGGCAGTTCTCTCCTTATTCTCATTCCGAAGGTGGCGCATCCTGAACAACTCTCTCAGTTTAGACCTATCTGTCTTCTTCCCGTAGCGTACAAAGTGATACCGAATGTGTTGGTGAATAGATTGAGCAGTGTGCTGGGGAGGCTGATTAGTCCCTTTCAATCAAGTTTCATTCCAGGGAGACAAGCTGCAGATAATGTGATCATTGCTCAAGAGGCCATACATTCCATCAGGAAATCCAGGAGGAAGGAAGGCCTTCTTGCGGTGAAGATTGATCTTGAGAAGGCTTATGATAGAGTGGATTGGAATTTTCTCAGAGAAACCTTGTTGCTGTTTGGGTTTTCTGAGAAATGGGTGGAACTAATTATGTTCTGTGTTTCTTCTACTAGTATGGCAGTTGCCTGGAACGGAAGTCACACTGAGTGGTTTCAGCCGCAGAGAGGTCTACGACAGGGAGATCCGTTAAGCCCATATCTGTTTGTCTTGTGCATGGAGAGGTTGGGACTGCTCATTCAAGAAGCTTTGGAGAATAAGAGTTGGAAGCCAATTGTTTTTTAGAAAGGGAAGCCTGGGCTGTCCCATCTTTTGTTTGCTGACGATTTGTTTCTATTTGGGAGAGCTTCTTATGAGCAAGCTGGAGTGATGAAGGATATCCTTAACAAGTTTTGCTTTGCTTCTGGGGCGAAGGTGAGTTTGGAAAAGTCTAAGTGTTTCATTTCCCCGGGAACTCTGAGAGGACATGGGATCAGAATAGGAAATATTTTGGGAATTGGGATGACGATGGATTTGGGGTTATATTTAGGGGTTCCTTTAACCCATGGGAGGGGTGGAAGGAAGACATTTGGGGGGATTATTGAGAAGATCATGACCAAGTTAACTGGTTGGAAGGCTAAACTGTTGAGCTTGGCTGGTAGGGCTACATTGATTCAAGCAGTGACTGCGGCTGTTCCAACTTACACTATGCTGACGGTTAAAATCCTTGAACAAACTTTGAGAGATATGGATAAGTTGAATAGAAGGTTTCTGTGGGGTGGTGATGTGGGAGTGAGGAAGTTGCACTTGGTGAAGTGGGGGAAAGTTTGTAAACCTAAATGCTTGGGGGGTTTAGGACTGAGATCTATGTTAATGTACAACAGGGTGATGCTGCAGAAGCTGGCATGGAGGTTTCTACAAGATCCTTTGGGTCTATGGGTTAAGATGGTGAAAGATAAATACAAGCTGGAAGGGGATATTATTCAGTTGGCGGAAGGAATGGAGAAATTCAAGCCTAGTTGGTCCTTCTCATTCAGATCCTTAATGGCATGGATGAAAGATTTGGGTAAGGGGATGATTAAGACGGTGGGGAAGGGTACCTCAATTCTATTCTGGTGGGATGTGTGGTTGGACAAGCCTCTTGCTAGCTACCTCAAGTCGAATGTTGTTATAGAAGATAGAGAGGCCAAAGTCTGTGATTTTTTCTTGGCGAAAGGAAGATGGAATATTGATAAACTGCTGAGGAACCTGCCGGATGAGGTGGCATTGAGAGTTATTGGATATCCGTTAGCTGAGGTAAGTGATCAGGTGGATGGGTATAGATGGAGGTTCTCCCATAATGGCCGGTTTTCAACATGGGAGGCTTACCGTATTATGATGGAAGAGGAGGGAGAGATTGAAGATTTGAGGTGGATGTGGAGAATTCCTGTGCCATACAGAAGGTAGTATTTTTTGTGGATGGCCTACAATGAGAGGGTGGTGACAGCTGCTTTCAGAGTTAGGAGAGGTCTGGCTGAGTCTGCTGTTAGTAGGCTATGTGGAGCAATGGAGGAAGACACCATTCATGCACTGAGAGACTGCGAAGAAGCTAACAAGGTATGGAAATCTCTGATCCCAATCTGTGATCACCCCCTCTTCTTTTCTCTTCCTTTGAGGGGGTGGATGGAGGAGTTTCTAAAGAAGAAGGATGATGACATTTTCAAGAAGATTTTATTTGCAATGGCATGCTGGGGAATATGGAAACATAGATGTGGGGTGGTTTTTAATTCTGAGTTGTTGAGGTGAGGAGTGGAGCTTTGCGTGATAATATATGGAGTTTGGCGTTGGAATGCTTCAGGAGGTTAGCGCCTATGCAGGGTGCAAGGAAGGAGCAGCCCAGGGTGTCGTGGGTGAAACCGGAAAGGGGTTGGGTGAAGGTGAATGTTAACGGAGCAGCGAAGGGAAATCCGGGTGCGGCAGGAGGTGGTGGTCTTATAAGAAATTGTAAGGGGGAATGGCTGGTGGGTTTTGCGGCATTTCTGGGTTGTGGTTCTTGTTTGATGGCTGAAATTTCGGCAATTAGGATGTGTTTGAAGCTGGCATGGTCGAGCGGCTATAGGAGGGTGATTTGTGAATCTGATTCGCTGTGCGCGTTATCGCTGCTGAGCAGCAAGGACTGGAGATGGCATCCATGCATGGCGATTATTGATGATGTTAAAATGATGCTGAATTGGAGTTGGGAGGTAAAATTTCAACACACTTTCCGCGAGAGGAATTTTTGTGCGGATAGGTTAGCTAACCTGGGCTCGTCTTTGGAGACTGAGAGTGTGGTGTTTGGAAAGTGTCCGAACAATCTGACGTCCTTGGTTAATGCTGATGCGGTGGGAATTTGGTATGTAAAAAGGGCGAGACCCCCATTAGGGGGGGGGGGGGGGGGGGGGGGGGGATGTTTTGTAGTTTGCATTTAGTTTTCTGGATTATCAAAAAAAAAAAGGATACGTAGTGAACTAAGAATTCTATATGGACGGCGTGTATAATGCAAAAAAATAGTTTTGATTTTATTAATAATATCAAAGATGTTAATTACATTTTTATTAATTTCCTGTGTAACTTTTTTGCTATTTATTTTTTTGTAGGTGCTTTTTGTGTTGCTAATATTTTTTGCTAGTAATAAATGTTTACAACATAATAAAATTAAATAGAGCATAAAAAAGATCAAAAAATATATTGCGGGATGGGCCCGCAAGCCAAGCCGCCCAACCCAGGCCGTGCAGGGTGGACACCCGAGTCGGATTGGGCAAAGCCCATGTGATTCACATTTAGGACCAACACAGCCCATCCCAGCTCGCGGTATTGGGCAAAGCATTACCTCCGCCCGGCGAAACAAGCCATTCAAAAACGAATGTCATGCATGCAATACATAGTATCAAGACAAGTGCAAATATATACCATTAATGATTTAAAAAATGCCTAATCTGGCAAATATGACTCAGTTGCTTATCACACCAGGAATTATAGCACCTAATGATATAGCCTTATGTGAGAACTGAATACAGCACGAAAATGGGATAAAGCAGCAGCTGATGTTCACTGCTGCATATCTTCATATCATCATGCCTAAAAAATTTCTGTTATCCAAATCCATAGTAGGCCTGAGAATTCTGGTGTTTTAAATACCACAACAGAATTAAAATGATATAAGACAATCGCTGATAGTTCGTCGGCTACAGGTAAAATAACTGCAAATGAAAACATTAAGATTCCCTAGAGATGGCTCCGCTTAATGCCAATCGCCCAATCAGCTCTCTGTCTGTTCTCTCAATCGACGTATTGTGCTCCTCACAGTAACAGCGCTGGCAGTGCTGTAAAGGCATCAAACGTGATTATTCACGAGGTGGTCAGAATGACATATAAATAAGAACAGGGTTAGTGACAGCAACACTCACTTCAAAGTATAAGCGCCTCCGGCCTTCACCTTTCCACAGTCCTTGCATCCCCAGATCCCAACTGCTTTCCTTTTCACAGCATACTAGAAACAGCACAGAAGAAATTTGCATCGTCACAAAAAAAAATGAAGTAAAGCACGTTGAATGGAAACCCTCCCAGATTATTTAAATAAAATAGGTTACAAGAGAGGAGGAGAGGAACATATGAATGTTGTGATCATCAAGAGAAAGGAACGTAGAGCGAAAAGGACATGTATGCAAATGATGAGGAGGAACATGAAATATCTTGGTTTGACAAAAATGAAAGATTTAGATTGTAATGTGTGAAAAATGAATATCCAACATCACGATCCGATGTGATCACGATTCAACATTCATTCTATTGAGTCCATAAAGCCGATCCGGATTTTTTTGGATGAAGGCTAAGAAGAAGATGATGATGAATAATCGGTGACAAGAAAGTAGACTGTAATCTGATTCATCTGTTGAAATCAAAACTCGTCATCTGAAATTAAAAAGCAACTGAGGAAAACGTAAAAGGGTTCGTATTTTGGATCTATGATGTTCGTTTTTTGTGTTGTAGACAGAATTGTGTTTAATTTGCATATTATTGGATGCATCAACATTTGGAGAAAGAAAATAATGAATGAAACCCATCAATATTTTTCTCAGCTTGGAATAAGTAGAACCCAATAGACTTCGACCATGTGACCTTTTCACTTCACCTCTCAGTTACTTAAAAATATACGGTAATGATAAAGAAAAGAAAACTTGGTGAAGCTAACTTTTGGGGTTTGTTGTGTGTGTGTGTGTGTGTGTGTGTGTGTGTGTGTGTGTGTTGGCGGGCGGGCGGGCGCCTGGGGGGGGGGGGTGGGGTGGGGGGGGGTGGGGGTGGGGGGGGGGGGGGGGGCAAAAAACCGGAAAAAAGGGTTGCTGTATACCTTTCCACAGAACTCACAGAAATACTTGGCATGTTGAGAGACTTCCATTTTCTTAATTTGCTTCCTCAAACTGGCACCATATCTAGTGCCTGAATCACAAAAGCAAAATTATAAAAGGTGATACAGATGACCTCTCTTGAGAGCAGGAAATGATAAGAATGAAAGTCTAATAGATTGATACCATATTTCCCAACAATTCCAGCCTTCTTGGTCCGCTTCGTCTGCATAAAAATTTCAAAGGAAAAGGTAAATAACTAACCAAGTGCAACATAAAAAAGCAAAAGATACAATTAGAGACTGGATTGAATTCCTTCTTTAAACACAATTACTCAACAAATAAACTTCCATGGAAAATACTACTCCCTATGTTTTCATTGTCTAATTACTTTTTCACATACAAATAGTATTGTGCACAGGAAGAATGGGAATGGAGCAAGAACAGACATACCATGACACAAATGATATCCTAGTTCTTAAAAAGTGATACACAAAAGGAGTAACTTAGCTTTTTTTTAGATACATGCAAATTTGTCTATTATGACAAGATCCCAAAACTTCACCTACTTTAGAAAATATTTTCAAAACTTCACCTGGGGGGTGGTGTTATTCAAGCAACCATCCCATTTGATCACTTAATCATTTAACTTCGTATATGGCCATATTCCATGCTATAACATTTTTCACCTAAGCCATTGCCATAGTATCTTTTTTATTCAACATGGTTGCCAGAGATTTAAGTGCATAACCAATATGATAGAACTTCTCAAAAAGTTAACTTCATTCGATTTCAGCAAGCCCCTAGTTTGCCCAAATATTTGATGGCCATCGGATTTTATAAATCTTTCCAGTAACCCTGTGCATATACATGGCAATGCGGCTTCATCCTTGAATAGTTGGTACATATATCACCATAAAATACAGCCTCTAGGTTCTTGAAGAGCATATAAAGACTAATCAACTAGTAAGTTATATATGATCTTTGTTGTAGATCCATTTTTTAAGCTTCCAACCAAATGAGATATATGAGCCCCCAAAACTTCACATTTCAACCCAATCCATTGCTTTCCTTATTTCTCTTTCTTGGTATCAAGGCCCCATTTGGTAAGGTGGGTGTAGACACATTTTAAGAGTTTTTAGATGGCGTTATATTGGAATTGGGAGCTACTTGGTATAGATGTAGGTTAATTCTTCCACCTTTTTTCCTGGAATTAGCAACATCCCAGAATGGCAAACATTCACGTGTTTCAAGACAATTCTCAGACCAACAACACTTGTCCTTTCAATACTGCTTGGCAGCTGTTGGCCGGTGACACTTGTAACCAAATAGGGCCTTAGCACACCTGCCTAACCCCCCACAATGTGGTGCCATGCATAGACATGTTCAATGTTCAAGAGGAAAAGTTTGAAGAGATGCCATTATATTCAAAGAGGACGAGAATGGTACTGTGGGGGTAGATATTAGCTAACCATATCTGTAAAATGCAAACCATTGGAAAATAAGAGAAATTATAAGCCCAGTATATGCCTGCCTATATGGATATAGATCCTCATCTCGAATTAGTGAGAGACTCAGTATTGGCCAAAATTAACCTTCTTTCATGCACTTAGGGATGAGAATGGGCATGCCCAAAACCCGATTGGGGCTCCAATAGGGCATGCCACATTCCCATTTCCTTCAATAATGAGTATGAAAGATGGTGGTACCACCATCTTTCATACCACCATCTTTCAAAATCATTAGTGAAGGAGATGGAAATGTGGAATGCCCATTGGAGGCCCAATCGGACTTTGGGCATGCCCATTCTCCTACATGCACTGCTAATTCAGGCATCGATAAACAATGCCTAAGTTGAGGTTAGCATGCTGACTCGGTTGCCGAACCAATTTTTTTTTCTTCCATCGGGTTTTCATTTTACATTCTGCAAATTACGGTGCATTTCTTTTTGGCAGCAGACTCTAAAATCCATGGCACTGTTAAGCAACCCAAACCTAACTGAATACAAATTATCATAGACTCGTTTTTATTTCCACATTAAACATATCACCCGCCGGCAGCAATGCAGGCGTGCTAAAGTTCTTATCATCGCCATCATGCAAATCTAACTCAAATTATCGAAAATAGTTTATAATTTGTTTTGTTTTGTCTAAATTTGAGGCAATGAAATTCCACAATCAATCAATCAATCAATAAGGCGGAACATTAACCTTAAACCTAACCCTAACACTAACCCCTTATTTAAATTCTTAGAACAAACACATGCAAGAAATTGCAATTTCATCCAAAAATTAAAATCTTTTATTTGAAGGGGCACAAATGCTCCCAAATTTAAGTTCAAATAAAAATAAACGGATGAATAAACAACTGCATATGAGAAATCTTACCATGGCGAAAGCTCGTTGGGGTTCAGCGCGGAAGAGGAGAAAGGGAATCACAGGAAGAGCCGGTTTATCCCTTTTTAAAGCCCCTAGGGTTTGAGGGGAAAACCTCAACCCTAATTGGGCCTTCTCTCTATGGGTTGGGCTTTTACTGAAAATTAGACCGGTACAAAGCCCAAGAGGTAAACGACTCACACACTAAAACAAGACTGGATGAAGAAAATATCTCCTGGCCCAGCCTTGAATTCTCGATTTCTTATATGTTATTATTGAGCTGGTAATTGCACATTATTTTAATGTTTATTTTTTTTAAGTTTACAGTAGCTAGTAAAATTGTCAAAAATTTAAAAAGCATTTTCGATACTCCTGGTAGGCCTATGAATTGGGCCAAGCCCAGCCCGATTGGAGCAGTCTTGGGCCTTGCGTTTTTTACCTTATTTGTAAATTGGCCGACTTAAAGAACTTGATCCGATGGGGTCAAATAACTCGTGCTTATACATTTTTTGATTCACAAATAGTCATAACCCGTGACCGTAGGGCAAGACGAAGGTCGTCTCTCGAGTACGAAACCGAGGAGACATCCGGTTCACGGGCGAAATGGCGACGTGGCAGTCGTCTCCCAAGCGCAAAAACGACGGGGACAGTCGTCTCCCAGACGCAATACTGACGGCGAAAAGAAATCCTGTGTCAGTCGTCGCAGGGGCACAAAAGCAGGGAATAAAGCGCAAAAAAACAAGGGTGAAAAGCAGAAAAAGAGCGATTGCAAATCCGTAAATATGGGAAAGATGAGGGGTCTTTGGGTTTTATGAAAAAACAATGGCCAACTTGCAAATAAGGGAAATGTGGTGGGCTTTTGTTTGAGGTTCCACCAAAATACTCAACTCCACATCCAACCACTCACCCACACTCTATTGGGCCCTCACTCTCCCAAATATTTTGTCCTAATCATATTTTTGGTGTCACGTATGACAAAGATTCAAAAAAAAGTCCTCAAATGTAATATAGATAGATTTGTATAACAAATATATTTATATTGTATGTTCTTGATATATTTATTTGGTTTCTAAGAGTATATACATTATATGAAATATACATTATAATATAATGTATTTATTGGATTATAATATGCAAATATTAATCATGTTACTATGTTGATATTGATATTTTGACATAATATATAATTTGTTATTGATGCATAAAATATTAATCTTTATCGTTTTAATTTACACTTAGCTACTTATAAAACATCAGCATAATATTAAAATTTATTTACTAACCTAGATGAATTTATTAGGAGCGGAAGGAAAAATCAAATAAATTGTGTAGTTTTTTTAAATTATTTTACTGTTGTTGTGAACGGTTATAAACCAGAGCTGGTTAAGATTCTGTGCTATATTAGAGATAGACCCATATCAATGTAGCCCACGTTTGTACTCTCCCTACTTGCCTATAAATAAAGAGCTGAGGGCTACTCCCCCAGTAGTTAATTCATAACACGTTCTCAGCACGAGCTTCTAAAAAATTTTTCCACAAAAATTTTTCGATCTTTGCGAAGGCGAAGGGAGACGGGAGATCCACGCGCGCGGTGCAAGGCTTTCTCAATCGAGCGTCGTCATCCACGTATGGCTTCGTTCAACCGTCGCGATATCCGGAGGACGGATATAGAGGTAAAAATCGCTAAAAACGATGTTTTTATCATACGTATGATTGTTCTACCCTTAAATCTCGCAAGATCGATACGGGGATTGAATATTGCCTAAAAACGACGAATTTGCTCGTCTAAAAATCAATTTCTCCCCCCAACCCCATCGCGACCTTCGGCCATTGCCGTCGCCACGAAACGACCCCCCCGAAGGGGGAGGCTCGGCCTTGCACCGCCGCGAAGCTACCCCCCCCCCCCCCCCGAAAGGCGGGGCGCGGCCTTCCGCCACCGCGAAACCCCCCCGAAGGGGGGGCACGGCCTTGTGCCACCGCAAAGCCCCCCCGAAGGGGGGCTGCGGCCTTGCGACGCCGTGGAGCGGAAACCCCCCCCCCCAACAAAGTTTGGGGGGGCTGCGGCCTTGCGCCGCCGTGGAGCGGAAACCACCACCACCACCACACACACCCCCCCCCCAACGAAGGGGGGGCTGCAGCGTTGAGCCGCCGTGGAGCGGACACACCCCCCCTTCGGGGTTGCTGGAGCGGACACACACCCCCCCGAAGGGGGGGCTACGCCCTTGCGCCACCGCGGAGCGAAACCCACCCCCCCACCCCCACCCCCCACCCCCCGAAGGGGGGGCTGTGCCTTTGCCGCCTCCGCATAGCCCCCCCGTAGGGGGCGGCCCTCTGAGCCCCGCCTCCTGACGCCCCTCCCCGCAGGGGGGCGGCTCCTCTCTTTGCCCCGCCAGGCGGCATTCAATGAGGGGTGGCGGCGGCTAACCCTAGCCGCCGCCCCTCAACCCTATTCTTGGGCCCGAAGCCCATTTTCGAAAAAAAACAGATTGAATCTGCGGGGCTGAAGCCCATAGCCACTTTGCGGGCTTCAGGCCTGCAAACCATATTTTCGGGAAAAAAATAGGGTAAGGGTCACTTTATATCAAAGAAGGCTAAAAATAACCTTTAAGAAGGTACTTGGGGGCTAAAAATTGAATAAAAACTGGCGTTTGGGACACAAAAACTCATGAAAAATCATGATATACGGCTAAAAGGGGATTCCTTGGGGATTTTTGATACTTTTGGGGGATAATTTTAAAAGGAAAACTTTTTTCTTTTTACATAGAACATGGCACATTTGGGCTCTTCTTCAATTCGTTGATTAAACCCAAAAATTTTAACAACCCTTGCATCAAATGATTTCTTTTGAATAATCATCTATACATGCTTTGCATCACTGGCTTATTCTGTGGATATTGTTTGCGTGGTTGTGCATTACATTTAAACTTAATAATTAAGAAGAACCTGCGACCGCTCTGCCGTTAGTCACCTAACCTAACGGTGTATGACGTTGCCCAGTGGTCCAATAATTATTAAGTGATTAAATTCTTTATCCTCATGCGAATATAACTGCCTGCGATGTCTGTGAATGAAAATATCGATGTGCACAATTTTTCTGCATGAATGGCTGAATGCGGTTTTTTGATCGGCTGTTTAAGTCCCACATTTTATTTCCCGCACTTTTCTTTTATTTTTGAGAGAAATTGTAGTGAGGAATTTATGTAAATGTCAAACACAGAAGACCACTTTCCATGGAAACGGAGGCCACAATTGAAGCTGGAGATATTATATGGGACCCACGGGGTTTCCAAAGTTGTATTTTCCTTTTAAGCTTTAAATTGTGTAATATGGACTGTATGGACTTTGGACTCTTTTTATGTGCGACTAGCCGATCCACGCATTTAGCCTTTCATTATATATTGCCTCTGCATGAAAATGTTTCTTTGATTAAAATATTAATTCATGCATATTTGTGCTCTGCTAGATAAATGGCTAAAATTACAAGCGTTGATTTCGAAGTGCTGTATGCATCAGGTAGAAACTATCTGAGCTGTCAGCTAGATGTAAAGTTTCACCTGCGGGCAAAGTCCATCATTGCTGCTGTAACAGAAAAAGAAAATGTTAGCGATATTAGAAAAGGCACAAGCCATTATCTATATTCGCCGCCATGTGGACAAGACCTTAAAGGCCGAGTACCTTACGGTCGAAGATTCACTTGAGCTATGGACCGCCTTTGAGGATAGATATAAACATCAAAGAGATGTTATACTCCCAAGGGCACGATATGAGTGGGAGAACCTGAGACTGTAGGACTTTAAGTCCATTGCTGAGTACAACTCAGCACTTTTTAGCATCACCTCACGCCTGAAGTTGTGTGGTGAGAAAGTCTCAGAAGATCACATGCTGAAAAAGACGTATATGTCTTTCCATGAAAAAGATGCGATACTTATGCAGCAATACCGTGAACGCAGGTTCACCAAGTATTCTGAGCTGCTGTCATGTTTACTCATGGCCGAACAAAACAGAGAGCTTCTTCTCGCCACTCACAACATGCGCCCTCCTGGCACTGCCCCTCTACCAGAAGCTCACCATACCTCTTCCTTAAAAAAGAAGAGAGATAATAAAAGAAAAGAAAGACCACAGAAAGGGGGACAACACAAAAGAGCCAAGGGCCAAGCACAGCATCGAAAGAATGAAGGGAAGCGCAAGTTCACCTGACGCAGAAATGACAACAAGAAAAATGATGCACCTCCACCCAAGAGGGGTTGGAAAGACCATTGTCACAATTGTGGCATGAAAGGCCACTAGTCCAGAGTGTGCCGGACCCCACTGCATCTCCAGGAGCTGTATAAACAAAGCAAGAAAAAGAATGCTGAAACAAACCTGGTGGCTGCAAATAATGCAGTCAAGTTCACATCAAAAGACTTCGAATCGGAGGACATGCTTGATTAGCCTACTACATTTATCTTAGCATTTTATTTTCAGAACAATCTATCTTATGAGAGCTTTTTATGTAATTTGATTTCCTTTGAATAAATTTAGTTTTTGAAGGCAAATGTTTTACTCTTCTTTTTAGATGGAATGCTCTCATGACTGCTTGGTAGACAGTGCTTCGACACATATGATCCTTCAGCATAAATGCTACTTTCATAGCATTATACCGTATAAGAGCCCTGTAAATACAATTTCAAGCCATCGGATATAATTGAAGGTTCTGTAAATGCAACCTTGTTGCTCCCCAAAGGAACAGAAATCAAAATTAAAGATGCATCATACTCTCCGAATTCCAAGCGAAACTTACTAAGTTTCAAAGATATCCGTCTGAACGGATTCCACTTGGAAACAGCAAATGTAAAAGAGAATGAATTACTGTATGTAACGTATCAAGAAAATGGAATAAAAACCATACTTGAACGGTTTAAGAGCCTCTCATCGAGCCTCTACCATACAAAGATTCGGAGAGAGGAAGCTAACTCAACGGAGCACCTGAAGTGCCCAACATCAGCCAAATTTTTTACTTTGGCATGAAAGACTTGGCCACCCTGGATCTGTGATGATGCACCGCATCTTATCACAATCTCATGGGCATAACCTGAAGAACCAGAAGATTCTTCAGAAGGGAGAATTCCCTTGTGTATCCTGCTTCAAGTGTAAATTAATAACAAGGCCATCACCACTTAAAGTGGATATCGAATCTCCAAGCTTTCTTGAAAGAATACACGGAGACATATGTGGACCCATCCACCCCCTAGTGGGCCTTTTCGGTACTTCATGGTACTGATAGATGTATCTTTGAAATATTCGTATGTGTGTCTACTATCGACCCACAACTTAGCTTTTCCAAAGTTTCTGGTACAAATTATAAAGTTGCGGGCGCATTTTCCAGACAACCAAATAAAGAAAATACGTCTAGATAATGTGGAGGAATTCACCTCCCAGTCATTTCAAGAATACGGCCAGGCAACGGGAATAGAAATTGAACATACAGTGCCGCATGTTCACACCCAGAACGGGTTAGCTGAGTCGCTAATTAAAAGACTCCAATGGATTGCACGTCCATTGCTAATGAAATCCCAGTTGCCGGTGGATGCATGGGGACATGCAATTCTGCATGCTGCATCATTAATAAAAATAAGACCCTCAGGAGGTCAAAGTCTCTCTCCAATGCAACTTGCATATGGAACGCCGCCATACATTTCTCATATGAGAATCTTCGGCTGCGCAGTTTATATACCCATCGCACCACCCAGAGGACCAAGATGGGCCCTCAACGTTGCTTAGGTATTTATGTAGGGTTTGACTCACCCTCCATTACAAGATACCTAGAACCCCAAACCGGGGACGCTTTTAAGGCACGTCTTGAAGACTGTGACTTTGATGAGACATATTTCCCCAAAATGGACCTAGACATTGAAAAGTCTAGCGCGAAGCAAATGTTAACGTGGGATACAAAAAGCTTGACCCACTATGATCTGGTAACAAAACAATGTGATGATGAGATCCTGAAGATCTTACACATCCAGAACACCGTTCATAGATTACCGGACTCATTTACTGACAACCAGAAGATTGTCATATCACACATCCCTACTACAAATACTCCAGCCAGGATTGGCATCCCAAAGGATGTATGCAATCCCCCAGCAGTAGAAGTGGCTGCACCTCAACAGAAAAGAGGCAGACCACCAGGCTCCAAGGATAAAAATCCAAGAAAAAGAAAAATATCCGAAGACCTTGGGACGATGCCCCCACAGAGAAACGAGCTCGTGTCCATACCCTCTCCCCTCCCGGAATCCACTGCAGAGGAACTGCCGGGAGAAACTGTAATATCATTAAATTATGTACGTACATGGGAGGTATGGGACAGAAAGAGTACAGTTGTCGACGATGACTTCACTTTTCACATTGCTATTCACGTCGTCGAAAGCGACGATGATCATGATCCACATTCCGTTGCTGAACGCAAACGTAGAAATGACTGGCCAAAGTAGAATCAGGCGATAGAAGCCGAGCTGGACTAACTTCAGAAACACAAAGTCTTTGGGCAAATAGTCCATACACCTATTGGTGTCAAACCTGTGGGATACAAATGGGTATTCGTAAGAAAAAGAAATGAAAATAATGAGATTGCACGCTAAAAAGCTAGACTTGTAGCACAAGGATTTTCCTAAAGACCGGGTATTGACTATGACGAAACATACTCACCGGTCATGGATGCGATCACCTTCAGATTCCTGATAAGCTTAACAGCAAGGGAAGGCCTAGATATGCATCTAATGGATGTTGTGACTGCATATCTATACGGTAATCTCGACAATGAGATATACATGAAACATCCTGATGGCTTCTCAATGCCTGCTGAATAAAAGGTAGACCTCGGGACGTCTACTCTGTTAAGCTGCAGAGATCATTATATGGTCTCAAACAATCATGAAGGATGTGGTATAACAGACTCAGTGAATTCCTTGTTAAACAAGGATTCAATAACAATGAAGTCTGCCCTTATATCTGTTGGGGTTTTGGCGGACCCCCAGAGCTCGGATCCGTATCCGTCCTAAGTCGGACGGACCACAGAGGCACAAAAGCGCAGCGGAAAACCAGAAATCAAAATTTCTACACTAGCTAAACTATTTAGCTAGGCTCTGGGGAGCCAGAACCTAGCCCGATCTATGCCAACTTGGGGTGGATCTGACCACCCCAAGAAGGATCTACACTAAAGCGACTAATAAAATCTACACTAAAAATGCTTAACCACATACCCGGAATCTTGGCCCTGGGGCAGGCAAGATGTACCGCACCGTCTTGAGAAGCTCCTCGTAGCCGAGCCGCGTTGACTCGATCTGCCTGAGCCGCCTCGCACCCTCGCACCGATCCGCCCGAGCTGCTTTCGCCTCCGAGCCGATCACACGCGGTAGAAAGTTTCACTTGAGAAGAAACCCGCGTCTTAGACGTCCGGATCAGATCCAAACCCCCTTTGTAGTCGTGCTAGGACTACTCCGGAGAACAGGAAAATAGAGAGAGAGTTTAGTCGCGGATCGAGCTTGCTCTAAAATTCTGGAGCTACTCGATCGTTGACTGGTGTGTGTTTCAACGAGGAGAGTGCACCCCTATTTATATAGGGAGTGAGCACTCACTCACTCGTTGCGGGCAATGTGGGACATTCCGCATGAAGAGGGAAAATCAATTAAGCCATTTGGCTTAATTTCAACTTTAAAGTTAGCCTTTCATAAAGTCAAACTTTAACTAATTAATTCTCCTTGCATACTAAACTTCAGACACCAAACAAGCTATCAATCAGAAGAGCTTGGAATGGTGAACGCGTAGGAACTGACGGTGACGAATTTCGACTTCGTTTGACCCCTCAAACAATTGCTCAAAGTTTAGCAATTTCTCAAAATTCGTAGCCGTCATTAGGGGTTTCAAAAAACCCTAATTTGACTTAAGTTGCGGGCGCCCGCTAAGCCTAGCGGGCGCGCCCGCCCAAGGGGACCGGGCGGGCTGCGCGCGCCCGCTGCCGCAGCGGGCCGCGCGCTGCATCAGCGGGCGCTGCCAGCGGGCCGTGCGGGCGCCCCCGCCGCTGCACACAGCGGGCCGCGCCCGCTGTGCAGCGGGCGTGCGCCCGTTGCAGCAAGCGGGCTGCGCCCGTTGTCTTTGTTCATGGGCCCTTTTGGCCCAGTGGGTCTAACCCACTTCCCCTTGAACTGTTTCTGGGCTCGTTTGAGCTCCGATTTGGACGCGGTTTGAACCTGTGTTTAGACCGGGACGATCCCGTCATCCAGGTAACCCTTTCCAACTTGTTTGTTCCTACTAAATCCGTCGTAACCAATTTACAACACGTTTAGTCAAAGTTTGCATCTAATGCAACGTTTTGTCCCTATTGCTTAATGCGACTAATATTCACAACCGCTTTGTGAATATTCAATATCATCAAATGATATTTCTCTCTATTCTATATTCCTATTACTAAGACACGAACACTACTCGGTGTGAGACCCTACAGCCTGACCTTACTACAGGTTGGGGCTCGAAACCCCTAGACGACGGTCACTACGAGCAGTAGCTGTCGTCCCTGTTTCAGAGTCATCATAACGTGATCGACCCTTTGACAAAAGTATCATAGGGTTTGCATTGGCTGTGTCAGTGATGAATGCCGTTAGCTAAAATCCCTTCGTCAAGACTGTGTTATTGTTGGCCTAGGGTATGGTTTTCTGTCAACCCTATTAGACAACATTGGTCAGTATACGGCGGTCTTTATTGTATACACGTTGTACTACTTGCAACGTACCCCGGCCGAGGATTAACATAAAGACCGTACTGAGCCTGTAACACTAACTTCCCTTTAATGGAAGTGACGAATCCCATCTTAGTCACTTACTTACCTCGAGAGCTTCAGGTGCAACCCAACCTAAGATCTTTCATCAGGACTTGTCCTCGAAGCTAGATCATGGGTCTAAGCTACACCGTTCGCTCACAGGTTGGTACAGATGACTTCAGGTCTTAAGGATCAACTAACCTATCATCACCCTAGAGTTATTAAAGACAGATTATTAAAGTTAACCATTTAACAACTCTAACTTGGTCGTTCAGTGAACTCATTCCCCAATGAGCACCTGTGTCTCGTCTCCGACTTCACCAAGTCGAATGACTATGAGATCACCATTACCCTAAGGTAAGACGAAGACACAGTGATCTATCCGATGTGTCGATATCCAGTTCTCGACACATCTATGATCACGAACCGTTTAAGACTTACGTTTCTATTCGGTCGCTTACTTACTCATAATCGAGATCTCATCTAGATATGTAAGGACCTAACTATAAGTCTATGGATATTATCTAAGTATATTAATACAAATGATTTTATACTTAGAATAATACGTACCATATACGGTATGAACAAGACGTATAATCAAGATAAATTGCCTTATGGGCATATATCTTCCTACATCTCCCACTTGCACTTAGGCTATTTATCTCGGTATCTCATACCGTTATAGCATATCAGTCACTTTGACATTTGATATGGCAAACCTAAGAATGGTTCTACTAACAAGTATCTACAACGAATTTTAATGGATTGAAATTACATCTCTTGATCACACAGGGTTGATCCTTTGGAAAAATGATCTGGATCAATTTTCCTAACTTTGTATAGCTAACAGTTAGCTTATACGATTTAGATGTGGGGTCTAACATTTCCGTAAGTCAGTTCTAGCTCACTCCACTTTATTGTGTCAATATGTCAAGTACATATTTGACACCCTAAGTCTCTATATATATACGATTAAATCAAAACAATTTTGACTTAATGATTTATATAGAAGATTCATTAAAGTGAAATATCCTTTTTACTTAGTCCGAAAAACGGAACTAAGTATATGAGCTCGCTCCCACTGACTTTAAGAATTACCTGGTTAAATTACTGCAACATAATATCTAAATCATATTTAGATTTATGTGCAAAAATAACCATTTGGTAAGTGCCTCAGATGGAATGCACAAGTGTCAGGTTCGGTTTGACGAATGAGTCAAGTCAAGATCGTTTTAAGGAATCTTGACATTGACTCGTTCAATCAAAACGTCCTACACTGTACTTATTCCTTTAACCACATTTAGTATTAACTCTTTTAATAACTAAATGCAGTTCATCAAGAATTAATCTTGATATGCGTATTATTGTGATCGCACACAATTTATACGCCCCCTGGAACCTATACTTAACTACTGATTGACTTTTAACATTAAGTCAGCTCCAAAAACAATATTATCGAAGCTATGCATTATTATTCGCAACCATCACAGAAAAAAAAGCCACATCCACAGAATTTAAGCCGATTCAATTTCAATTGCAACAAACGAGACATCCATTCCAAAACAACGGGTTCATGAAAAGAACCTTAACTTGTTTATCAAAAATAAACCTTGAGTGCAAAGCACTCATGCATTGTTTTCGACCTTTAAAGATGATACAATTTTATTCAAGTAAGAAAAATATCATCTCCATCATGGTCATCGTCTCCAGAAGTCTTTGAAACGGTCCCAGCAGCAACTGTTGCTTTGATTGCCGACCGATCTCCGTACTTCTCCAATCTCCGGTTCATATCAGCCACCTGTATACATTACACAGATGTCTATAAGTATCTCATACTATATGAATGGAAATAATTGCATTTAATCGAATTTAATTTGTACCTGAGGTAGAGGCATCAGTATGCCCCTTCTTCTTCTCTGCAAGATAAATCTTACAGTTCCTCTTCCAGTGGCCAACCTTGTGGCAATGGAAGCACTCAGATTTCGACGGGGCCCCTTTATTCTTCTTCTTCCCATTCTTAGCCTTCGCAGGTTGTGGGACCTGCCTCTTCTTTCCTTTGCCTTTCGGCTGGTCGGAAGTAGCAGAGCCAACAACCAGTGCAGTCGGCTTCTTCTCAATTTCCTCAAACTGCCGGAGCATATTGAGGAGACCAGGAAGATCCGTCTCAAGGCTGTTCATTATAAAGCCAGTTATAAAGGGCTTAAACTCGGGAGTTAAAGACTTTAGGATAATATCCGTGGACATCTCATTGTCCAGGATAAATCCTAACTGGGCAGCGTCCTCTACGTACCCGATCATCTTGATAACATGATCTTGTACGGGCCCTGTCGTCATCTTTGTGCCCCAGAGGTTGCTAGTAGCTTCGAACTTGGCAGCTCTGGATCGCTTGCCATACAACTCTTGTGCATTAAGGAGTATGCTCTGAACATCCATATGTTCATGCTTCCTTTGCAGTTCGTTGGTCATCGAAGCTAGAGTAAGGCACCTTGCCTTCTCTGCATCCCTCTGGTACAACTTAAAGGCTTCTTTCTCTTCGTGGGTCGAATCATCATCGGGCTTCTCCGGAGCGTCCTCGAACAATATGTATCCAATCCCAGCTAGGGAAAGGACCAACTTAATGTTCCTAAGCCAGTCTTTGTAGTTGGTTCCATCCAGCACGTTCTTTTCTACCATGTATTTTAGACCTGAGTCCATTCTGCATTTTATAGATACTTTAGTTAGTATATGTTCGTAGTATAGTTTTAATGGTTTTAATAAAACTATATTCTCCCACGACGTCCTCTGGCTCCACGTCGGCAGGCAGGTCAGTCTCCTCCACGTACTCTGGCTCAATCCCTGACGTACAGCACCAAAAGAAGGAACTGTACGTCAGGCAAGGTCTATAAGAAAAGATTAGACCAAGCTACAAGTGTACCATTTACTTACAACGTTTTACTGGTTGATTAACATGCTGAGTTTTTAACAACAGAAAGAAACACAACATGCAAGTAAACAAGACAAGTAGTAGTCACAGCGAGTGCTATGGACTACGGGACTAGCCTACAGGTGTCAAGACAGAATGGAATACGGAAGCCAGACAAGACAAGACATGACATGACATGAAAGGGTTCACGCCTGTTCAGTTCGAGGGGGATTAATCCCTCTTGCCGCTTGCACGCTCAACCCTACCCCATAACCCTAAGAATCATGACAAGACATGGGATCACTTGCTCTAGCTTGACAAGTGCCCAATTGCTCCCTGAGCTGTGTATCGGTACATGGGATCACCTGCTCTAGCTTGACAGGTGCCCAATTGCCCATCGGGCTGTGAACTAGTACAAGGGATCACTCGCTCTGGCTTGGCGAGTGCCCTATTGCCCAGCGGGCTGTGCAGACAGAAAGGAACAAGACACGACAAAACAGGAGGGGTTGTACTAGGGTGTCCACAACTCACGCACACGCATGTCAATCCTATGATGTCAAAAATTGTTGTTGTTGGACTCAGATTTCGTTGTCAAATCTGAGCCATCAAAGGCGTCCCGGACGCTATCATTTCACGTTCGGTTCTCATTGTTCAAGACTAACAGTTCTAGCAAAACTAAGGCCTAAACACGGCCAAGAACGCAAGTGATACACTTGCCTGTGGTGGCGAGCGCATCGTCTCCCTGGTACGCCTCGTCCAAACGTCTCGTCGGCGGAAAAGTGTCTGAAAATCGTGACACGGCGACGGTGTCAGATCACGATTCATTAATCCTATTAGGGTTGTGTCTAGGTTATCGGGACTATCCTAATCAATCCAAAAATCACATTTTTAACGTAATTAACCTAATCGACGATCTATCCTATCTGCACATGCATAATGTCCATTCGTCGATTTCTACGGTTTGCACAACATTTTAAAGATCAGCGGAAAATAAATTTAGTTTGATTAGGTTGCCGATTTTATTTAGGGTTTGATCATCTATTGTGGGGGTTACTACGAATTTAGGGCACCAACCTGTTTTTGACGTTTGCACGAAGATCCGGCGTCAAATCTGAAAAGGGGTGGAAGCTTTACGTCGTCCGGAAATTCCCAAGCCGCGGGTAGCGCAGCGAGAAACGTTGATCACCGGTGGTGGTGAAGATTTCAGCGTCTCCCGGTGTCGTTGCTGATGGATCTGAGATGGAGAACTCCATGCTAGAGCAAAAGAAAGGGAAATGAGAGAAGATGGGGAAAGCTTTAGGGAAGATGGAAGGCGCAAGGATGGAGGAACGAGCAAGGGAAGGACGTGAGTGGTAGGGGAGTATGATTGGGGAAGATGGAGACTGAATTCTATCAGGAGAAATGAAGAAAGAAGCCCCGTTTAAATAAGAAAAGAAACGGCGGCTGGCACAAAAATTAGGGTTTCGGGGTCAACTAGTTGGTCAGAGAAGGGCGGTCGACCGACTAGTTTGGAAACTAGTCGATCGGTCGTATAACTGTGACCGACTAAAACCCAAACCGAGAACAGGGTTGTTGTAAAATTTATAAAGTTAGTCGGTCTGTGAAGGCTCGTCGACCGACTAGTTTGCAACCTAGTCGGTCGGCCAGTGTTCATAGACCGACTAAAGGGTGAAAATGGTCAACAAGATATTTTGAAGATTAGTCGGTCAGAGAAGGATACCTAACCGACTAGTTCGTCAACTAGTCGGTCGGTTTTCGTTCTTTGATCGACTAACGGTAAACAGTAACCTGATGCGAAAAATGATCTCTGTACTTAGTCGGTCTGCGAAGAAGTGTTGACCGACTAGTTCGATAACTAGTCGGTCGGTGGTTGAACTTAGACCGACTAAGTGTAAACAGTAACTCAAGGGAAAAAGGCTGACAAAAACTAGTCGGTCCATGAGGAGTTGTTGACCGACTAGATGGACATCTAGTCGGTCGGTTCCTCAACGTGAACCGGCTAACTTGCACATGAAGTCGCAAAAATGAAGCGGGAAGCTTCGGGATGATTCTAATGAGTTCCAAGAGTGATCCTATACTAAGATGTGAGCGCGGAGAAGTAAAGAAAGAAGACGAACAATTGCATATATATATATTAATAATATTCATCATACAAAAACCAGCCGTTACATATATGTTCGTAGTATAGTTTTAATGGTTTTAATAAAACTATATTCTCCCACTAAATTTATTAAAGCCATTATAATAAACAATTTATTATAAAATAACATTTGTGAGAGAGGGATCCGACTTCCCTGAGTCTGACAACCTTGAGTGTATCTCAACAAGTTGTCCGACTCTGCAGTCGGTAGACGAACTCGTCGTCAATCATATTTACTATGATTCCCTATCGATTTTACCCCTAGTCATTTGTGATCATGAGTGTACTCAACCGGATCACAATGGCTAGCCTAGTCGGACCCTTGTTTTCGTGTCTAGCCTGACTTGCCCCTTTGCTCGGTGTATGCACGACGCGCCGGTTTGGGTCAGGTCTTAGACTACATTCTTGGTTAGACTTACGCCGAAGCTCGAGGGATGAGACAACGGTTTCAGTCAGGTTAAGATGTCAATCAAGAAATCGGTTTCTATAAGATTGACATGTCACGGCTTGAGTGTAGCTCAACAACCGAAACATGTTTCTTACAGTTGCCAACTCCTAAAACAAGGAGGGCTACGATTTATCTTGAACAAGATTATTATCGTATTGACTTAGGTATAGTCGATGGACTTACATAGTCATGAATCGACTCCTTGCGGTCCAGCGGACGCGGCCAGGGAATTGACTAAGCCAGGACCACTTGTTACCCAGTCTAGCTAGGTTGGTCCAAAAACTTTAGCCAAGCACATTGACCGACATCATGATCCATTGAAGGAGTTGTCATCAATTTTATGTTTTCCAAACAACTAAATGGCTTTTAATTAAGAGAACTAGTTAATCCTTATCAACTAGTGGATCCTAAAATTCAAAATTTTTCGGATTGGTTGAACAGCTTTTATTAAGTCCTTATCAACTATAAGGTTCTTCGTTCAACTTGCTACCCCAATCTAATTAGGATTTTAATAAAACAATTCAACATTGTCTTTTATGAAAATCATTAATTAAACGTTTTAATGAAATGATTTACAAACAAAGGGACTACCCTAATCTGGTATTAGGTTCGAATGTTGTTTTGTTTTATCAAACATAGCATGTCACTAATTAAAATTTCATCTCATAAAATTTTAAACATTTAATGGCTAACCTAATAAGGTTCACATGTCCATTAAAAAAGAAACAACTAATTTATCAACATAAATAAAATTTTCATTTTGTGACATACATGAGCATTTGCAAGTTTAAAATTATCTACATAATAAAAACATGCAAATCTAAATTTTAACACTTAAAATTAAAGATTAAAATTTAAAGCCTCCATAAAAAATTTCATCGCATAAAACTAGGTCGTATAAAATTATCAAATAATTTTTAAACCTAGGCTTTAAAAATTTTTAACCTTATTTCTAAAATTAAAATATCACATAATAATTTTAGAAACATCTATGTAATAAAAAGAAATTAATTTATGTTTCATCTCATGAAAATAAAACATTTCTATTATTTACATATTTTAAAACAATTTTAAAACTCTTTTAAAATCTTTTAGAAATCCTTTTAGAAGCTTTCAAATAAAGTTTAAAGATTTCTAGCCTTTATGTAACTAAAGAAAACTTTTAGATTTCAAAAATAAAAAATTTTCTATAAAGTTTACATAAACTTTAAATACCCCAAAAAAAAAATTTTATATCTCATAAAAAATTTATAAAGTATTTAAATATTGGAGACCTATTTAAAATTTATCGCATAAAGTAAAATAGTCCCAAAAAAAATTTCTGTGTTGCAAAAACAATTTTTAAAACACAAAACAATTTTTTTTTAAAACTATTTAAAACATAAAGCTAAAATAGTTTGTACATGTAAAACAAGCATTTTTAAAGATTAAAAAAGTCGCTATAGTAGATCTATAGCATAACCGTGGCTCTGATACCACTGTTGGGGTTTTGGCGGACCCCCAGAGCTCGGATCCGTATCCGTCCTAAGTCGGACGGACCACGGAGGCACAAAAGCGCAGCGGAAAACCAGAAATCAAAATTTCTACACTAGCTAAACTATTTAGCTAGGCTCTGGGGAGCCAGAACCTAGCCCGATCTATGCCAACTTGGGGTGGATCTGACCACCCCAAGAAGGATCTACACTAAAGCGACTAATAAAATCTACACTAAAAATGCTTAACCACATACCCGGAATCTTGGCCCTGGGGCAGGCAAGATGTACCGCACCGTCTTGAGAAGCTCCTCGTAGCCGAGCCGCGTTGACTCGATCTGCCTGAGCCGCCTCGCACCCTCGCACCGATCCGCCCGAGCTGCTTTCGCCTCCGAGCCGATCACACGCGGTAGAAAGTTTCACTTGAGAAGAAACCCGCGTCTTAGACGTCCGGATCAGATCCAAACCCCCTTTGTAGTCGTGCTAGGACTACTCCGGAGAACAGGAAAATAGAGAGAGAGTTTAGTCGCGGATCGAGCTTGCTCTAAAATTCTGGAGCTACTCGATCGTTGACTGGTGTGTGTTTCAACGAGGAGAGTGCACCCCTATTTATATAGGGAGTGAGCACTCACTCACTCGTTGCGGGCAATGTGGGACATTCCGCATGAAGAGGGAAAATCAATTAAGCCATTTGGCTTAATTTCAACTTTAAAGTTAGCCTTTCATAAAGTCAAACTTTAACTAATTAATTCTCCTTGCATACTAAACTTCAGACACCAAACAAGCTATCAATCAGAAGAGCTTGGAATGGTGAACGCGTAGGAACTGACGGTGACGAATTTCGACTTCGTTTGACCCCTCAAACAATTGCTCAAAGTTTAGCAATTTCTCAAAATTCGTAGCCGTCATTAGGGGTTTCAAAAAACCCTAATTTGACTTAAGTTGCGGGCGCGCCCGCTAAGCCTAGCGGGCGCGCCCGCCCAAGGGGACCGGGCGGGCTGCGCGCGCCCGCTGCCGCAGCGGGCCGCCGCCCGCTGCATCAGCGGGCGCCGGCCCGCTGCATCAGCGGGCGCCGGCCCGCTGCGGCAGCGGGCGCCCGCCCGCCCGCTGCACACAGCGGGCCAAGCCCGCTGCTGCAGCGGGCCGCGCCCGCTGTGCAGCGGGCGTGCGCCCGTTGCAGCAAGCGGGCTGCGCCCGTTGTCTTTGTTCATGGGCCCTTTTGGCCCAGTGGGTCTAACCCACTTCCCCTTGAACTGTTTCTGGGCTCGTTTGAGCTCCGATTTGGACGCGGTTTGAACCTGTGTTTAGACCGGGACGATCCCGTCATCCAGGTAACCCTTTCCAACTTGTTTGTTCCTACTAAATCCGTCGTAACCAATTTACAACACGTTTAGTCAAAGTTTGCATCTAATGCAACGTTTTGTCCCTATTGCTTAATGCGACTAATATTCACAACCGCTTTGTGAATATTCAATATCATCAAATGATATTTCTCTCTATTCTATATTCCTATTACTAAGACACGAACACTACTCGGTGTGAGACCCTACAGCCTGACCTTACTACAGGTTGGGGCTCGAAACCCCTAGACGACGGTCACTACGAGCAGTAGCTGTCGTCCCTGTTTCAGAGTCATCATAACGTGATCGACCCTTTGACAAAAGTATCATAGGGTTTGCATTGGCTGTGTCAGTGATGAATGCCGTTAGCTAAAATCCCTTCGTCAAGACTGTGTTATTGTTGGCCTAGGGTATGGTTTTCTGTCAACCCTATTAGACAACATTGGTCAGTATACGGCGGTCTTTATTGTATACACGTTGTACTACTTGCAACGTACCCCGGCCGAGGATTAACATAAAGACCGTACTGAGCCTGTAACACTAACTTCCCTTTAATGGAAGTGACGAATCCCATCTTAGTCACTTACTTACCTCGAGAGCTTCAGGTGCAACCCAACCTAAGATCTTTCATCAGGACTTGTCCTCGAAGCTAGATCATGGGTCTAAGCTACACCGTTCGCTCACAGGTTGGTACAGATGACTTCAGGTCTTAAGGATCAACTAACCTATCATCACCCTAGAGTTATTAAAGACAGATTATTAAAGTTAACCATTTAACAACTCTAACTTGGTCGTTCAGTGAACTCATTCCCCAATGAGCACCTGTGTCTCGTCTCCGACTTCACCAAGTCGAATGACTATGAGATCACCATTACCCTAAGGTAAGACGAAGACACAGTGATCTATCCGATGTGTCGATATCCAGTTCTCGACACATCTATGATCACGAACCGTTTAAGACTTACGTTTCTATTCGGTCGCTTACTTACTCATAATCGAGATCTCATCTAGATATGTAAGGACCTAACTATAAGTCTATGGATATTATCTAAGTATATTAATATAAATGATTGTATACTTAGAATAATACGTACCATATACGGTATGAACAAGACGTATAATCAAGATAAATTGCCTTATGGGCATATATCTTCCTACAATATCTTCATAAGAACAAAGGAAAAAAGGATTCATAATAATCGATGTCTACGTAGACGATTTGAATCTCATTAGATCTCCTGAAGAGATCGTTGAGATATCTATAAGCCTAACAAAAGAATTCGAAATGAAAGACCTAGGCAAAACGAAATTCTGCCTTGGCTTACAGATTGAACATCTAAAAGATGCAATCCTATTACATCAAACCACATACACAAAGAAAATGTTGCAAAGATTCCATATGGACCAATGTCATCCACTTAGTACACCTATTGTGGTACGATCTCTGGATGCACATAAAGACCCCTTCCGGCCGCTGGAAGAGTGGGAGGATATACTTGGTCCAGAAGTCCCTTATCTAAGTACCATCAGAGCACTTCTATATCTGGCAAACTGCACGCGTCCCGACATAGCGTTCGCAGTAAATTTGCTAGCCAGATACAGTGCAGTGCCCACACAGCGTCACTAGACCGGAGTTAAGCACCTTCTGCGCTATCTCCAAGGGTCTACAGATCTGGGACTCTTCTACAAAAATGGAACATCCTCTACACTTGCTGGATATGCTGATGCAGGTTATTTGTCTGATCCCTACAATGCAAAGTCGCAGACAGGGTATGTGTTTACATATAGAGGGACATCCATTTCCTGGAGATCCATCAAGCAAACCTTGACGGCGACCTCATCCAATCACTCAGAGATTATTACCATCCATGAAGCAAGTAGAGAATGCGTATGGCTACGCTCAGTTGTTCACCACATCCTGTCAACTACCGGGCTGAAGACTGGAGATCTCGAACCTACTACAATATTCGAGGACAATGCTGCTTGCATAGCTCAGCTACGAGGTGGCTTCATCAAAGGCGACAGAGCAAAACACATTTCACCAAAGTTCTTCTGGACGCACGAGCTACAAAGAGATGACAAGATCGACATCAGACAAGTGCAATCATGTGACAATTTGGCAGACTTGTTCAATAAAGCCCTTCCTACTGCTACCTTTAGGAAGTTTGTACAGAAGATTGGAATGAGACGCCTAAGAGATCTAAAAGCTTGAGAGCTTGTACAGATCAGGGGGAGTTAGGGAGAGTTTGTACTCTTTTCCCATAACTATGGTTTTTTCCACAGGGTTTTCCATAGCTAAAGGTTTTAACGAGGCAAATCTAACCAACTCTGGATGCCGAAGTATCCACCCAATGTGAGACTCTTTTGCGCTCAGAATCCCGAAGTATTCACATGCAGAGTGCACTCCTATGGCTGAATAAGGGGGAGTGTTGTGAACGGTTATAAACCGGAGTTGGTTAAGATTCTGGGCTATCTTAAAGATAGACCCATATCAATGTAGCCCACGTTTGTATTCTTCCTACTTGACTATAAATAATGAGCTGGGTGCTCATTCCCAGGTAGTTGATTCATAACAACTGTACATTTTTAAAAAGATTTTTATTGTTGGCCCCGTGTTTGTAAAAAATATGGTCCGCACCTGTTTTTTGATTGTCACATAGTGAAAGTATCCTCGAATAGTGATCGATGGGGATCAATCTCACAGAATTAATTATACATCTGTTTTTTGTAAGGCATAGTCCAAAAATGTGTATAGCTCTTCCAGAAGGAGTTTGAAATTCAAACTATTTACGACCAAGAGATTTTTTTTTTCTTATACAGTTCGCCCTTTGAACATATCCGTGCTTTGTATTAACGAATGGTTAAGAATTATTTGAAAAGAGATTGAGCCTCGCAAGAAAGCAAACAGTTTTTTTAACGTCTTCTTCCTTGAGATGATTCAAAGTATCAAACTGTATCTCATAAGAAAGCAAATAGTTTTTTTAAACTTTTACACAATATTCTCAGAAAACTGGATCCAAAACCCGTGTAAAAACTAATTTCTTTTATTCTGCGCTTGCGTTCACTCTTGTGATAGCTTGCTACCAATAATTGAGGATGACCGTCCAACTCCAAGTTGCTGTTGCTGCATTACATCCCATTAACCTTCACTCTCGACTACCGTTTTAATTAACAGCAACATTAATCATTAACAATAGTAATAATAATAATAATGCTCAATCCATTTCCATCCACCCAATTATAATAATAACAATAAATAATAAATAATAAAATTGCAAGCCATGAATTATGGGAGAGGATGAGCAAGGTTTTCGTTCCAACCCCACCAACTCGAGTTGTCACCTTCCCTGTCCCCAGCTTGCTTCGCTTCGCTTGCTGTCTGGTCCCACTTCCACGTCCTCCACATGATCCGCATTCATTCATTGATTGCTGCCGCAACCGGCGGAGATTAGTTTCCCCGGTTTGAATGCCATTTCCCCGGCTCCGTCTTCGGCTCCCTGCAACTTTGGGCCGCCCTCTCATCTAAGCCCGCAAAGCCCACGGTTTCGGCCCGAAGGCCTTCACGTGTGTGTGTGTCTGGCTGTTAGGCTTCTTCATTTAAAACATCGGCTCATAATAAGTCCGTAAAGTAAACATATTCAGCCTGAGAAATTAGCGTGATTTCTTTTCTCCGCTTTAGAGAGTAGAGTGCGGGAAACATTCATCTTGATTCTTATTTAATTCAATAAAATAAAATAAAAATAAAACAACACGGCATTTTACGTTATTTTATTCTTATTTTTTAAACAAGAACACAGAAAGCTAGAGGGTACACAGACAGGACCACGGGGACAGCAGGGTGGTGCGGTAACATGCAAGGAGCGCCACCGCTGAGTTGGCAGACGAATATCCCCGCCCCCACCAGGGCCCCACCCTGCTCGCTGACGTGGGCCCGCCCCGCGCCGCAGCGGTCTACGGTCCACGTGTCGAGACGCCATTCGCATAACAGGAATCAGACTTCATGCAGCCAATGCGAAACATCCACGTAAACCCCCGAGGGTTTCGTGCTGTCCAAAACGATACAGCTAGGTCACAGGGTGTTTTCTGCACCAAAAAAAGAGAAAAACATATTCAAGCAAGTTGGTTTGGGTGGCACGTCTCGATGATTATATCTTTGCCCCCACCAACACATCACTGTGTTCAGTCTCAGCAAGAAACTCATCTAGAGAGAAGGGTAGAGAGAGAGAGATAGAGAGAGGCTCTTGTTTTCTCTCAAGTACTTGAGTATCTTTAGCAATCGTTATATATAATTTGTAAGCTTAATTACCAACGTCCTAAGAGACATCAAGAGAAGAAGATGGGTTACTGGAAAACCAAGGTCCTTCCCAAGATCAAGAAGGTGTTTGCCACCAAGAAGGCTGAGGACGCCCCAAAGCCCGCCGAGGAGACCAAAGTGAGTATCTTACACTACTTAATCCATTCATTTAACAAAGCTCGTGGCCTGGTCCTAACCCTAGATCCTTTTGTACATATAGGAGGAAAGCAGCAGCGCGGCGAAGGAGGTGGTGGTGGGAGGAGGAGAGGAGAAGAAAGAGGAGGTGGTGAAGGTTGAAGAGGAGGCCGCGAGCACGGCGGCGGCGGCAGAGGTAATAGAGGTCGAGGCTCCCAAGGCCTGAGTGGGAGTGTTGATGCAAAAATGATGATGATGGAGTACCCGTGGATTAATATTTGTATGTGATAATTAAGTTTGGGGTGTCATGCTGCATGTGTAAATTGATTTCTTCTTTACTCTTTTGTTCCTCTGCTTAATTTTTAGTCTGGATTATTAATTTATTGTTTGTATCTTTCATTTATATGTGAAGGGTTAAACAAATATGTGTGATTTGGCTGCCTGTGTCCAATATTTTTGTCTAGTGTCTTTTTATTATTATCTTTTTTATGGTTTCTAATTAATTAACACATACTACTTAGATATTTGTTCAACTTGTTTGATTGATTTAGCTGCCTGTTTCTTTGTTTTTATCAATTTAGGTTTTTGTTTAACTTGTTCCAATTTTGGAAGTCAGTGTGTCCCAAGTTTTTAACAATTTATTTTGACGTGTGATATTTTTTACTCAAATTATTTCACTTTTCCAGGTTTCATTGCTTTAGTTATTCCTCTCAAAGATGTTGACCAGAATCATATATATTAATTTTTTGCCCAAATCAGTATGTATAACAAATTTACTAGAGAAACTACCGCCTTAAATTGAAAAAAAAATACAGAGAGTACCACGAAACATACCCATTTCCCCGCCTTCGCCTGGGATAGACCTTTCGAGCTATATACAATCAGCAGCAGCTAGTCAATTAGATAGGGTTTAAAGCAAGTTTACCATAAACGCGGACTGCTTAAGTATGTTAGGAAACAAAACCCCTTTTGTTTCGGGGTGTTTTCTCACCGCTGAATTGTTGATCAGAGGATGTGAGATCAACGTAGTCAAAAGAGGCGTGTGGGACCTCCGGGATCGGTTGAAGATACGGTCGCTCGGTGAGGGGCACGCGGATCCTCGCATCGGCTTGTCGAAGGATAGCCTCACAAAGCGACGACCTCTTTGTGGTGGAGACGAGCGGGCTCGGGGACGAGGGTGCTCGGCTCTGGCTGGAAAGACGCTGAGGAGTAGTCTCGGCACCGCTGAATCTGCTTGACCTGAATAGATGAGAAAGCTCGTCATGAGAGTCAGACCTTGGTTCCGACCAAGTCTCATCCGATGCCTAAGTCAGAACGGATCTGAAGGATGCTCAGTGGGATCGGTATGGCTTACGGAGAGGTCGATACGCGAGTCCTCGGGCCGAGCTGTGAAGGAGAAGTATAAGGTGGAAGACAATGTCGTTTGAGTGGAATACCTCCATGTTTTGGGTATCCAGGAAGTGATCCATTTGTGCGTTATACTTTGAGTCTCTTTATAGTCTTCCGACCACGCCTCCTCAACGTCCCCCATTTCCGTCCCAACGATCCGCCACCTTGATGACGCCTTCATGGGTCATGAAGGTGTGTGTAATGGGACCCCTTAATGGTGATTAAGGGGGCGTGCTTTAAGGGGAGCGGTTAGCTCCTGCTGACGTAGGCCGGTGGTAGCGCCTGCTCCGGTCCGAGGCCAACCCGACTCCAAGTCTTCGTGGGGGCCTCGCCGCTCGGCCCGCTCTCCTTCAGGGCCGCTGGCTTGCTACTTGGGCTTGAGCCCGTTCAGCCTTGATCCATTTTGAAAGGGCCCGTATCTCCTTTAATATTAAGTTCACACGATGGAAAAAGTCACAGATTGCAAGAGTTTATAGAATATACAAATACGATGTAAACCCATAAATTCCTTACGAATTGGAAGGTAAACATGAAGTGGAAGCGATTATCATGGTTAAAGTCTTGCCTTTGAATTGATAAAGTTTGATCAAATCTTTCTCTCTCTTTCTCTCAACGTAGAACAACATCACAAGGATCGAATCGTTACTCTAGCATCCACAGCACATCAATGACAAAATAACTCTAGATCCCCAATAGATAGTTTTTATTGTATGTTTAGGGAGGGAGCTGAGACCCTGTTATATAGGGTTTTCACCATATGGGTCCGTCACCCAGTAAATATGGGCTGACAAGGACGTCTTCATGGTGTGGACCCTTCGTCAGCCGAGAAGTGGGACCCGCTGAGAGGATTCATCGGGTCGTGGATAGCTAGGACTGAGATCCTTCGGTGAACGTTGACCTAGCTTCGCAATGTCTCCATTGATTCGATCATATGAAAATCGTCGGGGTTACTCCACTTTTTCCACTCTATATTCTCTTCTACTATGGACTGACTTGAGCGTCGTAGGGGGATTGATCGGGCAACTTACGTCCAGCTTGTATTTCTATAAAGTGGAAAAAGTGGAAAAAGTGGAAATTGTTGTGAATGGGTATTTACTGGGTTGGATGAGTTATTGGGCCAACCTAAGTGTTTGGGCCCATATCTGTATAAGCCCACGTGTATTCTCCCCTTTGGCTATAAATATAAACCTGAGGGCTCTCCTCTCAGTAGTTGATTCATAATACGTTATCAGCACGAGTCTCTAAAATTTTTTTCCACAAATTTTTTTTCCGTTCGTTGCGAAGGCAAAGGCGAGACGGGAGATCCACGAGCGCGGTGCAAGGCTTCTTCCATCAAGGGTCGTCGTCCGCATAGGGCTTCGAGCAACCGTCGCTATATCCGGAGGACGGATATAGAGGTAAAAACACTAAAAACGATATTTTTAATCATACGTATGATTACCCCTCCCCTAGATCTCGCAAGATCGTCATGGGGATTCATCGTCGCCTTGAAAACGATGGATTTTTCATCTCAAAAACCCAATTTTTAGGGTAAAACCCCTAATTTTGAACCCTCCGGCGGCTAGTCGTCACCGGACCCCCCAAACCCCTCGCCGGAAACCCCACCTCGCCGGAATCCGCCCCCCCCACCCTGGCCGCCTCCCCCCGCAGGGGGGGCGGCGGCCCCCGAGGCCGCCTCCCCCTGAAGGGGGGGCGGCCCCCGAGGCCGCCTCCCCCTGAAGGGGGGGGCGGCCCCGACCGCTCCCCCCTGCAGGGGGGCGGCCTCCGCGGCCGCGCCCCCCCTGCAGGGGGGGCGGCCCCGGCGGCCGCGTCCCCCTGCAGGGGGGGGGGGCGGCCCCGGCGGCCGCGCCCCCCTACAGGGGGCGCCGGCGGCGCCGGGCCCCCCACCAAAGAAACCCTAACGTTTAAAAAAAATGTGATAAAGCCTGTGGGCCTGAAGCCCACAGGCCGGCTGTGGGCTTCAGGCCCACAGGCCAACTATTTCTTCACAAAAAAAACAGAGTCTGTGGGCCTGAAGCCCACAGACCTGTTGTGGGCTTCAGGCCCACAGATTTCAAAAAAAAAGAGCCTATGGGCCTGAAGCCCATAGGCCGACTGCGGGCTTCAGACCCGCAGTCTGTTTTATCTGGAAAAAAAATTTGGGGGAGGCAAAGGCTATTAACAAGCCTTAAAAGACAACTTGCTAGCCTAAAAATTTATTTAAAAGGGGGTTTTAAGGGCAAAATATTCGTGAAAAATCACGGTAAATTACGGGACAAATATCGGGCAGGCGAGGACTTTTTGGGGATCCTTGGGGGGGCTTTTGGGATGATGAGGGAAACTTTTCCCTCTGACAAAGAAAATGTTTATTTTGGGCTCTTAATCAATTTAATTGATTAAACCCATTCAATTTACAACCTTTGCATTGTAATGATTTTTTTTCTGCAAAAATCGTATTTACATGCTTTGCATCTCTGGTATATTCTGTTGGATATTATATGCGTGGTTGTGCATTGTATTTAAAACTTAATAATTAGAAAGATCATGCGACCGCTCTGCCGTTAGTAACCTAACCTAACGGTGTATGACGTTGCTCAGTGGTCCAATAATTATTAAGTGTTTAAATTATTTATCCATCTCTGCGAATATTAAATGCCTGTGATGCCTGTGATGAAAATGTCTGATGAAAATGTTGATGAGCACAATATTTCTGCATGAATTGCTAGATGTGGTTTTTGGATCGGCCGTTTAGTCCCACAGTTTATTTCCCGCACTTTTCTTTTATTTTTGAGAGAAATTGTAGCGAGGAATTTATGTAAATGTCAAAGAAAGAAGACCAACTTCCATGGAGACGGAGGCCACGCTTGAAGATGGAGATATCATATGGGACCCACGGGGTTTCCAAAGTTGTATTTTCATTTTCTTTAAGCTGCAAATTTGTATAATTTGGACTGTGGACTTTTTTGGACTCTTTCTTGTGGGACTGGCCGATCCACACATTTAGTTTTTCTTTAAATATTGCCTCCGCATGAAAATGTTTTCTCTGAATTAATTATTAATTCATGCATGTTTGTGCTCTGCTAGATAAATGGCTAATATTGCAAGCGTTAATTTCGAAGTACTGGAAGCATCAGGTAGAAACTATCTAAGCTGGCAGCTAGATGTAAAGTTTCACCTGCGGGCAAAGTCCCTCATCGCTGCTGCGACTGAAAAAGAAAATGTTAGCGATATAGAGAAGGCGCAAGCCATCATCTATATTCGCCGCCATGTGGACAAGACCTTAAAGGCTGAATACCTTACGGTCGAAGATCCACTTGAGCTATGGACTGCCCTTGAGGACAGGTATAAACATCAGAAAGATGTTATACTCCCAAGGGCACGATACGAGTGAGAGAACCTGAGACTGCAGGACTTAAAGTCCGTTGCTGAGTACAACTCAGCACTTTTTAGCATCACCGCACGCCTGAAGTTGTGTGGTGAAAAAGTCTCAGAAAATCGCATGCTGGAAAAGACGTATATGTCCTTCCATGAAAAAGATGCGATACTCATGTAGCAATACCGTGAACGCAAGTTCACCAAGTATTCCGAGCTGCTGTCATGTTTACTCATGGCTGAGCAAAACAGAGAGCTTCTTCTCTCCACTCACAATATACGCTCCCCGGCACTGCCCCCCACCAGAAGCTCACTATTCCTCTTCCTTCAAAAAGAAGAGAGATAATAAAAAGAAAAGAAAGACCACAGAAGGGGGGGGTCAACATAAAAATGCCAAGGGCCATGTACAGCAACAGCGAAATAATGAAAGTAAGCGGAAGTTCACGAGGCACAGAAATAACAAAAATAGAAATGATATACCCCCACCCAAGAGGGAATGGGAAGACCAGTGCCAAAATTGTGGCATGAAAGGCCACTGGTCCAGAGTGTGCCGAACTCCGCATCATCTCCAGGATTTGTATAAAGAGAACAAGAAAAATAAAGCTGAAACAAACCTGATGACATCTGATGCTCCAGTTAAGTTTTTCTGCTGACGACTTCGAAAATAATGACATGCTTGACTAGCCTTTACTTTTATCTTAGCAAATTGTTTAGAACATCTCACGTTATGAGAGCTTTTGTATTACACAATCTGTTTTGATTGAAAAATTTTAGTAGACAATAAATGAATATGTCTATCTGAATATGCATGTGCCTTTATGTTTCATATTTTGAAACTGCTCTCATAAAATAATTAGTAGACAATAAACACGTGCGACCTCTTCCAATACAAAGCCCAATATCAGGGCTATATTGAAGATCCAGGGAATGCAACACTGTTGCCCCCAAACGACACAAAAATAATGGATGCACTAATCCCTCCGAATTCCAAAAAGAAACTTTCTAAGTTTCAAGGACATCCGTTTCAACGGATCCCACTTGGAAACAGCAAATGTAAATGAAAAATTACCGTATGCAACGTCTCAAGAAAAAGGAGTAAAATCCACACTTGAACGTTTTGCGAGCCTTATAGGCCTCTACCATACGAAGATTCGGAGAAAGGAAGCAGAATTAAACGGAGCACCTGAAGTGCCCTAAATCAGCCGAGTTTTTACTCTGGCATGATGGACTTGGCCACCCTGGATTTGTAATGATGCACAACATCTTATCCTATGGGTATGACTTGAAGAACCAGAAGATTCTTCAGAAGGGAAAATTCCCTCGCATCCCTTACTATAAGGGATGATTAATTACAAGGCCATCTCCACGAAAAGTTGAAAAAGGATCTCCACGCTTCCTCAAAAAGAATATAAGGAGAAAGATGTGGATAAAATCCACCACCCCTAGTGGGCTATTTCAGTACTTCACTGTACTGATAAATGCATCCTTAGAATATCCGTACGTGTGTCTACTACAGACCCGCAACTTAGCTTTTCCAAAGCTATTGGCACAAAAATAAAAATGTTGCGGGCACATTTCCCAGACAATAAAATGTTGTAAATAAGTCTGGTTAATGTTGGGAAATATACCTCCCAGTCTTTTCAAGAGTACTGCCAATCAACTGGAATTGAAAATGAACATACAAGTGCCGCATGTTCATACCCAAAATGGGTCGGCAGAGTCACTGAAAAGTAGACTCCAATGGACTGAACGTCCATTAAATCCCGATTGCCTATGGATGCATGGGGAAATGCAAACTCTGCATGCTGCATCGTAAATGAAAATAAGACCCTCTGGAGGTCAGAGTCTCCATTGCAACTTGCATATGGAATGCCACCGAACATTTCTCATCTGAGAATCTTCGGTCGCGCAGTCTTAAATCCACATTGCACCACCAAAGAGGACCAAAACGGTACTCAACGTCGCCTAGGTATCCATGCAGGGTTTGACTCACCCTCACTTATAAGATACCTAGAATCCCAAACGGGGGACGTAATTAAGGCACACCTTGAAGACTGTGATCTCGATGAAACGAGTTTTCCCAAAAATAGGCCCAGATACTGGAAAATCTGGCGCGAAGAAAATTATAACGTGGGATACAAACAGCTTGACCCACTATGATCCGGTAACAATACAATATGTAGATGAGATCCAGAAGATCTTCCACATACAGAACACTGTTCACCAATTACCAGAATCATTATTGACAACCAGAAGATTGTCAGATCACACATCCCTGCTGCAAAAACTCCAGCTAGAATTGACATCCCCGAGAATGGATGCAATCCACCAGCAGCAGAAGTGGCTGATCCTCAACAGAAAAGAGGCAGACCACCAGGCTCCTAGGACAAGAAACTCCTGGAGACCTTAAGACAATACTACCACAGGACAATGAGCTCCTGTCCACACCATCACCCTTCCCGGAATCCACTGCAGAGGAATTGCCGGGAAAAAGTGAAATTAAGTAAATGTTGTAAGTACTGGGGAGGTGTTGGACAGATAGAACATAAATTGTCGACAATGTATTCACGTATCATATTGCCATATACATCGCAATGGCGATGATGTTTATAAATTATCGTTCCACACTCCGTTGCTAGAAGGCAAACGTAGAGATTGGCCAAACGTGGAACGTGGCAATAAAAGATGAGCTGGACTCACTTATGAAACGTGAAATGTTCGGACCTGAAGTCCAGACACCAAAGGGTGTCAAACCTGTGGATAAAACAAAGTATTGCAAACATAAGAAAAAAATAAATACAAAATCGTATGCTATACGGTACAACCTATAACCCAAGGAAAATTTCGCTGAAACTAGGGATCGAACAAATTCAAATGAGCATGTCTCATAAATGATGCATCAATCTCCCTAAGTTATCAAAAGCGAATACCTTACGATTTGGCGAAGGGAAATTATGGATATGCCGTTATTGGATGTTGTGACGACATACCTCCGTGGACATCTTGTAAAGATAATTTCCACAGTTCCTTAAAATGCCTGAATAGACTTCGGGACGTCTATTCAAATGAAGAAATATAAGTATAACAAATAAATGTACAACCAAGAGAATCACTTGAGAAGTCAATGATTCCTACTGAAGGTTGTCTTTGCATCTATGCAAAGAACAGGATTAGAGATCTTAGTTGTAGACAACTAACATCTCATCGGATCTCCTGAAGAGAAAACCGAAATAAATGTACTAGCCTGACTTTTAAACATGAAATAAAAAGACCTAGGAAAATATAAAGTCATGGCTCATAGAATCCTGTTATAAACGCCCAGAAGTGCGTTGGAGAAATTAAAAGGACCATTATCATCCAAAGTACACCTACGGTGGTATACTCAATGGATGTATAAAAAGAACCCTTCCGATCGCTGGAAGAGGGGGAGGATATGACTGGTCCTAAAGTCCCTTATCTAAGTGCAATCATGCACTCCTGGCTAACTGCATGTGTCCCGGTATAGAAATTGCAGTAAACTCATTAGTCAGAGATAGTTGGCACCTAAAAAGGGCCATTAGACCTGAGTTAAGCCTTCTGCGCTTCCTCCAAGGGTCGAAATATTTGGACTTACAAAATGTAGTAGCATCCTCCAAATGTTTATGCGAATGCAGGTTACAGGTCCGGTCCCTATACTGAGAAATCACAGAACAGGTACCAACAGTGGGATGACCACCTACTGCAAATATGCAAAGCAACTTATGAAGGCAACATCATCCTATAATTCCGAGATCCTCACCATTCCAGAATCACACCAATGGTGTATTTAAGGGCGCCTGGTGGTACATCACATCCCAGTGACGACTGGGATAGAGGCTGGTTCTGTGGAGCTGACCATATAGTCTGAAGACCGCATCAGAGGCGACGAAACTTAGCACACCTCTTCAGAGTTTCTGGATTCAGCAGCTGCTTGATGGTGACAAAATTTGTAATCTGTGTATATTTTCGGAATATTGTAAATAGGAGTGATGAGATAAGCCTAAGAGATCTGAAAGCCTAAGAGCTTTTACAGATCAGGGGGAGTTGAGGGAATTTGTACTCTTTTCCCTTAGCTATGGTTTTTCCCACTGGGTTTTCCATAGCCAAAGGTTTTAACGAGGCAAATCAAATCAACTCTGGATCCCGAAGTATCCACCCCTCTGTGACGCTCAGAATCCAGAAGTATTCATGAGCAGAGTCACTTGTACAAATCAGGGGGAGTTAAAGAGCGTTTGCACTCTTTTTCCTTAACTATGGTTTTTCCCACTGGGTTTTCCATAGCCAAAGGTTTTAACGAGGCAAATCTCACCAACTCAGGATCCTGAAGTATCCACCCCATGTGAGACCCATACAGGCTCAGAATCCTGAAGTATTCATGAGCAGTGTCCACAACTATGGCTGGATAAGGGGGAGTGTTGTGAATGGGTATTTACTGGGTTGGATGAGTTATTGAGCCAACCCAAGTGTTTGGGCCCATATCTGTATAAGCCCACTTGTATTCTCCCCTTTGGCTATAAATATAAACCTGAGGGCTCTCCCCTCAGTAGTTGATTCATAACAGAAATGTATTTCTCAAAGGATATCCTTAAGTTTACGTGCAGCTTGTATTTGTGGGCTCCTGACGGCTTTGCTCTTTTCTATATACTAAGATCGATGCGGTATAATTTCTAGGATGTGTAATAATAAGAGTTTCTGCAATTTACCAATTTTTTTTTAAAAAATAAAAGAACAAGACAAAAGAAAAATGAAAACGGCGCCGTAGAGATATTTGCATGACGCATATCCAACATGGAGTTGGGATCCACGTTGCATAGAAATCAACCTTCAAAGATCTCCTCTGAATAAAGATCTCCTCTTCGTTCCTAGCTAGCTCTTTGTCAAGCACTGGTTTGGTGCCTCAATGTTTCTTTGTCAAAATGATGTCTCCATCAACCCAGAATTTCCTATCGAAAGCCAAGTTGCTCCAACAATTAATGGGTGATCAACCAGACTGAATATCTAATAATATCAGACTCAACAATTAATTGTTTTATGGGCGGCTAATAAGAGGCCATCACCTGATACATGTTAATCTCATTTTAGAAATACTAGCTAATCGAGCATCAATTGTTGCTCTTAACCCGTACGGCAAGTAAGTAATTAATTTTAATACTTCGACCATTGTTTTAAAGAAATTCATTAAAAACGATGTTTGGCGATCGAGTCTGGTCAGTGAGCTTTGCTTCCACTCTTTCTCCAAGATTTTTTTTTTCAACATGCATTAGTCAAGAAAGAAGCCCCCAATTGGTATCTGGAATCTTGATCTCTAAGCTTTATGTCTTCGGGTAAATTACAGAAAACGCCTTTTAGTTTCAAGGGGTCTACACAAAATATACACTTGCATGTTTTTCGAGGCTCTTGTATATACCAGAGCCATTTGGCTTAGCGGTATTCGTCCTTTCTCCCTTGTGAGAAATCGAGGGTTTGATTATTGCTTTACGATCGATGTTGTTTCCGTGTGTTTTCTCACCACTCAAGTATTTGAAGGATGGTCCGGATGTAGCTGCAAACGTGGATGACGTGTGCATTTATTTGGACACTGGACGAGCTAACTCTTGGCAGAAGGAGCTCCGATCCGAGCTGTGTAAGTCGGGTCTGAGCTATCTTCAAGCTATCTGCAACACATGAAGCTCGTCAGGAGATCGGATCTGAGGTCCGACCTAATCTCATCCGATGCTTAAGTCAGTAGGTAACTCGAAAAGGCCCGATGGAACTATGTCCGACCTATTGGGAGGTCGTCTGCTAGTTCTCTAGCCTAGCTATGGAGGAGAAGTAGGGTTAGGTGGATCGGATATTGAGTATATGAATAGCTGAGTGTAGGATCTCAGAGATTCGCCACCTCTCCCCTTGTTTTTGAGATCATTTATAGGCGATGGCTTTAAGAATGTCGTTTTCCCCTAACGCTCGAGCGTTGATGACACTTTGTTGTATTTGGCCCGAGCTGTCTACATTGATAATGGGTTAATGGCCAATCATCAAACGACTGGATTGTAAGCAAACCTTCTAATTTTAACAGGAAACTGAAATTTTGAAGAAAAATGAAAATTGGCTTTTCATGTGTGTTTGGTTTGCAAGTGGCCAGGTTCTTGAAAACTTGGGGTTGAGGTTGAAATGAGTGGTATGAGAATTTTCGGTGAAAGAGATTTCAATGTAGCTATCAAAACGTGTACCGTTCTCTTCACTCTCTTAACCTTAAACCATTTTTCTTCTTCTTTTGTTCCTCAGAGCATAGCCGTTATATATGATTACTTCTCTCCATTCCAACTTATTACAAGGAGCAGTCAATTAATTTAATTTAATTTAATTTTTTCCATTTATTTTTTTAGCCGCCATGGTTTACAACAATTTTTATTTATTTTTTTACACTATTAACCGCTTATAGCCCAATAGCATTGATATGTTACAGTAGTAAAAGGCAAGGTGGCCATTATATTGTTATGCTCAATTATCTGAGCAATAATCATTGATAATCGTTGAGGACTGGTTATCCTCGAGGGTTCACCTTCGGACCCTTTGTATTTCTTTTTCCTATGTATCAAAAAAAATCATTGATAACGTAGTGGGCAAACAGTCATATCAAGTTAAGTCGGGCTTGTGCCTGCTATGGTCGACTTCATACCACGGTTAACAAGTGCGTTAGCGAGTCGAATCCGAAAACAAGACTATGCTTGCCTCAAAATAGTGATATTCCCACAGCACGAGGTCAAGAAGTTAGAAAGATCCGATGAGAATGGAGTCGTATTCCATAGGAAAAAGCCATTATACAATTATACAGGGTGAATTGATTATGGGAAAATAATGGTGATAAAAGTACCGTCTCAAGCTACAAAATTGGTGGAAATGCCGGGGAAATTTGGGTTGTGATCTAGAATTGACTAAATTTGGTTGGCCAATTGGGGATAAATAAATAGGAGGATTTGCATGTGTTGTGGTTTCGCCTAGTGTTAATGCTAATTGTAATTCCAAAGTTACTAGTGCGTCCTTTTTGGGGAAATTCTTTTAGGAAATGCACGAGGGTTCTATAACTCAATCACACATTCATGCCAAGATATGTGGATCGAAAAATCTAACATTCAAGCACAATGAAATTTAGCATCTTAAGTAATTATTAAACTCACGTGTTTCATATCATAATTGCGCTAGATAATGCCTCGCGACACATCACCCAGTTAGGGCCCCTCGACACATCACCATGTTATGCCTCGCGACACATTGGGCTGGGCTTGGGTCCGGGCTTGTGAGAAGCGGGCTTCAGAAATACTGGCCCGTTCAGATCACCGGTCGAACGTGGACTGGACATGCTAGAGCGGGCCTATCTTTTTTTAAAGTCCATAAGACAACGTATGTATTTGGTTATGTCAACAAACGAATCAATGTTCTTAGTTCAGCTTAACAAGTTGTTGGGTTTCCCTTGCCGAAAGAAGAGGGGAGAAATAAAAGGATTAAATGTTTATCGCAAAAAATGCGACTCAATGAAGCCAATAAATTTATCTATGGGTAGAATTGCAATGCATTCATTAAATCAAACACAGGCCGGGCAGGGCCGGGCTGGTAAATGTCGTGCCCAGGCCTGGTCCAAAAAATGGTTCGGGCTTGAGCCCGGCCCGATGCCCGATAAAAAAAAAGCCCGAGGCCAACGGGCCGGGCCGGGCCGGTCGCCCATGGACATGGGCTTATTTGCCAGTGCTATTGTCAATATGTACTAAGTGTTAAAAGACGTACGTAAGCACTTCACCCGAAACTTCGGGAACGTTGAAGGTGGGACCCGCATTCCCGAAAGAGACAATCAGGAGGTAATCAAATTCGACCACGTAACGGCTCATTAGACAATCATCTCGTTCCCGCGCGGGAACGCTCCAAAATCCACGTCATCCATGACGTGTCGGTCGCTAGACGGTAAGAATAATCCACGTCAGATAATCATCATCATGGTGGGTGGTACAAATTAATTTTTGGGGGTGTCGTCCACACTGATAATTTTAATCAAGAAGCTTCTCGGTTAAGCAACTTTAGAGAGAGAGAGAGGGTCGCTTTCTTCTGGTCCGTGGTCTAAAGAGTCCGAAAGCGATCCATTATGAAACAAGAGAATCTGATGTTCCCTTCGCTAAACCACGAAGTTCAAATTATATATAGTGAATTTGTGATTAAAAAATGATTAGCGATAACGATTTATTAAAAAAAAGAAGATTGCGAAGTACTTTATTGGATTCTAGTTATTAAATTATCAAGGAAGGATGATTCTGCGCTCAATCTCTCTCCATCGCTGGTGTCGTCGAGGTGGGGAATATGCTCGGGTTTGAGTGGCGTTCATGATGGGGGACATTTAATTAGATGGCATCTGGTCTACCATTGGCCCATCCATAATGGAGCATCAAATTATAGCAATAAATTTATATCATAAATTTTGATTCACTTTGTGAAAAATTCAACATTTCGCAGTGATGTTATAATTGACTAATTCGTTGTTGTTATGAATGTATTATATAAGCCCACGTAAAGATCCATACAAGACCAATCATGTCAGATAGCAGATTATAGCTTGTATCTTACATTAGTACTGTATTCTATCATTCTATGAAGTCTTGCGTATTCCCATATAAATAAAGGCTTCATAACACTTTATCAGCACGCTCTTCCTGAAAGAGAGATCGCACGTTGCGAACGCCTTAAAGGACGGCGGAGGACTGACCGCGCACGGACGACAAATCAAAACCCCACGACTGTCCTCTTCAATCTTGAGGCATAGCTAAAAACCCAGTTTGTTTTATCATGATCATGATCTCTATCAAGTTGCAATACCCAAGATCGAACAAAATCAAAAATAATTAATGGGAAAGTGCGACAGCCTCTAGTCGCCGACCCTAATGCAGCGGCCACTGGCTGCCAGCCCAACCCCAGGCCACCGATCCTAGGGCGGCGGCCAACCGACCGCCGACCCCATCGGCCGACAGAACACAAAAAAAAAAAATAGTTTCGATCGGCCGGCTGGCCGGCGTCCACCGTCCCCTTCCCTCCACCAATACCGCTCTAAAAGCGGCAGTATGCGACGGCAGAGAAACACGACTTAGGGTTTTCAAAAAAACCACATTGGCCGGCCGCCCCAAGCCGCCCGACCGACTGCGGCCGTCACTGGTGGCGGCAACCCCCTCCCTATCGTGACCACCGCCCCAGCGGCGGCACGACAACCCCTCTCCACCCCCACCCCCCCTCCCCCCGGCCGAAGCTAGGGTTTTTCCAACCGCATGGGAAAAAAATCCCCTTTTGTTTTGGGCCGAAGCGTGCAGCTCTGCTGTGGGCCTTCGCCCACAATGTATACAAGTGATATGTTCTATTTTTCATTAAACGCATAATATAACAATACAGCCCATAATCACATAAATATGCCAAATGATTTAATTGATCGCTAAATGTAGGATATGTCTAATTATGATCATATGTGTGAGGAAGAATCATATACTTTCATGGATGAGATGTAATATCATTCATTATCCTACATTTTAATAAACTTTTTCACTAGTATCCTAAATTGAACAACCATCTTTATCAAATATTACTCTATATCTTCTATCATAAAATTGACTGATATTAATTAAATTGTGTTTCAAACCATCAACTAAAATAACATTTGTAATGAGATGGAGTTAATACTCTCCTAAATGGAGTTAATACTCTCCTCCAAAACATTGGTTGGGATGAATTCCTGGAGTGCGAGGCTAGAACCTATAAGAGATTAACACTAGAGTTCCTAGCCACTTTCTAGAGTTTTCCGTCGAGGTTCTTGTTTCGATTGATGAACAAGGACTACGACATGTCCACCAATTCATTGAACTCCCTCTTCAAGTGGCCTCGAGCTGTTGAGCCTGAAACACGCTCACACAACTATCCATATCCTCAACAATATGATCAGAACGCCTTCTGACGGAAGATTACTGGCCTTTATCCTTTCCCCATCACACGTGCGAAGGCTTCTAGCATCATCCACCCTTTTCCTTCGAATCGTGCATCGCATTATTGCGAACTCGGTTTTCTGTAGATATGAGACTAGCCAGGTCTCTCAGGATGAGCTTTTCTTCCTCTGGTTTGCCACCCATCCTTGTATCGTCCGTGAGGACGGCACTGCACTTCCATGATACATCCTCCATGCTTGTTCTTGGCTGAACCAACGATTTCTCCACACCCTTGCCAGCCCACACTCTTGCATTTGCTGTGGAGTGTTTATCACTATTATTGCCATGCTTCCTCTTATTTCATTTAAGATCCCTGACGACATGGATACTGTTTCGGGCCCCACTTCTCTTGACCTCTTTGTCCTCTCCAACATGCACATGATCAAATCCTTTGAGAAGGATAAGTATTTTTGGCTTCATGGGCCCAAACAAAACCCCATACACTGTGTCATGCCCCGTTTTGAGCGATACGTGCATAATACGATACAAAGATGGTAAGGCATACGTTTTGGCGACGTGTGTACATTGTGCACGTGTAGTGCACACGTACAAGTGGGGTGTATGTGAGAATATGAGAATATGTGTATGGGCAAGTGTGAAAAGGGGTTCGTTAGTGGCATGCTTGTAGATATTTAGAAAGGTGAAGGGCAAAATGGTCATTTTTGACTAAATGAGGGATGTGTGTAAAGTAAAGAAGAGTGTGCATAAAGTAATGGCAAACTTGTAATTATCTATATGTTGAGGGGGTGTCTTGGTCATTGTCCTCATGGAATATTCCCTTGGAATATTCCATTCTTGGAAGAGAAGAAAAAGATAAGAAGAGAGAAGAAAAGAAGAGAGAGATCTAGAGAACTCTCTCTCATTCTTTCATTTTCTTCTCATTTCCTCTCTCCCATCTCCCCTCCATGTTGGCCGGCCACCCTCCTAAACCCATGGCTGAAATTCCTTCAGCCAAATCAAAAAAGAAGAAGAAGAAGAAGAAGAAGAAGAAGAAGTGAAAAAGGAAGAGAAGAAGAGAAAGAAAGAGAGAATGGAAACCCTAGGAGGTTAGCTTGGATGAAGATGACCATGAAGCTAGGAGGCATGGAGAGGAGGCATGGGGCTTGGAAAATATCCATCTTGAGGTAGGAATCCCTTCCCTAATGGTTTATTATGTTAATTTATGTTAAATCAATTTAGTTTCATGCAATTATCATGGCTGATTTTTGTGGACAGATTCCATTGCATGTTCATACGAGTATATCTCTTACTTTAGGAATGAATAAATTCTGCAAAAATTATATAATTGTAGATCTTGAAATCCTAACCCATATTCATATAAAATTTGATATATATTCAGCTCAGTAATTAGGAGTAAGAATTCTTTCTCTACAACATGTCTGATTGACATTCAGTCTGGACACAGTTCAACAAAATTGAGCTCAGTCCCTGCACACTCTAGAGAAATTCTTGTTTTTGGTCTCATTTTAAAGATAACAACTTTTCTACAACTTTCTCCTAGGGCATGTTTTCGAGATTCGAACTGCAACATGACTTAAAATGGTAATTGTTACAACCCTCAGAATCTGTCTGAAAAACAGATTTGACAGGCTTCACCAAACAATTCACCATAAATTATATAGTTCATATCTTTGCATGAAATTTTATATGTGAATCCCGCACGACCATATTTACACTTTATTTAGGAAATTTTGTCAAATTCTCAACGAATGATATCTGGCCATATGTTGTGACTGTCTGCAATTTCCAGCAAGCAGAATCGTTATTGATGTTATAAATTATATTTTGGTGTTAATCTCACGTTTTAATATTAACGCTTAATGTTGCGATATGATAATGAGTTCCTGGTTATGAATTGCCAATGAAATAGTGGTCATGTGTGTGATGCTCACCAAGTGTTCGTGAATATGCCCAAGTGAAGGCGAACTCTAGTAACCTGATAAATGTACATGTATATGTGTAGACATTGGCCCAAGTTGTGAATCGGTGAAGTTGGAGACTTGGATGGCATGGTTACACTAGTAAACATGATTGTGTGATGTGATATGATATCGGGCATGTCACGTGAGAGCATGACCCAGGTGGCTATGTGATGAGGCTATGTCTGAGGACATAACACTTAGGTGCATGACCCATGTTGATGAAAGGACGTTACTGAACATGTACCATGCCATCAGGGCTCCTATAATAGTATTTATAATGTTTAATTTATGTTTTGGAATGTCTCAATCCTCTCTAAAGGGGGTGCGCTGTTAAAACTAGGGTTTGGAGGAAATTTGAGTAAATTGTGATATGAGGCCTGGACAATGAAGGTGGGGAGGAGATGTTGTGATATGTGATGTTGTTTTCACTCGCCTTTACCGGGAGTGGAGGAGACTTGATGTTTGTGGTGATGTGGTTTGGATGTGGAGAGGTGCATGCGGAGATCCTCACTCTTGTTACCGTCCAGGGAGGAGGCGGAGAGGTCCGGTGTACAATACCCAAGTCTACTACACCGTGTGCCATACTCACCCAAATCTTGGTGTGTGGCCCGCGAGGCAGGTCCCTTGACGGGACAGTGTGAGATGCCCGACGTACAGTGCCCGTGTCCACTGCGTCAAGTGTAGTTTTCCACCCGTATTCATGGGGTGAGGTCCAGGTTCTTATATCTTACAGTTTACCAAGATTTCCAATGAGATAATAAATTACACCTTGTTATTTGTTCTCCTTGTAGTGTTTCCTCTTTCCCTCGCTTGTTTTATTGTTACGTTGTGTATTTGTAGTTGTTTCTTTCCTTTACTGTTCCTTTCCTTATGTATTATTGTTGTACTAACTCTCTTTTGCAGCAATTCACTCCCTAGCGGCAGGTACGTCTCTATCTCATTTGCTTTTACTTCATACTGTGGTATATCTTACCTTATGCTATGTCACTTAGTCTCCATGATCATACCTTAACTTGTAACTAGAGTAATTAAGCTAATAATAACATAATTCGTCATTAGTGTTGGGATATCCTACTGGGGCACGCATTGACGTGCTCCTCCTCATTTTCAGGTGGTAGCAGGTGGAGTCTTCAGCAGTTAGCTTGGGGATGGAGTGTGGGTAGTTTAGTGAGTTGAGTTGTACTTGGGGTCGTAGTGAGAGAGTTGGGTGCGAAACTTGTGTAAATCTTTGTACTCTAATATGTATATAAATATTAATGGACAGCTGCTCTTCTTGTTAATTCTGTGTTGTTATTTATTTCATTGTGGAGCATTACGTGTACTCTCCCAGCACGTGCGTAGTGGCATGCGGTTGTTTCTTATCATCTCTCTCTCGTACTCTTTCTTTCTTAACCTCACCTGTTTATGAGTATCTGGGATGGATTCGTACTTCCCGGGTATCCTTGGGAGCGGGGCGTTACACACTAGACTCCCAAACCCTGCACGTTTTGGAGCTGGGACCTCCATGCAATGGATTTTTCCACCTTATCCTGATCTTGCTCAGGGGGATCAGGCACCACCTGCACAGACTCAGCCTTGTTGGGGATGTATGCCCTCGGATCATTTGTATTTGGTGCGAATGATTTTTTATAATAGATAGGGAAATTTTGTGTTGAATATTGGACTTCTCCCTACTTGGTGTTAATGATGAGCAAACATAAATACTTGTGATTAATCTCCTATTTGCAGTTAATCCATTGCCTAAGCATATCATGAAGATCTATTAGCAATGGATGTCACTCAAAGACCAATGAAAGCAAAGAAAGTGGATTGGATGATCAAATATAGTGATTGAAGCTCCTAAAAGACTTCAAGCTCATACGTTGAAAAGAAGAGAGAGTTCTACAAGTGTAATCTTCTTTTTCTCTTCTAGTATGTAGATTAGAAGTAGAACTATGTTGGAGCACACATACATCTTCATTTCAGTCTTAGGAATTCATTAGATCAACTTTCCTTTGACTCCAATTCATTTCAATCAAGATTGTGCATCTTATGATCTCTACAGTCGACTGCTGAACAATTTAGAGTCGCATGTCTTAAAACTGTCGACTGTGTTTTGTTCTACAGTCGCCTGTTTTGCACATACTTAATTGGTTATTTTTCTTGGGCTTCAAAGCTTTAACCCTTTCAGGCGACTGATGTACATTTCACAGGTGCCTGTCCAAGTGACAGTCGAATGTGGTTTGTTAATCAGTCGCCTGCCTATCTTCAGCCCAAAACCAATTATTAGTTTTGATCTAGCCAGTCGACTAATGTTGTATTTACAGTCGACTGTCCAATGGCACAATCGACAGTCAATGCTTTAACAGTCGTCTATCTTTGAGCCTCTCTGAGGACTCAACTCTCTGGAAAATGTCAGGATTTTTGACAGTCTTCTGTAGAAGGAATTACAGTCGCCTGTTGGATTAGCAGTCGACCGTCTTCTCTTCATCAGTCGCATGTCCTGTATCCCCTGACTTTTCTAAGATCTTCTTTACTTACCCTCATTTCGGCCAGTCGCCTGTTTAAGGATTTACTGTCGCATGTTGGTTTTACAGTCGACTGTCTACGCCTTACCAGTCGATTGTCCATGTGGTATGTTACCGTTTGAATTCTCACCTGCCATCTGTCACTGTTCAACAGTCGACTGGTTGTTGTTCAACAGTCGACTGTCATGAGTACAGATTCTATTCGTTGGCTGTTTCTCAACGGATTTGAAATGGGCTTTTGGGGATTTTGTTTGAAGGGTTTGAGAAGCCTATAAAAGAATCCTCTACTATTCCATTGAGAGGTTACTCACTCAAGTTTCATTTGCTAAAACATTCAAGCTTTCTTTCTTCCAAGATCAAAGCTCTCAAAATCCAAAAGCCCTAGAATTCATATCTTTCATCTCTTGCTCTCCAACCTAGAACCAAAGAGAAATCTTATAGGCATTTGGTGCAGTCAAGAGAAAGGGATTTCCTCTCTTCCAAGAGAGTCATTCAACACACAACACACATCTCCTTCAAGTTCTACTTCAAGGAATAGGTGATTGTAAGTGTTGCTTAATTTCATATCTGATAACTTTTGTTATTTGATTTACTCTCGGGATGTGAGAGTGGTTTGCTTGCTTTCAAGTTGTGGGAGTCAAGGACATCGAATGTATTTCGATTTCACTTGTAGGGTTGCTACAAGTGGGACTTTTTAAGGAAACCTCAAGTTAGGGTTCTAACTTGAGTATCCGATGGTTACCTGGTGGAAGGGACATAGGATTACCGGGAACAAGTCGGGAAGTGACTTGGGTAATCCGAACCGTTGAAACATCCTTGCGTTTGCATTGTTTCATTTTAGGGTTTACTATTATTCCGCATTAACTGTTGGTTAGGAATTTAATTTCGTGTAACTATCTTTTTAAATTGCATAAACACTATTCAACCCCCCTTCTAGTGTTTTTCCCATAGCCAGGGTCCTTACAATTGGTATCAGAGCACTGGTTTAAAGTTATGGCATCCAACAACAACAACGTTCCTCCACCGACTTCGTACAACAATCACGATCGTGATGGAGCGTCCATAGTATTTGAAGGACAATCAACGGTGCGTCCTTCGCGTTTCAATGGAACGAACTTCGGCTATTAAAAATGCCAGATGGAGACGTTTGTAAGGAGTGCTTCCCTTTGGAGAACCCTCCATAAGGAATATGTCGAGTCCACCGAAGAGGACTTCGACAAATGGACGCCTTCCGAGAAGTCCGCCGAAGTCAACAACGCAAAGGAAATGAACGCTCTTCATCGTGCGTTGGACCCGGATGAGTTCAACAAGATATGCACATGTAGAAGTGCATATCAAATTTGGAATCATCTCGTCGTTGCCCATGAGGGAACGAACAAGGTAAAACTCTCTAAGCTATATGTTGCCGTGTAAAATTTCGATATGTTTCACATGCAGGAAAATGAACGCATAGCATCGATGTACGTACGTTTTACCGACATCACCGATGAACTGGAAGCTCTTGGACAAGTCTACTCCCAACAAGATAAGGTAAGGAAGATCATAATGGGAATGACCTTCAAATGGAAAAGAAGAGCTATCGTCATCGAGGAGGTCAACGACGTGAAGACTTACACAGTTGTGAATCTCATCGGCACTCTCATATCTTACGAAGTAAGACAGGAGAACCGATCAAAGATTCGAGCTATGATGAACCCTTCGGAGGCCAAGAAGAAAGCTTTAGCATTCAAGACTAATTCTTCATCCTCCGATAGTAAAGAATCATAAAATGAGATGGACTTGGAGGAGATGGCTCAAATGGCGAAGAAGTTCCAACGCTTCTTTCGCAAAGGTAAATTTCCCTCCAAGAATAGATTTGAGTCTACTAATAAGACTTTCTCTCTTTGCTTTAAGTGTAATAAGCCAGGGCACATCAAGAAGGATTGCCCAATGCTACGAAACAAAGAGAAGTGGAAGGCTTTGAATTACCACAAGTCTGACAATAAGAAAGATAAGAAGAAAGGACTAGTCAGTACATTCGATGACTCAAGTGGAGACTCATCAAGCGAATCCGATGATGAGAAGGATGAAAGTGCCCATATGTGCTTCATGACCCGGGAAGATTCACTCTCCAAGGAAAGTGATTCCGACATGGATGAACCCGAAGTAACTATGTATGAATTGTGTATTGCTAATGAAGAACTATTTGCTAAATATCGATCTTTAAGGCTTAGATATACTAGTTTAAAGAAATTGAATGTTAGCAAGTCATCCATTCCATGCATTATCAACAATGACACCATTGTTGATACATTAACTCTTGAGAAAGCAAACTTGGCTTCTCAAAATGTCACTTTGAGAAATGAGGTGAATACCCTCAAATCTCAACTAGACCAAACATATCCTAAGGATAATAGTGATCTAGTTTCACAAAACACACAATTGGGTTTAGAGAATGATTCTCTTAAAACCCAAGTGCACGAGCTCAAAGCACGGGTGTCCACCTTGGATAGCAACTTTTCTTCTCTTAAGGATAAATATGAGCTCATGTCCTCCCGTATTATGAGATTTAATAAGGGAAAAGGACAATTGGATGATTTGCTAGCAAACCAATTTCTGGCCACACATCGTGTTGGTCTTGGTTTTGTGGAAGAGAAGGCATCTAATGCTCGCACCTCCTATAGTGGTGTCACTATAGACTTTGTGAGGCCATCCTTCGGTGCATCCACAAGTGGTGTCAAAGACACTATAGGCAGCAAACCTACCAAGAAAGTCACCACTTCACAATCTCTTCTTTTTGGCAAGAAATTCGCTAAGGGTGGAAACCAAAAGAAAATTCATGCTTACATGTACACCAACCTTCATCCACGTAGGAAATCTCCTACTTCACAAGTGTATACTCATGACACTTTCTATGTTCCACACCCACGGACAAGTGCAAATCCACACTGAGAAATACTCATGTACATGTTCCTACACACTCATATGTTCATACACATCATTCTTACATGTATGCACATCCTCCACATGTCATGCAAGCTCCATATGGTTCATACAACATGCATGTTCCTAAGCATGCATGCAACCCACATATGTCAAATGCGTATCATCCTCCTCATTTATATGCTAGAACTCATGTTCCTAGGATGTACACACCTCATAGAAATCAATCTATTGTGCATACAACTAGGAAAAGGACTCCTAAAACTTACACAATTTGGGGTCCTAAGAACACTAGCTTTAATGGTAGGAATGCCTATGTTGATTCCTATTTTCATGATATTATTAATAGTGGTAAATTATATTGGGAAGCGGAAGTCCACTTGGATTTGGCTTCCAAAGGGCTAATCCCCTTGGACCCAACAAAAATTGGGTACCATGAGCTTATGGTATACTATGTAGATACCCAAGAAAGAGAAAGAGAGCTATAAACGTCGTATTGAATCTAAAAGGAAAGGATGGATACTCGACAATGGTTGCTCCAAACATATGACGGGAGATCCCTCACTCCTCTCCGAAGTGATTAGCATCAAGGATGGTGCAACGGTCACTTTTGAAGGTAATCAAAAGGAAACCATCATTGGAGTAGGTAAAGTCGGTAATCCTTCCAAACCACTCATTACTAATGTATATTTAGTTAGTGGTTTATGTCATAACCTTATCTCCATTAGTCAACTTTGTGACAAAGATTACACGGTTAACTCTAGAGTGGGTATGTGTGAAATTATTGATTTTGATTCTCATGTTTTATTTACCGATATTAGGCGTAAGAATATTTATTATTTGAACTTGCCTAAAACCGTAGAACATTGCTTAGTTGCTAATACAAATGAACAACTATTATGACATCGCCGTTTTGGTCATGTTCATTTTAAGCACTTATATAAGTTAGCTAAGCATGATCTTGTCAAAGGTTTTCCAAAAATTGCTTTTAGTAAGAAAAACTTTTGTGACTCATGTCAAAGAGGTAAACTTAGTAAATCATCTTTCAAGCTTAAAGAAGGCATAACTTCTAAGAGGCCCCTAGAATTACTTCATCTAGATTTGTTTGGGCCAACTAGAACCGCTTCTTTAGGTAATACTCATTATGGATTAGTTTTCGTTGACGACTTCTCTAGATTTACTTGGGTTTCATTTTAGCTAATAAGAATGAAGCCTTTGAAGAGTTTACCATATTTGCAAAGAAGATTCAAAATTTATTAGGATCCACCATTATCACTATTCGTAATGATCATGGAGGAGAATTTGAGAATGAATCTTTTACAAAGTTTTGTGATGACACCGGGATAACTCACAATTTTTCTTTTCCTCGTGCACCACCACAAAATGGTGTTGTGGAGAGAAAGAATAAGACTCTTATTGAGTATGCTCGTACCATGCTCCATGATAGTCATCTTGGACTACAATTTTGAGTAGAAGCGGTGCACACGACATGTTAGGTGCTCAATAGGATCATAGTAAGACCCCGAACGAACAAAACTTGCTTTGAACTATTTTATGACAAAAAGCCTCAAGTTAAATATTTTCGAGTTTTTGGTTCAAAATGCTTTATCAAGAACACCTTTGGTAACTTAGATAAATTTGAGCCAAGATCCGATGAAGGAATTTTTGTTGGATATTCCACACGTAGCAAAGCCTACCGGATATATAACAAAACCTCTTCAACGATCGAGGAATCAATACACGTATCATTTTATGAAGATTTTGATTTTCCTCATGTTATTGATGATAGTGTAGATGCTATATGTGATTCTCTTAGTAATGTCAAGATTAATGATTCCATTATTGAGACTAACACTACTAATGAGATTATTGAAGATGTTCCAAATGATGCAGGGATTCCCAAAGCTTACCCAACCGTTCGCAACCACCCCCATGACCAAATTATTGGAGATATTGGTATGGGTGTTCGAACGAGGTCTAGAATTGAAGAATTCCCTCATTGCGCATTTGTCTCTACCATTGAGCCAAAGAACATCCAAGAAGCTTGTGAGGATAGCTCTTGGATAGTGGCAATGGAAGAAGAACTTATGCAATTCGAGAGAAATGAAGTTTGGGAGCTCGTTCCTCTTCCAAGTGGTCACCAAGTGATTGGGACCAAGTGGATCTTCAAGAACAAGACCGATGAGAATGCGGTCATCACAAGGAACAAACCAAGGTTAGTAGCTCAAGGCTACCAGCAAGAAGAAGGTATCGATTTCGAAGAATCCTTTGCCCCCGTAGCTAGATTAGAAGCTGTTAGATTACTTTTATCTTTTGCATCTCATAAGAATTTCAAACTGTTTCAAATGGATGTTAAAAGTACATTTTTAAATGGTATTGTTAATGAAGAAGTTTATGTTTCTCAACCACCCGGTTTCATTCATGAAAAATTTCCAAACCATATTTTCAAACTTAAGAAAGCGTTATATGGGTTGAGACAAGCTCCTAGAGCTTGGTATGATCGACTCAAAACCTTTCTTTTGGATTTAGGTTTTAAAATGGGTGAAGTTGATTCAACACTTTTTATTAAGGATTATGAAAATGACATCCTATTAATTCAAGTTTATGTAGACGATATCATATTTGGTTCTACTAACTTTAATCTTTGTAAAGAATTTTCTAAGTCTATAAAGGATGAATTCAAGATGAGCCATATGGGTGAGCTTAACTATTTCCTTGGATTACAAATTCGACAAATAAAGGATGGGACTTTCATACATCAAACCAAGTACATATGAGAGCTTATCAAGTAATTCGGGAGGGAATCGTCTTCAAGCAAAAGGACTCCCATGAGTACGACAACCCATCTATACAAGGATGAGAACAGAAAAGATGTAAACGTTCGTCTATATCGAGGTATGATAGGTAGCTTACTCTATTTAACTGCTAGTAGGCCTGATATCATGTTTTTTGTATGCCTATGTGCTAGATATCAAGCTAGACCTAAGGAATCACACTTGATTGCGGTAAAACGAATTTTTCGTTACCTCGACCATTCACTAGATTATGGGTTACTTTACCCTAAGTCCAGCACATATGAGTTAATCTCATATAGTGATGCCGACTTTACTGGTTGCAAATCCGATAGGAAGAGTACTAGTGGCATTTGCCATTTTCTAGGAAATTCCTTAGTTTCTTGGTTCTCCAAGAAACAGAATTCGGTATCATTGTCCACGACTGAAGCAGAATATATTGCCGCGGGTCTTTCATGTGCACAAGTTCTTTGGATGGGACACACTCTTTCGGACTATGGTGTCAATTGTTATACTTGCCCTATCATGGTTGATAACCAAAGTGCTATATGTATTTCCAATAATCCGGTACATCACTCCCGTACCAAACACATAGATGTGAGACACCATTTCATCAATGATCATGTAGCTAAGAAGGACATCATCTTAGAGTACATTGAAACCCAATAACAAATCGCTGACATCTTCACTAAACCTCTTAAAGAAGATTCATTTGTGAGGTTGCGTGGAGAATTAGGGATTATGGGTGAATCTGAGATTTAGGAGTTCAACTTTCATGTAATATCATTTTTTTGAACTCTTTTCATCATGGTACTTCTCTTCTCTTGATATATTATATGTTTCTCATATATTTGTTTTAAGAGAGGTTATTGAGATTTCGTTGATTTCGTGAGTTTTCAGATTGTTTTAAGAGATTTGTGTGATAAACGATTATATCTTGATATTGATTTCTTGTTGAGATTTATGTTAGAGTATAGGTCCTAGGGTGAGTTGTATCTATCCTCTGGATTTTAACCTCACCATGCATTTTTGAACCAGGTTATACGACCGTCACTCCTTCGACAGTCGACTGCCCTACTCTATTATCTCTTACAACAGACTGTATCTTTCGCACAGTTGACTGATGACGACTTTACAGTCGACTGTCTGATCGACAGACGACTGCATTTTGGTCATCAGGCGCCTGTCCATATTGTCAGTGGTCGCTGTTTTTTATCATCAATTTATTTGATTCTCAGACAGTCGACTGAAGAGTAATTTACAGTCGACTGTCTCTCCGACAGGCAACTGTGTTTTACACAACAGTCGACTGTCTGTCAACCTAAGCTCATCTCTTATCCTATATGCCAGTCGACTGACGTTTGTACACCAGTCGACTGTCAATTGGCGGTTTGCTAATTTGATCTGAGCCGTCGATTTTACGATCCAACGGCCCAGATTCTTTTTACCCCTCGATATATCATCGAGAGCCTTCTATTCGCTCCTACTTTTTCTCTCTCATCCCCCTCGTCTCCCCTTTCGAACTTCCCAGTCGATCACTCCGTCGTCGATCTCGATCCGATTCGAAGCCCCACTCTTCGATCTTTCGATCTTTCGATTGCTTCTCTCGTTTGCTTGGTCGACTTCAGATTAGGTTTGTCTCCTCTTGTCATTTCCTTCGTGCGGTTCCTTTCATCTCCTTCGTTTGATTGTGCAATGGCTCCCAAGAACAAAGGGAAAACTGTTGCTTCTAGACGTCCTAGTGCCCTAAGTCCATCGTCAATACCAAGCGACCCCATAAAAGCCCACACCAAGAGAGCTAACCCTCCCTCCGATTCGTCGAAAGGCTATTTCTCCTCTTCCTCCGATGCTGAGCCCCTTGTGAAGCGTCCGCGCAAGCACGTTGGTGTTCACATCAACGAGCATGTCGCTGAGGCTGCTCCTGCTTCTGAGTCGAGTTTCGATGATCAAACTCCTACCGAGCCTCCTTCTGATCCCCTTATTCCTATTTTCCGTGACGACTCTTGTCTGGCAAAGTTCCATTCATTGCTAGGGATCAAGCTCCTTCGTGAGCGATACATTGTTTATCAGGCTTTCATCGCTGAGAGACTCTCAGAGATTCTCTCTTCTACTCGCTTGCATGATATTTATCGATTCTCTCACGTCGATTCACCTCGTGCCCATCCCTTTCTGGTCAAATTATTCTATGCAAACCACATTTGCGGTAAATATGCTGATACAGGTGTGATAGAAACTATGGTTCAGGGGACCCACATTCGTCTTGATCCTACTCTTTTAGAGACCATTCTTAGGATTCCATCCTCTGGCTCCCTTTCTGCCGACATCTCTCTTTCAGATGTTAGTGAGCTTGATCAGACTGTCCTCCGGGATATGTTTCTTGAGATCCCATCCGTTCTCTCTTCTGGTGTCAGGGCATCCATGTTCTCTGCTAGGCGTTGGGCTGTTCACCTTGTGGTGAAGTCCAACTTCCTGCCAAAGTATGGATCTTCTGACCAGCCCTACCAGGAGATCATGCGGTGTATGTATACTATATTTTCTGGCATGTCAGTAAACTGGGCCGGCGCCTCCTCAATAGGATGGACAAGGTCGAGTTTACTACTGCTTCTTCCCGCATTCCTTATGGCGGTTTCCTTACTCCAGTTTTCTGTCATTTTGGCATTGATTTGACTCCTTACGAGCCTTTGCCTCTTGGTCCTCTCCTAGATGCTTCTGTGAAGTCGAAGTCCTCTTCGGCTCTACAGTCAGCATCTAAGAAGAGGCTATCTTCGTCAGCTCCTTCGTCATCAACCATTCCTTCTGCTGACCGGCCATCTACCTCTGCTTCACACTCTCTTGATCTTTTGGTTAAGATGATTTCCGGTCTTTATGAGTTGGCCTTCTTGTCGTTTCAGCATCAGGAAATTCCCTTCCCTGAGCACCTCAGACGTTTTGTTCCACCACATCCTTCTGAGCCCCCTCCGCCTATCATGACTGAGATTTTTGAGCATCTTGGTGTCTCTGCTACTCAGGATGTTGCTGCTGAAGCTCTTCCTCCTCCAGAGAATGTCTCCGTTGACCCAGAGTCTCAGGGGTTCGAGATTGTTTTGGCTTCCTCCTCTACTACTTCTAGAGACACTCACCCTAAGCCTTAGACTCGTTGTTAGGTTTAAGTGTTTGAGTGATTTTGTATGGATGATGTTATCTGGATTTTGATGTTTTTTGTGTGATGATGGTGTATGGATCATGTTGTATTTTGATCATTTTGTGTGATGTACATGGTGATGTGGATGTATTTTGTTCTTTTTTGATGCACATGGTGATGTGCATGCATGTTGTACCCCTTGTAACTTTCACACACACCCCTTGTAACTTTCACACGTACACACACACACACACACACACACACACACACACACACACACACACACACACACACACACACCAGTTTCTTCATTTTGTTTCACAAATTGTATAACTGTCTATCTTATATGTGTGCATTTTATGAAATTGTCTCCTTGTATGCGATATCCTCTATGTGATGTGATTTGAGACGATTTTCCTTTTCATGTTGATATTAAACTCTCATTCCTCTAATCAGCTAATTTTATAATGTGGTGTATGATTTTTTTATTTGTATATCTTTAGACTCTCGTAATTGTTTTTAGTACTTATTTAGCACGATTTTTGTTGTTATTTTACTCCCACCTTTTGGATAATGCCATAGGGGGATAGAAATAAACAGACAGATTCATAAGTATGTGCTAAGTAAATTCTAATTATACTTGAATCTAAGATTGAAGTTACCTTAGATTCAGGGGGAGTAAGAAATAATGAATCATAGATTTCATGGATTCAAGCAAATCATTCCATTCATGCATATCTTACTCATTTGCTTCATTTGATATATAGATGCCCAAATACTTATTGACTAACTTGATTGGCATCTATGTAGGGGGAGTAAGTTTTCTTTTAGCACAATTATTTATCTTTTTGTTTATGTTTGTTTGTCATCATCAAAAAGGGGGAGAATGTTGAGTAATGGACTTCTCCCTACTTGGTGTTAATGATGAGCAAACATAAATACTTGTGACTAATCCCCTATTTGCAGTTAATCCATTGGCTAAGTATATCATGAAGATCTATTAGCAATGGATGTCACTCAAAGATCACTGAAAGCAAAGAAAGTGGATTGGATGATCAAAGATGGTGATTGAAGCTCCTAGAAGACTTCAAGCTCATACGTTGAAACGAAGATAGAGATCTACAAGTGTAATCTTCTTTTTCTCTTCTAGCATGTAGCTTAGAAGTAGAACTATATATGTTGGAGCACATGCACATCTTCAATTCAGTCTTAGGAATTTATTAGATCAACTTTACTTTGACTCCAATTCATTCCAAACAAGATTGTGCATCTTATGATCTCTACAGTCGACTGGTGAACAATTTACAGTCGTCTGTCTTAAAACAGTCGACTGTGTTTTGTTCTACAGTCGTCTGTTATGCACATACTTAATTGGTTATTTTTCTTGGGCTTCTAAGCTTTAACTCTTTAAGGCGACTGCTGTACATTTCACAGGCGCCTGTCCAAGTGACAGTCGATTGTGGTTTGTTAATCAGTCGCCTGTCTATCTTCAGTTCAAAACCAATTCTCAGTTTTGATCTGGTCAGTCGACTAATGTTGTATTTACAGTCGACTGTCCAATGGCACAGTCGATTGTCAATGCTTCAACAGTCATCTGTCTTTGAGCCTCTCTGAAGACTCAACTCTCTGGAAAATGTGAGGGTTCTTGACAGTCATCTGTAGAAGGAATTACAGTCGCCTGTTGGATTTACAGTCGACTGTCTTCTCTTCATCAGTCGCCTGTTGGATTTGCAGTCGACTGTCTTCTCTTCATCAGTCTCTTGTCCTGTATCTCTGATTTTTCTAAGATCTTCTTGACTTACCCTCATTTCGGCCAGTCGGCTTGTTTAAGGATTTACAGTTGCCTGTTGGTTTTACAGTCGACTGTCTACGCCTTACCAGTCGACTGTCCACGTGGTAAGTTACCGTTTGAATTTTCACCTACCCTCTGTCACTGTGCAGCAGTCGACTGGTTGTTGTTCAACAGTCGACTGTCACGAGTACAGATTCTATCCGTTGGCTGTTTCTCAACGGATCTAAAAGGGGCTTTTGGGGATTTTGTTTGAAGGGTTTGAGAAACCTATAAAAGAAGCCTCTACTGTTCCATTGAGAGGTTACTCACTCAAGTTTCATTTACTAAAACATTCAAGCTTTCTTTCTTCCAAGATCAAAGCTCTCAAAATCCAAAAGCCCTAGAATTCCTATCTTTCATCTCTTGCTCTCCAACCTAGAACCAAAGGGAAATATTCTAGGCATTTGGTGCAGTCAAGAAAAAGGGTTTTCCTCTCTTACAAGAGAGTCATTCAACACACATCACACTTCTCCTTCAAGTTCTACTTCAAGGCATATGTGAGTGTAAGTGTTGCTTAATTTCATATTTCATAACTTTCGTTATTTGATTTACTCTAGGGGTATGAGAGTGGTTTGCTTGCTCCCAAGTTGTGGGAGTCAAGGACATCGAGTGTATTTTGATTTCACTTGTAGGGTTGCTACAAGTGGGGTTTTTAAAGGAAACCTCAAGTTAGGGTTCTAACTTGAGTATCCGGTGGTTACCGGGTGGAAGGGACGTAGGATTACCGGGAACAAGTCGGAATGTAACTTGGGTAATCCGAACCCTTGAAACATCCTTACATTTTCATTGTTTCATTTTAGGGTTTACTATTATTCCGCATTAATTTTTGGTTAGGAATTTAATTTGGTGTAACTATCTTTTTAAATTGCATAAACACTATTCAACCCCCCCTTCTAGTGTTTTTCCCATAGCCAGGGTCCTTACATTTTGCATATGATGCACATGGAATTAAATGTGTCGTAAATTTTTTATGTACATATTTACTATAATAAACACATGAAAATGGTTACCAGGATGATGGGATCGTCCCGGTCTAAACGCAGGTTCAAACTGCATCGAAAACGGACTCTAAACGCACAAGTTAGAGCGACAAAAGCACAAAAGGGAATTGTCGGTCGGGCGCGCGACCATTGCGGGTCGGGCGCGCCCGACCTGATACAAAGGGGGCCGCGCTCGTGTTTGACACGGGCACGGCCCACGCCCAGGCGCGCGCCTACGCGCCCATCACGGGTGCTGCGCGCGTGCCCAGACGGCAACACACGCGCACTACGCGTGCGTTGCGCATTTGGCAAGGGGGTGGGGCCGCGGGTGGGCCTCACCTGGTGCTAGGGTTGCGGGCTAGTGTTGTTTATTGTGACGGCTCGGTTTTTGCGAAAAATTGAGTTTTGGGTTATCTTTGAAGCATCGTTTGAGGGGTCAAACGAACTCCAAATGACATGTTGTTTCTTCCTACGCGTTCACCATTCAACCCTCTTCGATTTGATAGGTTGTATCACTTGCGAAGCTTAACAGCGAGGGATGAAAAATTCACTAAAGCTTGCCCTTTGTAAAAGGCAAACTTTAGTTAATTTTTCTTCCAAAACTATTAGTCATACGTTGGATACAGAGTGAAGGGGAGGGGTCAGCCGCCTATATAAATATGGGCCTACTCCCCTCTTTGAAACTCGTCCCAAGCTCCAGATCTGAGTAGCTCCATTAAATGTGTGCATGCCCAGATCTGAGCTTAAAGTAAATATTCTCTTTCTCCATAAATTTCTTCCTTGCTCCTGTTCGGGCTCTACCAAAGCCACGAAGGAGCTCGGATCAGATCTGAAGTCTTGACGAAGGATCTACTCAAAGTGAAATCTTCTTCGACACGTGGTTGGCTCAGTAACAAGGGTGTTGCTCGCCTCGAGATGCGGTGCGATTAGGGAAGCGGTTTGGCTCGGGACAAGGTACGGCTCGGGATGCGGTTCAGCTCGAGAGAAGCGGCACGGGGCCAAAGAAATGTTGCTGAAAACGACGCTTCGTATTCTGCAGAAACGAAGTGAGAGGTATGTAGTTTAAATATTCATGCTTTTATAATTGCAAGTGTTAGATAGATCTATCATTAGGGGTTGGTCGGACCCAACCCCGGGATAGTAGAGACATTGGCTATGGTTTATATCTTTAGGGCTTGTTCTTAAAACTGTTTTAAAATGATTTTTCGCTGCTTAATTTGATATTTTTGTCCGACCGACTTAGGCCGGACGTCGACTTTATAGCCCTAAGGACCCGTAAAATCCTACATTGGTATCAGAGCCTTGTCTACATGATCTATGATTTGCAATTTATAAAAGGATATGATACAACATGTTTCTCCATCAGATGGAGGTTTTATTTAAACTATTAAATAGTCGTTCCATGCAATGTTTTTATTTTCGAAAATTGTTTTTGAAAATTAGATTTAATTTTATTTTAAAATTAAATATTTAAAATTATTTGATAATTTTTTTATGTAACTTAAACTTATGCAATAATTTTTAAGTTGTATGTTTAGCAAGAAAATTTTATGAGATACATTTCAATTGCTTTGTTATCATGCTAAATTGTTTAGCTAATATTTTTTAATGGTTATATTAGTTAATTTTGATTATGTGATAATTCAAGAAAAACTATTAGGATAGCCATTAAAACCTTTCAGAAAATTATGGGATAATTTTTTGGACATGCTATGATTTAAAAATTGCTGCAATATATTAAATTTCTGTTTGGGGTAGCCCTCTCCAAATTATTATTTTAATAGTTCTAATAATAATTTCGAACAAAAGGCTATGATTTAAAATTGTTGCAACTTGAATTTTAAATGCCTAATACATGATTAGGATAACACCATAATAATCCTTATAGTTGATAAAGACATTAATAAAAGTTATTAACAATCCTAATAATTTTGAATTTTAGGATTCAACTAGTTGATAGGATAACTAGTTTTAATGAAGCCAATTCTGATCGATGGGACACATATGCATATTAAGCTTCCTTCAATGGACCATGATGTAACGGCCTGTTTTTATCAAAACAACTATTTACGTATTTAACCTATTTTCAATTTTTTTAAACTACTTTATAATGGTTTGTCAGGAGTTTTATGACTTCAAAATTTTCTTATAAAAATATTTTGAGATACCAGACTAGTCATGAAGTATTTTAGTAAGTTAGAGTTTCGTCAAATACTCAAAACATTTCTGATAAAATTCATTTTCAGTTATTACCATTTTGTCTCAAGGAATTTATTTTCTATTCAAACGTCTTCAAAACGATTTCAGACTTTTACAGTAACATTCAACGATTATTTTGGGTTTCCCATATTAATTTCGTAATTTTCTGAAGTCAAACCAATAGAGAACCCGCAAACCCACTTCCTAAACGTTCTGGCCTAAAACACGTATTTCCGTAGCTCAAACCCCGAAACGAATCTCGTATTCGCGATCCTTACGACGATACGATCCCGTGGGTATGTTTTCGTAATTTTTCGGACACGTTTACTAGTAGGGGCAAAATCGTAATTTCGTGATCATTTTAACTATTATGATTTTTCCTAATTACTTTTACTTAACTACTAATTACCCTAATTATTTTTAATTTAACCAGATTGTGGCCATGTGTTTCATACCGACACCAATTTCTAAGGTTAGTCAATACTAACCACCTAACCCTTACCCAATGCATTAATAAAATTTGACTAAGCCTACTAATTGTTTACTAATTTCTATTATCCTATATAAATCCCTAACCCGTCTTCCCTCAGCTCAACTCACAGTCCACAAACCCAGACCCGAACCCGTTTAAACCTCCCCCTCTTCGATATTTCTCTCTCTCTTCTTCATAGGCAGAACCCCATCCCTGCTTCCTCTATTTTGTTAGCAACAACCCCAAACCCACTCAGCTCTCTCTCTCACCCATCTCCCTATCTCATTCACACACACACTCTCTCCGTTAGTTCTCTCATATCTCTCTCTCCCTCTTTCTTCGTTCTTTTTCTCCCCAGGCCATTCAAAACACATGCCCCCTCTCTTTCTCTCCTCAAACCCAGCGGCCCACCTACGCCGCTCGACCACGCCCTCCCGCCAGTGCCCGACGGCGATCTCACCGTTCGTCGCTCGCTGCAGCGAAACCTGCCCCTCGTCGCTCTCCCCCGAGCATCGAAGTCGCCGCCGTCGGTCGCCTTGTCTCCGCCCTGCCTCCTCCTCGATATCTGTGCACGTCAAACCCATCTTCACCGTGCTCCGACACATCCCCTCAGCCACCGCTCGAAGCTCCGACGAGCCCTCGCCCCGACGTACGGAAGCCCTGAAGCCACCGCCTGAAGCACCCAGTAGCCTCGACCTCCGTCGCAAGACCCCACAGCGCTCCCCTCCGTAGCCAAACACCCCGGAGCGCCACCGCCCAAGAAGCTCGACAACACCTCCGGAGCTCTCTCCGAGCTCAACCCACGGCGGAGCACACCCCCACTTATCCTTGTGGATCATGAATCTCAACGTTGCAAGGCTTGAATGTAGGTGAACTAGTCGTAACTGAATATAGAACCAAGCTCACGCTCTTGCGCTATTGCCGGTCTATAGCAACCTAGATTAGGACCCACTCTCGTGCAAACCCTAACCTAAGCCGCTAGCATGAAGATCGACATCATCGTCCAATCGCACCTCGAGCCCACTCTTGTGCAAACTCAAGCTACGATCTAGGTTATGATAGTATGTATTCGTCCAATCTCTTGCAAACGAATATTAGTATAGATTTATAATAAAAATCCTAGCTTTGGTCCAATCTCTTCCAAACCAAATCTAGAGAATATCGATTATAAACCTAAATCGAATATCTAGGCCTTTCCATCAATTGGAATCCAATCTATTGCAAATCCCAATCGATAGAAATTCCTAGCTACTCGTAGTAAATCAATCACAACCTAACTTTTATCAATCCTAGCAACAATTCAATTCGTTCATCACAATTCAAAGATCGGATCCATATGGTTCATCACATGCCCTAGAACGACGAAACTACTCACAATTCATCATGGAAATCACAGAAATAAAGAAAAGATCATAGCACAATTCATAGCTAAGAGAGAACAATTCATAAAAACGAGAATTTCAAAGAGAAAGATCAAACCAAATTGCTCGTCTATGATCTCCAGCTGAGATTTACAATAAGAATAGCTGTCATAAATAAATTCAAGTCTCTCCTAAAACTAGGAATAAATCTAAGTTTAAATACAAGCCAAAATCAGCCAGAAATTCCTAACAGAATTGCCCCTGCGCAGCCAAGAAAACCTAATTTGCATAGCAGTCGGACTGCGTCACTCGGCCGAGTGAACCATGTCACTCGGCCGAGTGACAGACCCAATAAAAAACAGAGAATCTGGGAAAATTGGGGGTCTGTCACTCTATCTGACTCGGGCGAGTGGTCTTCTTCACTCGGCCGAGGGAGCAATCTTGCTCGGCCAAGTGGGTCTTCTCCAAATTTCCAGTAAGTCGGCTGCTTCTTGGAAGAAAATCCATGTACCACTCGGGCGAGTGGTCTTCTCCATTCGGCCGAGTGAACTTTCTTGCTCGGCTGAGTGAACTTTGAAAATTTGGCAGTGCATATCCATTTCACTCGGCCAAACGCAACCCGTCACACGGCCGAGTGAACTCTCTGTTCGGCCGAGTGAGCTGCTTCTGGGCTCTTTTCTTCTCATCCTCACCTCCTCGTCGATTCTGTCGAACTTCTTCCTCTTTCGTGTTGAGTATTGGACTCCCCGTATTTGGTTTTGGATGATGAGCAAACATAAATAAATCGTGATCTAACAATTTGTGAGCGCAGTTATGGAGATCGTCGCCAAATTCACGAGAACACTCAAAGCGACATCTTAAGACTTCTCAAAGCTCGTATTCAATGCATAAAGCTTCGTTGAAGCTTTTGGACCTTTTTGGAAGTCATGAAGATTTGATCGAAGCTTTCAAAGACCGTTCCTTAAGGTTTTATTCATAGTCTTTTAGCTTCGATTTATAGAATGTTAAGCCTTGAGTAATTCTTACATGTCTATCTTCATATCGCTCATATCTTAGAGCTAGGATTATCTTAGAAGCCATTAGAAACTTTCCCGAAGCCTATCGCTTCTTCCCTCGGCTTCTAGTGCATCTTAGTTGGTTCAAGTAGAGTCATCAACCGACTAGATGACGATCTAGTCGGTCGGCAACTCTTCATGAACCGACTAGATGTCCTATCTCATTTCAGCTCAGCCATGTCGATTAATTAGTCGGTCAAAGAAGGTTCACAGACCGACTAGATGACGATCTAGTCGGTTAGGAATCCTTCTCAGACCGACTAGTTGAGCTTGCCTCTGTACAGCCTGAGTTACTGTTTACAGTTAGTCGGTCCAAGAACATTCATCGACCGACTAGTTGTCAAACTAGTCGGTCAGCATTTGTTCTTAGACCGACTAGTGTAACTTGTATTCAGCTTCGTGCATTTCACTCTTAGTCGGTCAAAGAACACTCACCGACCGACTAGTTGGAAAACTAGTCGGTTGGCAAGTCTTCTTAGACCGACTAGTTCATGTTGCCTGGAAATCACTCTTTTGGCTGTCGAGCTGTTAGTCGGTCCATGTTGAATCACCGACCAACTAGTTGATGAACTAGTCGGTCAGTGATCCTTCTTAGACCGACTAGTCTGCTTCAGATTTAGATTCGTTGGAGTTTTGAAAGCAACGTTTCTCTCTCTCTTTTCTCTTGATCCTTTAAATACCTGGAGGGGTTATTTCATAGGATCCAAGGCTGCTATTTCCAGAGTTCTATTGATTCAAAGAGAAGCTTTCAACTCTCATCTTCAAGCTCTCCCATTCTCAAGAATCTCTCCCTCACTCTTAATCCTCAAGAGAGATTCATTGATTGTGAGCCTTCCAAGCCAAGGGCTTGATTCTAGGTCATCCATCTCATCCCTAGGCTTCCATTGCTGGTCATCTTCTTGAAGCTAGGGTTTGGTGACTCTTCCTCCATCAAAATCCTCTTTGCCCTAATTTGGTAAGAAATCTCAAGGCATAGGTATTTTGTTGGTAAGCATTTCATTTCAGTTATATTTGAATTGTATACTCTCGGTTGTGAGAGGTTTTGCGTGATCCCGGGTTGTGGGAGTCACGGTCATCGATTGTAGGTCGATTGCACTTGTGAGGTTTTCGCAAGTGTTCATATTGGAAATCTTGGGTTAGAGGTTTTCTAACTCAAGTATCCGGAAGGGATCCGGGTGGTTGGGACGTAGGATCACCGGGAACAAGTCGGGGAGACTTGGGTGGATCCGAACCCATTAAATCATTTGTTTGCGTTTGCATTTATTCTTGTTGATCGTTGTTATTCCGCATTGTTGTTTGTTAATTGCACGATAATTAGGAATAACTCTCCCTATTATTTAAAAGTACTATTCACCCCCCCTCTAGTACATGTGCAGTAGCTTCCCAGGGCACTACAATTGGTATCAGAGCCAAGGTTAAAGCTGCAAGTTCAAAGCTATGACGAACAACGACTACAACGTCTTCAAGAACCGCGATGGAGCTTCTTCAGTTATGGAAGGACTATCCTCCGTCAGGCCTCCACACTTCAACGGTACCAACTACGGGTACTGGAAATGCCGGATGCAAATTTTCCTCCGGAGCGCTTCACTATGGAGAGCCACCATGACGGAGTATGTCGAGCCTTCCGAAGAAGATTTCGCAAAATGGACTCCCGTGGAGGTCGCCGCGGAAGTAGCCAATGCCAAGGTAATGAATGCCTTGAATTGTGCGTTGGAGCCCGAGGACTTCAACAAGATATGCACATGTAAGAGTGCATATCTTACATGACCGACTAATCAGCCCAGGAAACCCTAGTTTGCCCTAGCCGCCACACGATTTTCTATATAAACCCCCAATCGTTTTCTTCTCTTCACTCTCTTCTCCTGAACCTCCTACTTCCCCAAATCATCCCCCTTCATTCCCAAACCCTTCCTCCTTCATCCCAAGCTCATCCATCATCATCCAAACCCTCATTTCACATATCCTACCTCTCCTCAACCTCAAACCCTCATCAAATCCCCAAAAGCCTCATCCAAACCCATTTCTCCAGGTTTTCCCTCATTTCCAGATCTGAGTGGTAGTTCTCCCGGATCGTTCATCCGTTGCCGTGGTTGCTCGGCGTTGATCTTCCGCTTCCATTCGGGTAGTGTTCTTCCTTTAATATTCTCTTAACCCCCATTATGATTTGTGAAACCCTAATAATAATGGATGTTGTTTGATGATTGTTTCTCCATGACAGCGATTCCCTTCCCCGTAGATTAGCGTTCGTGAGACGAACCTTCGTGATCGTCTTCCTCGGTGCTAGGCAAGTGAAACTTGCTACCCTTGTTGTTTAGGCCGTGCTTAGGCCATTACCTTGCTTAGCGTAAAAGAGACTAGACAGTGAAAGGATAGCTGTCTGGACGCCTTTGATCTAGCTTGACAACGAAGCTAGATCCGTCACTCTCATCATGCTTGTATGTCACGTTTAAATTCAATTAACGGTACACAATTATCTGTTCATATCATCCCTGCACCTTTGCCTGTCATGTTTAAATTCTATTAACGGTACGCAAATATCTGTTCATGTCATTGCATAGTGATTATTCATCGTGATTGCGTAGCACACGCTACAATACTTATATTCCTGGCTCGTGTTCCAGAAGCGAGCCCTGTAGTTGGAAACCCCAACGCTCGATACACATGGGTGGGGTAAGAGATAAGCGGACTGAGCCCGAGTTGGCCTGATCCGCCACTCCGGCCAGCAGGTGGACTCTCTATGCACTAAGTGATAAATAGTGATACGAGATAAGCGGACTGAGCCCGAGTTGGCCTGATCCGCCACTCCGGCCAGCAGGTGGACTCTCTATGCACTAAGTGATAAACAGTGATAAGTGATTAATAGTGATACGAGATAAGCAGACTGAGCCACGAGCTGGCCAGCAGGTGGACTCTCTATGCACTAAGTGATAAGTGATAAGTGTTAAATGATAAGTGATTAGTGATTTGGTAGCTTTTGCTACATCGTGCGTGCTTGCCTCTCTTTTAAACTGTTGCATCATACTTAACTGTCATGTCATGCATACTATAACTGCTAGGTTGCTACTAGTCGGTTGGCAAGTGTTCTTTGACCGACTAAGAGTGTTGCCTGGAAATCACTCTTTTGGTTGTCGAGCTATTAGTCGGTCCATGTTGAATCACCGACCGACTAGTTGATGAACTAGTCGGTCAGTGATCCTTCTTAGACCGACTAGTCTGCTTCAGATTTAGATCCGTTGGAGCTTTGAAAGCGACGTTTCTCTCTCTCTTTTCTCTTGATCCTTTAAATACCTGGAGGGGTTATTTCATAGGATCCAAGTCTGCTATTTCCAGAGTTCTATTGATTCAAAGAGAAGCTTTCAACTCTCATCTTCAAGCTCTCCCATTCTCAAGAATCTCTCCCTCACTCTTAATCCTCAAGAGAGATTCATTGATTGTGAGCCTTCCAAGCCAAGGGCTTGATTCTAGGTCATCCATCTCATCCCTAGGCTTCCATTGCTGGTCATCTTCTTGAAGCTAGGGTTTGGTGACTCTTCCTCCATCAAAATCCTCTTTGCCCTAATTTGGTAAGAAATCTCAAGGCATAGGTATTTTGTTGGTAAGCATTTCATTTCAGTTATATTTGAATTGTATACTCTCGGTTGTGAGAGGTTTTGCGTGATCCCGGGTTGTGGGAGTCACGGTCATCGATTGTAGGTCGATTGCACTTGTGAGGTTTTCGCAAGTGGTCATATTGGAAATCTTGGGTTAGAGGTTTTCTAACTCAAGTATCCGGAAGGGATCCGGGTGGTTGGGACGTAGGATCACCGGGAACAAGTCGGGGAGACTTGGGTGGATCCGAACCCATTAAACCATTTGTTTGCGTTTGCATTTATTCTTGTTGATCGTTGTTATTCCGCATTGTTGTTTGTTAATTGCACGATAATTAGGAATAACTCTCCCTATTATTTAAAAGTACTATTCACCCCCCTCTAGTACATGTGCAGTAGCTTCCCAGGGCACTACAATTGGTATCAGAGCCAAGGTTAAAGCTGCAAGTTCAAAGCTATGACGAACAACGACTACAACGTCTTCAAGAACCGCGATGGAGCTTCTTCAGTTATGGAAGGACTATCCTCCGTCAGGCCTCCACACTTCAACGGTACCAACTACGGGTACTGGAAATGCCGGATGCAAATTTTCCTCCGGAGCGCTTCACTATGGAGAGCCACCATGACGGAGTATGTCGAGCCTTCCGAAGAAGATTTCGCGAAATGGACTCCCGCGGAGGTCGTCGCGGAAGTAGCCAATGCCAAGGCAATGAATGCCTTGAATTGTGCGTTGGAGCCCGAGGACTTCAACAAGATATGCACATGTAAGAGTGCATATCAAATATGGAACCAACTCCTCATATTGCACGAAGGATCGAGTACGGTAAAAGATTCTAAACTCGTCGTTGCTAATAAAGAATTTGAGTTGTTTCATATGGAGCAGGGCGAAACCATGAAGGAATATTACGCTCGCTTCGTGGATATATCAAACGACTTGGAAGCTCTTGGGAAGGTCTATACCCAAAAGGAGAAAGTCGCGAAGATTATCGACGGTCTTCCATCATGTTGGGAAAAGCGTACCTTCGCCATCGAGGAAGGTAATGACATGAATAAATATACCGTCGTACAACTAATGGGTACCTTGTTGTCTTACGAGGTACGCAAGGATAGTAAGATCCGAATGAAGGAAAAGATGAAAGCATACTTGAAGCAAGATGAGCCAAAGAAAAGGGCGATTGCCTTCAAGGCCGCTCCATCTACCGATGATGAAGAATCGGAAGACGAATTGGACATGGAATCCATTGCCCGTATGGCAAGGAAGTTCGATCGATTCTTCCGAGAAGGTATATCTTTGAATAAATCTAAAGTTAGTTCGACTAATGCTTCTACTCCCGTGTGTTATAAATGCAACAAGCCATGACACATCAAACCGGATTGTCCTCTCTACAAACACAAGGAGAAGGGGAAAGCATCAAAGTACGACAAGTCGAGAAAGTACAAGAAAGGACTTGTTGGCACATTCACCGACTCCGAAGAGGATTCCTCAAGTGGAGAGTGGGATGATGGAAGAGTGGAGAAAGCAAAACTCTGCTTCATGGCTAATGAGGCAAAAGATCGAAAGTCCTCCTTCGATGAAAGCGAGGATGAAAGCGAGGATGGTAGCGAGGATGAAAGTGGAGAACCTACTATTGATGAAATGAGGTTAGCAAACCAAGAAATTTGGTCTAAATTTACTAAATTAGTAGATCGATATAATAAGACCAAAGATGAACTTGTCAACCTCCAAACCTCTCCTAAGTCTACCATCACCAACAATGACACCATTGTTGAGACACTCGCCAATGAGAAAGCAAGTTTGCTTACTCATAATGGCTTGTTGAGAAATGAGGTGAAGTCCCTCAAATCTCAACTTGAGCATGTTCGTGTTGAGGATTCGGATGAACATGTGATAGCGGATTTGACGTCTCAAAACTCAACTTTGAGTATTGAGAATAAGAATCTCAAATCACGTGTTTATGCACTCACATCGCAAGTATCCATTTTGGATGCTTCTTTGCATTCTCTCAAAGAGAAGTATGAGTGCACGTTAGGCCGTATCAATGATTTCAATAAAGGTAAGGGCCATTTGGATAATATCCTAAATGACTTACTTCCAGCCAAACACCACATTGGCTTGGGGTATAAGATGGGAGACTCATCCAAATCGCCTACCACCTTTGTTAGGCCGACATCCGATGCCTCGACGAGTGGGAGCAAACACCCCATTGGTAGTTGATCACTCCTTATTTTACACCTTTTTCCCGCATGTTTGCATGCCATTTAGATCGCCCAAATCATGTTTTTCACGATATATCGACGATATTGCGATGCTTTTCACGATTTGTTGTTTTTGTCGCATTTCAGGTGATTTGGCGCGATTTGGAGTGATCTCGAGATGCGCTTACTCCAGAGGGTCACCGACGACCTCCCCGAGGGGTATTTTGCTGTTGAAGAGGAGCGGAAGAAGAACGGACATCGCAGGAGCGACGAGGAGGCCAAAATGAGCAGATTGGGAATGTTTTGTGTCCCACTCGGCCGAGTGGAGGAGCCACTCGGCCGACCAGCGAGACACCGCTCGGCCGACCAGTTCAGACATGATTTCTATGTGCACTCGGCCGAGCGACGGAGACCACATCGGCCGAGTGACGAGACCACGTCCGCCCGAGTGGCGCCCAGACGAAGCCTTTCGAAAATCTCCAAGTTTCTGTTTTTCGGCTGCCTGAGCTTCAGAAGACCCACTCAGCCGAGTGGAGAATCCTGTCCTCCCGAGTACAATGAAGCCATCGGCCGAGTGACGACAACTCACTCGGCCGAGCCACCCCCGGAGTAGAGACCCCTGAAAGCCCCGACTTACTGGAAAATTACAGGGTTTCTCACTCGGCCGAGCGACTTTTGTCACTCGGCCGAGTGCGACGCGCTGCCTGTAGCGAAAACTGCGGAAAACAGGCTGTGCAGGGGTATTTTGGTCACAGTTTTTGGGCGATTTTGAGGGCTATTTAAACCCTGTTTTTACCCTAGTTTTGGGAGCCTCTCTCTTAGATTTTTTGCAACTTTTTAGATTAGTTTTTAGCTTTATTCTTGTGATTGGAGAGGAGACAAAGATTGGAATTTTGTTGGATTAATTGAAGAACTCCATTGGTTTGCATCTCTTTTCCTTAAAAATTCTATTTTTATTGCTTATCTCAATATTGTGATGAATTCCATTGCTTATTTCAACGATTATTTTTGTGATCTTGCTATGATTTGTGAGTAGTCTCCACGTCTTGGGGCGTGGGGATGAACCCTACAAGCCCATTTTCATATTTGTGATGAATTGGTAGAAATTGTGCTAGAATTGTTATTAGGGATTAGATTGGGATCAATTTACTACGGATGGCTAGGTATTCATATCAATTGGGATTTGCAAGAGATTGGATCCCAATTTGATAGGAAACCCTAGAAATCCGAATTGGGTTGGAGTCGGATTTTCGAAGTATCGGTTTGCAAGAGATTGGACCGATACTAGGATTTCCGGTTGCAATTCCATGCCGATACTCGTTTGCAAGAGATTGGACGGGTAGGAACTATCCCAATCTAGGTCGTGGACCGAGTTTGCAAGAGATTGGGCTCGGTGCGCGATTGAACGATGATGTTGATCCTAATGCTAGCTTTCCTAGGCTAGGGTTTGCAAGAGATTGGACCCAAACCTAGGATAGCTATAGACCGGCAACAGCACGAGAGCGTGAGCTTGGTTCTACATTCAGTTGCAACTAGTTCATCCAAATTCTCATTCAAGCAATTTTGATACCGATAAACCGCATTTATGAAATACGGTGAGTAGCGGGGATTCCCCATTCCCTAGACGTTCTTTATTTGATTTGATATTTCCGCATTTTTGTCTGACGATTGTGACAGGATCGTCAAAGGCAAATTTCTCTCTTAAATAGCCAGGTTGATTTGAACAAGCACGGTCATTCGTCCTCCCTGTGTTCGATAACCCGCTTGCCGCTATACCGTGCGCTTGCGGTAAAACTACAACCGTTCTATTTTTATTGCTTATCTCAATATTGTGATGAATTCCATTGCTTATTTCAACGATTATTTTTGTGATCTTGCTATGATTTGTGAGTAGTATCCACGTCTTGGGGCGTGGGGATGAACCCTACAAGCTCATTTTCATATTTGTGATGAATTGGTAGAAATTGTGCTAGAATTGTTATTAGGGATTAGATTGGGATCAATTTACTACGGATGGCTAGGTATTCATATCAATTGGGATTTGCAAGAGATTGGATCCCAATTTGATAGGAAACCCTAGAAATCCGAATTGGGTTGGAGTCGGATTTTCGAAGTATCGGTTTGCAAGAGATTGGACCGATACTAGGATTTCCGGTTGCAATTCCATGCCGATACTCGTTTGCAAGAGATTGGATGGGTAGGAACTATCCCAATCTAGGTCGTGGACCGAGTTTGCAAGAGATTGGGCTCGGTGCGCGATTGAACGATGATGTTGATCTAATGCTAGCTTTCCTAGGCTAGGGTTTGCAAGAGATTAGACCCAAACCTAGGATAGCTATAGACCGGCAACAGCGCGAGAGCGTGAGCTTGGTTCTACATTCAGTTGCAACTAGTTCATCCAAATTCTCATTCAAGCAATTTTGATACCGATAAACCGCATTTATGAAATACGGTGAGTAGCGGGGATTCCCCATTCCCTAGACGTTCTTTATTTGATTTGATATTTCCGCATTTTTGTCTGACGATTGTGACAGGATCGCCAAAGGCAAATTTCTCTCTTAAATAGCCAGGTTGATTTGAACAAGCACGGTCATTCGTCCTCCCTGTGTTCGATAACTCGCTTGCCGCTATACCGTGCGCTTGCGGTAAAACTACAACCGTTCTTTGGGTCACATCCCGGAGCGACCAAGTTTTTGGCACCGTTGCCGGGGAGGGCATTTTGACGGTGTTCGTCATCGACCACCCGGTTACTTCTATTTCTCTCTTTACTTTCTTCTGTTCGCACATTCTCCCTGTATTTTGCATAAGGTCTTTGCAGGAAGAATGGAGAATGCAATGTCAACAATAGAACTCAGTCAGGAAGACTATGTCTCCTTCACAGACCTCCTCATGGAGCTTGTCGATGAGGTCCACACTACCGGAGCTTTTGCTATCGACGTCAAGGACCCCGACGAACAACTGTTTGCTAGTTTCGTGATGGACCAGATCTCCCCAGAGGGGACTATCGGGGGCAATGTCAGAGTTGACGTGATCGACGACAAATTATATTTCGAAGACGGTGGAACAAGTGCTGAGGATCACTATACTTCGGAAGGATCTTCAGAGCAAACCAACGTTCAGGGAGTTACACCCCATGACACTTACCCTTGCTTCTATGAATCGTCTGATGTGTTTCTTGATTCCAGGGACGAACTGGAGCCGAGTGAAAGCCCTGACGAAGCTAGCACAGAATTGGAGAATGCTTATTTCGATGCATCATCCTCACTAAGTAGTGAGTCTGACTCTTCACAAGAGAGCGCGACACCTGAGCACGAGCTAGACCCGGATGGCAAGGAAGGAGCGAAACTCATGCGAGCCGATGAAGTAGAAGGAGAGGCGCCTCTTCAAGTAGAACTTAAACAATTACCTCCGAATCTAAGGTACGCCTTTTTGGGTAACAAATTAACTTTTCCGGTGATAGTTAACTCCCACCTAACGCCGGACCAACTTGAAAAACTCCTAGATGTTCTTAGGAGCCATAAAGATGTCCTGGGATACACTATCTTCGATCTAAAAGGGATAAGCCCTAGGCTTTGCACGCATAGGATCCATTTGGAGGATACCGAAGCCACCTCCATAGAGCCTCAAAGGCGGTTAAACCCGAACATGAAGGAGGTGGTTAAAAAGGAAATCCTAAAATTGCTAGAAGCTGGTATAATTTATCCTATCTCCGACAGTAGATGGGTTAGCCCCGTTCACGTCGTCCCCAAGAAAGGGGGGATGACTGTCATAAAAAATGAAAAAGGTGAGCCAATATCTACGCGCACTGTCACGGGATGGCGAATGTGCATTGACTATAGGAAACTCAATAAAGCCACCTCAAAGGACCATTACCCATTGCCATTCATTGATCAAATGCTTGAACGCCTCGCAAACCATAAATACTTTTGCTATCTAGACGGGTATTCGGGTTTCTTCCAAATCCCTTTGCACGAAGATGACCAAGAAAAGACAACTTTCACTTGTCCCTATGGCACCTATGCCTACCGTAGGATGCCGTTTGGCCTTTGTAATGCTCCCGCCACTTTTCAGAGGTGTATGACATCCATATTTTCCGATTACATTGAAAATATTATGGAAGTTTTTATGGATGATTTCTCGGTTTATGGAAGTGAGTTTGACTCTTGCTTGGAAAATCTCACTAAAGTCCTAAAAAGGTGTCAACAAAACAATCTCACTCTCAATTGGGAGAAGTGTCACTTCATGGTCACGGAAGGTATAGTTCTCGGACATCTTGTTTCCTCAAGAGGAATTGAGGTAGATAAAGCAAAGATTGAGGTAATCGAAAAACTTCCTCCTCCTATTAATGTCAAGGGCATTAGAGGCTTTCTTGGTCACGCGGGGTTCTACCGCCGCTTCATCAAGGATTTCGCCTCGATCGCCCGACCGCTTACTTCCTTGCTCGCTAAAGATATTCCTTTTGATTTTTCAGGAGAATGCTTGCAAGCCTTCAACACCTTGAAGGAAGCGCTAGTCTCCGCGCCCATCATACAACCACCAGATTGGAGCCTTCCTTTTGAGCTAATGTGTGATGCTAGCGACCAAGCCATTGGAGCGGTATTGGGACAAAGAAAAGATAGGAAGCTTCATGCGATATACTATGCGAGCAAGACATTGGATGACGTGCAGAGAAACTACACAACTACCGAAAAGGAGCTTCTAGCGGTCGTTTATTCCATAGAGAAGTTTCGCTCCTACCTCCTTGGTTCCAAGGTGATTGTCCACACCGACCATGCGGCATTGAAGTATCTTTTAAACAAGAAGGAGGCCAAACCTCGGTTGATTAGGTGGATACTCTTGTTGCAAGAGTTCGACTTAGAGATCAGAGATAAGAAGGGTACGGACAATGTCGTGGCGGATCATTTATCCAGGCTCATGCGTGACAATGAGGACGAGAGTTTGCCTATCGACGACACATTCGTGGATGAGAGGCTATATGCCATAAGGACCGGTGAAGTACCTTGGTACGCGGACTTCGTCAACTACTTGGCTTGTGGAATCAAACCGCATGGGATGTCTACGCAACAAAAGAGGAGATTTCTGCATGAGGTCCGTAGCTATTTTTGGGAAGATCCCTACCTTTTCAAGATATGCAAAGATAGTGTCATTCGTAGGTGTGTTTCTAAAGAGGAGGCGACATCCATCATTTTGCATTGCCATGGTCTACCATGCGGAGGACATCATGCCGCCTCTAAAACCACTGCTAAGATTTTGCAGAGCGGATTCTTCTGGCCTACAATGTTTAAAGACACCCACGCTTTTGTGAAGGGTTGTGATCGATGCCAACGGACCGGGAATATCTCCAAGCGCAATGAGATGCCGATGAGACCCATCCAAGAAATTGAGCTTTTTTATTGTTGGGGAGTAGACTTCATGGGGCCATTTCCGTCGAGCAATGGTAACAAGTACATCCTATTGGCCGTTGACTATGTCTCCAAATGGGTGGAAGCAATTGCCACCCCTACCAATGATGCAAGAGTCGTCTCCAAGTTCTTTAAGCAAAATATCTTCCCGCGCTTTGGAGTGCCGCGTACCTTGATAAGCGACGGGGGAAGCCACTTCATAGAGAACAAGTTTGAAGCCATGCTAAAGAAGTACGGGGTAAATCATAGAGTTGGCATGGCATATCACCCCCAGACAAGCGGCCAAGTGGAAGTCTCAAATAGAGAAATCAAGCAAATTCTCGAAAAGACAGTGGATCGATCTAGAAAGGATTGGTCAATGAAGCTAAACGACGCTCTATGGGCATATCGCACGGCCTTCCGCACTCCCATAGGCACCACACCATTCCGGCTCGTTTATGGGAAAGCTTGCCACTTACCCGTAGAGTTGGAGCACCGCGCATATTGGGCCATCAAAACCTTTAACTATGATTACAAGAGTGCGGCGGTGAGGCGACTCTTGGACATCAACGAGCTTGATGAGATAAGAAGAGACGCCTACGAAAGCTCAAGAATTTACAAGGAAAGGACCAAGATTTTCCACGATGCCCGCATAACCGTCACGGACTTCAAAGTAGGAGACAAGGTCTTGCTCTACAATTCCCGGCTCCGACTATTTCCCGGTAAGTTGAGGTCACGTTGGTCCGGACCTTTCACCATCAAGCACATACAACCGGGAGGAGCTTTCGAGTTGGAAAGCAAGGACGGTGCCACATTCAAAGTAAATGGTCAAAGGCTCAAGCACTATTCCGAGGGAATCCCGACGGGCGAAACCAATAGAGTATATTTGCTTAAGGAGCGGTCGGATGATCTCTCGGACCTCCTTGAGGAGGTGATAGAGGAGGCGATCCCCCACTCAATTGGCGCTCTTTTTGATGAAGATTTAGAGGAAGGCCCGGATTTAGGCCAAAATGAGAAGATAGATGATTCCCCCGACCTCTCCGCTGAAGATGATGAAGGCGACGCTGATGTCGCAAGGATTCGAGAGCTCTGCAAACTCTCGAAATTAAAGTCTCCAAAGAAAGCTCCTCCGGTACGGAAATCGGCATCACCGGTGAAGCCGTTGACCGGAGCAAATGCTAGCTTGGGGGAGCCTCCCCCCAACACTATTCGAGATGGGAGACCACCGAGGGAGAACACGCCGCCACGTCCAAATCCAAGCGCGCTCCCCGGAAAGTTTGATGGGTGCATCTCATATGCACCAAACATCCCACATTAATTGAAAATCATAGGGGGTCGAGCTCACGACCTTAAACGAGCGCTTGTCGGGAGGCAACCCGACGGTTTTTGCTTTATTTTTACTTTTTCTTTATTTTCGTTTTAGAAATTTTTAGTGTTTTGAGTCTTCCGCCCAAAAATTTTGTGATAACGGGTCCTGTTTTTCTTGACAGGAGAGGTGATAGGTAAATCCATCATGAGGAGGATGAACGAGACGACGAGGAGTGCCCCAAGAAGGCGCTCGACGCTTAGGAGGAAGATGGAATCGACTGGAGGAAGAAAGACGGAGTTTAGAGCGCAAACGAAGACAAACAGCAGAAATTAAGGCTCACTCGACCGAGTATACTAGTCACTCGGCCGAGTACAAAAGTTCGTCCGGCCGAGCCGCTCACGAACGAGGGAAGTCTGCTGTACCCAACTCTCTGTTTATTTTCCTGATTCCAATATAACTGCCACTCGGCCGAGTATATATATTCACTCGGCCGAGTAAAACGGATACCCTCCTAGGGCGAGTCTTGCCGAGTAGCTTGAGTCACTCGACCGAATGGACTTACTCCACTCGGCCGAGGCTGGCAAGGCCACTCGGCCGATGCGTAAGCGGGGAGGAATTTTCTATTGACCATACTCGGCCGAGTGACCTAGTCACTCGGCCAAGTCGTAACTTCTGCTATATAAGGGGTCGAGGGGGACACGTTTTTCGAAACGCTGAAACCGATCGCGCCCCCCCGACCTTTCAGCTTCCCTCGCCCGCTCGCACCCCCCTACTCGCCCGACCACCGTTGCCACGCCGCCGCTCGGCCAGCCACCGCCGGCCGACCACTCGCCGCACCTCGCCCGAGTCGCCGGCGGCGGCCGTCGCTCCGATCGCCTCCGGTACCCCCTATTTCGCCTTTTTCGCCTCTTTTTGAGTATTTTTTTGAGGATCCATGTGTTAAACGACCCCCAAACCCAAATAAATTCCTAAATCTATCTATGATACCCCTAATGCTCCATACGTTTTGATTATTACCCGCTGATATCTCCATTTCACGCGCAGGTTGTTTTTGGGAGCTTAGGGGAGCCCAGGGGAGCTTCTCGGGACTGATTTGAGCTTCGTGGAGGCGCTGACTTCGCACGCTTCCATTGCTGAGCACTCGCGGCGTGTCTGGGTATACTCCTTCCACTCTTTTACACACACCGTACTTTTTTCACTTTTCGGCGCGCTCGGGGCCGATATGCCGCCCCGGACACGGCCGCGGTCGAAGAGAGCTTCCGCCAAGCGGAAGCGGTCGGATGATGCCGGCCCCTCCCACGAGTTGGAGGACTCTCCTCCATCGTCTCCCACACACGCCGTCCACCCAGCACAGCCTGCAGGCCCCGCACACCCCGCACAGCCTACAGTGCACCCACAGCCCGCACAGCCTCTCCCTGCCGCACCACAGCCACCACCTCTGGCTCCACTGGTCGGGCCGCTCGGGATTACATTCCGAGACGACGAACACCGCGCCGTCTTCGAGCGTATCTCCCAGCGCTCGATCGTACCCTCCAGGTTTGCACACCTCGCTGACCTAGGACGCCTGTGGGTACTAGAGGGGATGCTCACGTTGTACGACAACGTGGGCTGGCGAGATTTTCTGCAGGTGTCGGCGGATACGTTTACCCGCCTGACACTTGAGGTTCTGAGTTCTATCGCCCGGACCGACGAGGGATGCTCGTTTCGGTTCATGGATCGAGAGTGCCAGGTCACTCTCGATATGATGAGAGCGTTTTTCTCGTGGCCCGCTGTCCCCGGTGCCGATCGCGGTTACGGCCCCACCCATATCCCCCCACCTTCCTTCGACGCCGGTGCCTTCTGGGCCCGGATTACGGGTCTCCACGCTGCCTTTGACCCTAGTAGGGCCAAGGCCTCGGCCATTGTCCATCCCTGCCTCCGCATTGCTCAGCGCCTTATGGCGACGACCTGTTTGGCCAGATATGAGCCGGGCGCGATGTCTACGCCAGAGCTCTACATGCTCTACGCGATGACACGTCCCAGAGCTCTATCTAGGGATGGCGATGAGCTTGTCCCCGCCGTCGTGATCGATATCGCGGCTTGGTTTTTGGACCGCATCATCGTATCGGTGGGCGCTCGCTCACCGATATGCTGCGGCGGCCTGATCACCTTGCTTGCTCTTATGACCGGCGAGGATTTCCCCGACGACTTGCGACGTGTCCCGGGCCCCACTTCTCTGTCGATAGATGTTATGGCCCGGATGAAGATGCTTCGTCTGCACGGTGAGCGTCACTGGGTCTGGTTGCACGGCCCTTACGGGGCCGATTACATGATTCTCCCGAGCCCTGCTCGGACTCAGATTGCACCAGCCCACGTTGACTGGCTCCCTGCGATGGATGTTCTCATCCCCGCTGCTTACGTGCTCGAGGCCGAGGAGGCCGAGCAGGCCCATGCTGCCCCTGTAGACCCTGTTGCACACCCTGCCGAGCCTGCTGTCGAGCCTGTTGACCCAGTGGCCCCTCAGCCCATACCTGATGTTTCCACTGCTCCTGACGCCTCTGTCGGTGTCGAGAGTACCTCAGCTGATCCCACTTCCACCACCTCCACCACTTCCGAGGCTGTCACCACCACTCCCACCACCACCACTGGCCCTCTGTCCGTCGAGCCTCTTTGCTCCGCACTCCCCGAGCGCCCACCGACCTTTGTTGAGAGTGGAGAGCCCTCGTTTGCCGCGGTCGTGGAGACCATGGCTAGCATGATCTCCGCTGGGGTTGCACCTTTTGGACCACACACTTCCACCCCAGCGGTAGTCACCTCTGTCTCCACCTCTGCTGTATTTTTCGAGAGCGTCATGGCGTCTGTCCACACTTCTGTGCCATCGACCTCTCTGGCCGCCTCGCTGCCATTTTTGCACTCTTCTTTCGCTGCTGCTGCCTCCACTTCTCACCAGTCTGTGCCCCGGCCTCACACTGAGGCCAGGCCCACATTTGCGAGTGCAGCACCTTTTGTTCCCTTCCCCGCTGAGCCCGTCACATACGCGACCCGAGTACGCCAGCCCAGACCTGCCCAGCCCCGCCAGGTGCGTCCCTCTGCACCACCTCCCCCTGACACAGTACTTCAGAGCATTCGTGCTCTAGAGGGGGCAGTGAGTGGCCTCAGAGGCGACCTTAGGACCCTGTCCTCCACCGTCTCTGCGATGGCTGGCCGCTTCGACCTGCTCCCGCAGATCCACTACTGTCTTACCCAGGTTCTGGAGCGTCTCCCGCGCGTACCCCCACCCACCCAGCAGGTTCCCACCCACACTTCCACACACACCCGACCTGCTACCACTTCCACACCCACACCCGCTCAGCGGCCTGTCCAGCCACCATCACCACCTCCGCCTCAGGACGGAGACGGTGCAGCACCACCTTCCTAGGCACCCTTGATGCCATCGATTCCTTTTGCCGTTGTGCTGCCCGTTTCTGCTGGGTCCTGATGCCTCTTTGTCCACCCCCTCCCCTCACTTATTTTGGGATTCTCTTTTTGATCATATCTTTATATATCTTTTTTGGGAGAGAGGGAGAGTTTTTGGTGCCACTTATATATCTGTATCACTCCTATCTGCGCATGCATCATGTCCGCATCATATTTTTCATTTCTTTATTTTCATCCTTTTCTTTTCCTTTTTTTTTCATTCATGCATCCTCACCTGCCCCTCACATTTCTTGTCTCTCGGTGTGCCACACTTTGCACATTGAGGACACTGTGCCATTTAGCTTGGGGGAGTGAGTTCTCACGTTCTTTTTCGATTTGCCACCTTTATTTTTAGTTTTTCACACCATTCTTCGCTTTTGCACTTATCTTTTATCATTTTTCTTTTGTTTTGCCATGCATCACGTTTTTCTTATTTTTTCTGTGTGCCGCATTATAAATAGTTCTTTTTTTCCCTTTATCTTTATTTCTTTTTCATCTCATGCTAGAGATGACTTTTCTATGATGATGATGACGTTGGATTTAGCTTACTCTATATGCATGCTTTATTTGTCATGTCTTAGACTTTATTTCTGATATCATATGCTATGACTTGCCTTGCATCTAGAGATAGTAACCCACACTTTTGCCACATGAAAATGGATGAAGTTCTATTATTAGCTGAGTCTGAATATTCATATGTATGCTATCACAGAAAACACACCAAGATTCACGCATTGAATGCTTATATCTGGAGTACTGATTTCTTTTTCCTATATCACTTCTATATGCATGAATTGTACACTTCACTTCAGGATGATTGAATGATGTTAGCTATGATAAATCTGGATTAGTTAGCTTTTTTGTGATCAAAACTGAGTAGATTAGATTACCCTGCTGAAGTTGTCGTGCATGTCTTATAGAGTGAACCGAGTGATATATTTATTTCTTTCTCCACAAATCTTAAACATCATTTCTCTACTTTTAAAATCATTGGTGAATCTCCCTTTAGCGATTCTATTTTATGGCATTTCCCCCGCTACTAATTCCCAGCCCCAAATCCCTTATTCTCTATAAAAAAAATAAAAGAGAGAAGAATATTCTTGTATATCATTATCTCTCTTTGAGTTGGGATCGTTGTGTATATATTTTTATTGCATAAAAAAAACAAAAAAAACAAAAAAAAGAGAAAAGAGGAAAAATCCTCAATAAAAGATCCCATCTCACTTTCTTTCTTTCTTCTTTCTTCTTATTACCTTTGGAGCTATATAAAAACGGGGATGTGAATATTTTTTATGCCACCACGCTTATAGATAAGCTTGGAGGAGGGGATCCATTGATGTGTGAGAGAGTGACTACTTGACATTGCACGACAACCTAGGCTAAGTAATATTCTATACTCGGTGAGATTATTTCTTGCTTTACGAAATCCAGAAATCTAAGCCTAGCACTCATTTCATGAAATCCATACTTTTCTATTCCCTCTATTCTATAGTGTGATACTCTTATACTCCTGATAGAAAGCATTCAATTGAAAAGTGTGTGATCTGTGATTTGTATACCGCTTTAAATGATTCAGACGATGTTAATTTTAGAATTATTCCGTTTTTCATGATTATATCGTTGTTCGTGGGTTTTCCGTTTCTATTTGCACTATTATACTATGATATCAAAATAAAATCTTTTGACATGAGTTTTTCATTCGGTGCATGCTATATGAGTAAGTGAAACCCCCGTCCTGAGAAAATGATCTAGTAGCTTACCTCTTCGCTTCTTTCTCTCTTCTTTATTTTCATTTCGTTTTCCATTCTTCTCCGTTTTCCATTTTTCATTTTTTTCGCCATTTTCGTTTTCCAAATTCCACCGGGTTCGCCATTTACTTATCTTCCTCGAGGACGAGTAAGAGGCAAGCTTGGGGGATTTTGATCACTCCTTATTTTACACATTTTTCCCGCATGTTTGCATGCCAATCTAGATCGCCCAAATCATGTTTTTCACGATATATCGACGATATTGCGATGCTTTTCACGATTTGTTGTTTTTGTCGCATTTCAGGTGATTTGGCGCGATTTGGAGTGATCTCGAGATGCGCTTACTCCAGAGGGTCACCGACGACCTCCCCGAGGGGTATTTTGCTGTTGGAGAGGAGCGGAAGAAGAACGGACGTCGCAGGAGCGACGAGGAGGCCAAAATGAGCAGATTAGGCATGTTTTGTGTCCCACTCGGCCGAGTGGAGGAGCCACTCGGCCGACCAGCGAGACACCGCTCGGCCGACCAGTTCAGACACGATTTCTATGTGCACTCGGCCGAGCGACGGAGACCACATCGGCCGAGTGACGAGACCACGTCCGCCCGAGTGGCACCCAGACGAAGCCTTTCGAAAATCTCCAAGTTTCTGTTTTTCGGCTGCCTGAGCTTCAGAAGACCCACTCGGCCGAGTGGAGAATCCTGTCCGCCCGAGTACAATGAAGCCATCGGCCGAGTGACGACAACTCACTCGGCCGAGCCGCCCCCGGAGTAGAGACCCCTGAAGGCCCCGACTTACTGGAAAATTACAGGGTTTCTCACTCGGCCGATCGACTTTTGTCACTCGGCCGAGTACGACGCGCTGCCTGTAGCGAAAACTGCGGAAAACAGGCTGTGCAGGGGTATTTTGGTCACAGTTTTTGGACGATTTTGAGGGCTATTTAAACCCTGTTTTTACCCTAGTTTTGGGAGCCTTTCTCTTAGATTTTTTGCAGCTTTTTAGATTAGTTTTTAGCTTTATTCTTGTGATTGGAGAGGAGACAAAGATTGGAATTTTGTTGGCTTAATTGAAGAACTCCATTGGTTTGCATCTCTTTTCCTTAAAAATTCTATTTTTATTGCTTATCTCAATATTGTGATGAATTCCATTGCTTATTTCAACGATTATTTTTGTGATCTTGCTATGATTTGTGAGTAGTCTCCATGTCTTGGGGCGTGGGGATGAACCCTACAAGCCCATTTTCATATTTGTGATGAATTGGTAGAAATTGTGCTAGAATTGTTATTAGGGATTAGATTGGGATCAATTTACTACGGATGGCTAGGTATTCATATCAATTGGGATTTGCAAGAGATTGGATCCCAATTTGATAGGAAACCCTAGAAATCCGAATTGGGTTGGAGTCGGATTTTCGAAGTATCGGTTTGCAAGAGATTGGACCGATACTAGGATTTCCGGTTGCAATTCCATGCCGATACTCGTTTGCAAGAGATTGGACGGGTAGGAACTATCCCAATCTAGGTCGTGGACCGAGTTTGCAAGAGATTGGGCTCGATGCGCGATTGAACGATGATGTTGATCCTAATGCTAGCTTTCCTAGGCTAGGGTTTGCAAGAGATTGGACCCAAACCTAGGATAGCTATAGACCGGCAACAGCGCGAGAGCGTGAGCTTGGTTCTACATTCAGTTGCAACTAGTTCATCCAAATTCTCATTCAAGCAATTTTGATACCGATAAACCGCATTTATGAAATACAGTGAGCAGCGGGGATTCCCCATTCCCTAGACGTTCTTTATTTGATTTGATATTTCCGCATTTTTGTCTGACGATTGTGACAGGATCGCCAAAGGCAAATTTCTCTCTTAAATAGCCAGGTTGATTGGAACAAGCACGGTCATTCGTCCTCCCTGTGTTCAATAACCCGCTTGCCGCTATACCGTGCGCTTGCGGTAAAACTACAACCGTTCTATTTTTATTGCTTATCTCAATATTGTGATGAATTCCATTGCTTATTTCAACGATTATTTTTGTGATCTTGCTATGATTTGTGAGTAGTCTCCACGTCTTGGGGCGTGGGGATGAACCCTACAAGCCCATTTTCATATTTGTGATGAATTGGTAGAAATTGTACTAGAATTGTTATTAGGGATTAGATTGGGATCAATTTACTACGGATGGCTAGGTATTCATATCAATTGGGATTTGCAAGAGATTGGATCCCAATTTGATAGGAAACCCTAGAAATCCGAATTGGGTTGGAGTCGGATTTTCGAAGTATCGGTTTGCAAGAGATTGGACCGATACTAGGATTTCCGGTTGCAATTCCATGCCGATACTCGTTTGCAAGAGATTGGACGGGTAGGAACTATCCCAATCTAGGTCGTGGACCGAGTTTGCAAGAGATTGGGCTCGGTGCGCGATTGAACGATGATGTTGATCCTAATGCTAGGTTTCCTAGGCTAGGGTTTGCAAGAGATTGGACCCAAACCTAGGATAGCTATAGACCGGCAACAGCACGAGAGCGTGAGCTTGGTTCTACATTCAGTTGCAACTAGTTCATCCAAATTCTCATTCAAGCAATTTTGATACCGATAAACCGCATTTATGAAATACGGTGAGTAGCGGGGATTCCCCATTCCCTAGACGTTCTTTATTTGATTTGATATTTCCGCATTTTTGTCTGACGATTGTGACAGGATCGCCAAAGGCAAATTTCTCTCTTAAATAGCCAGGTTGATTTGAACAAGCACGGTCATTCGTCCTCCCTGTGTTCGATAACCCGCTTGTCGCTATACCGTGCGCTTGCGGTAAAACTACAACAGTTCTTTGGGTCACATCCCGGAGCGATCAGTAGTTCTCCTACCAATAGTGCTTCCACTTCGTACACACCCCCGATTGGAAAGAAACCCACTTTGGGTAGACCTCCAAAGAGGGGTCATGCATTTTTGTACTCACATGCTATGCCACGTAGGAACACACATCCTACTCTACCGGTGCATGCAAATATTAATGATGATTTTTATACTCCGCACCCACGAGCACGTGCAAACACTCATATGAGACACCCTCGTGCACGTAATCATGCTCATGCACATCCTAATGCTTATGTTCAAACAACTCATCAACATGTGCATGCCTACTCTCATAATCATCCTCATGCATACACACCTCATGCTTATCCACGTATGTATGCTACACCAAATCATGGATCTCATGATCATCATAATGCTATTGCTAGATCTCATGCTCCTAGGCCCCATGCACCACATAGAAATCAACCTTTTGTGCATGCAACCACTAGGAAGAGGATTCCCAAAATTTACACTATTTGGGGTCCCAAGAACACTAGCAATCATGATATGAATGTTTATGTGCAATCCTATATTAATAATGTTATTTTGAATGATGATTATGTTGGAAAGTCAAGTTCCTCTTGGACTTGGTTTCCGAAGGGTTAGTTCCTTTAACCCTTCAATGCTTGGTACCATGTGTTTATGATCATGTTATGGGTACCAAGGCATATGCTTATAAAATTGATTTTGATTATATTAATTTATGGGTTACAATAATTTTTATTTCGTATTTCAAATTTGTTGTCTAACCCATTGGATCCAAAAGGATTTTTGGATACCAAAATGAAGTTTTCTAGGTTCAATCCACCGTGGGATACCAACCCTACCAACTCCTCGATTTGCGAAGACTTTCATTCAAACGGAGTTGATGGTGCTTAGGTAATGCACCAACGTAGGGGGAGCTAATGTTGTAAGTATGATATTACATTTGGTATCCATGAGGGTTGAATGCATGCTTGGTTAGAATCTATTTCTTTACATTGGTATCATTTTGTTTCTCCTAGCATGATAAAATTATGAATGCCATAAATGCTTTGAAAATCATATCTATTTTTGGCATGACATGTTTTTAAAAGTTATTATGATAATTTTCGTATTACTTTTATCACCTTGTCACTTCTCATCGCACACTTCACTTAGTTTTGATGTGCTTTTACTTTATGTTCATTCTCGATCGATATTGTGACATTTGATATTCTATGATGTGCACCACTCTTCTGATGGTTCATTCCTTTGTGCACATTTTATGTATGTCTCTGATATTGATTTCGTCGCTCGACGATTTATTTTGATTCAATAGCTTTAGTTGTATGAAAACATAGAATTGTTTTCCATGCACTAAAATAGCTATAAATGTTGATATTGGAGAATAAATTCCTTTCATCAATACGTGAATTTACACTTGGTATTTTGATGACTTCATTTTTTCGTTTTTTCGACTAAGGTCTCTTTGGCACACCTTTAATATGTTTTGGTATTTTACTTTGGTGTCATTGGACCGAGGTCGTATTCTTCGACTCCCGTGATTCATGTATTATTTGGCCATGATCTATTATCATTGACTTCCTCCCGCACTTTTTGGATTATGCCAAAGGGGGAGAGATATAATAATGGCATGTGCTAAATGATAGTTTAGCATGAATCTAATTTGATATGTTAGATTCAGGGGGAGTTAAGAAAATATAAATGTATTTCAAATTCGATAACTGGATTTGTATTTTTAATTTTCTCGCCTGATTGATGCATATGTTTATTATTTCATATGGAACTAATGTGTCATCAATGCAGGGGGAGTAAGTAAATTTCATTTAGTACATTATTATTGATTATTATTTATGTTGGTTTGTCATCACCAAAAAGGGGGAGAATGTTGAGTATTGGACTCCCCGTATTTGGTTTTGGATGATGAGCAAACATAAATAAATCGTGATCTAACAATTTGTGAGCGCAGTTATGGAGATCGTCGCCAAATTCACGAGAACACTCAAAGCGACATCTTAAGACTTCTCAAAGCTCGTATTCAATGCCTAAAGCTTCGTTGAAGCTTTTGGACCTTTTTGGAAGTCATGAAGATTTGATCGAAGCTTTCAAAGACCGTTCCTTAAGGTTTTATTCATAGTCTTTTAGCTTCGATTTATAGAATGTTAAGCCTTGAGTAATTCTTACATGTCTATCTTCATATCGCTCATATCTTAGAGCTAGGATTATCTTAGAAGCCATTAGAAACTTTCCCAAAGCCTATCGCTTCTTCCCTCGGCTTCTAGTGCATCTTAGTTGGTTCAAGTAGAGTCACCAACCGACTAGATGACGATCTAGTCGATCGGCAACTCTTCATGAACCGACTAGATGTCCTATCTCATTTCAGCTCAGCCATGTCGATCAATTAGTCGGTCAAAGAAGGTTCACAGACCGACTAGATGACGATCTAGTCGGTTAGGAATCCTTCTCAGACCGACTAGTTGAGCTTGCCTCTGTACAGCCTGAGTTACTGTTTACAGTTAGTCGGTCCAAGAACATTCATCGACCGACCAGTTGTGAAACTAGTTGGTCAGCATTTGTTCTTAGACCGACTAGTGTAACTTGTATTCAGCTTCGTGCATTTCACTCTTAGTCGGTCAAAGAACACTCACCGACCGACTAGTTGGAAAACTAGTCGGTTGGCAAGTCTTCTTAGACCGACTAGTTCATGTTGCCTGGAAATCACTCTTTTGGCTGTCGAGCTGTTAGTCGGTCCATGTTGAATCACCGACCGACTAGTTGATGAACTAGTCGGTCAGTGATCCTTCTTAGACCGACTAGTCTGCTTCAGATTTAGATCCGTTGGAGTTTTGAAAGCGACGTTTCTCTCTCTCTTTTCTCTTGATCCTTTAAATACCTGGAGGGGTTATTTCATAGGATCCAAGGCTGCTATTTCCAGAGTTCTATTGATTCAAAGAGAAGCTTTCAACTCTCATCTTTAAGCTCTCCCATTCTCAAGAATCTCTCCCTCACTCTTAATCCTCAAGAGAGATTCATTGATTGTGAGCCTTCCAAGCCAAGGGCTTGATTCTAGGTCATCCATCTCATCCCTAGGCTTCCATTGCTGGTCATCTTCTTGAAGCTAGGGTTTGGTGACTCTTCCTCCATCAAAATCCTCTTTGCCCTAATTTGGTAAGAAATCTCAAGGCATAGGTATTTTGTTGGTAAGCATTTCATTTCAGTTATATTTGAATTGTATACTCTCGGTTGTGAGAGGTTTTGCGTGATCCCGGGTTGTGGGAGTCACGGTCATCGATTGTAGGTCGATTGCACTTGTGAGGTTTTCGTAAGTGTTCATATTGGAAATCTTGGGTTAGAGGTTTTCTAACTCAAGTATCCGGAAGGTATCCAGGTGGTTGGGACGTAGGATCACCGGGAACAAGTCGGGGAGACTTGGGTGGATCCGAACCCATTAAACCATTTGTTTGCGTTTGCATTTATTCTTGTTGATCGTTGTTATTCCGCATTGTTGTTTGTTAATTGCACGATAATTAGGAATAACTCTCCCTATTATTTAAAAGTACTATTCACCCCCCCTCTAGTACATGTGCAGTAGCTTCCCAGGGCACTACATTTCGCTCATCCTCTAGCGCTGCTGACTCCTCAATAAGGCCATGGGCGACACTCTGGTATGCGTGAAAGTCTCTTGATCTCATTTTTGCTCCAGATCACTCCATATCTCTTGAAACACGACAAGAATAAGAAATAGTGAAAAGCAACGCGATATAGTCGAATAATCGTGAAAAACTCAATATGGGTGATCGAAATGACATGAAAACATGCAGAAAAAGGTGTAAAATAAGGACCGATCAAAATCCCCCAAGCTTACCTCTTACTCATCCTCGAGGAAGATGAGTAAAAGGCGAACCCGGCGGGTAAAAGCAAGGAAAAAGGAAAAAGAAGGTAGAAAAGAAAACGAAGATGGAAGTGCTTGATCAGTTCCTCAGGACATGGACTTGCTTACTCAAATAGCATACGATGAATAAAAACATGCCAAAGATTTTTATCTCGATATCATGATCATATATATGTGTGCATTCGATATAGAAACCCAAGAATATCAAAACGATATGAAATATGAAATCATTCTAGAATTAGCATCGTCTGAAGCATCTAAAGTAATATACATAATCATAGATCACACACTTTTCAATTGATTGCTTTCTATTTGGAGTATAAGAGGCATCACACAATAATGAGCAATAAGAATAGAAAGGAGTGGTTTTCATGAAATGCATGCCAAATCTCAATTCGTGGACTTCGTAATACTTTTAGAAATCTCACCGAGTATAGAAAATTACCTAGCTTAGGCTGTCATGCACAGACACCTAGTCACACTCCCTCACATCATTGGATCCTCTCCCCCAAGCTTATCTATAAGCGTGGTGGCATCAGATAAAAAAATAAGACTTTCCCCATTTTGAAGCTCCAAGGAAAAATAAAAATAAAAGAGGGTAGAAAGAAAGAAATGAGATGGGATCATGTATGAACTTCTTTTCTGAATCTCTTTCTTCTCTTTATTTTTTTTCTTTTTTCTTTTTTCTCTTTTTTTTTGTTTTTTTTCATATCACATATATACAATAAGGGTCCCAAATCAAAAGATAGAGAGACATGCATGTATATATTTTTTTCGTTTTGATTTTGGGGTGTTGGAGCATGTATTTTATAGCAAAGGGGAAGATGCCAATATAAGATTCGCTAAAGAGAGATTCACCAATGATTTTAAGTATAGAAATGATTTTCAAGATATGTGGAGAAAGAAAAATATGTAACGCTCAGTTCACTCTTTAGAATGTGCACGACAGCTTTCAGCAGAGTAATATAATCTACTCAGTTTGAACTCAGAAAGTAAACTAATCCCGTCATATTGAAGTGGCATACATTCAATCAACCTGAAAGTCAAGCGTACAATTTTCATGCAAAAAGAAGTGATATCAGACAACAAAGCAGTACTCCAAATATAGACAATCAATGTGTGAAGCTTGGTGTGTTTTCTATGAAAAGTATACAATATAAATTATCAGACTCAGCTAATAGTAGAATTTCATTCACATTCATATAATAAAGGTGCATGTTACTATTTCGAATGCATAGCAAGGTATAGCATATGATATCTGAAACAAAAACGATGGCATTACAAGATAATATGCATATAGAGATAAGCTAATTCCACGTCATCATCATCACAGAAAATTCATCTCTAGCCAAAAAGGATAAAAGAAATAAGGATAAATGAAATCAAAATCTACTATACATATGCAGCACACACACAAAATAAGAAAACGTGATGCATGAGAAAAAAAAACGAAAAAGTGGGTGAAAATAATAAGTGGAAAGTAAAGAAAGGTGGAAAAATAAAAAATAAAAATAAAAATGAAGAAAATGAAAAATGCGTGAGACACTCACTCCCCCAAGCTAAACGGCACAGTGTCCTCAATGTCCAAAATGTGGCACAAATAGAGATATGATATGAGAGGGGTGGGTGAGGATGCATGCATGATAAAGTATGAAAATAAAAGAAAATGAGATGTATATGCAAATGATGTATGCAGAGATGCGAGTGGTGCATGCAGAGATCAAGATGGTGCAATATAACATGACCAAAAATACCTCCTCTCTCCCAAGATGATATAGACAGATACGAACCAAAAATCACCAAAATGTGTATGGAGGAGGGGTGCAAAATCAGCAAACAAGATGATGGCATCAATCATAACAACAACAAAAGTATGGGAGGCATCCAATATGTGCCTAGGTAGGTGATGGAGCACCAGCACCGTCCTGTGGTGAAGGTGGTGGTGGTGGTGGCTGCTGGGTAGTGGGACAAGTAGCGGTAGGTGGCGGCTATGACAGTCGCGCAAGAATCTGGTTCAGGCTAGCCTGAATACCAGGAAGTAAGGCAACACGAGACTGTACATCATTAACAGTAGCGGAGAGGGCCCGAAAATCTCCTCTGAGCACACTAACAGCCCCTTCTAGAGCACGCAAGTGCTGAACTAGGGTGTCGGGAGGAGGTGGGGCAGAGGGTCGAACAGGTGAGGAACGGGGCTGCCTCGCACGGCTACCGTAGACGACTAGCGCAACTATCGGGTGGGGCTGCGGTGCTGTGCTCACTAAAACACGCTCAGCCTCAGTGGAAGGCTAAGACGCAGGAATGCTCTTAGAAATATGAGGGGCGGTGGAAGTAGCAGAGGTGACAGAGGGCGAGAAGGACAGAGAGGTTGCTGACACAGAAATAGGGTTAGACGTCACGTCATTCTCCGAAAAGACAGCGGCAGTGGAGACAGCAATGTCCACGACTGGGGAGGCCGTGAAGAGTGCAGAAAATGACTCCCCAGGGGTCGAGAATAATAAAGTGGACAGAGTCTCCACTGCGGAAGCGAAGGAGGGCTCGCCGCTCTCAAGCATGGTGGTCAGGCGCTCAGGACTCACAGCAGAAATGGGATCGATGGTCATCGACACAGAGGAGGAGGAGGAGGAGGTGGTGGACTCAGCAAGTGTACTCCCGACACTAACAGAAGTATGGACAAAGGTGTCGGGAGGTGCAGGTAAATCGGGTGCAGGCTGAGGAATCTCTGAGGTCCAGAGGTGGAAGGAGGGGCTCCTACTGAGTGCCCTCAGGCTCTAGCATGTACGCAGCAGGGATGATGACGTCCATCGCTGGAATCCAAACCCCTCCTGCGAGTCCAATATGGGTCCGAGCGGGGCTCGAAAGAACCATGTAATCTGCGCCAAAAGGACCGTGCAGTCATACTCCGTGGTGTGACCATGAGGACGCAACATCCTCATGCGGGCCATAACGTCTATGGAAAGGGAAGTGGGGCCCGGGGGTCGTAGCAAACCAGCTGGTAGGTCCACTCCACACATGGAAGCCAGAAGAGTAATCAGACTGCCGTAACAGATAGGCGTCTTAGCACCGACAGAAATAATGATGCGGTCTATGTACCAACTAGCTATGTCAATCTGAACTACAGAGAGTAAGATGTCTCCACCTCTCTCGAAGGCCCTCACTCGAGTCATCGCTTAGAGCATGTAAAGCTCAGGCGTCAACATCGTCCCTGGCTCATACCTCGCTAAGAAAGTGGTCGTCATAAGGCGCTGTGCTATGCGGAGGCATGGGTGGAGGATAGCGGAGGCCTTGGCCCGGCTAGGGTCAAAGGCGAGGGGTGATCTAGTGATGAGTGTCCAGAAGGCATGGGCATCGAATGACGGTGGGGGGATGTGTGTGGGACTATAGGCTCGGTCTGGGTCCGGGATTGGGGGCCACTGAAAGTAGGCTCGGAGCATGTCGAGAGTGATCTCACACTTGTGATTCATCAAGCAAAACGAGCAACCCCCAGGGGTCCTGCTAATGGAACTAAGGATCTCTAGCGTCGGACAGATATAAGTGTCCGCCGACACCGACAAAAAGTCACGCCACTCCACGTTGTCATACAACTGGAGTAGGCCCTCAATTACCCCTAGGTGCTCAAAATCTGCAAGGTGCGCAAACCTAGAGGGTACGATCGAATGATGAGAGATACGCTCAAATCTGGTGCGGTGCACGTCATCTCTGAACGTAATCCACATCGTGTCGATAGCGGGGACGGGCTGTGTCGGTGGAGGTGGAATAGGTGCGGTAGGACGAGGAAGTGTGGGTGGTGGCGGGCTAGGTGGTGGAGAGTCTGTCCTAGCGGAAGAGGGGCCAGGATCACCGGTCCTCTTCCGCTTGGAAGCGGGCGCCCGCGTGTGTGACCTAGTGCGTGGTGGCATGTGAGCCGTGAAACGTGCCTACCCAAATGCGAAGTGATGTATAAGAGGAACGAGTGTACCCAAACACGATACAAGTTCAAGTGACAGATGCGTGCGGAGAAGCGTCTCCTTCGAGAAGCTCCAAATCAGCTCTGAATCTCCTCCAAGCTAGCCTGAAACACAAATTGACAAATTAGCAATGAATATAAATATGTATGAGGTAAGATCAAGAGTAATAGATATATATATAGCAATTTATTCATATTTGGGGCGGAATAGGGCGTACAAAGTGGAGAAATAGAGAAAAGGGGGGAAATTGGGCGAAATGGGGATGATCGTCGGTGGAGAGGATCGGCGCCAGCGGCGACCGGGAGGTGTGGTCAGCGGCGATGGGCGGAACGCTCGTGCACGGGGTCCGTGCAGCTCAGGTGAAGGGAGAGTCGGTTCGGTCGAATGGGGAGAAGCTCGGGCGAAAGTTAGGGATTTTGGAAATTTTGGGAAATTTTGTCGCGAGCTGTCAATTATATAGGATAAGTCACTCGGCCGAGTAACGCGTTCACTCGGCCGAGTGGCACAGTTCTAAAATTTTCAAAAAACTTTCCGTAAAAGTACAGACTCGGGCGAGTATCACTTACCACTCGGGCGAGTAGACAAAAGTCACTCGGCCGAGTGGCAAGGCCACTCAGTGCTTTTTAAGTGCTAAAAGTGTCTGCTTCACTCGGGCGAGTGACAAAGTCACTCAGCCGAGTGGCATATAAATTATAGAGAGGGGTTTTCAGAATCTTCCCTGATTAGTACCCTACTCGGCCGAGTAGGGTCTTCACTCGGCCAAATAACAATGTCACTCGGCCGAGTGGGCTGCTATTTTCAGCTCCAACTCCCTGTTTTTGCTCCACTTTCTGATTTTCTTCTCCCCGTCAGTTTATTCCTTCTCCTGAAGCCTGAGCACATTCCTGGAGTGCTCTCCTTTGCCATGATCGTCCTCTGTTCAAATGGTTCCTTGTTCTCCATCTCCTGCAATGAAAAATATAGCCCGTTGTCAGGATTTTCATCGACTCTTGACTCTAAACACTAACAAAGATCTAAAACAAAAAACAAAAAATAAAAGGGAAAAATTCTACTAAAAATAAGATAGAACCGTTGGGTTGCCTCTTGACAAGCGCTCATTTAAGGTCTTGAGCTCGACCCCTTAAGATTCTCGTTTAATGCTCGATGTTCGGCGCATGTGAGATGCGCGTGTCAAACTTGCCGGGAAGGCCGCTTGGGTTGAGTTGTTGGTGTTCATTGGTGTTCCTCGGCTCCCTTTTATCATGAGTGGTAATGGGGGATGAGTCCCCCAAGATTGAGCTTTTACCGTCCTTTTTCTTTGCCGGCGGCGATAATTTCTTGTCCGATGGGGATTTCTTTGTCTTCTTCGCCGTAGAGAACTTACATAGCTCTCTAATCTTTACAACATCAGCGTCATCTTTCTCATCGTCCATAGAAGGATCCGGCGGGTCTCCCATCATCTCGTCATCTTTAGAAGATTGGCCCTCTTCGAGGCCGTCATCGTGCTTGGCTCCAATGGAGAATGGCATGGCGTCGTCAATCACCTCATCGAGGAGGTACAAAAGATCTTGAGACCAACCCTTAAGTAGGTATATGCTATTCACTTCACCGGTAGGGGTTCCCTCAGAATAATGCTTGAGCCTTTGTCCATTTACCTTAAATGTGACACCGTCTTTTCCCTCCAACTCGAAGGCTCCTCCTGGTTGTATGTGCCTAATGGTGAACGGTCCGAACCATCGTGATCTTAGATTTCCATGAAAGAGTCGGAGTCTAGAATTGAATAATAGGACCTTGTCTCTGACCTTGAAGTCCGTAACGGCGATGTGTGCATCGTGGAGAATTCTTGTTCTTTCCTTGTATATTCTAGAGCTCTCGTAAGCGTCCCGTCTAATCTAGACAAGCTCATTGATGTCTAGGAGTCGTCGCAACGCCACGCTCTTGTATTCATAATTCAAGGTCTTGATTGCCCAATATGCGCGATGTTCCAACTCTACCGGCAAGTGACAAGCTTTCCCATAAATAAGCCGGTGTGGGGTGGCGCCAATGGGAGTGCGAAAGGCCTGTGATATGCCCATAGTGCATCATTCAATTTCATGGACCAATCCTTTCTAGATCTATCAACGGTCTTCTCAAGAATTTGTTTAATTTCCCGGTTTGACACTTCCACTTGTCCACTCGTCTGAGGATGGTATGCCATACCGATTCTATGATTCACCCCATACTTCTTTAGCATGGCCTCGAACTTGCTTTCTATGAAATGGCTTCCTCCATCGCTTATCAAAGTTTGTGGCACTCCAAAGTGTGGGAATATGTTTTGCTTGAAGAATTTGGATACCACCCTCGCATCATTGGTTGGGGTTGCGATGGCCTCCACCAACTTTGAAACGTAGTCAACGGCCAATAGAATATACTTGTTTCCTTTACTTGATGGGAAAGGTCCCATGAAATCCACTCCACAACAATCAAATAGCTCAATTTCCAAAATGGGTTTCATTGGCATCTCATTCCGTTTCGATATGTTTCCCGTCCATTGGCATTTATCGCAATACTTGACGAAGTCATGAGTGTCTTTGAACATGGTCGGCCAAAAGAACCCGCACTGCAATATCTTTGTTGTGGTTTTGGAAGCGACATGATGTCCCCCTCAAGGCATGTCATGGCAATGTGAAATGATATATGTGGCCTCTTCCTTTGAAACACACCTCCGTATAATCCCGTCCTTGCATATCTTGAAGAGATACAGGTCTTCCCAGAAATAGTTGCGGACTTCGTGCATGAACCTCCTTTTTTATTGTGTGGCCATCCCACATGGTTTTATCCCGCATGCCAACTAGTTCACATAATCCGCATACCAATGCACCTCTCCAGGTCTAATGGTGAATAGCCTCTCGTCGACGAAAGTGTCATCAATCGGTAGGCTTTCATCCCTCTCGGCACGAACAAGCCTAGACAAGTGATCCGCCACAACGTTCTCCATACCTTTCTTGTCTCTAATTTCCAAGTCAAATTCTTGCAATAATAGTATCGATCTTATTAGTCTTGGGTTGGCTTCTTTTTTGCTTAGTAGATACTTCAATGCCGCATGATCGGTGTGCACAATCACTTTAGATCCAAGGAGGTAGGAGCGAAACTTCTCAATAGAGTAGACAACCACCAAGAGCTCTTTTTCAGTGGTAGTGTAATTCTTTTGTGCCACATCTAAAGTTTTGCTCGCATAAAATATTGCATGAAGCTTTTTGTCCTTCCTTTGTCCTAGCACTGCTCCAATTGCTTGGTCACTTGCGTCGCACATAAGCTCGAAAGGAATATTCTAGTCTGGCGGTTGTATGATCGGTGCAGAAATGAGGGCCTCCTTTAGTGTATTAAAGGCTTGCAAGCAATCTCCTGAAAAGACAAAGGGGCCATCTTCAGCGAGTAGAGAAGTAAAAGGACGAGCAATTAAGGCAAAATCCTTGATAAAGCGGCGGTAAAACCCCGCATGACCAAGAAATCCCCTAATGCCCTTTACATTAATAGGTGGAGAAAGTTTTTCAATTACCTCAATTTTCGCCTTATCAACCTCGATCCCTCGGGATGAGACATGATGCCCAAGAACTATCCCCTCAGTGATATAAAATGGCATTTTTCCCAGTTAAGAGTAAGATTATTTTATTGGCATCTTTTAAGCACTTTAGTAAGATTGGCCAAACAAGAGTCAAACTCGCTACCATAGACAGAAAAATCATCCATGAAGACTTCCATAATGTTTTCAATATAATCGGAAAATATGGACGTCATGCACCTTTGAAAGGTGGCGGGGGCATTACAAAGTCCGAAGGGCATTCTATTGTAGGCATATGTGCCATAAGGACACGTGAAAGTAGTCTTTTCTTGGTCATCTTCATGTAAGGGAATTTGAAAGAATCCCGAATACCCATCCAAATAGCAAAAGAATTTATGTTTAGCAAGGTGTTCTAGCATTTGGTCAAAGAAGGGCAATGGGTAATGATCTTTACGGGTGGCTTTATTCAATTTCCTGTAGTCAATACACATCTTCCAACTCGTGACAGTGCGTGTGGATATAGGCTCTCCCTTATCATTTTTTACGACGATCATCCTCCCCTTTTTAGGAATGACATGCACAGGGCTAACCCATCTGCTGTCAGAAATAGGATAAATGATATCGGCTTCAAGCAGTTTAAGTATCTCCTTCTTAACCACCGCCTTCATGTTAGGATTTAACCGCCTTTGAGGCTCTATGGAGGTGGCTTCAATGTTTTCAAGGTGGATCCTGTGCGTACAAAGTCTAGGGCTTATTCCCTTGAGGTCAGAGATGTGTAGCCAAGGACGTCCCTATGGCTCCTAAGGACATCTAGAAGTCTCTCTTGTTGGGTGTGGGTGAGGTTGGCATTAACAATCACCGGATAGGTCAGTTTATCTCCCAAGAAAGCATACCTTAAATTAGGAGGTAATTGTTTCAGTACTACATCAGGGGGCGCTGTACCCCAACCTCCCCTTCCTGTGAAAGCATGCGTCTTCGATCACTTATGAGTTCGGTTCCCCCGTGGAGGGTCGGCTCTCGCATGCCGGCTCAGATTCGCTTCTTGGTGAGGAGGGTGCATCGGCGTGGACGCTGCACAACTCCACCTCGACATTGATGGGACTACCATTTTCCTCTGGTCCACACCTAAAATCAAGAGATAGGTCAGCGCGTTCATAATTGTCGAAGGGAGGATCGTCAAATGTACTTCCCTGAACCTCGGCATGCCAAATGGACTCCTCAGTAGTATAGAACTCTCCAATGCATGATTTGCTACCTTCAAAGTATAACTTGTCGTCCCTTACGTCGTCTTTAATGTTGCCCTTGATAGTCCCTTCCGAAGAGATTTGATCCATCACAAAGCTAGCAAATAGTTGTTCAATGGGGTCCTCAATGTTGATGGCCAAAGCCATTGCGGATTGGACTTCATCAATAAGTTCCTTCAGAAGAGCTGCAAAGGAATCATCATCCCGCGGGCTAGACTCTGTTCTCATCGTTGTGTCTACCATGTTACCTGCTTAAGATACTATTCAAAAATCTGGGAGAGCACGTCAATTTGAGCATCAAATAAAATCAAAAAGAAATAAAAGAAAGATAGAAAGTGAGATATAACCGGGTGAGCAAAATCAAATACTGTAAGCGATTCCCCGGCAACGGCGCCAAAAACTTGATCGACACTGGATATACACCCGAAAAACAATTGTAGTTTTATCGCAAGCGTACGGTGTAGTGGCGAGCGGGTATCGAACACTGGGAGGACAATTGACAGTACTCTATTTTGATTACCTAGCTATGGATGGTAGAATAGAATGGTTTGGATAATAATGGTGTCACGAGCGTTCAAATAGCAAAGAGAATTCAATATAATGAAAGCGTATAGGGATAGGAAATCCCCACTACGGATCGTCACTTATCCTTGTGGATTATGAATCTCAACGTTGCAAGGCTTGAATGTAGGTGAACTAGTCGTAACTGAATATAGAACCAAGCTCACGCTCTCTCGCTATTGCCGGTCTACAGCAACCTAGAGTAGGGCCCACTCTCGTGTAAACCCTAACCTAAGCCGCTAGCATGAAGATCGACATCATCGTCCAATCACACCTCGAGCCCACTCTCGTGCAAACTCGAGCTACGATCTAGGTTATGATAGTTCGTATTCGTCCAATCTCTTGCAAACGAATATTAGTATAGATTTATAATAAAAATCCTAGCTTTGGTCCAATCTCTTGCAAACCAAATCTAGAGAATCTCGATTATAAACCTAAATCGAATATCTAGGCCTTCCCATCAATTGGAATCCAATCTCTTGCAAATCCCAATCGATGGAAATTCCTAGCTACTCGTAGTAAATCAATCACAACCTAACTTTTATCAATCCTAGCAACAATTCAATTCGTTCATCACGATTCAAAGATCGGATCCATAGGGTTCATCTCCATGCACTAGAACGACGAAACTACTCACAATTCATCATAGAAATCTCAGAAATAAAGAAATAGATCATAGCACAATTCATCGCTAAGAGAGAACAATTCATAAAAACGAGAATTTCAAAGAGAAAGATCAAACCAAATTGCGCGTCTATGATCTCCAGCTGATATTTACAATAAGAATAGCTGTCAAAAATAAATTCAAGTCTCTCCTAAAACTAAGAATAAAACTAGGCTTAAATACATGCCAAAATCCTCCAGAAATTCCTGACAGAATTGCCCCTGCGTAGCCCAGAAAACCTAATGTGCGTAGCAGTCGAACTGCGTCGCTCGACCGAGTGAACCATGTCACTCGGCCGAGTGACAGACCCAATAAAAACAGTGAATCTTGGAAAATTGGGGGTCTGTCGCTCTGTCTGACTCGGGTGAGTGGTCTTCTTCACTCGGCCGAGTGAGCAATCTTGCTCGGCCGAGTGGGTCTTCTCCAAATTTCCAGTAAGTTGGCTGCTTCTCAGAAGAAAATCCATGTACCACTCGGGCGAGTGGTCTTCTCCATTCGGCCGAGTGAACTTTCTTGCTCGGCCGAGTGAACTTTAAAAAATCGACAGTGCGTATCCATTTCACTCGACCGAACGCAGCCCGTCACTCGGTCGAGTGGACTCTCTGTTCGGCCGAGTGAGCTGCTTCTGGGCTCTTTTCTTCTCATCCTCGCCTCCTCGTCGATTCTGTCGAACTTCTTCCTCTTCCGCTCATCCTCTAGCGCTGCTGACTCCTCAATAAGGCCGTGGGCGATGCTCTGATATGCGTGAAAGTCCCTTGATCTCATTTTCTCTCCAGATCGCTCCATATCTCCTGAAACACGACAAAAACAAGAAATAGTGAAAAGCAACGTGATATCATCGAATAATCGTGAAAAACTCAATATGGGCGATCGAAATGACATGAAAACATGCAGAAAAAAGGTGTAAAATAAGGAGCGATCACCCACGCACTAGGTCCCGTGCGCAGGAGCCTGCTGCCAAGCAGAGGAAGACTAGCGACCCTGGTTCTTCTTCTGCTAGAGCGGACTCCCCGCTTCCTAGCGACCCACCACCCGCACTTTCGCCTCCTACCGCACCCATTCCACCCCCACCAACACTGCCCGCCGTGGCTGTCGACACGATGGGGATCACTTTCAGAGATGACGCACACCGTGCCAGATTTGAAAGAATCTCACAGCGATCGATAGTCCCCTCTAGGTTTGCGCATATAGCTGATCTTGAGCGCATAGGGGTATTCGAGGGGCTACTCCAGTTGTATGAAAATGTGGGGTGGCATGATTTTCTTTCGGTGTCGACAGACACCTACGTCCGTCCGACCCTCGAGGTCCTGAGTTCTATTCGTAGGACTCCCAGGGGTTGCACATTTTGTCTGATGGATCATGAGTACGAGATCACTCTCGATATGCTCCGAGCCTATTTCCATTGGCCCCATGTCCCGGACCCCGACCGCACTTTTGGTCCCACGCACCACACCCCGCCTACCTTTGATACCCATGCATTCTGGACCCTGATCACGGGATCACCACTTGTCTTTGACCCTAGCCGGGCCAATGCCTCCTCTATCGTCCACCCTTGCCTCCGTATTGCTCAGCGCCTTATGGCGACCACTTTTCTTGCAAGGTATGAGCCTGGGACGATGTCTATGCCTGAGCTTTATATAATACGCGATGACTAGAGAGAGCCTTCGAGGGCGACATGGACTCTTAGTCCCCGCCGTTCAGATTGATGTTGCTAGCTAGTATCTAGGCCGCATCGTTTCCTCTATCACCGTCAGGACGGCGATCTGTTGTAGCGGTCTGATTACCCTGCTAGCTCCTTTGTACAGGCTTGAGCTCCCAGCTGGTTTGCTTTGACCTTCAGGCCCCACTTTCCTTTCCATAGATGTTATGGCCCGTATGAAGATGCTACATCCTCATGGTCAGCACCACTAGATTTGGCTACACGGTCCATTTGTTAATGATTATATGGTGCTTCCGAGCCCCGCTCGAACCCACATTGGATCCATAGGTGGGGAGTGGAGACCAGAGATGGACCTCCTCATCCCAACTGCGTATGTTCTTAAGCCCGAGGGTGCTCAGCAGGAGCCCCTCCTCGACCCTCTAGCCCCGGAGATCCTGATCCCACAGCCTGCACCTGATTTGATCCCTGCCCCGATACTTCTGTCCTCACCTCTGCCAGTGTCGGGAGCACCGTTGCTGTGTCCACCTCCACCACCACCATCACCGCCTCTATGCCATTGACTCTTGATCCTATTTATTATGTGAGCTTTGAGAGCGTCACCCCCGCTGCACTTCAGATATGCGAGCCTTCCCAAGTTTCGACGACAGAGACCCTGTCCTCACCGGATTTCTCGACCCCTGGAGAGTCATTTTCATTTGATTTCACGACATCCCCAGTCGTCGACCCTTCTGCCTCTGCCGCCGCTATTTTTACCGAGAGTGTCGTGACGTCTGTCCACACATCTGTGTCTACGACCTCTCTGCCCGTCTTGCCCTCTGTCACCGCTTCATCTTCTGCTGTTGCTCACACTCCTGAGAGCATTCCCGCATCTCAGCTTCCCACCGAGGCTGAGCGTCTTTTAGCGAGCATCGCACCTCACCCACACCCACTAGTGTTCCCACTCGTCTACGGTGGCCGTGTGCGTCAGCCCCGATCTCCTCCCCTGCGACCCTCTGCCCTCGTTCCCGACACCCTCGTCCAGCACCTCCGTGCTGTAGAGGGGGCCGTCAATGGACTCAGAGCGGATTTTAGGGCTCTCACCGCCACTGTTAGCTCGGTGCAGGCACGCATCGCCCTTCTAACTTGGTATTCAGGTCACCCTGAACTAAATTCTTGCGCGACTGCCACAGCCTCCACCTGCCGCACCCCGTCCCATCTCTCAGCAGCCACCAACACCACTACCACCCTCCCCCACCACAGGAAGGTACTGGCACCCCACCACCTGCTTGGGCACACACTTGATGCCTCTCATATTTTTTGCTGATGCTCTGATTGATATTTTCGCTGCTGATTTTGCACCCTTCTCTCCCACATATTTTGATTGCTTTTTGCTGGGCTTTGTATATATCCGTCTGGGGGAGAGGTGGTATTTCTGGGCCTTTCTATTGTGCTCCCATGATCTGTGTGCTCATCACATCCATCATTTGAATTCTGCACTTATCACATGCATATCCATTCCATTTTCTTTCATTTTCATTTTTTATCATGCATGCATCAGCACCCACCCATCCCTCTCATTTACGCCCTTGTGCCACACTTAGCACATTAAGGACATTGTGCTGTTTAGCTTGGGAGAGTGAGTGTCTCACGCATTTTTCATTTTCTTCATTTTTTATCTTTATTTTTTCTACATTTCTTTATTTTCCACTTATTTTCACCCACTTTTTCTTTTTTCTCATCCATCACATTTTCTTACTTTCTGCGTGTGTTGCATTCGTATTGTTAGTTCTTATTTTTCCTTTATCCTTATTTCTTTTACCCTATTTGCTAGAAATGAATTCCACATGATGACGATGACTTAAAGTTAGCTTGCTCTTATATGCGTATTTTCTTGCTATGCCATCGTTTTTTATTTCAGATATCATATGCTATACATCGCCTTGCATTTGAGAATAGTAACCTTCATCTTTATTATATGATTGTGAATGTAATTCTAGCATTAGCCGAGTCTGAAAATTTATATTGTATACTTTTCATAGAAAACACACCAAGCTTCACGCATTGATTGCTAGACTTGGAGTACTGCTTTGTTATCTGCTATCACTTCTGTTTGCATGAAATTGTACGCTCAACTTCCTGGTTGATTGAATGAATGCCTTTTTAATATGACTAGATTAGTTTACTTTCTGAAATCAAACTGAGTAGATCACATTACCCTGCTGAAAGTTGTCGTGCACATACAAAAGAGTGAACCGAGCGTTGCATATTTTTCTTTCCCCACATATCTTGAACATCATCTCTGTACTTATAATCATTAGTGAATCTCCCCTTAGCGAATCTTACATTGGCATCTTCTCCATGCTAAAAAGTCCAATCTCTATTATCCTAAAATCAAAAGAAAAAAATAACATGCATACCTTTCCATCTTTGATTTGGGATTGTTATCGTGTATATTGGTATTAAAAAAACACACACACAAGAAAAAAAGAGAAAAAGAGAAAAGAAAAACAAGAAGAAGTTCATTTGTGTATACACAATCCTTCCTTCTTTCCTTTTCTATTTCTCCTCTATTTCTATGGTGCTTAAAAAAAGGGATAAGTCGCATTGTTCTATTTAATGCCACCACGCTTATAGATAAGCTTGGGGGAGGGGATCCAATGACGTGTGAGAGAGTGACTACATATATGTGTATGACGACCGAAGCTAGGTAATTTTTGATACTTAGGGAGATTATTAGAGTATTACGAAGTCTATGAATTGAATATTTGGCATGCATTTCATAAATACAATCTCTTTCAATTCTTATCGCTTTATAATGTGTGATATCTCTTATACTCCAAGCAGAAAGCGACCAATTGAAAAGTGTGCAATCTATGATTACGTATATCATTTTAGATGCCTAAGACGATGCTAATTCTAGAATGATTTCATATTACATATTATTTTGAAATTCTTGGTTCATATATCAAATGCACCCATATAAGATATGATATCGAGGGAAAAATATTTGGCATGTTTTATTCATCGTGCGCTATTTGAGTAAGCGGCTCCATGTCCTGAGAGAATGATCTAGCACCTCCCTCTTCGTTTTCTTTTCTACCTTTCTTTTTCATTTTTACTTATTTTTATCCACCGGGTTCGCCGTTTGCTCATCTTCCTCGAGGAAGAGTAAGAGGCAAGCTTATGGGATTTTGATCGGTCCATATTTTACACCTTTTTTCTGCATGATTGCATATCATTTTGATCGCCCATATCGTGTTTTTCACGATTATTCGACGATATTGCGTTGCTTTTCACTATTTCTTGTTTTTGTCGGATTTCAGGAAATATGGAGCGATCGGGAGCATAAATGAGATCAAAAGACTTGCACGCATACAGGAGTGTCACCCATGGCCTTATCGAGGAGCTAGCAGTGCTAGATGATGAGCAGAAGAAGAAGAAGATCGATAGAATCGACAAAGAGGCGAGGAGGAGAAGATTTGACTCCAGAAACAGGCCACTCGGCTGAGTACGTAGTTCACTCGATCGAGTGAAGAAGCATACTCGGTCGAGTATGACTGATACGAGAAAGCCTTGTGCCGCAATGCACTCGGCCGAGTGGTTACTTTCACTTGGCCGAGTAGAGATCTCCACTCGGTCGAGTGAGTTAGGATTTCTAAAGGAGATTGCAGCCGACTCTCTAGAATTTTCGGGAGCACAGCAAAAGACCTACTCGGCCGAGTAGGAAGTCCACTTGATCGAGTGAGAAATCCCACTTGACCGAGTGACGCAGAGCGCCAGACCCCCAAAACCCCTATCTTCTCTGTTTCTATTTGGGTCTATCACTCGGCCGAGTGAGATTCCCACTCGACCGGGTAGCACCGCCAGCCTGTATCGTAAACTAGGGTTTTGGGCTGCGCCAGGGGCAAATCTGTCAGCGTTTTTTGGCCGTTTTGGGCATGTATTTAATCCCCGTTTTCATCCTGGTTTAGGGGAGACCAGAAAATAGGTTTTAGCTGAAATTCTAATTGTAATTCCCCTTTGGAGATTGAAGAACACGAATCTGGTTTGTAATTCTTATCAAAATTTCGCATTTTTATGAATTGCTTTCTTCAAGATCTTCATTGTTGTATGTTTTCATTCATTTATTTTGCTATTGCTATGATGAATCGTGAGTAGGTTCGATGTTATAGGGAATGGGGATGAACCATATGTATCCAATTTTAGAATTGTGATGAATCGATTTCTTTGTTGCTAGAATTGTTAGAAGGTGAGGTTGTGATTGATTTATCACGGATAACTAGGAATTTCCATCGATTTGGGGTTTGCAAGAGATTGGATTCCTGTCGATTGGAAGGCCTAGATATTCGATTTAGGTTTATTATCGAAATTCACTAGACTTGGGTTGCAAGAGATTGGACCAAAGCTAGCATTTTTACTATAAATCTATACACATATTCATTTGCAAGAGATTGGACGAATACGAGCTATCACAATCTAGATCGTAACTTGAGTTTGCACGAGAGTGTGCTCGAGGAGTGATTGAACGATGATGTCGATCCTCATGCTAGTGGCTTAGGTTAGGGTTTGCACGAGAGTGTGCCCTAATCTAGGTCGCTATAGAACGGCTATAGCGCGAGAGCGTGAGCTTGGTTCTCTATTTAGTAACGACTATTTCACCTCAATCCAAGTCTCGCAACATTGAGATTCATGATTCACAGAGATAAATGACGATCCGTAGTGGGGATTCCCTAGCCCTAGACGTTTTTATTATATTGAAGTTGAATTGTTAATTGAACGACTATGACAACAACATCTTATAAACCATCCTTCCACCAACAGCTTAGTGATCAAATTAGAGTACTGTCATTAGTCCCTCCTCGTGTTCGATACCCGCTCGCCACTACACCGTGCGCTTGCAGTAAAACTACGACTATCTCCCAGGTGTGTATCCGAGGGCCGATCATAGGTCGAAAAGAACGTTTACCATACTTACTTGTAATGAACTCTTTAAAGTTCTTTGAGATGAAAGCAATATGGTCCTCTTTATCAGTGTAGTCGGAATCTTCTTCTTGAGCTTTGAAAGCAAGATTCTTCTTCTTTGGTTTTTCTTCGATCTTCTTGTCTTCTTCAAGTTCAATCTCATACGCCATGAGATTTCCCGTCAGCTCTTCGATGGTAAGATCCTTCACGTTGTGTGCTTCTCGAAAGGCTGTTGTCTTTCCTTTCTATTCGGGTCGAAGAGATCTCAATATCTTCATCACCTGCACGTATTCAGAGAGTTTCTTTCCTAAACATGCGAGCTCATTTGTGATGTTAGTAAAACGAGTATTCACATCGGTGATACTCTCTCCTTCTTCCATTTTGAAAGATTCAAACTTAGAATGTAGAACATTTATACGGGATTCTTTTACCTTTTCAGTTCCCTCATGACTTACCTGAAGGGTGTGCCATATTTGATGCATTGTCTCGCATTGGGAGACTCGATTGAACTCGTTACCTGTCAAGGTGCAGAATAGTGCATTCATCGCCTTTGCATTTAGACTGGCTCTCTTCTTGTCGTCGGCTGACCATTTTCCGAACTCAACTTTGGTAAGTCTAGTGTATGGAACTTTAGTGACGGTCCACGCTTTGATGTCAAGTGACTCCAAGTGAGTCTTCATCCGGATCTTCCAGCTAGCGTAGTTCGTTTCGTTGAACAAATGTGGTCGCATGGTGTTGAGTCCTTCAGAGTGAAAAGATGTTGATGCCATCGCCTTTTATAGCCTCGCTCTGATACCAAGTGTTGGATCCTGTGGATGGCAAACAACACTAGAAGGGGGGTTGAATAGTGTTTTGCAAATAATAAATTTTTTTCGTTCGTTGATTAGCACAATTATAATCCTTCTAATGTTGCCTAAGAAACCAAGTAGAGTGATCTACGCTTGGTTCTTAATCAACAAGTTAATATTATAAGCAATGTTAATCAGAGAGATAACACAACAGGTAGTCGACTCCCTATGAATGGTAGTCGACTCCCAGAGAGTTTTCAGGCAAAACTCTGTTGAAAGATAATAAGATTACAAGCAGATATCTTTATACAAATAAGTATTGATCTTTACACATCGAATATAAACAAAATAATTAACTTGCAATAATATGAACAAATTACAATTTGTTAGCAAATAAAAAATACAAGAACAAGTATAAACAATCACAAAAGAATGCAAACGCAAACACAGAGATTTTTATCCTGGTTCCCATCAACTTGGGTATGTCCAGTCCTCGACCAATCCAGTACGAGATTTTTCACTATTGTCTTAGCAATACAAATACCTAACTTCACTCGTTAGGATATCCCAAACACTTAGCCTTGACCAGGATTTCCGACCACCTAGACTTGTAGTGTTTCCTCTTTCCCTCACTTGTTTTATTGTGACGCTGTGTATTTGTAGTTGTTTCTTTCCTTTACTGTTCCTTTCCTTGTGTATTATTGTTGTACTAACTCTCTTTTGCAGCAATTCACTCCCTAGCGGCAGGTACGTCTCTATCTCATTTGCTTTTACTTCATACTGTGGTATATCTTACCTTATGCTATGTCACTGTAACGACCCGCTCTCGGGGGCCTGTTACTTATTTGATATTTGCGCAAGTCCTGCAGTTTACCAGTAAAAACAAAATAGCCACAATCCAGAGATGTACCAATACTCAAACCAGCGTACATTATTACAGTCCAAATTAAAATACAATAGCAAGCAGCACTCTCTCACCAATACATCAAGGCAATACAGAAAGGAAATGCGGAAAGGAAATACATAACATAGCACACTCACACCAATACAAACAGCTAAAATTCTGCAGTCTCCGGGTCGTACTCTGGCTCTGTAAACTCAGAGGCAATTTCTTCAACCTAGTCGTTTGTCGGTGCCATAAATGGAACCGAAGGTAAGTCACAACAATTCTAAGTATAGAAAAGAAGCAGTGCACAAGTATGAGAAAAAGTAACTAAGTACAAACAAACTGGAGTGAAAGTAAAGTACTGAGCAACTACCGTACGCAACTGAGTAGTAAAAGTAAACCGAACCGATAAGGGGAACAACGGTACAATGGTAGAGCAGGCTAAGCAAGTGAAACATGCTACCACTGTAGCTAAAGGTACGACAAGTAAAGTACTGTGACTGCATAAGTGAAGTAACGTACATGGAATGTGTAGAGTAGCGATGATTGTATTAGCTAAAGATAGTGTGATAGTGATAAAGATCGATGGCGTTACACAATCATGATTCACATCCTTGCGGTCCAACGGAACACGGCGAGGGAAGTGACTAAGCCAGGATCACTTACCCCAATTCTAGCAAGGGTGATCCAACAAACTTATCCAAGCACATTGACCGGATCATGGTCCATTGAAGGAAGCTTATCATTCTTATGTGTGCCACCGATAAAAACTTATACGCTAAACTACGTGACTCAAGTCGGAGAGTACAATATGTGACCATTAAGTCCATCTCTTGCCTGGGCGCGACCCAGACGAATGCCGAAACACAGGCACGGTACATGTATTTTGCCGAAACTCAGGCAGCGGGACGGTATGCCGAAACACAGGCAGCGAGACGGGAAGATTGAACTCCAGTCACTCCCGTACTCTCTCAAACTATGAGCTACCCCAAAACCCCAGTGAAGTGTCAAGTGTTCTATGTACATGTTCCTTTCATGAGTTCCACAAGACGTTTCACAAGATATTCCACCAGATATTCCCCATGTTACTCAAGATGTTATCAATTCCTTGTTCACGATGATAGTTACCAGGACCACTGGTTTTAAAACCAGAAAGCAAAGCAGAGCAGATGCTAAGAAATTTGAGGATAAAGACAAGTCCAACAAACATGGAATACAAAAACTGTTGGTGTATGGATGGTAGTTTCGTTAGCACACAATTTACCCAAATTGATGATTGTGGTGTTACAACCACCAAAGTTGAAAGTTGGCAAAGTAATCGGTAGTTGATTACTTCCCTATTAGATTAGGTCTCTAGTTCGGTTCAAGTCAAGTAGCCGTTCGGAGGCTATATTGATGTTCTAAGTTCATACGGGTACACTTATCTAATTTTCTAATTTTAGAATTAGTTGTGACTTACCAATTTCGAGGCTGTCGTAGCTAGCTGGAATTTGATCTAGGGCTTCCTCTGAAGTAGGTGCACAATATTTTGTACCTGCAACACAAAAACATTGATTAAAACACACAACGTTCCTATCTAAATAATCTGATCGTTCTGATTTTCAAAACTGGCTAAAACGGTATCGAAAAACGTTCTAAATTTTTCTATAGCCTAGATATGATTAAAATAATTTTTCTGTTGCCTGGGGCGACCCAGACGAATGCCGAAACACAGGCACGATACATGTATTTTGCCGAAACACAGGCAGCGGGACGGGAAGATTGAACTCCGGTCACTCCCGTACTCTCTCAAACTATGAGCTACCCCAAAACCCCAGTGAAGTGTCAAGTGTTCTATGTACATGTTCCTTTCATGACTTCCACAAGATGTTTCACAAGATATTCCACCAGATATTCCCCATGTTACTCAAGATGTTATCAATTCCTTGTTCACGATGATAGTTACCAGGACCACTGGTTTTAAAACCAGAAAGCAAAACAGAGCAGATGCTAAGAAATTTGAGGATAAAGACAAGTCCAACAAACATGGAATACAAAAACTGTTGGTGTAGGGGTGGTAGTTTCGTTAGCACACAATTTACCCAAATTGATGATTGTGGTGTTACAACCACCAAAGTTGAAAGTTGGCAAAGTAATCAGTAGTTGATTACTTCCCTATTAGATTAGGTCTCTAGCGGTTCAAGTCAAGTAGCCGTTCGGAGGCTATAGTGATGTTCTAAGTTCATACGGGTACACTTATCTAATTTTCTAATTTTAGAATTAGTTGTGACTTACCAATTTCGAGGCTGTCGTAGCTAGCCGGAATTTGATCTAGGGCTTCCTCTGAAGTAGGTGCACAATAGTTTGTACCTGCAACACAAAAACATTGATTAAAACACACAACGTTCCTATCTAAATAATTTGATCGTTCTGATTTTCAAAACTCGCTAAAACGGTGTCGGAAAATGTTCTAAATTTTTCTATAGCCTAGATATGATGAAAATAATTTTTCTGCAAGAGGAAATATTTTCAGATGCTTCTGTTAATTTTTATAATTTTTCAAAGCTCAAAATCAATTTAAAATCTATTTTTCAATTACTAACGTATTTATTCAACAATTTATTCTGGATACAATCTACATCGGAATGTTGCAAGTGAGCTGTCAAAATGACCGTCTCGAAGAGTTCTTTAACATATATTTTTATCACATATAATTGTATGTGAAAATAACAAGTTACGGATTTTTAATCGAAAATAACGTATTTAAATTTTAGGCTTAAAAATTAATTCTAGAAAAACTAAGCATCGGATTGAGATGAAACTAGTGCCATTGGGTCCGGAACATCGTTTCTGATTTTCTAGGCCTAGTCTTATATTTTTCTGACTCGTATATAATTAGTTATTAATTAAAAAAACCTAATTACTATAATTCCAAATACGCACGTAAATACGTATTATATACGTATCCGTATATAACAACACACGTTTTCACTTACCCCTTCGTTCTTCCGCGTACGTTGCATGGGGGCCTTGAGCGTGTCTTCGACGATGAGCGTGGCGGAGGCGTTGGCGGGGGATGCGGCGGTCGAAGGCGGAGCTGACGTCGAGACACGGAGGCAGGGTTGCTCGCGACGGCGAGGAGATGAGCACTGGAGGCGAGGGTCTCAGGCGGAGGCGGGGCATGCGAGCGAAGTCGGAGCTGTGGGCTTCACGTCCTCATCGACGTCGGATGATGGCAGAGGAGCACGGAGGAGCGGGGGAGGCCGTACGGCGAGGTAAGGCGAGGCGACGGCGAGCAAAAGCTCCGGTCCTCAGAGCTCGGAGGGTACGGCGGGTGACGGGCGTACGTGTGCAGGCGGCGTTACTGGGGAGCATGAACGGGGGCGGTGAGCTTTGTCGTGGTTGTGTGAGTCGGAGGGGAGCTTGAAGAACGGGCGGTGAAGCGAGGATGCTGAGGGGTTCTTTGGGGTGTCACGTCGGCGTTGTCGTGAGCGGGCAGGGGCTGTGCTCGTCGAGGTGGGTGGCTGCAAGGGTCAACGGGGGTCGCCCTGTTGCAGGCTGACGGGCGACGGGGCTCTGGCGGGCAGCAGCTTGGGCGAAGCGAGAGGCCAAGGAGGAGGGGCAGCGCTGTGGCGACGGCAAGGCGGCGGGAGCGGGCTCGAGTAGCGTAGGCTTCGGTGCGGGCTCGAAGAAAACGCTGTCGCCGACGCTGAAACGGTGGTGAGGCACTGACGTCGCTGGGTTCGTCGAGGTGGAGCAGCTCCGTTGCAGCGATGGCAGCTCGGGATGCAGGTCCTCGCGAGGAGCTGGGGTTGTGGACAGGCGGTGAGGGCGTGGGTTGAGGGAGAGGGGGTTACGACGAGAGCGGGAGAGCAGGGAGAGAGGGAGAGTAAAAAAATTTAAAAATTTAATTTCGTGAACTGAGCAATTAGGGGAGGATTAGTGGGTATTTAATTACAATCCATACTGTACAAGATGTCCCAACAGAATATACATGAAAGAAGAAAAGTACATAAATGAAAATAACTCTGGAAGCTGCGGTCGAACTCTGGCGCTATTAGCTCAGGAGCATCTACCTCCATATGTACGTCGTCTGCGGTGCCATGGAGATGGAACCGTAGGTAAGTCACAACAATTCTAAATATAGAAAAGAAGATAAATGTACCCGTATGAACTTAGAACATCACTATAGCCGTCGAACGGCTACTTGACTTGAACCGAACTAGAGACCTAATCTAATAGGGAAGTAATCAACTACCGATTACTTTGCCAACTTTCAACTTTGGTGGTTGTAACACACAGTCATCAATTTGGGTAAATTGTGTGCTAACGAAACTACCACCCCTACACCAACAGTTTTTGTATTCCATGTTTGTTGGACTTGTCTTTATCCTCAAATTTATTAGCATATGCTCTGCTTTGCTTTCTGGTTTTAAAACCAGTGGTCCTGGTAACTATCATCGTGAACAAAGAATTGATAACATCTTGAGTAACATGGGGAATATCTGGTGGAATATCTTGTGAAACATCTTGTGGAACTCATGAAAGGAACATGTACATAGAACACTTGACACTTCACTGGGGTTTTGGGATAGCTCATAGTTTGAGAGAGTACGGGAGTGACTGGAGTTCAATCTTCCCGTCCCGCTGCCTGTGTTTCGGCATACCGTCCCGCTGCCTGAGTTTCAGCAAAATACATGTACCGTGCCTGTGTTTCGGCATTCGTCTGGGTCGCGCCCAAGCAAGAGATGGACTTAATGGTCACATATTGTACTCTCCGACTTGAGTCATGTAGTTTAGCGTATAAGTTTTTATCGGTGGCACACATAAGAATGATAAGCTTCCTTCAATGGACCATGATCCGGTCAATGTGCTTGGCTAAGTTTGTTGGATCACCCTTGCTAGACTTGGGGTAAGTGATCCTGGCTTAGTCACTTCCCTGGCCGTGTTTCGCTGGACCGCAAGGATGTGAATCATGATTGTGTAACGGCATCGATCTTCATCACTATCACACTATCTTTAGCTAATACAGTCACCGCTACTCTACACATTCCATGTACGTTACTTCACTTATGCAGTCACAGTACTTTACTTGTCGTACCTTTAGCTACAGTGGTAGCATGTTTCACTTGCTTAGCCTGCTCTACCATTGTACCGTTGTTCCCCTTGTCGGTTCGGTTTACTTTTACTACTCAGTTGCGTACGGTAGTTGCTCAGTACTTTACTTTCACTCCAGTTTGTTTGTACTTAGTTACTTTTTCTCATACTTGTGCACTGCTTCTTTTCTATACTTAGAATTGTTGTGACTTACCTTCGGTTCCATTTATGGCACTGACAGACGACCAGGTTGAAGAAATTGCCCCTGAGTTTACAGAGCCAGAGTACGACCCGGAGACTGCAGAATTTTAGCTGTTTGTATTGGTGTGAGTGTGCTATGTTATGTATTTCCTTTCCGCATTTCCTTTCTGTATTTCCTTGATGTATTGGTGAGAGAGTGCTGCTTGCTGTTGTATTTTAATTTGGACTGTAATAATGTACGCTGGTTTGAGTATTGGTACATCTCTGCATCATGGCTATTTTGATTTCACTGGTAACCTGCAGGACCTGCGCAAATATCAAATAAGTAACAGGCCCCCGGGAGCGGGTCGTTACAGTCACTTAGTCTCCATGATCAAACCTTAACTTGTAACCAGAGTAGTTAAGCTAGTAATAACATAATTTGCAATTAGTGTTGGGATATCCTACTGGGGCACGCGTTGACGTGCTCCTCCCCCTTTTCAGGTGGTAGCAGGTGGAGTCTTCAGCAGTTAGCTTGGAAATGGAGTGTGGGTAGTTTAGTGAGTTGAGTTATACTTGGGGTCCTAGTGAGAGAGTTGGGTGCGAAACTTGTGTAAATCTTTGTACACTAATATGTATATAAATATTAATGGACAGCTGCTCTTCTTGTTAATTCTGTGTTGTTATTTATTTCATTGTGGAGCATTACGTGTCTCTCCTAGCACGTGCGCAGTGGCCTGCGGTTGTTTCTTATCCTCTCTCTCTCTCTCTCTCTCTCTCTCTCTCTCTCTCTCTCTCTCTCTCTCTCTCTCTCTCTCTCTCTCTCTCTCTCTCTCTCTCGTACTCTTTCTTTCTCACCATCGCCTCTTTAGGAGTATTTGGGAGGGATTCGTACTTACCGGGTATCCTGGGGAGCGGGGCGTTACACACTAGACTCCCGAACCCTGCACATTTTGGAGCTGGGACTTCCATGCAGTGGATTTTTTCACCTGATCCCGATCTTGCCCAGCGCGCTCAGGCACCACCTGCACAGACTCAGCCTTGTTGGGGATGTATGTCCTCGGTTCATTTGAATTTGGTGCTAATGATTTTTTATAATAGATATGGGAATTTTGCATATGATGCACATGGAATTAAATATGTTGTAAATTGTTTATGTACCTATTTACTATAATAAACGCATGAAAATGGTTACCTGGATAATGGGATCGTCCCGGTCTAAACGCAGGTTCAAACCGCATCGAAAACAGACTCCAAACGCACAAGTTAGAGCGACAAAAGCACAAAAGGGAATTGTCGGTCGGGCGCACGACCATAGCGGGTCGGTCGCGCCCGACCTAATACAAAGGGGGCATGCGCCCGTGTCTGACACGGGCGCGTGCCCACGCGCCCATCACGGGCACTGCGCACGTGCCCAGACGGCAACACAAGAGCACTACGTATGCGCTGCGCGTGTGGCAAGGGGGTGGGGCCACGGGTGGGCCCCACCTGGTGCTAGGGTTGCGGGCTAATGCTGTTTATTGTGACGGCTCGTTTTTTTGCGAAAAATTGAGTTTTGGGCTATCTTTGGAGCGTCGTTTGAGGGGTCAAACGAACTTCGAATGACGTGTTGTTTCTTCCTACGCGTTCACCGTTCAACCCTCTTCGATTTGGTAGGTGTATCACTTGCGAAGCTTAACGGCGAGGGAGGAAAAATTCACTAAAGTTTGTCCTTTGTAAAAGACAAACTTTAGTTAATTTTTTTCCAACACTATTAGTCACACATCGGATATGGAGTGAAGGGGAGGGGTCAGCCGCCTATATAAATAGGGGCATACTCCCCTCTTTGAAACTCGTCCCAAGCTCCAGATCTGAGTAGCTCCATAAAACGTGCGCATGCCCGGATCTGAGCTTAAATTAAATGTTCTCTTTCTCCATAAATTTCTTCCTTGCTCCTGTTCGGGCTCTACCAAAGCCATGAAGGAGCTCGGATCGGATCTGAAGTCTTGACGAAGGATCCACTCAAAGTGAAATCTTCTTCGGTGCGTGGTTGGCTCAGCAACAAGGGTGTTGCTCACCTCAGGATGCGGTACGGTTCGGGAAGCGGTTCGGCTCGGGACAAGGTGCGGCTCGGGAGCGATTCAGCTCGGGAGAAGCGACGCGGGGCCAAAGAAATGTTGCTGAAAATGACGCTTCGTATTCTGCGAAAACGAAGTGAAAGGTATGTAATTTATATATTCATGTGTTTATAATTGCAAATGTTAGATAGATCTATCATTAGGGGTTGGTCGGACCCAACCCCGTGATAGTAGAGATCTTGACTATGGTTTATATCTTTAGGGCTTGTTCTTAAAACTGTTTTAAAGATAATTTTTCGCTGTTTTATTTGATATCTTCGTCCGACCGACTTAGGCCGGACGTCGACTTTATAGCCCTAAGGACCCATAAAATCCTATAGTTGTATCAGAGACTTGTCTACATGATCTATGATTTGCAATTTATAAAAGGATATGATACAACATGTTTCTCCATCAGATGGAGGTTTTATTTAAACTATTAAATAGTCGTTCACATGCAATGTTTTTATTTTCGAAAATTGTTTTTGAAAATTAGATTTAATTTTATTTTAAAATTAAATCTTTAAAATTATGTAATAATTTTTTATGTAACTTAAACTTATGCGATTATTTTTAAGTTGCATGTTTAGCAAGAAACTTTTATGATATAAATTTCAATTGCTTTGTTATCATGCTAAATTATTTAGCTAATATTTTTTAATGGTTATATTAGTTAATTTTGATTATGTGATAATTCAAGAAAAACTATTAGGATAGCCATTAAAACCTTTCAGAAAATTATGAGATAATTTTTTGGACATGCTATGATTTAAAAATTGCTGCAATATATTAAATTTCTGTTTTGGGTAGCCCTCTCCAAATTATTATTTTAATAGTTCTAATAATAATTTCGAACAAAAGGCTATGATTTAAAATTGTTGCAACTTGAATTTTAAATGCCTAATACATGATTAGGATAGCACCATAATAATCCTTATAGTTGATAAGGACATTAATAAAAGTTATTAACCAATCCTAATGATTTTGAATTTTAGGATTCAACTAGTTGATAGGATTAACTAGTTTTAATGAAGCCAATTCTAATCGATGTGACACATATGAATAATAAGTTTCATTCAATGGACCATGATCCGACCTAGTGTTTTTGACTAGTGTTGTGAATCACCCTAGCTCGATTGGAGATAGTGATCCTGACCTAGCCAAATCCCTGGCCGTGTTCTGTTGGACCGCAAGGATGCGAATTATGATTATATGACATCGTCGATTGTATCTAGTCAATTATGTTAAAAATCTTCCTCAAGGTTAACCGTGCCCTCTTTGGTTTTGGATTAGGGGACTAAAAGACGCATGTCATAGTTGTTGAGTCTCCTCAAGCTATGACATGGTCTCTTTTAGAAACCGACTCCATTATACATGACATGTAGTCTGGTATTAACCCAAACCGCTGTGTCGGGTATCCTCGAGTATCAGTGTAAGTTAATATTAGACATGAAAACAAGGGTTCGACTAGACTAGTCATTATGGTTTGTTGAGTCTCCTCAAGATCATAAGGGACTAGGGGTAAAAACCAATAGGGAGTCATATGTGATGTGATTGATAATGAGATTGTTTACCAACTGCAGAGTCAATCAACTTGTTGAGTCTCCTCAAGGTTGTGAAGCTCAGGGTGGTCGGGTCCCTATCCCATTAAATAACTATATTCGTTCATCTATATGGCTAAAGATGATCGTAGAAATAGTGGGAGGATATAGTTGAATAAAAACCATTTTAACCATATTTAAAAATCATGAACAAATGCTAAACTATGGATATTCTCTGTTTTAATGGGTGGAATCCAAAATTATAATATCCTTAAAAGAAATAATTCAACTGGACAAAATGATTAGTTAAGGAATATTTGATAAACCAAACTATATTCTCACTGATATTAAAGCGTCCTTCCTAGTACCGAGTTAAGGACAATGATTTCCTTAAGCTCTAAAGTCTAACATAATAAAAGCACGCTAGTTAACACTCGCCTCTATGAGTAGGGGCAGCTTGAACATACTGATGTTCAAAGCATGTTTCTACATATAACTTGTTGAGTCTCCTCAAGGTTGTATGGAAAACAGTTTCAATCCGGAATGTTTGAAACTTCAATCAAAATGTTTGACTCGGAGATGAGTGTAAGAGCGGTGCAAGACAATGTTTTCAAATTAGATCTCGAGACGAGCAACTTGTTGAGTCTCCTCATGGTTGCAAAGCTCAAGTGTTTGGATACATGTGATGCTTGCACAGCTAATATTTGTGTTAGGACATGAAATGTCTAAATATGATTTAGAAAGGAGAATGCACTAAGGAAAATTCATTGAGAAAGAATATTTTGTTTATCATAAGACAAGGCATGGTAGGAGGAACTGTAAATACAACATGTTTGATGTCTAAAATTTCAGAATAATCGTTATACAAAGATAGTCTCACATATTGGCTAATGAACAAAAGTTGTGTTTAGGCTATATGGAACTTATATCACACTTGGCGAATGTTGTCACATTACTTTAGAAGAAATATTTTGATGTGATTATAATGTATAACAATGTTGTATTAAGAGTTAATACATGGATACGCAAGTTAGTAACAAATCTTATATGGCAAAATAGACTAGGCCGTACCGAAGAGAGTAAGCTTCACAAGTCACATAAAAGGGGATCTGACCTCTCTATTATGAGTCGAAAGACACGTGTGAATCTTATCTTAGAGGTATGATGGCCAAAATTCCATCTGTAAGACAGTGGGAGAATGAGTTGGTGAACTCGTAGTCTCGTACATACAGATGTACCTGGACCCAAGTCTAAATAAGCCGAGATAAGGTTTCTTATTTTATTATGATACGTGTTCTTGATGAAACACAACTCTGATAAAATAGAGAACACAATGTTAGAAGTATTTAAACTAATTCGATCGGATCGAAGAGTCGAATACTTAGCTATGTAATCCTTGCGTAACTAAATGAAAATGAGATTTTCTATCAGGCCAAGCCTTAAACACATCGGTGTATTAGATGACATGAACGTACGCTGTTAGACTTAGTGTGATACATGGCTAGCGACTCTGAGTTACAATCCTCGTTCTGGGTTAAAACCCAAATAATAATACCTAGGTATTTGATAAGCTTATGTTAGAACCTTATAAATAATAATATTCCTCAAATTAATCGCTAGGAAATCACAAGGATTACTTGAGTCTCGTAAGACGATAAGTCGAGTAAAACGTCATAGTTGATGACGACTTAGTCAACTTCCAGAATGCCATTCAGAGTAGGGTTCTGATTAATAAACTTGATGCAATCCGAAAAAGGTCAATGTACGTAAATAAAGTATGGACTTTAGTTTACGTGCCCAAAGAAAGTGTTTCTTATTGAATGCAAGAAAATCTTCAAGACAGAAGATTGGTGCAGAAGGAAAATAGTGAAGTACAACTTAAGTTGGTTGAGGACGGTTATCATCCTAACTCCTATAAACGGATTATAATGAAACTGTCTTGCCAACAGATGTGTACGGATAGACTCGGACCGAACTCGATGTAAATGCTCATGATGACCATGAAAACTGGAGCATTCATGTACAGTATATTTTCTAAATATGATTTAGAAAGACGAACTTATATGAATCAGCCATAGAGTTTTCTAAGTCAGTGGGTGCGAATATAAAACCTGCAAGGCATCAAGTAGCCGAAACATATGTTTTGATAAAGTGTTCAAAGAGTTTGACACTTTGTCAGAAATGATTATGAACCGTCTAAATGACCAGTTACTTATTTAGATTATTATCGTAAGGTACGATGAGTTGGATGAGATCCATGCAAATTAAATACTATGGATTTCAAGAGACCAAGGAAATTATTTGGATGAGATTCACTATGTGGTCTAACATGAATATAGAAACCCCTTAAGTCTTTACATTAGACGATTTAGCATATTCACTCACGAATGATCTGTCACATAAAGTCTATAGAGACTTATGTGTAAATGCGGTATGAGATACTGGGATAAATGGGCTTGAGTTCAAGTGAGAGATGTTGGGAGATAGGCATGCCTTCGAACTCGAGGCAATTTATCTCTGTGTAACTGTACAAACATCTTGTTCCAAAATTACAGTAAGCTATATGGTAAGAATATACATAAGTTAATAATAATGTAGTCTTCATTAAAACTTAGGTATAGTCCTGAGACTTAATGCGAGGTCAAATATGTATCAAGATGAAGATCTCGATCATGGAGAAGTATTTGGCCGATTTTGGCATAGGTCTAAAAACGTCCGTGGTCGTAGATGTTTCGAGAAATGGATATCGACACATCAGATAGACCATTGTGTCATAGTCTTTACCATGTAGTGGTGACAATGATCTTATGGTCGTTCGACTTGGAGAAGTCGGAGACGAGACATATGTGCTCATTGGAGAATGAGTTCACTGAACAACCCAACTAGAATTATCATATGGTTTATATTGATCAATCTGTCAAAGATAACTCTTAGTGATGATAGGTAAGTTGGTCTTTTGACTTGAGGTCATTGTACGAACATGTACGTGAATGGTGTCACTTAGATCACTGATCTAGCCTCAGGGCAAGCCCCGTTGAAAGGTTTTTGGTTCGGTGACATTTGAAGCGTGCGAGGAGAGTAATGACCAAGATATGATTCATCTCTCCCGGTCATGGGGAGTTAGTGTCGCAGTGTTAGTTCGATCTTTAGTGAAAACTCTGGCCAGAGTATGTTGGAAGAAGTCCAACATTATTTGACTAAAGATCAATAGAGACTAACCAAGTTCAAGCTAGTAGAGTTGATAGTTGACCGTACTCTAGGCTTGCCTAAGCGCCATAGTTTTGACGAAGAGACTATAACTGAGGTATTCATAGACACAGCCAGGGTGGTCCCAACAATACTCATGGTGATGAGTTAACCACATAAGTATGATACTGAAATAAGGACAACACCTGGTGCTCGTGGTCTCTGTTGTATGGGGTTTCGAGCCCCACCTGTAGTAGGGTCAGGCTGTAGGGTCTCATACAGAGTGAGACATTCATCAAGTAATAGGTAGAAATTAGGGATAATATGCATTTGATGCAATGGAAAGAAAACTGCAAAGAGTTTGCAGTTAGCTTCGGCATTCGGGATAAATGAATCTGAGTGCAAGTGGGAGATGTTGGGGGATGTATGCCCTCAGTTCATTTGTATTTGATGCAAATGATTTTTTATAATAGATGTGGGAATTTTGCAAAAGATGCAAAGGGAATTAAATGTGTCGTAAATTGTTTACTATATATTTACTATAATAAACGCATGGAAATGGTTACTTGTATGACGTGATCGTCCCGGTCTAAATGCAGGTTCAAACCGCGTCGAAAACGGACTTCAAACGCACAAGTTAGAGCCACAAAAGCACAAAAGGGAATTGCGGGTCGGACGCACGACCATAGCGGGTCGGGTGTGCCCGACCCGATACAAAGGGGGCACACGCCCGTGTTTGACACAGGTGCGGCCCGCGCCCGGGCGCAGTGGGGCACGTGCCTGTGCACGTAGCACGGGCACTGCACGCCCCCGCGTGCCTAGACGGCAATGCACTGCGCTGCGCATGTGGCACATGGGTGGGGCCCGTGGGCGGGCCCCACCTAGTGCTAGGGTTGCGGGCTTATTGCGGTTTATTGTGACGGCTCGGTTTTTGCAAAAAATTGAGTTTTGGGCTATCTTTGGAGCGTCGTTTGAGGGGTCAAACGAACTCCGAATGACGTGCGGTTCCTTCCTATGAATTCACCGTTCAACCATCTTCGATTTGATCGGTTGTATCACTTGCAAGGCTGAATGGTGAGGGAGGAAACATTCGCTAAAGTTTGGCCTTTGTGAAAGGCAAACTTTAATTAATTTTTCTTCCAAAACTATTAGTCCCACATCGGATATGGAGTGAAGCGGAGGTGTCAGCTGCCTATATAAATAGGGGCCTACTCCCTTCCTTGAAACTCGTCCCAAGTGTAAGGGACCCTGCGGGGCTACACACACTCTAGAGGGGGTGAATAATGTAATGGTAAGCAAGGTGCTTAATTAAAAGTTACTGAAATTAAAGCACAATAAGCAGCGGAAATTAAACAGAGTGCTCAACAACAACAATTGCAAACACAAGGATTTTACCCTGATTCCCCAAAACTTGGGTACGTCCAGCAACACCAATATTCACTATAATTCCCACACAGAGAAGTGAATACAATCTCATACAAAGATACCTCACACAGAGGATTTGTTCTCTAACATAGAAAGAGCCAAACTCTCATAAAGAGAGTAACTCCCACAAAGAGGGTAACTAATTCTCACAAAGAGAATTAGGGTTTCAAACATAAACAAAACGAAACAACACTTACTTATGCTTGATATGATCTTACTAATGTGATGAACAATGCATGCAAGTGAAACTCAAGTGCTTGAGATGAGGCTTTGTTTGCACTTGACGATCTTTCTCTCTTCTAGGAATGAATCCTAACACTTCTCACTTGAGTGTATGAAATGAAGAGAAGAAAGATGATCTTCAAGAAATGAATGAGAATTAGATCCCTTGGAGAATTTGCCTATGAGCTAGCTTCAATGCATAAAGAGGGATGTGCTCATGAGAGGGAAATGAGAGAGATTAGGAGTGGCTATTGATTCTCAAATATATTCAATCTTAACCAAGAGTTCTAAATGAACCAAGCCATCTCTTATATATAGAAAGCCAAGAAAAGCCCATAAAACCAGCCAAAAACCTAAAAGGAAGAAATCTGCAACGACTAGATTTTGGCAGTTTACGGCACAGCAGTCGACTGATGAACAAGTGACAGTCAACTATTCAACGGCTAGAAAAAACCCAACGACTATAATCTGAGCCAGGACAGTCGACTGTAGAAGATAACACAGACGACTGTATACATGACATGCGCCTGTAAATCCTTCAGCATGCAACTGCTGCAGGAGATGGAAATAAAACAGAGAGATACAACTTTCGAACTTACACCCTTCAGACGACTGATGACCATTTCACAGGCGAATGTAAATATACAGGCGACTGTAAATACTTCATCAGTCGACTGACTTGCAAATTGGGATTAAGCTGAGAAAATACAAGTTGCGCACAGACGACTGTAGATCAATTTCCAGGCAACTGTAGAGACACAGGAGACTGTAAATTGAACAACAGTCGACTGCGGCAAAAAGCTCAAGAAGAGTCAATAAAAATGTTGTCTTGAGCTGTGCATACTAGTCAGCTGTAGAAGGCTGACCAGGCACCTGGATGTTATCCAGTCGACTGTCGTGCCTTCATCAGTCGACTAAGGGAGAGCCAAAAACTCCAGTAAGAGTTTAAGGCACGGTGAACCTAATGGGATGATATCTATGATAATCCTAAGGCTCACTAAGATGATTAAATACATATGCATGAGAGTATGGCCATCTATAAAGGCATTACAATACTCCTAGACTCAAAAAGAGAAATGCAAGCAATAAAAATTACATAGATTACATATTGCATCTCCTAGAGTCTAAGTCTACAAGCTCATGATACCTTGATGCTCCCCAACATCATCCATGCTTTGGCACCCCTTGATGAGCTTCTCTTCATCAAGCTCCAAGCTTTGGCATTGCTCCTCTAGATGTTCAACCATCATCATGCTCCAAGCTTTGGCTTCATTAGATGATCTTCACGACTACATCCAAACTTGGGCACACCATCACTCTTGGAGGTCTTTAATATATCCATTGCATCATCCTCTAAGCATTATGCTTTGTCTCATCAACATATAATCATTAAGATAAACTAAGACTAAATCATAAGATTGATTAGCACACTAACATAATGTATTGATCATCATCAAAACAACGTTAGTCTTGAACCCAAGAACTAACACCAAGCTCCCAATCTGAGTAGCTACATTAAACCTGAGCAAGCCTGGATCTGAGCTTAAAGTAAATATTCTCTTTCTACCTAAATTTTTTCATTGCTCCTGTTCGGGCTCTAGCAAAGCCACAAATGAGCTTGGATCGGATCCGAAGACTTGATGAGGGATCCACTCAAGGTGAAATCTTCTTCGGCGCATGGTTGGCTCGGCGACAAGGGTGTTGCTTGCCCCAGGACGTGGTGCGGTTCGGGAAGCGTTTCGGCTCGGGAAAAGGTTCGGCTCGGGACGCAGTTCAACTCGACAGAAGCGGCGCGGGACCAAATAAATGTTGCTGAAAACGACACTTCGTATGCTGCAGAAACGAAGTGAAAGGTCTGTAGTTTAAATATTCATACGTTTATAATTGCAAATTTAGATAGATCTATCCTTCGGGGTTGGTTGAACCCAACCCCGGGATAGCAGAGATCTTGGCTAGGGTTTATATATTTAGGGCTTGTTCTTAAAACTGTTTTAAGATGATTTTCCGCTGCTTTATTTGATATCTTCGTCCGACCGACTTAGGCCGGACATCGACTTTATAGCCCTAAGGACCCGTAAAATCCTATAAGCCTGACCCTACCCAGCCTCAAGCCTAACCCTCGCCAATTCAGGATCCTGTTGTCCCCCATGTTTCCACTTCCGGCATCACCGTCAGGCCCACCATACGTTAGTTCCATAGGAGATCTTGCCAACATGGTGAGGGTAGCAGTAACACTCCTCTACAACTTTCCCATCTCGAGCGTATCACTCAAGTGGAGTAGGAGCTTAGAGATGTTAAGGCCTCTGATAGGATGTTTATATATATAGTTCTCATCTTCATTTCATTCATACTTTACTCGATGCTGCCTCGTTTTCTGTGCCATTTTTTTGACCCTTTTTGGTCTCTTTTACGCTTTTGGTCTTTCCGGTGCTTTGCAGGTGAATAGAGGGGAGTTTGGAGCTAGACGGCGTGATATTAAGCTTGTGGAGCTGGGTAGGCTGTGATAGGCTCATATTTTACACTTTATTTCTACATTTTTGCAAGCCATTCTGATTGCTCATATCGCGATTTTCACGATCACACGACGATTTCGCGATACTTTTTACTATTTCTTGGTTTCGTTAGATTTCAGGAGATATGGAGCAATCGGGAGCGATTTGGAGCCATGAGCACATACACATGTCCCGGAGCATTATTGATGATGATATCGGAGAGCTAACGACGCCAGAGGATGAGTAGAAGAGGAAGAGAGGCAAAGAAATCAACAAGGAAGCAAGAAGAAGGAGTTTTGAGACTATTTATAGGCTACTCGGCTGAGTGACGCAGTTCACTCGATCGAGTGAAGCTGATACGACGAATCAAGCCGAATTTAGAGCTGAAATGTACCCGGCCGAGTGGAAATTTCCACTCGACCAAGTGAGGATTCCACTCGACCGAGCGGAGCAAAATTTTGTGAAGAAAATCTTTGACACTTCTCTGTTTTTGGAGGATCTGCAGAAGACTCCACTCGACCGAGTGAGCAGACTACTCGGTTGAGTGGTCTGAGGAGCCCAGAATGCTGATATTCCGATTTCGATGTGGATTCCTCACTCGACCGAGTGAGATGTTCACTCGGCCGAGTGGCACCATCAGCCCAGATTGCAAACTAGGGTTTGAGGTCGACCAAGGGCAGAATTGTCAGGATTTTTGTATCTTTTTGGGCACTTATAAATAGCCAGATCTAGAGGCAGCCCAAGGGAGACTCCATACTTTTATTTTCAAGGTTTTAGTTTTAGTTTAGAGATTTCTTTTGACGAGAGATTAAGACTTGGATCTTGATTTTATTATTGAAGCTTGTAATCGACATTGGTATCTCTAAAACTCTTGCAAGTTTACATTTTTATGATATATCTCTTCTTAGATCTAAGTTTTGCAATGAATTCTCTTGTCAATCTTATTTCTCTTGTGATTTTCATGATGATTTGTGAGTAATTCCCTTGCTCTAGGGCAAAGGGATGAACCTTATGGATCTAAAGTATGATATGTGATATTTGTTTAATTTCAATATTGCTAGGATTGCTAAAGGTTAGATTGTGATTGGATTACTACGGATAGTTAGGGATTTCCATTGGATCTTGAGAGCTCGATAGTGGATCTTGATATATGGGAAGCCCTAGATATTCGATTTAGATATATAATCAAGATTCACTAGATTTGGTGCACGAGAGCGACCAAAGCTAGCATCTTTATTATATTTCTATACTCATATTCGTTTGCACGACTGTGAAACGAGTACGAACTATCACGATCTAGATCCGAACTTAAGTTACGCGAGAGCGAGCATGAGTTGGAATTGGATATAATTGTTGATCTTAATACTAGTATTTTGAACTAGGCTTGCGAGAGAGCGAGGCACTAGTTTAGATTGTTATAAACTTGTGTAGCGCGAGAGCGTACGTTGGTACTCTATTTAGTTACAACAAGTTCACCTTAAACCCAAGTTTATTAATATTGAGATTCATAATTTGCATTGATTACTTGAGATCTGTATTGAAGATTCCCAAGCCCTAGACATCTTTATATATTGGATTTATATCGATACTTGAACGATTGTGACATCGACTCTTTCAAAACTAATTTTCCACCAATAGCTTAGTAAATCATATAGATTACCTTCATTAGTTCCTCCCCGTGATCGATACCCGCTTGCCACTAGATCTTGCACTTGCAGTAAAACTACATTGTTTCCGAAGTTGTATTCCGAGACGACCAAGTTTTTGGCGTCGTTGTCGGGGAGGCTACAATTTTCTACATTTTTATTTAGCTATTTCTTTTTTATTTTCTTTATTTCCTTTTTATTCCTCTATTGTGCTAACACTAATCTTTTTTCTGTGCATGTACACACGATCGAGGGCGACTAAGGAGGATATATTATTTGATCCCGAGATCGAGCGCACGGTAAGAAGATTAAGAGCAGAAAAGAGACAAATTCTAAAGGAAGATCAAATGGCAGAGGAGAATGTTCATCGAAGGCCCGTTAGGTATATTTCCATCTGGGATAGGCTTACTCCAAACAACTCAACTACTACATCTTCCATACTTATGCCGGAGTTGCCGCTAGATAAGAATTTCGAGATGAAGACGGGGCTTGTTGTGCTGATGCAACAAGACCCCTTCCATGGGACTGCGCATGAAAATCCGCATTACCATCTCCAGATGTTCTTGGCGAAGTTCGCCACTTTTCATATCTCTAATGTAGCAGAGGACACCATCCGTCTGTGCCTTTTCCCCTTCACTCTCCGAGATAAAGCTCAATATTGGTTGAGGACACAAGCACATAGCACCTTCACTACTTGGGACGAGCCAGCAAGCGCATTCGTCAACAAGTTATATCCGCCATCGAAGACAGTGAAGATAATAAATTCCTTGATGTCTTTTAAGCAGGGGCTCCAAGAATCTTTATATGAGGCGTGGGAGCGCTTCAAAGATCTACAACACCAATGCCCACACCATAACATCGATGATTGGGAGCTCGTGCATAGTTTTTACAATGGCTTGAGGGCGGATACAAATATGATCATCGACACCACCACCAATGGGGCTATATTGTCAAAGATGCCAGAGGATGCTACGTCGCTATTAGAGGAGATGGCCTCTAACAATCAGCAGTGGGCTAATGAGAGGGGCCAAACATCATCATCCGTGAAGTCGGCGGCCATCTACAAAGCAAAGGCAGTGGCAGAGTTAGCGACGAAGTTTGACACTCTATCCAGAGTGGTAGGAGACTTAAGAAGAAGTTATGAGAGCCTTTTATTGCACCTGACACATCTACATCTAATGATTGGCAAGGCCAAGTTATGTATGTTGGCGGCGAGGCTAGTGAGGAAGCTATGGAGCAAGTTCAGTATGTTCAATGTGGAGCTAATAATGGATCTTGGGTGAATCCGGCTTGGAAGAGTCACCCCGAATTTTCATATGCTAACAATAGTGGTGCCTTAACCACGCTTTAACAACCACAACACCAACAACAACAAGCCCGTCAGCCACTCAACAACAATCATACCAACAAAGGCCGCTGCAACAACAATTCCAACAGAGGCAACAACCGGGGCCTTATAAACCCCCCGGATTCAATCAAGGATGGATCCCCCAAAATCCACCATCGGCACCACAGAGGTCAGAGCATAAGACTAGAGTTGAAGAATTTATGGCTGAGCAGAAGAAAATCAACGCTAGATTGACGGCAGACGAAGATAGTCTCAATACTATAATGGCGCTATTGGCGGATCAGATTACCTTGATTACTAAGGCCCAACATCAATTGCCAGCCAAACCGGAGCCAAATCCTAGGAGCAACACCGGCCACATCAATGCAGTGGTGGCGGTTACTACTAGAGGCGGGAAGGACACCACTCCCTTCATGGTCCAAACTAGAAACTCAAGGGATGAAGCCCCGGTTGAGAAAGAGGGAAGTAATGAAGAGAAGGGCCCACGACGACAAAAAACAACGAAGAAAAATCTGAAATTGATGAGCCTAAGAAGGAGCAAACATATATGCCATAGGTAATATTTCCTCAACGATTGGCAAAGGCCAAATTGGAGAAGAAGTTCGCCAAATTTTAGGAGTACTTGAGAGGCATTAGCTTGAACATCCCGTTCCTTGATGCAATTATTGAAATCCCAACATATGCGAAGTTTCTCAAAGATTTGATCACGAGAAGAAAAAGAACGGAGAAGATCATGCTCGTCGAACAAGGTACTTGGTTCATTAATAAAGAAAAGTTGCCGAAGAAGCTAAAGGATCCCGGAAGTTTTAGGATTCCATGTACTCTTGGTGGAGCCCCCCTTTAAAAAAAGCTTTGGTAGATTTCGGTGCGAGCGTGAGCCTCATGCCTCTTACCATGTTCAAGAAACTCAATACGGGGACCGACCTCAAGGCCACAGATATGAAGATTCAACTCGCCGATGGGTGGATTACTAGGCCAGTGGGGATCGTTGAGAACAGGCCATTGCAAATACCAGGAGGACTATGCATACCATGTGACTTTGTCATCACGGTCGTGAAAGAAGAGGGTGATACATCTCTTATACTTGGGTGCCCCTTCTTAGCTACAGCTGGAGTTATTGTTGACGTGAAGGAGAGAACATTGTCACTCAACATTGGTAATATTGAAGTCGAGTTCCACCTCCCACGAGCCATGAAGAATAGAACCTCGCTTGATGAAGACGACTATGTGGACCTCCTTGATGAGGTCATCGATGAAGCCATGCCACACATCATTGGAGCTTTGAATGCGGATAGTCTTAATGGAGTGTCAATTTCTGAAAATGATGCTCAAATTGGAGATACACCGGATCCTCTCATCGCGGAAGAGGAGAACGACGCCAATGTCGTAAGGATTAGAGAGCTCTACAAGCTCTCTATGGTGAAGCAAAGAAAGAAAGCACCAGGGGCAAACACATCTTCACCGCCGGGAAAGCCAAAGGAAGCCAAGAACAAAAGCTTGGGGGAGTTACTAACTTACTGTTGAGTATTTATTCCCTGGATTTGGTTTTGATGATGAACAAACATAAATATCGTGAACTAACTCTTTGTGAGTGCAGTTATGGAGATCGTCGCCAAAATTCTACGTACATGAAAAGCGACGTCTCAAGACTTCTCAAAGCGCGTGATCGTGTGCCTGAAGCTTCGTTGAAGCACTAAGAGCATTATTGAAGTCAAGAGATTCGGATTGAAGCTTTGAAGATGGTTCGTCTAGTTTATTTTATAGTCTTCTAGCTTCTTTTCGTAGAATGTTAAGCCTTGAGTAGGTCTTACATTATAATCTTTATAACGCTCATATCTTAGAGCTAGGATTATCGTAGAAGCCCATACAAACTTTCCCGAAGCTTCGCACTTCATTTCACGGCTTCTAGTGCATCTTAGTTGGTTCAAGAAGAAGGACCAACCGACTAGATTGTTATCTAGTCGGTCAGTAATCCTTCTTGAACCGACTAGATCTCCTTGCTCAATTCAGCATCTTCACTGTTGACTAATTAGTCGGTCCAAGAAGGTTCACCGACCGACTAGTTGTCAAAGTAGTCGGTTAGAAATCCTTCTTAGACCAACTAGTTATGTCTTTCATTTTTCAGCCTGAGCTACTGTTTACAGTTAGTCGGTCCAAGAACATTCATCGACCGACTAGTTGTGAAACTAGTCGGTTGGAATTTGTTCTTAGACCGACTAGCTCTCTTTGAATTCAGCCTATTGTATTTCAACTCTTAGTCGGTCAAAGAACACTCACCGACCGACTAGTTGTCAAACTAGTCGGTTGATAAGTCTTCTTAGACCGACTAGTTCTAACTCCTTGAATTCACTTTATTGGCTGTGAACCATTTAGTCGGTCCAAGAGGAATCACCGACCGACTAGTTGAGAAACTAATCGGTCAGTGATCCTTCTTAGACCGATTAGACTGCTTCAAAAATAGATCCGTTGGAGCATTAAATGCACGAATTTTCCCTCTCTCTCCCTTCTCTCTATCCTATATAATCTTGTGATGCTTCTTTATTGCATTCAAGGCTGATATTATTGAGACTTTGAGAATTAAAGAGAGAGCATTTAATTCCTATTTTCAAGCTCCCTCTCTTCACAAGAATCTCTCCCTCACTCTTATTACTCAAGAGAGATTCTCATTGATTGTGAGCCACTCAAGTTAGGAGCTTGAATCTAAGTCACCAACATCTCCCTAGGCTTTGATCGCTGTTCATCTTCTTGGAGCTAGGGTTTGGTGACATTCTTCTTCCCTAAAATCCTTCTTGCCCTAAAATCGTAAGTTTACTCAAGGCATAGGATTTTGTTGGTAAGCATTTCATTGTTTCATTTACTTTGGTATTGCAAGTTTATCTCTCGGTTGTGAGAGAAGTGTGTGATCCCGAGTTGTGGGAGTCACATTTTCATTTGTGTATGATTTGATCTTGTAGAGGTTTTCTACAAGAATTTCATAGTGCAAATTTGAGTTAGAGGATTCTAACTCAAGTAGCCGGAGGGGATCCAGGTATTTGGGACGTAGGATCACCGGGAACAAGTCGGGGAGACTTGGGTGGATCCGAACCCGTTACATCGTTTAATTGCGCTTGTCTAATTCTTGTTGTTTGCAGTTATTCCGCATTGTTATTTGTGTTTGCACGATAATTTGGAATTATACTCTTGATTATTTTAAAGTACTATTCACCCCCCTCTAGTACTTGTGCAGTAGCTATCAGGGCATTACATTTGGTATCAAAGCCAAGTTCATAGCTATGACAAACAACGACTACATCATCTTCAAGAATCGTGAAGGAGCTTCTTCGGTGATGGAAGGACACTCCTCAACTAGGCCTCCCTATTTCAACGGTGCCAATTATGGGTACTGGAAATGCCGGATGGAAACGTTCCTCCGGAGCACTTCACTATGGAGAGACACGATGACGGAGTATGTCGAGCCCGTCGAACAAGACTTCGCGAAGTGGACTACCGCAGAGGTCGCCACGGAGGTAAACAATGCCAAGGCAATGAATGCCTTGCAATGTGCGTTGGAGCCCGAAGACTTCAACAAGATATGCACATGTATGAGTGCATATCAAATCTGGAACTCACTCCTCATCTTGCATGAAGGAACGAGTAGGGTAAGAGACTCCAAACTCACTGTTGTCAATAAAGAATTCGAATTATTTCATATGCAACAGGGTGAGAAGATGAAGGAGTACTATGCTCGCTTCGTTGACATTACAAATGAATTGGAGGCTCTTGGAAAGACTTACACCCAAAAGGAGAAAGTCTCAAAGATAATTGACGGACTTCCTTCTTGTTGGAAAAAGCGTACCTTCACCATCGAGGAAGGTAATGATATGAATAAATATACTGTCGTTCAACTAATGGGTACCTTGATGTCTTATGAGGTACACAAGGACAATAAAATAAAGATGCAAGACAAGATGAAGTCGTACTTGAAGCAAGACGATCCAAAGAAAAAGGCGATTGCGTTCAAGGTAGCTCCATCTACATCTACCGATGATGAAGAATCGAAAGACGAGTTGGACTTGGAATCCATTGCCCTCATAGCAAAGAAGTTCAACCGATTCTTCCGAAAAGGTAATTTCAAGAATAAATCAAAATTTATTTCGACTAATGCCTCCACTCCTTTGTGTTATAAATGCAACAAGCCAGGACACATCAAGGCGGATTGTCCTCTTAACAAACACAAGGAGAAGTGGAAGGCACCCAAGTATGAAAAGTCGAGAAAGTACAAGAAAGTGTACAAGAAAGGTCTTGTCGGCTCATTCACCGACTCCGAAGAGGACTCCTCAAGTGGAGAGTCGGATGATGAACAAGTGGTGCAAGCACACATGTGCGTCATGGCAAGAGAGGAACATGATCAAGAGACATCTTCCGATGAAAGTGAAGATGAAGGCGATGAGGTAACAATGGATGACCTTAGATTAGCTAACGAGCAAATTTGGTCTAAGTATACTAAATTGGTAAATAGATACACTAAGACTAAAGATGAGCTAACTAGTCTCCAAACCTCACCTAAGCCTATCATCATCAACAACGACACCGTTGTTGAAGGTTTGAGAAATGAGATTGTAAATCTCAAATCTCAACTTGAGCATGCTCATATTGAGGATTCGGAGGAACACGAGATAGCGGGTTGGATTTCTCGAAACTCAACTTTGAGTATTGAGAATGAGAATCTCAAGTCTCGTGTTTATGTACTCACATCGCAAGTGTCCACCTTGGATGCTTCTATGCATTCTCTCACCGAGAAGAATGAGTGCACATTAGGCCGAATTAATAAATTCAATAAAGGTAAGGGCCATTTGGATAATATCCTAAATGACTTACTTCCGGCCAATCATCACATTGGCTTAGGGTATAAGATGGGAGACTCATCCAAATCGTCAACCACGTTTGTAAGGCCAACTTCTGATGCCTCAATGAATGGGAGCAAACACTCCATTGGTAGTTCATCTACAAATGGTGATTCCTCTTCGTACACACCCCCGTTTGGAAAGAAACCCACTTTGGGTGGACCTCCAAAGAAGGGTCATGCATTTATGTACACCAATACTATGCCACGTAGGAACACACCTCCTACTCCTTATGTTCATACGTATGATGATTTTTATGCTCCACGTCCACGGGAACGTGCACACCATGTGAGACACACTCACGCACGTGTTCCTCCACATGCATATGTTCATCCACATCACTATCGTATGAACAATTACCATCATACACCATATCATATGATACCACCACCATTTCATCATGTGTCGTATGCTTATCCATGACATGCATCACGTAGAAATCAACAACGTATGCATGATCCCAATAGGAATAGGGCTCCCAAGAAATTCACTATTTGGGGCCCGAAGGACACAAGCATGCATGAAAAACAAGCATATATTAATTCGTATTTCATGAATGTTGTGCACAATGATGATTTTGTTGGGAAGTCTAAGTCCAATTGGACTTGGCTTCCAAAGGTCTAATCTCTTAGGACCCAATGACCTTGGGTACCATAGAATGATATTTTTATCTTCAGGTACTCAAGAAAAAGAGAAGGAGCAACAATTCAAAATTTAGCTCCAAGAATAATTGGATACCATATTATATTTTCTAGGTTCAATCCACCGTGGGATACCAACCCTACCAACTCCTTGATTTGCAAAGTTTTTCATTCAAATGGAGTTGTTGGTGCTTAAGTGATGCACCAAAGTAGGGGGTGCTTAATGTTGTAAGTATATTCTTACATTTGGTATCCATGTGTGTTGAATGCATTTAGATGTCACTGTATGTTTGAGACTATCTCATGCATATCCTATGATTGCATATTATGAAGTTTCTATTCATGTCTATGTACTTCTTTTGTGTCAAATTATTGACTCATGAGCATTGTGTATTCATAATATTGGATATCATCTTTTCATGCTAGTACTATGGTTCTTTTGAACATTGTTTCAATTAGTATCCTAGTGTACTAGAATTGTGTATGCCATAAGTTTTATGAAGTTACTATCTATTTTTGGGATAACATTTTTGCATGATATTGATAGTTGATATTCATATTGTTTTAATCACCTTGTCACCTCACATCGCACACTTCACATAGATTTGGTATGCTTACTCTTTGTGATCATTTTCGATCGATGTTGTGACATTTGGTGTTTTATGATGTGTACATCATGTTGCCATTCGTTTCTTGTGCACATTGTATTTTTGTCTCTGATGTTGATTTCATCGCTCGACGATTATATTGTTTTACCAGAATTGTTTCTATGAAAACATAGAATTGTTTTCCATGCACTAAATTAGCTAAGAATGTTGATATTGGAGAGTATGTTCCATAACTCAATATGTTAAATTGATTTGAGTTTTGATGATTTCTTTTTTCGATTTTCGACTATGGTCTCGTTGGCACACTTTGATTTTCTTCGTGATTTTACTTTGGTGTCATTTGGACCGTGATCGTATTCTTCGACTCTCGTGCTTTTATTTTAGCCATTATTGTTGTCGTTGATCTCCTCCCACTCTTTTTGCTAATGCCAAAGGGGGGAGAACTAATAATAACGATGTGCTAAATGATTATTTAAAGCCATTTACCGTGAATCTAATTTGATATATTAGATTCAGGGGGAGTTAAGATATAAAATGGATTTAAATCCTAAATTTCAATAATTGGATTCATAGTTTATACTTTCCTCGTCTGCTTGATGCTTATGATTATTATTTAATATGGAATTAACGTGTCATCAATGCAGGGGGAGTAAGTAAATTTCATTTGAATCATTATTATTGATTATTATTTATGTTGGTTTGTCATCACCAAAAAAGGGGAGAATGTTGAGTATTGATTCCCCGGATTTGGTTTTGATGATGAACAAACATAAATATCGTGAACTAACTCTTTGTGAGCGCAGTTATAGAGATCGTCGCCAAAATTCTACGTACATCAAAAGCGACGTCTCAAGACTTCTCAAAGCGCGTGATCGTGTGCCTGAAACTTCGTTGAAGCTCTAGGAGCATTATTGAAGTCAATAGATTCGGATTGAAGCTTTGAAGACTGTTCATCTAGTTTATTTTATAGTCTTCTAGCTTCTTTTCATAGAATGTTAAGCCTTGAGTATGCCTTATATTATAATCTTCAAAACGCTCATATCTTAGAGCTAGGATTATCGTAGAAGCCCATACAAACTTTCCCGAAGCTTCGCGCTTCATTTCGTGGCTTCTAGTGCATCTTAGTTGGTTCAAGGAGAAGGACCAACCGACTAGATTGTTATCTAGTCGGTCAGTAATCCGTCTTAAACCGACTAGTTGCTCAATTCAGCATCTTCACTGTTGACCAATTAGTCGGTCCAAGAAGGTTCACCGACCGACTAGTTTTCAAAGTAGTCGGTTAGGAATCCTTCTTAGACCGACTAGTTATGTCTTTTTTTTTCAGCCTGAGCTACTGTTTACAGTTAGTCGGTCCAAGAACATTCATCGACCGACTAGTTGTGAAACTAGTCGGTTGGAATTTGTTCTTAGACCAACTAGCTCTCTTTGAATTCAGCCTATTGTATTTCAACTCTTAGTCGGTCAAAGAACACTCACCGATCGACTAGTTGTCAAACTAGTCGGTTGACAAGTCTTCTTAGACCGACTAGTTCTAACTCCTTGAATTCACTTTATTGGCTGTGAACCATTTAGTCGGTCCAAGAGGAATCACCGACCGACTAGTTGAGAAACTAATCGGTCAGTGATCCTTCTTAGACCGATTAGACTGCTTCAGAAATAGATCTGTTGGAGCATTAAATTTACGAATTTTCCCTCTCTCTCCTCTCTATCCTATATAATCTTGTGATGCTTCTTCATTGCATTCAAGGCTGATATTATTGAGACTTTGAGAATTAAAGAGAGAGCATTTAATTCCTATTTCCAAGCTCCCTCTCTTCACAAGAATCTCTCCCTCACTCTTATTCCTCAAGAGAGATTCTCATTGATTGTGAGCCACTCAAGATAGGAGCTTGAATCCAAGTCACCAACATCTCCCTAGGCTTCGATCGTTGTTCATCTTCTTGGAGCTAGGGTTTGGTGACATTCTTCATCCTCAAAATCCTTCTTGCCCTAAAATCGTAAGTTTACTCAAGGCATAGGATTTTTTTGGTAAGCATTTCATTGTTTCATTTACTTTGGTATTGCAAGTTTATCTCTCGGTTGTGAGAGAAGTGTGTGATCCCGGGTTGTGGGAGTCACATTTTCATTTGTGTATGATTTGATCTTGTAGAGGTTTTCTACAAGAATTTCATGCAAATTTGAGTTAGAGGATTCTAACTCAAGTAGCTGGAGGGGATCCGGGTGTTTGGGACGTAGGATCACCGGGAACAAGTCGGGGAGACTTGGGTGGATACGAACCCGTTACATCGTTTGTTTCCGCTTGTCTAATTCTTGTTGTTTGTAATTATTACGCATTTTTGTTTGTGTTTGCACGATAATTAGGAATTATACTCTTGATTATTTTAAAGTACTATTCACCCCCTAGTACTTGTGCAGTAGCTATCAGGGCATTACACTTACTACCATTTGGATGTTACAATTTACATAATGAAGCTACAACACTAGCATATGGCACAAGATGACATACTTAACAAAATGAGTTCATTATACTAGCATATGTCACAATATTACATACTTAACAAAATGAAGCTACTATAATAATTTATGGTACAATATGACATGTTAGATTTCTACACACTATCATAACTTAACATGGTGAAGATTAACATTTCCTACAATAATCCTTAGCAACATGTAACCATACTAACACATAAAATTCATGACATGAGGAGTGGAACATATTAACATGAATATAACATTGCATATCATGACATGGCATGTTATGACTATAACATGGCATAGCATGACAATAACATGGATATTGATATATTGGCATGACCATAATATAGATAATGACATGTTGGCATGAACATAACATGTAAATCTATCTAACATCGATTCAGCAGAAAGATTAGCATTTTAGGCTAACTACAGTCAAAATTAGACTGCAGTTCCTTCGTGAAAATTGTAGGAAATTTTCGACAGTATTTCGTAATGTCCTAAATTATATTATTTGGGTTTTTCTACTATTTATTACGATTTTTCTAAGTTACTGCAACATGTTGGAAAATTTCAGCATATGAAAAGAAAAGAGATAATGATACAACTTAACCCACATCCATCATAACTAAACTTTAACATGAAATTGGATTATCAATTAGCATCGAACACAACATATAACCTACATGGTTGCATACTTTTATATATACACATATTAACATATGAGCTTTCTTATAGCATAAATGAGATTACTCTTTCTAAACAATCCTAAGTATAGCAACCCTACTCAAGTTGAGGATCCTACTAAACACAAATCCTAAAACTAATTCCAACTAGAGATGATAAGAATTCCTACCTCAAAATGCCCTTCTTTCTATTCTTTGGCCCTTTTCTCCTTGAAGAACTTAAAGTTTTCTTGAGCTCCTTCTTCTACAATGTTTAAGGCCAAAATTGACCAGGACAGTTGTCAGGTTGACGGAGACTCGTAGCGCTGAGCTAGAACCTTGTCAGCAGTTGAGGTGGGACACTTGGTTGGAAGAACCAGAGTCGGATGTTGGTAGTTGGAGGTGATACGACCTTTGATCGACCTACGAGCGGCCGTTGGGTCAATCGTTCGAGGTTGAAGGGCCCAACGTCGACCTTTGATGTTGGATGGCGATTGTCGATCTACACCACGGGGAGTCGTTAGGGGGGTCGGATCTGGGTTCCGACCCAAATCCCCTCCGTTGCTTAAGTTAGTAGGTAACTTAAGGAAGAGAGTGAGCTTGGTGTAGCTAAGATCGATCCACAGAGGTTCGTCTCTAGACTGACGACACAAGCTCGAATATAAGAATGATAAGAGTGAGAAGATAGAGTTCTATGTATTAGATCTCGTACCTTGAAGATGGAACCCTCCTCTCTATTTATAGACGTTCGGGGTCCCCTTGGATACGTTGGGGAGATGACGGTCGCTCATAATGGGCCACGATCCTCCCCATTAATAGGAGCAAACGTTACCCATGTCCCCGAGGTTTTTGAGCCCGCCTTTAATTCCACGTTCGTGTGAAGTGGACCAAACGGTCGACTGGCCATTCAGACTTTAACCGAGTCGATATTGGGTTTCTTTGGTGGGTCTGGTGGGCCTTGGACATTGGTCGACCGAGTCCCTCGAATGTCGGCCCAATGACTTAATAATGGCCCCCGTCGCACGACCTTGAAGGATCCATCTGCTGAGGTCAAGCGACATTGCATCATATTTAATGGGGCACAGCAGTCGAGAAAATAGCACTCGAGTTCTAGGTGCCAAAAACACCCGCCTCATCGATTCGGATGATTTGTCGGTTCAAAATCCAAGACATTCCTATCCTTGGATCTTCGACACATGTTCCATCATGCGGTTGTTGCCTTGCCCTTATAAGACGGTTCCAGCGAATGAGTGAGAGAGTATTGTCTTCATTCTCTCGATTTCAATTTTCCTTCTCTCGAAAGCAATGGCTTCGTCCTCTGCCTCCGAAAAAATGTGGTCACCGTCGTTCAGAAGAATCCAGAAGGAGTTATGGAGCCAGACTTGCTGGCCAATTTGAGGTCTAAGGTCAAGGCTAGCCAAATCGACGTGCTCCAGAAGAAATTTGTTCATTTTGATTATCAAATCAGACTGCCTGGGAGGGAGAGAGGGCTCGCCCCTGCGATCGGGAAGTAGGGTCTATGTCAAATCCTTCGAACGGGGTCTTCGATTTCCCATGCATCCCTTCTTGTGGTACTTCTTGTGTACCATGAACACCTCCCTCTGCCAGTTGATGTTGAACGGTATTGGCATGTTGATGGGCTTCATAGTCTTATGCGTGAAAAAGGGAATCGAGCCATCCTTGTGTCTGTTCAACCACTTCTTCTGGATCCCACCCCTTAAGACCCTAGGCTGGTATATGATAATGGCTAGTCAGGGAAGGAAGCTGCTGGAAGCTCTTCCCACCTCCAATCCCAAGTGGAAGGACGAGTTTGTGTTTGTGGTCTTTCAGGGGGAGGCAAGCTTGTGCATCTGTTAGGACGCCCCCGATTTGGGGTTAGCAGAGGATAAGTTGTCACGACCTGCTTCCCTAAAATGAAGGCGAGGCGTGAGAAGTCCGCTCAGACTTGGAGCTGTAAGGCTCCAGTCTGTAAAGCGTCTGCAATAACCAAGTATAGGTCCTTGCAAATGCGAAGCAGAACAAAAATAATAATAAATAAACGAGACAGATAAAATTATTTCAATCTCAGAATGTCCACAATAAATTCCAACATCATAGAAAGGCCACTAGGCTAAAAGAAGAGTCTAAAAGGCCCAAGCATGGCCAACAGAAATAATCAACGTACAGAAAGAAAGGTTCTACGCACCGACAACCTAACAACTAAGCAGAAAGCAACAACGAAGGAAATCTCTACGACTGGTCGTCGGTGTCCTCGTACTCCACGTCAATGGTGGACCCAGGCTCAAAATCAGCAAACACCTCGTCCTCAGCAACGGACTCTGGCTTAGCAACTAACATGCGACACCCAAAAGAGACGAGGGCGCATGTCAGCAAGTCTACAAGAGTCTTGTGCAAGGAAACTAAAAGAAGGAAATAACCTAGCAGTTCTAAAAGTATGCGATGACATGGCAGTTTAAGATATGAATGCAACAAGTAGTAACGTGCAACAAGTATGACATGGCATGGTATCAAGGCTAGTAAACATTCACATGGATTTTACAAGTCAAGTAAACACGTCGTGGACAGGGATTATGCCTTTTGGCTGGAGTGGCTGTACGGGCCAACTCCTAAGCTCAAGTGATCGCTTATCCCTACCCCTCCACGTGTATCGGGCATTGGCTTTTGACCAACACATGTAGCCCGCTTCTGGATCACGAGCCAGGAAGTGTATTTGGCATAGGGTTGTGCCTGCAACGCAGGTGCCTAGCCTCAAAAGCAAGTACAAGTAGCGTGTGCTACGAATGCAACATTCAAGCATGGATGACAATAAGATGCATGGCATGGCAAGGGTACAATTAATGTGCGTCCGGATAAGGAATTTAAACGTGACAGGCATGGCAGAGCAAAAGTAAAAAGCGTACAGATATGAAAATTAAACGTGACAGGCAAAAATGCATGAATGGCATGGCAGGGTGACAGATCTAGCTTCGTTGTTAAGCTAGATCTTAAAATTGTGTCTAGGCAAGTATCATTTCGTCGCATAGTCTCTTTTACGCTAAAAATGGGGAAAATGGCCTAAGACATGGCCTAAAGCACAAATTGGCTAGTTTCACTTGCCTGAAATCAACTGTTCTGAATACAGCGTCCAATCAGTCCAATCTACCAATGTGCTCGGATCACCGGCCTACAGTCCCAAATTAAATTATCTTTATTAGTGGTTTATCAGACAATTAAATTACCGATTTTTATCTTGATTAGCATGCATGGATTGGGGTCCTACGTGTTCAGAAAGTTACCCTTACACGACGCGAGAGCTACACTGGCGTCGGGTAGCGACGCCACGGGTTGGAATAATAGAACGCGCTCCTAGTACAGATTCCAAAATAGGTTCCTATGATCGCCAATCCTCGGACAGTGACCAGATCAGTGAGCAAGATTCCAATCAGCGAGCAAGATTCCAATCAGCGAGCAAGAGATCGGTATTGGCATGTTGATGGGCTTCATAGTCTTGTGCGTGAAAAAGGGAATCGAGCCATCCTTGCGTCTGTTCAACCACTTCTTCTGGATCCCACCCCTTAAGACCCCAGGGTGGTATACGATAATGGCTCGTCGGGGAAGGAAGCTGCTGGAAGCTCTTCCCACCTCCAACCCAAGTGGAAGGACGAGTTTGTGTTTGTGGTCTTTCAGGAGGAGGCAAGCTTGTGCATCTGTTGGGACGCCCCCAATTTGGGGCCAGCTAAGGATAAGCCGATGACCGTCGAGGAGAAGAAATCCACCGAGACTCTGAAGAATCTGTCAGAGGGCATGAGGTCGGTCGAGTGGCTAAGGTTGTACGATGTGTTGCGTCAGACCGTGTGGACGAAACGTTGGTTCGACCGTACTCCCCAACTGTTTGACCCTCATCACTCGAACTAACTCGTTTGTTGCTCTTGCATGGATGATCAGTGCAGATTATCAGGTAGATCCCGCACTGAAGGATGCGGTCGAGGCTTCCATCAAAGAGGCAGAGGTGAAAATGTTGTCGCACAGGGTGTCGACCGTATCGAGACCTTCGACCCAGCCGTCCAGAGATCGGCCCATGGTCGTTGAAGGGATCGCCCAGGAGAGAATCCTCCTCCGAGTTTGAGGTGGTTGCACTGGAGGGAAGTAAGAAACGGCGGAGGATTCTTCTTAGCGACTCGGAGCAGTCTGGGTCGAACGCAACCGCGAAGCAGGCCTCCCGATCAGGGAGCGATGCACTCCTTGAGGAAAGTTCGAGGGAGACTCAAGTTCCGTCAGATCTCTGCATGCATCAGGACTCCTGGCCTTGGGGGGGTTTGTCTCCTTTCGTAGGGTTGCCCGAAGACATCCCTGGGGAGTACCAACCGATGTTGTTGGAGGGTCGATCTTCTCATACCTCCTTCAACTGTTTCAAGGAGGAGCTTGTCAGGACGAGATTCCTATCGAGGCTGGGGGATTTCTCCATTCTCGATTGTGGGGCCACTTCCCGCATCGCCGAGAATGTGACCCTTCAACGGGACAGGGCGATCGTGGAGAGGGTCGACTACGAGCGGCTTGCGTCTATAGCCGTTCATGCTTGCGTCCAGGTAATTATCAACTGGGCCTCTATCGATGTTAACATCTGCATACGAGCTGACCATCAATCATTGGCATACAAGCTCTTGTGGCAACCACGACGTTGCGTCGCTAAGCTTCAGTGGTGACCGACCATGGTGTCACCCTGGAGGCTGTCAAGTCGAGGGTTAAGAAGTCTCAGGCTGAGCTAGAAAAGATCGGCCAACTCTCTGAGACGAGGTCGCTAGTCGTTCAGAGACTCGAGCACAAGCTAAATAAGTCTCGTAAGAGGGAGGCTAAGCAAATCCCCTTGAGGAAGATGCTCTGTTGGAGGAGAGAGTCAGAGCCGACATCATTACGGAGAAGGCGATCCGGGATTTCACGGAGGTGTTTCCTGACTTTGACGAGCTATATAAGCATTACTACGAGTGATGCTGGTTGGAGATGAAGAACCGATTCCCTGACCTCTTCGCGGATATCAATGAGATTCCGGTGATATTTTCGGATCTTGGTGAGGATGAGTCTAGCTAAGGCGATGAAGAGTCGAGCCGAGTCATAGAGGAGGCATCTCCCCTGGGCGAGGCTACCGCCACGGCTGATGATGAAGCAAGAGCGGTTGCTATGGGGGAGCCGGAGCCCACAGTCGTGTTAGAGGGAGATCAGTGGTCTGAACGGCCATTGTAAGAATTGGCATGCCTGATGTAAATTTTTGAATGTATAGAAAATTGGCATGTGTATTCTCATATGCCATTGCTTCTTTTTGTTTGATGTCGCTCATATCCCATGGTGGTATTAGTGCCTGATGGTCCCTTTAAATGGGTTAGGCGCTGCTTCGGGATGATCAAGGGTAAACCATCAAACCGCGTTTAGGATTTGACCATCGTGTTCCATGGAGAAGGAGAGATCTACTCGATTCGTGGCCCCTTTGACTTATGGCTTACGACCGTTCAGGGCAGTCGTTCAGTAGCGAAGCGGTAGCCCCTTAGACTTACGGCTGACGCTTGTTTGAGAGTTGTTCAGTAGCGAAGGGGTGGCCCCTCCGACTTACGGCTGACGCTCGTTCGAAAGTCGTTCAGTAGCGAAGGGTGGCCCATTCAACTTACGGTTGACGCTCGTTCGAGAGTCGTTCGGTAGCGAATGGGTGGCCCCTTTGACTTACGGTTGATGCTCATTCGAGAGTCGTTTAGTAGCGAAGGGGTGTCCCCTTCAACTTACGGCTGATGCTCGTTTGAGAGTCGTTCGGTAGCGAAGGGGTAGCCTCTTCGACTTACGGCTGACGCTCGTTTGAAAGTCGTTTAGTAGCGAAGGGGTGGCCCCTTTGGCTTACGGCTGACGACTGTTCAAGAGTCGTTCAGTAGCGAAGGGGTGGCCCCTTCGGCTTACGGCTGACGACCGTTCGAAAGTCATTCAGTAGCGAAGGGGTGGCCCCTTCGGCTTATGGCTGACGACCATTCGAGAGTCGTTCAGTAGCGAAGGGGTGGCCCCTTCAGCTTACGGCTGACGACCGTTCGAGAGTCGTTCAGTAGCGAAGGGGTGGCCCCTTTGACTAACGACTGACGCTCGTGCGAGAGTCGTTCAGTAGCGAGGGGTGGCCCCTTCGACTTACGGCTGATGACCGTTCGAGATTCGTTCAGTAGCGAAGGGGTGGCCCCTTCGACTTACAGCTGACGCTCGTTTATATTATCGTTATTTCGGTTTTTCCAACACCTCTTGAGGATCGTGTCCTTTTTCAAGGGGAGTTCTTGATTGGGTAATCTCTACAAACTTTACAAAGGCTCAAAGAGGCGAAGATTTATTCGATAAAAGAAAACATGCTTTATTAAAAGGAAAATGGGAAATGCATACATTAGTTTTCTGATTGACGTTAGAGCTCTTGTCGTTCATCTTTATTCGCCATGTGTTTTGGGTGGTCCATCAGTCGACTACCTTGATGCCAGGTGATGCTGTCATCTTGCCCTTCTACTTTGAGGATCCTTCCTTATTGGGTGGATCGCTGGCCGGGCCTTTGGGGTGTCTTCATCTGACTAGGGCGTCAATCTCCTTTTTGAGAGTCCAACAGTCGTTTGTGTCGTGTCCATAGTCGATGTGGTACTTGTAAAATTTGAGATCGTCCATCTCTCATATTTGCCTTTCTTTGCAGCCTCTTGTATCAGCTCTTCTTTCGGGGCGTAGGCGAGGACTTTTGTATTAGGGACGACTGGCTTAGCGTAGGTAGGATGCTCCTTACTTCGAGGGCTTCTCTCCCTAGGCCTCTTGTCTCGGGACTCCTGGCGGGGGGTTCCCAAGTTTGATCTCTCTCTCCTCGTGTCTCCGCGACAGGAGGGGGTGCTCTTTGCATTGGCTCCAGCCGGCTCTTCTGCCTCTTCGGAGGAAGTGAACTGATCTGTTATGTTGAGCATTTGTGCAACGGTATTAAGGGGAACTGGTGAAGAGCCCTCCTTAGGTGCTGGTTCCTGACCACCTGGGTGAGCGCCGCTATGATGGTCACGTCCGGTGTCTCTTCTACATCGAGCCTCTCGTCATTGAATCTAGAGACGAAGGCTCGGATTGACTCGTTCTCGTTCTGTTTGAGCGAGAAGAGATGGGACGACCTCTTCTTAGGTCGTTATCCGGCGGCAAATTGCTTGCAGAATATTTCTTCTAGCTCGTTGAATGAGCTGATGTAGCAGTGGGGTAGCCCTTCGTACCATCTTTCCGCCCTTTTGGTCAGGGTGGCATTGGAAGCTCTGCAAAGTATGGCTCGTCGGCCCCGTGGAGTATCATGACATTCAAATACTTCAGGGCCGAGAGCTTGAATTTGGGGAGAAAAGGAGCAGAGAGGATATTCTCCTTCAGGGGGGTCTTCCAAATAGCGGATTAGACCAGCACGGATCAAAGTTGGCCCCGGGGGATCGATTCAGGATCTCTTCTCCTCTCGCGAATCCACCTGCAGGGTTTAGTGGGTTATAACCTGGAGGGGCTCCGTATATTACCTGATCCAGGATATTGCGGGTCGATGTCCAGTAATGGGAGTGGGTGGGCTCCTGCTGGAGTACGAAAGCTCGATCTTCGACCCCTGCTCCATTGTATTGGTGGGCCGGGGGGTCAAACTGTTGAGATTTCTCTGCCCTTGGGTCCCCCAGACCTTAGAGGTATGTTAAGCCCCTCGTTGGCGTCAGGTACGGATTCGGAGGCGGCGACGGTTCATTTACGGGGGATGGGCTCCACATGTTCTGGCAAACTAAAGATGCCAATGCGCATAAGCTCCTATCGACTGCGTAGTGAATTGGTTGAATTCTCTTTGAGTTACCCCGGGCTCATTTGCCTCCTCCGTTGGTCGAGGTGGGGGTAGTATGGAGTCTGCGACGTCCTCCAACAAGACACTGTTTGCTCTTGGCTTCTCCTTCGGACCTTCGACCGGTCTGGCGTTGCTTGGTCCAGTTGTCATAGCTTATGGATTTCTTTAGGATGTCAAGCTGGTTAACGTTTCCCACAGACGGCCACAAACTTTAAGGCCAAAATTGACCAGGATAGTTGTCAGGCTAACGGAGACTCGTAGCACTGAGCTGGAGCCTTGTCAGCAGTTGAGGTGGGACCCTTAGTTGGAAGAACCAGGGTCGGATGTTGGTAGTTAGAGGTGATACGACCTTCGATCGACCTACGAGCGGCTGTTGGGTCGATCGTTCGAGGTTGAAGGGCCCAATGTCGACCTTCGATGTTGGATGGCGATCGTCGATATGCACCATAGGGAGTCGTTATGGGGGGTCGGATCTGGGTTCCGCCCCAAATCTCCTCTGATGCTTAAGTTAGTAGGGAACTTAAGGAAGAGAGGGAGATTGGTGTAGCTGAGATCGACCCACGGAGGTACGTCTCTAGACCGACGACACAAGCTCGAATATAAGAATGATAAAAGTGAAAAGATAGAAATCTATGTATTAGATCTCGTACCTTGAAGATGGAACCCTCCTCTCTATTTATAGACGTTCGGGGTCCCCTTGGATATGTTGGGGAGATAACAATTGCTCATTGGTCGACCGAGTCCCTCTAATGCCGGCCTAATGACTTAACACAATGTATTGAATCATGGTGAAATAATTTTGGCCTTGGAGTGGGAAGTTTATGTTGGATGAGAAAGTGGTGGAAGAGGTTGAAGTGGTGGTTGGATTGGAGGAGGAGCAGGAGAGGGTGGTGGAGTAGGTGGTGGGAGAGGTGGAGCAAAAAGGAGAGAGAGGATGAAAGCTTGATTTTTTCGTTCCTTTTCTTTTCTTTTCTCAAAATTTTTCTCCTTTTTAAATCTTATCTCATGGATGAATCATCCCTTAATCCCCTCTCCATATGCCACCTAGCTTGGAGTTAGGTGGGAATCATTCTCCTAATGCCACCTGAGGATGGGTTGGGTGAGAATTATTCTCCAAATGACACCTAACAAAGTGAGGTGGCATGTCATGGCTTCTTAGGATTTTAATTTTTAAATGAATAAGTATACATGCATTAATACTCCATACCATCCTAATACGTGGTATTTCATCCAAATACTTCATTTATATAATTCAAATGATGTTCTAAAATTATTTTAAAAATAATTTAGTTATTAGAAAATTATGGAAAATTCAAGAAAATGCACAAAAATTTCATACGTACAAATACATCCAAAAATACGTACATTATACTCGTATATACATAAACGGGATATTATAATGGCACCATGTCTAACAAAGTTCGATTCATGCACTCCAACACACCGATGTGTTAAGAGACTTGACCTGAGAGAAAATCACATTTTCTTTTAATTACGCAAGAATTATATAGCTAAGTATTCGACTCTTCGATCTGATCGAAGCAGTTCACATACTTATGTTACTGTGTACTCTATTTTATCAGACTTCTGTTTCAGTAACAACACGTGTCGTAATAAAATAAGAACAACTTATCATGGCTAACTTAGACTTGGGTCCTGGTAAATCCGTATGTACGAGACTACGAGTTCACCAACTCATTCTCCCACTGTCTTACAGATGGAATTTCGGCCATCATACCTTTGAGACAAGATCCACAAGTGTCTATTGACTCATAATACGAGAGGCCAAACACCTCTTTATGTGACTTGTGAAGCTTAGTCTCTTTGGTAATGCCTAGTCTATTTTGCTATATAAGTTTTGCTACTATCTTGCGTATTCATATATTAACATTTAATACATTATCGTTATACAAATTATTCATTGCTTCAGAAGCAAGGTGATGACATTTGCCAAAAAATGTTAGACGTCCTCTATGGTCCAAGAAACAACAATTGCTCCCTTTTCCAACACGTATGACAATCTATTCCCTTTTGTATGACGATTATATTGAAGCCGTGACATCAAATATGTCACATTTTCAGTTCATCATACTCTTGCCTTTACTAATGATAGATAAAACTTTCTTTCTCAATTGACTTCCCTTAATGCCTTCTTCCTTTTCTAAATTTCATTTAGATATTACGCATCTCAACACAAATAATAGCCGTGCAAACATCTCATGTATCCAAATGCTTGAGCTTTGCAACCTTGAGTGTGCTCAACAAGTTGCTCGTCTCTAGATCCGGTTGAGATACATAGGCTTGCATCGCTCATGCACTCATCTTCGATTCAAACAATTTGATCGAAGTTTCGATCTTTGCGGATCGAAACCATTTTCCATACAACCTTGAGTTGAATCAACAAATCGTATGGAGAAACATGCCTTGAACATCAGTATGTTCAAGCTGCCCTCATAGAGGCGAGTGACAAGCAGTGTGCATTTATTTTGTTGGATCCAGAGCTAAAGGAAATCATTGTCCTTAAGCATGTGCTAAGAAGGTTATTTTTAAAGTCAGTGAGAACACATTTCAGTCTATCAATTAGAATTCGAGTTGATATTCCTTTAACCAACCATTTTGACCAGTTAACTAATTCTCTTAGGATATTATGTTTTGGATTCCATTGGTAAATATAGAACTATCCTAGTTTAGCATATGTTCAATTTAAATATGGATAGAATGTCTTTTATCTAACTATATCCTCCCACTATTTTTGCGATCATTTTTAGCCATAATAATGAACGATTTAATTAAATTAACTTTAATGGGAAAGAGATCCAACCACCCTGAGCTCACAACCTTGAGTGTGCTCAACAAATTGCTCGGCTCTGCGATTGGTAGATGACTCTGCATCAATTATATCAAATATGATTCCCTTATTGATTTTTACCCCAAGCCACTTATGATCATGAGTGTGCTCATCCAAATCATAATGACTAGTCTAGTCGGACCCTTGTTTTCGTGTCTAGCCTAACTTGCGCCGGCGCTCGGTGTCTGGGCACGACGCGACGGTATGGGTTAAGTCTAGACTTCATCTCATGTATTGAGAAGTTGGTTTCCATAAAGTTGCTATAACATATCTTGAGTGTGCTCAACAACTATAACATAGAACTTATAGTTATCAACCTCTAAAACAAGGAGGGTTACGGCTATTCTTAAAGAATATTTTTAACGTAATTGACTAGATGTAATCGACAGTGTCACATAATCATTGTTGCGGTCAGATCTGCACACAATGAAATTTGTATTGATGCGGGAAACCAAGGGCACGATGGTTACAAGTTTGGGGGAAAGACGAGGCTAATCACGATCTAAGGACGATTGGGAGATGAAGATCTTAAGGTTGCCCGTCAGTCGGAGTAGGTCGCACTCCAATCTGTGATGGTCACTCGCCAGTTGACGAAGGTCACCGCAGGTCGCATGTCCGTTGGCGGCTGGGGCGAACTTCCTACAATGTGAGCAGCTGTCAGAAAGGCTGGGCAGGCTGTCCGCCCATAGCCCCTCCGATGCCTAAGTCAGTATGTGACTTATATGGAGAACGTCGGACACGAAGGTCGAACTTAGAGGCGGATCAGCGCTGGCACGACGGACTAGAGTGGAAGGCACGAATATATGGAGGATATTTAGCCTTGAGTATAAGTAAATGTGAGGGAGATTTAACTGACCAAACCACGAACCAACCAACCCCCTTCTCGTTGGAGGAGAGGGGGTATTTAAAGGGCTGATAGGCGGTTGCTCACCATCCTGTCAGCTGTCGAATCCACCCAGCTGGCACTCGAGTGCTGAAGTGATAGGTAAAGGAGCTGTGTCAGAGATATTTATTGCATTAATGGTGTCAGGAGGTGTCAGGTGCATCAGGCTATCAAAGCCGTAAATGTCAGGCGCGCTTTTGGCAGGCTGTCAGGCGGCAAAGCGGCCAGGTATTCTTTTGTCAGACTTTGTCTGTAGTGAGACTAGCGGTGATGTTTGTGGCGGGTTGCCTCCCTTCTTGGGTAGACTTCTTCGCGGCAGAGAGGTACGCATGCTGCCTCTGGGGCGAGCTAGCATAGAACGCGTGCGATCTGCAGGAGGACTCTTCTCTCTGTTTTGGATGACGAGCTTGTCGCTCTACTTGGATGAGCTTCTCTAGGACTCGGAAAGCTTTTCTTCAGAGCTAGTTCTCACTAGGGAGATTCGGGGGGCCGTTTATTTGGGCGAGCTTGGCGGTCTACAAGGGCGCACTGCTTTGAGTCTCGGTGAGCTCTCCTTGGCTTTGGTAAACTGGCCCTCATTGATGAGGATTGCTGATGGGCTATTTGAGTGGGCCTTTATCATTGATGAGGATTGCTGATGGGCTATTTGAGTGGGCCTTTATCAACAAGGCCGGCCTTTAGGGCATAACAATTACCCCCAACATTGGGTGTTGACGATCTTCGGCCAGAAGAGACACTGAATGTTGAGTATACACGTTATCAAATTTTTAGAGTCTCTTCGTACCTCTTGTTTGGTAGCGAGCTTCGTAAACCCGGGCGACAAGCCGGTCCAGGAATCTGAGGAAGGGGAAGGGGTGAATCGTAGCTCGGCCTTATCCTTTCAGATCCTACCAAGGGCACAGCTCGTAAGCTTGGCCCGGAATTTAAGCGTCGCGAGGTAGCCCATCCTTAGTGACCATGCCAAACTTGATCTCGGGTTTCTCATACTACAAAAACACAACAAGTGCGTAAGTTGAAACATATCGACATATATCGGAGATAGAGCGAAGACCTGTCTGGGCGGGGGCGCAGTCCAGAAACCTGTCCTGGACTAATGGATGAACTGTCGGTAGCGCATCTTGGAAGCCTGCCGCGGATCTCATCAGGATGGCGGACGCCTCGGAGGCAATCCCCAAACCCTTAGGGCTCTTGGCGACCTATCAGGGGGCACGGCTAGGAAGCCTGCCCTGGACTTTTTTCGGGCGAGGGATGCTCCGGAGGCAATCCCCAGACCCTTAGGGCTCTCATGGCGACCTATCGTGGGTGCAGCTCTGGTGCGCTCCTTGTATCTCTGAGAGGGAAGGGTCGTGTTACAAAGCCTGACCCAAGCCCTTGGCGACCTTTCGAGGGCACAACTCAGAAGCCTGCCCCGGATCATTGCTGCAATATAGCTCGCTCTCTTCTCCGATTTGGGTAGCGAGGTCCAACCTGCTATGGGTAGCGAGGCCGCGACCTGCTCCGGAGGGCTTCGAGAGGGTGTGTGGGGGTCGTGGACCTTCCAGCACCTGGGGGTCCTATGACCCTGGCACCTTTTAGGGGCACAGCACGTGGCCTGCCTCGGATCTTTGGTAGGGAAGAGTCGTGGTGCGTAGCCCGTCTCCAGCCCTGGGAGACCCTTCGGGCGTGCGACTTGGAAACCTACTCTAGAGTTGTGGTTTATGGCGAGTCAGCTCGCCTCCAAGGATCATGTGATCTTGACCTATTGTTTCTCACACACAAGAGAAAACTCGAAGAGCGTGTAAGTTAGGTCAGTAGAAATAGATCAGAGATAGAATAAAACATGGGGCACGTTGTCGACCCGATCTCGACCTGTGATTTCTCGCACACAAGAGAAAACTCGAAGTGTGTGTAAGTCGAAACATAATGATACAGGTCGGAGATAGATAAAACCTGGTTTGGGTGGGGGCACAGTCCAAAAACCTGCCTCAGATCCATGGGCGACCCATCGGGGGAGGACGATCTTTGACGAGGACAACCTTCTCCTGAGGGCGCTCTTTCGGGGGCGCAGTTCAGGTGCCTGCCCTGGGTCTCTGAGAGGGAAGGATCGAGTTACGCAGCCTGACCCAAGCCTTTGGCTACCTTTTGGAGGCACAGCTTGGATGCCTGCCTCGAATCTTTGATGTGAGGTAGCTCCCTCTCTTCTCCGGTTTGGGTAGCGAGGTCTGACCTGCTACGGGCAGCGAGGCCGCGACATACCCCAGAGGGCATTGAGGGGGTATGTGGGGCTTGTGGACCATTCATCACCCTTGGGGGGTCCTATGCCCCTGGCGCCTTTCGGGGACGCAGCATGTGGCCTGTCCTGGATCTTTGGTAGGAAAGGTCATGGTGCGTAGCCCGTCTCCAGCCCTGGAAGACCCTTCGGGTGTGCGACTCAGAAACCTGCCCCGGAGGTGTGGTTTATGGCGAGTCAGCTTGCCTCCAAGGATTGTACCGATCTCGACTTGTGATTTCTCGCACACAAGAGAGAACTCGAAGAGTGTGTTAGTCAAAACGTGATGACACTTGTCGAAGATAGAATAAAAGCTAGGGCGCATAGTCGACCCGATCTCGACATGTGGTTTCTCTCACACAAGAGAAAACTCGAGGAGTGCGTGAGTCGAAACATAACGACACAGGTTGGAGATAGAATAAAACATGGGGCACATAGTCGACACGATCTCGACCTGTGGTTTCTCGCACACAAGAGAAAACTCGAAGAGTGTGTGAGTCGAAACATAATGACAGGTCGAATATAGAATAAAACCTGGGGCACGTAATCGACCCGATCTAGACATGTGATTTCTCGCACACAAGAGAAAACTCGAAGAGTGTGCGAATCGAAACATAACAACACAGTTTGGAAATAAAATAAAACCTGGTTGGGTGGGGGGCGCAGTCTGGAAAACTGCCCCAGACCCATGGGCGACCCGTCGAGGGAGGACGACCTTTCCCGAGGATAACCTTCTCCTGATGGCGCCCTTTCGGGGGCACAGTTCCGGTGCCCACCCTGGGTCTCTAAGATGGAAGGATCGAGTTACGCAGCCTGACCCAAGCCCTTGGCGACCTTTCGGGGGCGAAGCTCGAAAGCCTGTCCGGTATCTTTGCTGCGAGGTAGCTCGCTCTCTTTTCCAGTTTGGATAGCGAGGTCCGACCTGCTATGGGTAGCGAGGCCGTGACCTGTCCCGGAGGGCATCGAGGGGATGTGTGTGGGTTGTGGACCTTTCAGCACCCATGGGGGGTCTTAAGCCCCGGGTGCCTTTCGGGGGCGCAGCACGTGGCCTGCCCCAGATCTTTGGTAGGGAAGGGTCGTGGTGTGTAGCCCGTCTCCAGCCCTCAGAGACCCTTCGGGCGTGCGACTCGAAAACCTGCCCCAGATCATTGCTTGCAGCAAGGCAGCTCGCTTTTTGTGGTCAGGCTGACCCTGATCTGGGGCTTTTCCTCACAAGGAAAGTTTGAAGAGGATGTGAGTCGAAACTTAACGATAGGTGAGAGAGAAGGAAGACCTGTATTTTCACATCCCAGGTCGTCCTACGAGGGCTCCAGCCCTAGGGCGCATAGTCGACCTACTCGAAGGAGCTTCGACTTTGGGTTGGAGCTTTATGGAAGTGCTGGTTGAACAGCGGCTTCTTCATCGAGCTGCCTATGTTGAGCAGCCTCGATGCCCACATTGAGATGTCTTTGTTGGGCCGATATCTCTTTGCTAGGCTCCTCTTGCCAGGCGGTCTCCTCCTCTTTGATCTAGGTGTAAAGGCTATGCCTCAAGCTCTGGGGACAGGGGGGTCGGTGGATGCTCCGGCTCTGCCCGCACCCCCAATCATTCATCATTTGTAAAGGCTTCAAAGCCTTGGTGAACAGCACGGGATGAGGCATGCGTAGCCTCCACCGTCCCCTCAAGGGGTACATCCGTCGGGGCAGTCCTTCCAAGGGGACGTGGCTCGTCCTCGATGGGATGTTTGCCACGGTTAGGAAAGTGTTGAAGTGTATGGGATTTTTCATGGGTGTGACCCTAAGTTTCCACAGACGGTGCCAATTGTTGCAGGTCAGATCCGCACACAATGAGATTTGTATTGATATGTGGAACCAATGGCACCATGGTTACAAGTTTAGAGGGGAGACGAGGTAATCACGATCTACGAACGATTAGGAGATGATGATCTCAAGATCGCCTGTCAGTCGGAGTAGGTCGACCTCCAGTCTATGATGGTTGCTCACCAGTTGACGAAGGTCGCTGCAGGTCGCACATCCGTTGGTGGCTGGGCAAACTTCTTGCAAGGTGAGCAACCTATCAGAAAGGCTGGGTGGGTTGTTCGCCCATAACCCCTTCGATGTCTAAGTCAGTATGTGACTTATATGGAGAACATAGGACACGAAGGGCGATCTTAGAGGCGGATCGGCGCTGGCGCGACGGACTAGAGTAGAAGGCGCGATTATGTGGAGGATATTTGTCCTTGAGTATAAGTAAATGTGAGGGAGATTTAACTGACCAAACCACAAACCAACCAGCCCCCTTCTTGTTGGAGGAGAGGGGATATTTATAGGGATGAGAGGTGGTTGCTCACCATCCTGTCAGCTGTCGAATCCACCCAGTTGGCACTCGAGTGCTGAAGCGATAGGTAGAGGAGCTGTGTCAAAGATATTTATTGCATTAATGGTGTTAGGAGGTGTCAGGTGCATCAGGCTGTCAAAGCCGTAACTGTCAGGCGTGCTTTCGGCAAGCTGTCAGGCGGTGAAGCGGCCATGTATGCTTTTGTTAGACTTTGTCTGTAGTGAGACTGGCGGTGATGTTTATGGCAGGTTGCCTCCCTCCTCGAGTGGACTGCTTCGGGACGGAGAGGTAGACGTGCTGCCTCTAGGGTGAGCTACTCTGAGGCGAGCTAGCGTAGAACGCGTGCGATCTATAGGAGGACTCTTCTCTCTGGTTAGAATGACGAGCTTGTCGCTCTGCTTGGGCGAGCTTCTCTAGGACTCGGCGAGCTTCTCGTCGGAGCTAGTTCTCACTGAGGAGATTCGAGGGGGCCGTTTATTTGGGCGAGCTTGACGGTCCGCAAGGGCGCACTGCTTTGAGTCTCGGTGAGCTGTCCTTAGCTTTGGCGAAATGGCCCTCATTGATGAGGATTGCTGATGGGCTATTTAAGTGGGCCTTTATCAACTAGGATGGCCTTTAGGGCGTAACAATCATAATTCGCATCCTTGCGGTCCAGCGGAACACGGCCAGGAATTTGGCTAGGCTAGGATCACTATCCCCAGTCGAGCTAGGGTGATCTACGACACTAGTCAAAAAACACTAGACCGGATCATGGTCCCCATTGAAGGAAACTAATTATTCATATGTGTGACATCGATTAGAAATGGCTTTATTATAATAGCTAATACTATCAACTAGTTGAATTCTAAAATTCGAAATTATTAGGATTGGTTAATAACTTTTATTAATGTCCTTATCAACTATAATGATTGAATTTTAGGGTGTTATCCTAATCATGTATTAGGCATTTAAACAAGTTTAAATCATTGCATGTCCAAAAAATTATCTTATAATTTTTTTGAAAGGTCTTAATGGCTATCCTAATAGTTTTTCTTGAATTATCACATAATCAAAAATAACTAATATAACCATTAAATAATACAAAAATTTTATCACATAAAATTTTAATACTAGCAACTTAAAATTATCTCATAATTAAGTTATAATAATTAATTATTATCATATAATAATTAAGATCTTATTTTCAAAAACAGTTTTCGAAAATAATAACATTGTTCGGGAAAACGACAATTTAATAGTTTAAATAAAACCTTCATCTGATGGAGAAACATGTTGTATCATATACATTTTATAAATTCAAAATATAGATCAAGTAGTCTGGCTTTGATACCAATGAAGGGGTTTAAGGGCCATTAGGGCAATGAAATCGACGTCCGGCCTAAGTCGGTCAGACGAAGATATTAAGTAAAGCAGCGTAAAATCATCTTAAAACTATTTTAAGAACAGTCCTAAAGATATTAACACTAGCCAAGATCTCTACTATCCTGGGGTTGGGTCCGCCCAACCCCTAAGGATAGATCTATCTAACATTTGTAATTATAAACGCGTGTTTAATTTAAACTACATACCTTTCACTTTGTTTTCGCAGAATACGAAGCATCGTTTTCAGCAACATTTCATTGGCCCCGCGCCGCTTCTCCCAAGCCAAACTGTGTCTCGAGCTGTAGCTTGTCCCGAGCCGAACCGCTTCCCGAACCGCATCGCATCTCGAGGCGAGCAACACCCTTGTCGCCGAGCCAACCACGCACCGAAGAAGATTTCACCTTGAGTGGATCCTTCGTCAAGACTTCGGATCCGATCCGAACTCCTTCGTAGCTTTGTTAAAGCTCGATCAGGAGCAAGGAAGAATTTGGGGAGAGAGTGAATAATTAATTTAAGTCTTAATCTTATCGTGCTCCAAACTTTTGGGAGCTTCTCGGATTTGTAGATTTAGTGCGAGTTTCAATGAGGAGGGTTGGCCCCTATTTATATAGGCGGTTGACCCCTCCCCTTTCTGCATATTCGAAGTGGGACTAAAAATTGGAGTGAAAAAATCAATTTAAAGTTGGCCTTTCATAAATGCCAATCTTTAGTGAATTTTCTTCCCTCATCGTTGATCTCCAAGAACGATGTCACACATAGTTACGAAAAGGGTTGAACGGTGAACACGTAGAAAAAATGGGGACTCATTCTGACTTTGTTTGACCCCTCAAACGATGTCTCAAACATGGCCTAAAACCATATTTCGCTGAAAAATCAGCTGTCAATCATAAGTGCCAAAAACCCTTGCCGGTGGGGCCCACGATTGGGCCCCACCAGCCTTTTATATGTAGGCTGGGCGTCTACTCGCATGGGCGCTCTGGGTGCCCGCTTGCAGGCGGGCTCGGCGCCTGCTTGCCTGCCCAGCTTAGCGGGTGCGAGCGCCTGCCCACTCTTTGGGCATGGGTGCCCACATTCCAGGCGGGTCAGGTGCCTGCCTAGCGGACGCAAAATCCGCAATGCCCAACTTTGGACTATTGGCACTGTTTCGCTCTATTTTTCGTGTTTAGAGTCCGTTTTGGACGTCGTTCCAACCTGCGTTTAAACCAGGATGATCACGTCATCTAGGTAACCCTTTCCACACGTTTATTATATTAAATATGCATGTAAACATTTTATGACACATTTAATTCCCTTTACATCATATGCAAAATTCACACATCTAATATTAAAAAACCATTTGCATCAAATACAAATGAACTGAGGCATACATCCCTCAACAGGCAGAAGGGTAGTGGTGTTGGTGGCCTGCAGAAGAAAGGTGATGGTCGTTGACTGTGAGTTAAGGGGGAGAGAGAGACATGGAGGCCGTGGATTTTGAGGTAAGATGGGGAGGAAAGATGCGGCTGTGAGGTTCTCTTTCTTTCTCCTTTTGTTTTTGGGAAGCAAAGGAATTTTGTGAATCGGAAAAGGCAGATGGGTATAAATAGATGAGGAAACAAAAAGATTTGTTGCACAAATCATGCAAAGAAACGATAAGATATGATCCCCAACAACATATAAGATAGGTTATGATTTATTGGGTTAAAATATGATTTAGATAATCTAACTAGTTAAGATATTAGATTAGGAGAATCGATTTGGTTAAGATAATTAAATATTCACGATTTCGCCCTACACATTACCGTTATCAAAAAATTATAAGGAAAATATCAGTGTGATCGTGAAGTCGTGAGGATCACGAATATGAGGTCCAATCACGCATTCGAGCTATGGAAAATAATAATAAAATAATAAGCAATAATTCAATACATTCATAAAAATACGTATGAAATACGTACTGATAAATACATGCCATTATATACTCTGATTTCTGCCCGTTAATAGCCATTTCTAGCATTTAATGCTTGGGATTTTTCTATGATTTTGGACAGATTTCGGTGGCTTATTTATATGACTTTAATGTCTTGATTTGAGAACGCTTAGAAACACCAATGAATACACTCCAATGTTATTACAAGTCATTCATTCTTCTTTAGAGAATTCAAGAGCATTCAAAGACATTCAAGCTCAAGCTCTAAGTGTCAACTTATCTCCAAAGCTGTCAAGATCAAGCTTCTAACATTCTTTGCTAATTATCTTGAGACAAGTAGTAAGTGCTCATACTCTCATCATTTAGAGCACATCATACACACCTTCTTGCCTCATTCTTAAAGGTATTATTCAAGGCATATGTTGTGTTAATTGTTTCATATTGGACATTTCAGTTCTCTTTTCTCTTTGATATTTAAGATATACTCTCAGGTTATGAGAGTGATCCATTCTCGGGTTGTGGAAAGTGGAATAAGAAAGTGTATTGGTTTTACACTTGCCAGGTTTTGGCAAGTGGGTATTAGTGGAACACTAATCACTAACGGTTTGGCTAGTGGGTTGCTGGAGTAGAATTCAAGGGAGTCAGGGAGACTCGGTGAATCCGAACCGGGGTAAATCTAGTGTTTTTGTTTGCATTCTTTGTATTGTTGCGCTCTCTTTTCTATTCCGAAATAAGGTTGCATAATGGTTTTATAATTTGGCGTAATTTCCTTATTCCCGTTATAAAACATTATTCACCCACACTAGTGTTTCTCCATATAGTTTCAGATCCTACACTATTCACCCCTCTCTAGTGTTCTATTTTTTTCGTCTGAAGACCCAACAATTTTTAGGGTGTTCTGTATCACAAAATTTAACACTCCACATTAAACAAACACACCTCAAAACCTAATTAATTCTATATCTCTAAAACCCCACCTTCAACCTAAACACCTATTTATGAAGCCAAATCACATGGCTAGTGGGCTTCTCACAAAGTATTACCAAAAAACAAAGTGTCCAACAAATCCATTGCGATGGCAAATCTTCAAATTCAACACTCCATCTCTTGAATTCGTAAAACTAAAGCAATCTCTAGTGTCTCTTTATGCTACCGTGTAGTATCCTAGTAATTTCAAGGAGAACAAGTTTGAGCTATGCTCAAACTTCACCATTGACTTCATCACCACCATATTCTCCTTCTCATGAGTTTTCTCAAGACATGCCAACTTATTGATATCTTCCTTAGCACATATTTACCCTGAATTTACATCCGGACTCAATACATCTATTGTGTCCATATCAACCGTATGATCTGCATGTGCGTGCAATGTATACACTAAATTCACATAATCATTATAGCAAGTAGTAATCTTTATGATGTGTTGGCCCATTCTGCTAGTAATTAAGTTATTCACGTAATCTTTGGTATCTCTACCTTGACTAGAACTATCACCACCACCTTTGCTATCGCTAACCATAGTAGTAATCTTATATAAACTCTCTCATTCAACTGCTACTCCTTTACATGTGATTTGGAATAACCACCACCACATTCTTTCGAAACTTCTTACATCCATCTGTTTCGATACTCCAAAAAACATTGCCTTTAAGTATCACCGACTAATCAAATATTACATATTGACTAACCAATACCCTTTTCATATTTAGACTCTAAACCACCTGATAACATTCGACACTATTCATGTAGTCCAACATGACACATTTCTTTCATTTGACATCAAATTTGTAACCATCCTTATGAACATACATTGGTCTTCCAAATACTCAAAGATATCCTAACCACATCAGCTTTTCTTTCCAAACATCCTCTAAAATTTTCTTAACAATAGTTGAAAATGAAATTCTATTAACTAAATGTGATGCAGATGATATATCACTGGCTTAAAATTCTTTTGATAAACCGTATGTAGACCTCAACACCATGCCTTCTCTAACGATATTTTGTTCATACTCTCTGCCACTCCATTAGACAACGAAGCTCCCTTTATAGTAATGTACATTTTTACTCCATGCTTCTTACAAAACTTAAACTCAGTAGAAGTAAATGCATGATCATTATCACGTTAATCACCTTTAGATCATTAAACATTTGATTTTTTTTACAAGGGTCTTCCACTCCTTAAACTTCTCAATCATCATTTGACTTTTTCATCATGTACATCCAAATATTCATGGAGAAATTATCGATGAATGATATAAAATACATTGTGAAAAACACACCCTAGGGGGGTGGGGTGAATAGGGTGTAGGCAAAAATTATAAATTTCAGCACAGAACAGCCAATCCAAATCACAGATTACGACAATCAAAATGTTTTCAACATGGTGAATCCCCGCCTAGGCTCCCCACCTTTACTCCGACCCCAAACCCTTGAGGCTTTCACCCTCTTTTATAACTAAAAAGAGAAAAACAAACCGATCACACTTCCGGGTAGTGATCATACCGTACAAGTTATTGTTTCAAAGTTTAAGCATAGAGATAGCTTCTAAATGAAACTATTCACAAATATGTGTTGGGACCTGAGATGGCAATAAGAACACAAGGGGGAATAGTGTTTTTAGAAATTAAAATTCCTCTAGCAATTTTCTCCCTAAGATTAATATAGAATTACCTAATATTAATCTTAATCAACAAATACTTGCATCAATGAAATAAGCATAGTGGAAATAATAAATTGCAAGTAAGGAATCAAACCAGAATAACAACCACAAACACCATGATGTATCCTGGTTCCCCACTCTCGGGTAGTCCAGTCTCTGAAACTCTTGTCAGGCTTTAATCCACTATTATCGGTAAATAGTACAAACCACCTCCCGCCAAGAGGATTTACTACCACCTTGCCTACAACAAGGATTTTCCCTTGCCTCATAAGCTGAGGACTTTTCCTTGCCTCACAATCCGAGGACTTTCACAACTCACTACACCCAAGTGAGAACAATACTTGCAATGCTTTTGAAGGATTACAAATAGCCTTTTCAATTTGAAGCCCAAGTGTTGAAGTGTAACTATAGGATGATCTTGATCTCAAAGATAAGAAATTTTGAAGCTTTGGAAGATCAAGAAAATAAGGTCAAAAAATATATTTGAAAAGCAATTTAAAATATGGCCAAGAGAAGATTTTGAGAGCTTGAGACATAACTTTGAAAAACTTTTGAAACAATAATTTTAGATGAAAAATCTTCTTGTATGAAATACAAGCTCAATCCCTCTTTTTATAAAGATGAAAATCATTTCAAAAACCAATTTCAATAATGCATCAATCAAAGAGATTTGAAATTTGAAATTCAAATTATTTCTAAAATATGTTTGCATTAATCAAGGAGATTTGAAATTCAAATTATTTCCAAAATATGTTTGCATTTGTTTATAGGTGTCCCACTCGTGTGTCGTTCGCGGATCCGAGGGGCTCTCCTTTGAGGTTGAGGTGATCCGGTGGGTGCGAGGTTCCGCTAATAAATTATGTTCTAATCCCTCTATTCCCTCTTGATCTTCATTCTTCCCGACATTTGCTACCACTCTTTAACTCCTCCTTCGCCGCCCCTATGGCCTCCTCTTTCGAGCTTACGCCATCCTCTGTTCTCTCATGGCCTGGAGGCCCGTGCGGGGCGGGCCTGGGACTCTAGCATTGCAACAAGTCGACAGTGTCAGGCCACGGTCCGCCTGTTTACTGGATGACCTGCGTCTCCCTTCTTTCCGCGAAGTTGACGAGCTTATGATCTCGCCGGGGCCGTGCCTCTCCGCTCTGTAGTGCTCTCCCCCAATTAACCAGGAAATCGTGCTGGTCACTTCCTCGGCTATATTCAGTCTTGGGGGCACTGCATCCCGTCGAGCGTCTGTGCCCCTTGATATTCTGTCCTCCTGGGGGAATTTTGTCAGACTCTCTTCACCTTCAGACAGTTGAGCATGGAAGCTCGACAGCCGTCGTGCCGACAAGGAGCCAAGAAGCAGAAGTCAGAGGCTCCATTTCATCATTCCGGCAATTCGCGCTTGGGAACCGATCCTTCCAGACCCCCTGAAGAGTCTTTCTTGCGCCACTGCTCGTCTGTCTTGGGAGCCATTCTTCCCACCGAGCGCGGGTGGGTCACTCCATTCCTCGGCTTAGGATGGGCACTTCGCTCGGTAGGACCGGCCGTCGTGTGCGGCGTGCTTGGTCCGGCCCCCAGCCTTTCAAGTGGGGTGATTACCCCTCATCCGCGCGTCAGTTATATCCGAGTCAGGGGGCAGCCTCCCTGCCGTTCGACAATGGGGGGGCTGACGTGGACCTCCTCTTGGGTTCTTTGTTCATCGGCTAACGTTTGTTCGATCCTACGTAAGGATGAGGCCGTGATGTCGTCCGTCCGCTAGTCCCTCCCATCTGGTCAACCATAATTCAGATCCTCATCTAAAGCGGAGCTCCGTCCGAATACGTGTCGGCGGGAGCGCGTGGATCGTACGCATGTAATTCTGGGAAATAGCTTCGGAACCCGTTCGATTCTCATCACACAAAAGCGCCACGCGTGGCCGTAGGATGCTTGGCCACGTTTCACAAGATTTTCGTCTGTATTTCCGTATTTCCAACCGTATTTTGCGCGCATTTCTCCATTTAATTGGTATCCTGCATTTAAAAATACACAGTAATTAGCACAGATCTCAAAAAAATACAAATAAATATTCGTTGGAATCGTGAGATCGAGACCAAGCTAGGAAAAATATAAAAGTGCAGAAATGCGTCGTTAAATGCTGTTTTGTGCTTAAATAGTGTGTTTTCTCTAATAAATAAATGTGTAGAAAATATGTATGGATTAGAGAACAATGTAACATCATATGAACACAAAATAGGGCTAAATGGGGGGTTAAATATGTAATTTTGAACCCGAATCACCATCTCCTTCTCTGAATGAGGTGGGAGTGGGAGACCGCGTCGGGGAAAACCGGGCATGGTGAACCTCCTCTCCGTGTTGTGCATTCCTTTTCCTTGGTCGGCAACCACGGCGGAGCGAAGAGTTCGGCGATTCTCTTCCCGGTGGTAGGCATGTCCCTCCCCACCCTCAGGGGTGGGAGTGCTGCTAACGAGCTGTTGAATCGTCGCGACTAAAGTTTGGATGTTGGTGTTGGTCTCCTGCGTGTAGGCTCGGAGTTGCCCCTGCGTGGCCAGCCGGGCGTTGTCGGTCTCTCCGGCAGCGTAGCCGTTCGGGTTCTCGACGGGGGCGTGGTATGCGCCCTCCTCCAGGATGGGTGGCATGCGCCCTAGGCCATTGCCGATGGGTTCCATCTTGGTGGTTTGACGTGGGTGTTAGTTCTTTCCCACAGACGGCGCCAGATGTTTACGGGTGTTTTCTCATCACAGTTCGTTGATCGTCGGCTGTGTGGTCAACGTGGTCAAGGGGCCGACTTGGGGGTCCCTTGGGATCGTCGAGCCCGCTTGTTCTCTGCGTGTGAGGAAGGAGGGTCGGGCGCAGACGGGGGAGTCCCCAGGTAGCGTCGATCCTCTGCCTTCGGGGAGCTGAGGAGAAGCCTCGGCTCGGTAGATCGTGCTCGGCCTCAGATCGGTCGCGCTCGGCCTCGATCGGATCCACGTCGAGGGGTAGCCTCGGTGCCTTGCAAGTGGGTTGGTGCTTGAGCAGCCGTCCACTTGACGACTGCGATGGGGGTAGTCGACCGATGCTGAGGGGTAGCCTCGGCGCCTCGGATATCTTCTTCCTGGACAGATGATGAAACTCGTCAGGGAGGCCGGATCTAGGTTCCGGCCAAATCCCCTCCGATGCCTAAGTCAGATTAAGGTCTGAAGGGATACTCGGCGGGGGAGATCCGGCTTGTAAGGAAGCCGGAACGTCAACCCAGGCGGCGCGAGTTTGGGGGAGGGAGGAAATGGAGTGGCGAATGCCTAGGTCGTTGATGGAGTACCTCTCTGTTGATTACCCGAGTCTCGATCTTTCTCTCCGTCGTCCTGGCCTTCCCCTTATAAGGTCCCTTGTGATTGCCCCACGTCCCGCCTCCTCTCACGTCCCCACGATCCGCCTCCGCCTCCTCCCACTCGTGCGTCGTGGAGGGGTGGCCCATTAACGGGTCCGTTAATGGCCATTATGGGATCACAGATTCCGAGGGGCGGTTAATCTGGCCGAATGGGGGCTAGTCGGGTGCCCCGAGAGTGAAGTGGCTGGGCCTTCAGCCCCGTCCGTGGGCCCTTTCGGACGGGCCCGTCTTCTCTAGTGGGCGCCTCCTTTGAGGTTGGGCCGTGGGCCGTTGTAATTCGGACTGGTCCAAATTAGTCGTAACAGCATTAATCAAGTGATTTAAAATTTGAAATTCAAATTATTTCCAAAATATGTTTGCATTAATCAAGGAGATTTGAAATTTGAAATTTGAAATTGAAATTATTTCCAAATGATTTTTCCAACATTTATATGCATTTAAACATGGAGACTTTTGAAAATAATTTCAAATTCTTGTATATGCAATAATTAAAATGATTTTGAAAATCTAGCCTTTTGACCCAGATGCTCGGCTGTCTAGTGGTAATCGACTCCCAATGTGGTAGTCGACTCCTAGAGACTTCCTAGTATGGGCTTTGGGCTCGAAAACTTAGGAAAAAATATTTAAAACATTTTAAATCATTTTTGGCATAATCCTAAGTGTATGTAGGCTTAATTAAAAGGCATTAACAAATTCCTAAGACTTAAAAAAAAAATTCAAAACATTACATAACATTAGTTAAGCTAGCATGCAACTCTTTGTCCATTTTCATTGGCTTTCACTTGAGCTTTTGATCCACATAGTTTTTGTGTTTGTTCTTCAATACTCCTAGCCTTCCAACCTTGGATGCAACTTGATTTTGTGCATTCCTTGATTTGTTTGTACCAACATATAAGTTTCACTTTCATTCTTTTAATCATGGCTCTTAAAATTACATGCTTCATCATCTACATTAAAAATGCGCATCCTACACAAAAACTCAATGAAATCATTAGTAGCATAATATGTTGCTCATCATTAAAATAACCACTGGTGGAGACTCAATATCCAACAATATGAACTAACATCAAAATAAAAAACAGAAAGAGGTCACGTGGTGTAGATCGTCCCTCAACAAATTCGTGGATGCAAACTGTGCATGATATTAACGTGTGTAGAGAAAGATGTCGCATTTTCAGCTTCACGTCTGCAAATCCTTCTCCTTCTTCTTCGTGCACTTGATACTTGAATGATGGTGAAGGATGGCTAGCAAGGATGAAGAACTCTGGAGATTTTGGCTAGATGCTTCAATAATAATTTCTCCAAGAATGGCTCTCACTTTTATAGGAATTGCAAAGTTCTATTCAATTGAAACTTTTGATCTTCAAATCTTATTTCAAATCTTCAATCCAATCTTCATCTATTAGATAGATCTTATTTATTTGGGAACTCCTCTTTAAATTAGTCTTCAAATAAATTAGAAACTCCTCCAAATTGAATGAAGTCAAACCTGGACATTTGACTGGTCAAACTGGACAAGTTAGGGTTTAATATGAACTCTGCAGCTCGACACGACCGTGTGCCATTCAACATGGTCGTGTTGTTTGAACTCTGGCCTATCTTCAATTTCACAGTTGCGGCACGGCTGCGTGGCAATTCTGCATGGCCCATGTATAAAATTTCAGAAGTTGTTGTTTTAATTTTGATGCGGTCGTGTTAGACTAGCACGACCGTGTTGCAGTCTGCATGACATCTTTGAAGTTAATGTTTATTTTGGACATGGCCGTGTCTGTTCTAGCACAACCGTGTTGCTTTGGCCATTCATGCACACTTTTGATTCTGATACGCACAGCTGTGCGGCTGACACACATGGACGTGCTAACCTTGTTTTAGCACGTATTTATGTCGTTTGACTTTTGATTGACCTGAAACTCACTAGATGGACACAGTAGACCCATATGAATTGTTTAACATCATCAAAACAAAGTTTAGGCTTCAGTTAGTGGGCTAACTTAGGCCAACATGTTGCTCCACCCAGAAGCAAAGTGGTGCATGATTATAAACATTGATGTGCATAAACTGAAGAATCCCTTTCATATCATACTTTCCCTCACCGAAACTGACTATCATCTACTATTAATAGATACAATCCTTAGAAAACTTTAGCTCCTTGAAGTTTAATTTTTTTATCAAACACCACCTCCTCAAAGTTTTGGACTTTTTCTGCGATTTGCCCAAGCCTGAGATAAATTACTTAAATCAACATTCTACGAACTTTTCACTCCAACACTAGAATCTCTCATGACAGTAGTCCCATTCAGCAGATACATGTCCTTAACTTTTCATCTCTCGTGACTATAATTGATCCATTTGATGTCTTTAAATCAATACTTTGCATCCTAAAGAATCCAATGCCCTAAGAAAGTTAAAAACTTCCTCGACTTTAGAACATGCCGTACATTAGTGAGTGTGCGCACTATGCCACCAACATATTGATTCACATCGAACCAATGCTAACAGTATTGCATGTTTCATTGTTACATATACCAATCGAATCATTATCGTTCCTAATAGAGAAATACTCCTTATTTGGTACTACATGGAACAATGACTTGGAATCCTGATCCATACATAATTCCCAATATCCGATGAACACATTATCAATGCGTCTTATGCCCCATCAGTACTAACCTCCTCCATATTTGTAATTGTAACTGACAAAGAACATGTAACTTTCTCTTTGTCTAGGTTTATTCTTTCCGAGTTGTCTCTTTTCTAATATCCAGGTGATACGACCATTTTGACCGGGCCCGGAGGAGCCAAGTCAACCACGACCAGTCAACCAGCCTACTACGGTCGTGGGCTCCGGCCCAAGAATCTCACGGGTGGGTCGCGCTTCTCCACACAAGACGAAGGCCCAAAAGACTGCTCACTTTCATAGTGGAGGAAATCATGGCCCAAATCGAGGAAGCACTCGGCAAATATGGCAACCACCCAATGCCATCACTCCAGCCATCATGGCTCATCAAATATGGCAACCACCCAATGCCATCACTCCAGCTATTATGGCCAGCCAAATATGGCAACTACCCATGGCCATAACTCCACATTCATGGCATTCATCCCATCATAAAACGTGGCAATTATGGGGGTCAATGTTTCCCCATTGGCACGTCCTCATCAATGACGGCAATGATGTCTCATCATGACCCATTACTAGGGGGACTGGCCTATATGAAGAGGGTATATGCATCATCGCCAGAGGGCTGATCTCCAAGATCTACAATGGAGGTATCTCATACACACAATCACACCTTCTTCCACCTTTACATACTTCTCCTCCATAGCTCGGCCCGAGGATCGGTGCTTGGTCTCTCCGCGAACCAAGTCCAATCCCACAGAGCACCCACCAGACCAGATCTGACTTTGGCATCGGAGGGGAATTGGTCGGAACCAAGGTCTGACCCCCTGATGAGCTCTCCCGTCTATTCAGGTCCAGGAGATCCAGCGACGCCGAGGCTACCCCTCAGCGTATTACCGACCGGAGCCGAGCGCCCTTGTCCTCGATCCCGCTTATCTCCACCCCCAAGGGGACGTCGCTTTTACCGAGGCTACCCTTCGGCAAGCCGACGCGAAGATCTGCACGTCCCTCCCCGAGCAAACGTGCCTTCAGCCGATCCCGGAGGTCCCACGTGTCCCCTTGACCACGTCGACCCCCCGTCCTCTGGTCAACAATTCAGCGATGAGAAAACACCCGTAAACATCTGGCACCGTTTGTGGGAATCCGAGTTGACATCCACGTCATCAACCACGCGACTAAGGACTCATTACCCTAATCAAAGGCCTGAACATGCCCACTCCTGAAGAGGGTGGAAAACTTTGGTCCCAAAACTTTGGTCCTAGACAACCACACGGCTCAGGGAGTATGCTCGGTTCGCGTGATGGACATCAAACGACAGTTTCGTTGAGCCCGATTGAGTCACAAAGCACTGATCATCACAACTTCCCCCTCCTAACGGAATTTGGGCAAGCCTCCCAAACTCCTCGTTAGAGATGGGGAGTCATAAAGGGTGTCGAGGACCAGTCCGCTCATCTCAGGTGACGGGGGACCCGTCGGGCCATCTGTCGTTTGCACCATTCAAGATCTTTCCTTTATGTGGTTCGCTCCCTGCTCAGGCCCTAGGGTTTCGCCCAATCGTTTCCGTTCGTCGGCCATGGGGTTCGACCCCATGCTGCCGGCGCTCGCCCAGATGGGCCTCGCCCTAGCTGCTGGTGCACGTCCAGAGGAACGTCGCCCCATCCATCGACGCTCGCCCAGAGGAGCTTCGCCCTAGCTGCTGGCGCTCGCCCGGAGGGGCTTCAACCTCCCGCCGCTGTTGATAAGCCAAGAGGAAGCAGACCCCAGTCCGGGAATCCGACGGCATAACCGTTGTAGCCTCCTCTGGAGGAGACGGCGACGGCGCCGCCTCGGCCTGCCTCCCACACGACATGCCCGAGGAACAATCCGAAGCCGCCAACATCGTCACCCAAGATCACCGACGGCCTCACCGGTGTCTGCACCGGCAAGGAAGAGATCAAAGCCGTCAATGCCCGACATCGATCAGGGCGAACCCTCAACAAACTCAAAGTCAGCGGACATGAGGAGAACCAGTACACTCCTCGCTCGCGCCAACTGTGAGTGCTCGTCGGAGCGATGACTTCTGTCAGAACACGCACAAAACCATCGTCCTGAAGATCGCCTCCATTTTCTCCATCCTGTTCGGGGAATTCATCGGGGTCTGCGTCTCGATCCTCGGGAAATGGGTTCCAGCCATTCGGCCTGGCGAAGACGTCTTCTTCGACATAAAAACTGTAATGGCCCGTAATGCCATATACATTAGGGCTATAGTTTTGTGTGATAGATATTTTATATATGCATGTAAACATGTAGTATGAGTAGAAATCTATGTAGTGTGCATAGTAAGTACCCTAATGATTGCTTGTGTGGATGCTTATATGGATGAATGTATGCCTATATGAATGTATTATTTGTGTGTCTATGGTTGCTTGAATGAGGGTGTTATGGATAAATATATGGTTGCTTCTTGTGTGGTGGTGTGTATGGTAAAATGTTCATATTGTATTAGTTGTATTATTTATAATAATTACATGAATTCTAGTTGTAGTAAACATGATTCTTTAATTATATATGGATGGCCTTGTTGTTTTTTAGGGGGGAGAGTGTGTAGAGAATGGCATACTTGTTATTAAGAGAGTGGTGTGTGCATGGTAGTGGGGTGTTTGTATGGTAAAGACTTTTAGTAATTTAAGAGAGGGGTGTGCATAAAGCAAGTGGGTGTGCCTAAGGATGATTCCTCTCATCATGAATAAAAGATAAAGATTGAATTAAGAAAAAGGGAGAAGAAAGGAATAGAGAAAGAAAAATACAAGAGAAGAATTGTGTAGAAGGATGGAGAAAAAAACCCTTTAGCATTTAAAACCAACCTCTCTCTTCTCTCTCCCATTTTTCTCTCCATCTTCTCAATTTCGCGCTTCCCCTCCCCTCCATCTCTCTTGCTCTCATTTCTCACCAAAATCTCTTCTTTTCATCTCCATTTAGTCCCTAGTACTACATGTTAGCAAGTGGATGCGTTTGAGCAAAGGAGGAGGAAGTTTTGCTCGCCAAGATGGAGATCTTGTGGGAGATCTTGTAAGGAGCTTGAAGAAGGAGAGAAGATCACATCATCTTGAGAGAGGTAGGAGTCTCAAATCCACTTAGTAGGATCATTACATGCATGATTATTAGTGTAATCCATGTTTTAACATTATGAAAGGTCTTTATAGTTGTTGCTGGAAATATGTACTGAATAGCTGAAACTTTAGTGATGATCAGCTCTTAATTGACTACATGAAATTGCTTGAAAAACTTATATGTTGTTCATATTGATGTCCTTAACAACTTTCATGTTCACAACTTTTTCCAATTTAAACTGAAAGTTACAATATTTACAACATGTCTGAGTTTCTTGCAGACTGGTCACAGTTTAGAAACATGTACCTCAGTACCTGCACACACAATAGAATTTTATATTCTTGGTCTCGTTGTAAATTTAACAAGCTTTTCTACAACTTCATCTAAGTGCGTAATTTTCGAAATTCTGACTGCAATATGCCCAAAACAGCAATCAAGACAGACCCTGGAATCTGTCTGAAAAACAGATCTGACAGGATCCACAAAATAATTCACCATAAATCATATAATTCATATTTTTGCATGAAATTTTATCTGTGAATCCAAAACTACCATACCTACAACTCTTATTTAGGAAGTTTTGTTAAATTCTTCTTGTAAATTGGTGATATCAGCCACTATTGTATGACTTTCTGCAATTTCCTGCAAGCTGGATTTATTTGTAGCCATGTAGTCCACATTGCCGTGTGCCCATATGGATTTTGTGATACACATGCATGTGCCTATGATGCATTGTATGGGTGCCTTGTGCATTACTCTTGTGTCAAAAATGCATCTTGCTTATGTGAAATGATATGAACATGCAAGTGTTGGTGGCAGAAAATGTGCATGTTGATGTTGGTGTTAATGTCGTCCTATTGAACATGTGTTGAGAATGTGATGGAGGTGGGAGAACATAGGCATGACATTTGTGATGTGTGATATATGAAATGGATGATGGGCATGGCCCTAAGAGGCATGACCCTTGTTGTGGAAAAGAAAAGATGTTGCGTGGAAAGGAGACTGTGAAATGGGAATGATTGAACCATACCTGTCTCTCCCCCAACTTGTGCATGTGTGGGCAATATTATTGGTATTCTACCATGTCTTGTAGATGCTCCATTATAGCCTTTATATTGCATGTTCTTATGTGCACCAGATGCCCATTATGCTCTTTAAGTTTACGTCCTTTTACACCACTTGTACACACTTGCACCCTTTATGTTGTATGCATGCTTTATGTTCCTGGTGTTCTTCCTTCATTTTGTAAATCATGAAAATGTCTAAGTCCTCTTAAAGGAGGGTGACACGGGATTGGGAGACACTAAGTAATGGGAAAAATATGAGGAGCTGGACGGTTATGATGGTTGGTGGCCCTCCTGTCGTGCCCGAGTGGCAAGGAGTGGCGGAAATGAGGTGAATTGAAGAAAATGGAAGGGAAAATAAGGAGGAAACAAGGCTCCTTTGTTAACAGCATTGCACACTGGGCTGAGTGCCACAGCTAATTGGGGGAGTTTGCATGTATCACCCCAACTGGGGGTGAGGTCCAGTCCCAAGATGGTCTACTCACTACTTAGGGTCCAAACCACTACCCGATAACTCTTATTGCTTTTTTTGTATTGGTGGATGTTGTATACTTGTTGTTCCTTCCTTAGCTTGCCCATGTTTTGTGGCCTATACCTTGGTGTCGTTCACCTTAATTCTCCTTACTTTACTCGTTGTTCGTAGTGCTAACTATATTTTACAGGAGCTTGTCACCGTGCGGCAGGTATGTTCCCTCACTTGCCTTTACTTTAACTAGCCATATCAATCTTGTATGTAGTACATGCCTGTAGATGTACTACTACGTGGGAGTTGGGATATCCTACTGGGACACACTTTGACGTGCCCGTTTATTTTTCAGGTGTTGGCTCTTGGAGTTGGTAGCAGGTGGAGCAGTGGAGTCCAGTGGCAGAGTTGAGAGTGTGGGGGTAGGGAGAAGAGACGAGGTAGAGAGTCGTTGTACTTGGGGTTTACTTGTGGGGTAGAACTGAGATGGTGTATAAGTTATTGCAGTATGTACATATGGATGATGTACTTTTATTGTTGTGCTCTGGTTGGTGTTGTTGTTATTATGTGTTGTTCTTTGATAATTTGTGGTCTGTACTTTGGAACGTTACATGTGCTACCCCAGCAGTACGCAGTGGACCTGCTTGTATTTTTGTATTTCTCTCCATAACACTCGCTCCTACTGGGATAATCCGGGATGGATTCTTACTTTCCGAGTATCCTGGGGAGCAGGGCGTTACATTTGGTGGCCCATACAGGTCACCGCACTACGGTTGTGTAAGGGTGGTGCGTGTAGGGTTCCGAGGGTAGTTTAGTCTTATGGTGGGTAGGAGTCCTGCCATAAGATAGATCTCTGATATTTGAAGCCGAGGTGTAGGGTCCCCGAGGATAGACATGTGTAGTTGGTTGGATATATAGATGTATGTGGCCATTTGTTGTATAAATATACATGTATTGTATGTCTATTATCGAGTATACCTGTGTGATATATTCGTGTGTGTATCTGTATCTGTATCTGTATGCAGACTATTATTCTAGATACTGGTATGACTATGTGACTGAATGTTTGTATTTTTAAAGGATATGTGTTAGTATTTGGTTGAACTTTGTGATGTAGGTATAGTAGGACAATTGTATTGATCGAGATGTATGTAGTGTGTGTATATATATAGTATGTGGATCCATGTGTGGATCTTTGTGTCACACTCGTGTAAGAGTGGGCATACTCTAGGTATATTAGTATATTATGTTTGTCTAGTGTGTATATGCATATGTGGTGATATACGTGATATGTATATAGTTATATGTATGGTTGTAAGCGTTATGCTTATACGTGTGTGTGGATAGCTATATCAGTATATGTATATCTGTGTGTATTAGTCTTGGTGTATGGATATCTCCTATATGTGTATATGTATTTGGATGTACATATGCTAGTAAGACTATGTGTATATTGGGTGTTATGTATATAGCGATATGTGTGCTTCTAGTTAAACGTACATGTAATATTGGTATGATTTGCACATTATCATGTATGGGCGTGTGTCCATGCATGGGTGGGTATATGCTTGGTTATATGTGTTTGCTTGCATATTATGGATATGGGTGCCATATGTAGTAGGGATATTATGTTGTATTGTATTGCACGCCCCTACGGGGTGATATACGTGCGTGTGTTTGGATATGTACTAGGACACATACATGGTTGTATTTTATATCTAAATATAGATGTGCACGTGTAGTAATGTACTAGCCCTATGTGAAGTATCATGTTTGTGCATATTTGTGTGTACATATAGTGTGTATGTTTATGTGTTATGAAGATATGAGGTAAGTGTGTAATGATGTAGGTATGAGTATTGGTGTACATATGTATACATATATAAGTATTAGTATATGTGTAACTATTTAATACATGTGTAAGGGTATGTATTTAAGTGTGCCTTGCTTTCTGATTTAGTATATGTATACCTGGGGTAGAATGACCTTAATGCCTATGACTGTCCACCTTTGGTAAGATCCTTAGTTTGGAAAGGCTGAGGACGGACTTTATTTCTAAGGTGAATAGATTGTAATGGCCCGTAGTGCCATATACATTAGTGCCTATAGTCTTGTGTGATAGATATTGTATATATGCATGTAAACATGTAGTATGTGTAGAAATCTATTTAGTGTGCATAGTAAGTACCCTAATGATTGCTTGTGTGGATGCTTATATGGATGAATGTATGCCTATATGAATGTATTATTTGTATGCCTATGGTTGCTTGAAAGAGGGCGTTATGGATAAATACATGGTTGCTTCTTGTGTGGTGGTGTGTATGGTAAAATGTTCATATTGTATTAGTTGTATTATTTATAATAATTACATGAATTCTGAATGATATTAATATTATTGCTGTTGGTTATTATTCTTAGCGATGTTGGTATTAGAATTGGTATTAGTATTTTTCTCCTTGGTGATGTTGATTAATATTTCACTACTATTGTGAAGGCTTTAATTAATTTTGGTAGCTAGAGACGGGATTGGGTTATTGTTAGTTACTGTTGGTTGGGTTTGATAACTGGGCTAGCTTATTAGATGAGAGAAGAGGGTTGATTTACTTGGGAATGGTAAACTTGTAATACCCACTCCCTTCTACATTCCTCCTCTCAATTCTTCTCCTTTCTCTTTCCTATTTTTCCCAAGCCAACGCAACCCTCCCCTATTTTTCGTGCTGGCTGCCGAATTTCTAAGGGGGCTGTCCGATTGTTCCCCAGGCCAAGAAAAAAAAATGAAGAAGAGGAAGGAGAAGACATCTCCTTTAGCTTCTTCCCCATCTTCTTCTTGAATTTCTTTAGTTTTCTCCCAATTTCCCCAACCCAAGCCGAGCTCCCCATGCCCCATGCTGGCCGAAATCCCTTGTTGCCGAAATTCTGGGGTCTTGGAGAAAGAAAAGGAAGAGGAGGAAGAGAGAATCAAAGCCCTAACCAATCCCCACCTTCTATCACTCATCTTCTTCAATTTCTCTCAACCCCATGGCCAAAAACTTTCTCCCAAAACCCAAAATCTGATCTTGGCCGAAATTTCTGGGCTTTATCCTCAATCTCTAGTGGTTGTGGGAGTTTGGGATGAAGAGGAGTAGGGCTTGGAGTTGAAGAGGGGAAATCCATGGAGGAGTTGGGGGAATTTCGCAATTAGGGTTTTGAAGCTTGATGAAGGAATTGGTGGAGCTCTTATCTGGGTTTTTGGAGCTTGGAATCATGGTGGAGTTCTTCTTGGATGAGGTAGGAGTCAAACCCTACTCATGTGATTGCTTTCATTGCACTTTGAGAATAAAGTTTGCATTTTTAGGGGTTATGTTGAAATTTCTTGGCATGTTGCATACATGTGGGAGCTAGTTGTTGTGTTGAATTATATGATGCCATGAATTACTATGTTGAATGGCATGTTTCACCTATTTTGTGGATTTTCTTTCATTTTGTTGGAGGCTTTAGATTAATTAAGTTGAATTGTTCTTTAAGCTCAAGATTTCATAAATTAAAAGGGATTGCTCTGATTCTGATATATGTTGACATTGTATGAAATGTTTGGGGTGTGGGATGTTGGTACGGAATATTGGAAAGTTAACATAAAGTTCTTTGCATGAAATTGCTCTCTTTCATGAGATTGATCTCAATTTGGGTTCATTAATTAAATGCAAGAGTCCCCATTGTGTTAGGTTGAGTAAATGAAATTATCCTTCTTTTGTTACATGGTTCACATGAGACAACTCTTATGTGTCTTATTGATTAATTAAAACAATTAGGTTGTTACATTAACCAAGTCACTAACTAGATGATATCTTGCTAATAGCCTCATTAGTACATATACATATATATGGCTTAAGCATTAGAATGAAAATGAAATTCTAGAAGCATCGGAATGAAAATGAAATTGTAACAAGTTGGAAGCCTCATTAGTAAATTTTAGAAGCTCCCATTTAATTGAAAGTTCTCATTTGGAATGTTGGAAGTTTCATTAGGAAATTTTCTTTGTGTAGAAAGTATGAATTTGTGGCATTGAATTGAGGTGTGCCATCGGCTATGGCTTCATGTGTTGTGTGGGGTGATATCGTGCCATGAAATATTTGAAAATGAAATGCTTATGTAAACTTGGCTATTGAAAGTTGCTATGTGTATTGTGCAATGGATTATATAATGCCACAATTTGCTATGTTCATGTTGATGATGCCTGGAATGATTTGAGCCACTAATTATGAGGAATAGCTCCCATTGAGCATGTTGGCGATATAATTGCTCGCATTTTGTGGGATTTCTTTCATTTATGAAATTGCTCTCATTTTGCTTTCATTGACTTTGGTAGAAGCTATAATGGTCCACGTTTATGAAATTGCTCTCATTTTGGGGTGTTGGAAACTATTTATTCAATTTAATGTGCATGAAGGAGAAACTTGTGGAAATAAAATGAAGTGGGAAATTGGAAGGGAGACGTTGGAAATGTGCGGAATATGGAATGTGTGACATGGTCACATTAGGACACGAGGTGGAGTGCACGGGCATGGACAAAGTGCCGCGGTAGGAGGCGGGTGAATACGCCGTTGGCCACCTCTTGATCCATTAGGTGGCTCCATGTTGATAACGGAGTAGAATCATTTGCACGTGCACGCCGGCTCATTCACGGGATCCCCTTGCATTGCATTGCATCGCATTGCTTGTGATTCATATGCATCATGGCATCATTGAGCATTTGTGTGATTGGTGCTAGATATATGTGATTGTTATTTTATGGGACGAATGTTGACATGAATGCTTTATGTGTTGAAATGGTTGTATGTTGGAAAATGTGGTATTTGGTGCTTGCTGGTAGACGAATTTGGGTTGAAGTTGAGTTCCCTTCTCTTGCACTAGAATGTTTGTTGTTGATGTTATGTTGTTGTTGTTAATGTTGTCGTAGTAGTTGTTGTGTTTCATGTTATTGTTGGCGTTAATGAGAACATGGAAAAATTTATTGAATGCTATGCGATTTGCCCTCTTTGTCATGTAAGAGGTGATCCTTACCAAAGTTGTTGCACTCGTGACATTTGAATGGGGTGGTCCCGCCATAGTTAGTCATTTATTCTAAGATTATGTCCAAGTTACTAACTTCATAGCAAATTGTGTTAATAAGAGTGGAGTTACGTACTCTCCATTTTAAGTGAAAGAATGGTGGCTAATTCAACTTGTCCGTAAGATTGTTGGAATATGAGTTTTGTTGGAATTTGTTGGGAAATTGGTGGAGCTAGTGAATAAGATGTTGAATGTGTTTGTTTTCATCAAAGATCTTAAAGTGTGTATGTTGGTTTATAATTTTAATGCATGCCCTTTCCTCCAAGGCCCTTATTTTATGATTCTTGATCATTGTTATATTTTTTTTCTTATGAATAAAGCAGGTTTCGTTTAAATATTATTATGTTGTATTTGGAAAAGTTGAGAAATACAAGAGAAACTCTGCCGAAATTTTTACGAGCATTTCCATAACATCCTAAGCATTAGAAACTTAAGCTAGGAATACCACACAAAATACCACTTGTTAACTCCCTTAACTTTCCACGCTACAATGAGCACCCATTTGGAAAATTAGAAAAAAAAAAGAATAGTGAGTAAGAGGATTTTGAAAATCTTCAAGTTGGGAGCTTTAGAGAGTGTAGGATCCTAATTAACCCCACCTACAAGTACCTACAAGCTTCCTTTAAGCAGACTTTGATTTCCGAATCCATTCGGTTTCAAATTCAATAGAAAAGAGTATTTCCATTAACTTATTAAAGGGGTCATGTGAACATTCCCATTGAAATGAGAATTGTAGTTTTTCCTAACGCTGAGTAAGTTCAAGTCTACCTAGTAATTTCATAACAAAACCGAGTTGGTAATATGTTCTGCCATGCACAACCCCATTAGAGGAAGTTACTAGGTAGATACTCAATGGGCCTCAAGGTTACTTGGATGAATGTTGTAATGCTAGAGTCAGTTTATTGATATTGCAGCTCACTCCTCTATGTGTAGTACTCACTTGTTTTTGCAGGCTTTTCTCCTGCCGCAGGTATGCAGTTGGTTAAGGAAGTCATTTGCATTTCCATATGAATTTGCCATGATATGTCATGAGCTAGTTCTAGTTTCTTGCTTAATGCATTGTACTTTTGTGCACCATGTGAGTTGGGTTTGGACATCCTACTGGGTCACGCTGTGACGTGTCCCGTTGTTATTTTTTTCAGGTATTGGCTCGTGGTGTTGGAGACCCGCTAGTCCAATTGGTTGGAGTTGGTTGGAGTTGAGGTCTTAGAGAGTAAGAGAGTTTTGGGCGGTGTTATTGTACTTTAGCAATTTGTGGTATCATGTTGTATATATATGAGATATGTATTAATGATGTTAACTTCGGTTCGTCGTGTGTTTACCTTTATCATTGGTTGAATTATATTTCCAGGATGTGTTGTTGTCACTTTGGAGTTTTGGGTTGTTTTCTGGAATGCTACAGGTACTCTCCAGCAGTGCGCAGTGTGCCTGCCTGTGTTTTTTGAAATTTTGCATTTCCTTCGTAACACCCCGCCTCTTCGGGAATACCTGATACGGATTCGGACTTATCGGGTATCTCGGAGAGCGGGGCGTTACAATAATTACATGAATTCTAGTTATAGTAAACATGATTCTTTAATTATATATGGATGGCCTTGTTGTTTTTAGGGGGGAGAGTGTGTAGAGAATGGCATACTTGTTATTAAGAGAGTGGTGTGTGCATGGTAGTGGGGTGTTTGTATAGTAAAGACTTTTAGTAATTTAAGAGAGGGGCGTGCATAAAGCAAGTGGGTGTGCATAAGGATGATGACTCTCATCATGAATAAAAGATAAAGATTGAATTAAGAAAAAGAGAGAAGAAAAGAATAGAGAAAGAAAAATACAAGAGAAGAATTGTGTAGAAGGATGGAGAAAAAACCCTTTAGCATTTAAAACCAACCTCTCTCTTCTCTCTCCCATTTTCTCTCTCCATCTTCTCAATTTCGTGCTCCTCCTCCCTTCCATCTCTCTTGCTCTCATTTTCTCACCAAAATCTCTTCTTTTCATCTACATTTAGTCCATATTCCTATATGTTAGCAAGTGGATGAGTTTGAGCAAAGGAGGAGGAAGTTTTGCTAGCCAAGATGGAGATCTTATGGAAGATCTTGTAAGGAGCTTGAAGAAGGAGAGAAGCTCACCTAATCTTGAGAGAGGTAGGAGTCTCAACTCCACTTAGTAGGATCACTACATGCATGCTTATTAGTGTAATCCATGTTTTAACATTATGAAAGGTCTTTATAGTTGTTGCTGGAAATAGGTACTAAATAGCTGAAACTTTAGTGATGATCTTCTCTTAATTGGCTACATGAAATTGCTTGAAAACAATATATGTTGTGCATATTGATGTCCTTAACAACTTTCATGTTCACAAGTTTTTCCAATTCAAACTGAAAGTTAGGTTAAAAATTCAATATTTACAATATGTCTGAGTTTCTTGCAGACTGGTCACAGTTTACAAAAATGGACCTCAGTACCTGCACACTCAATAGTTTATGTTCTTGGTCTGCTTGTAAAGTTAACAAGTTTTTCTACAACTTCATCTCTGTGCATAATTTTCGAAATTCTGACTGCAATATGTCCAAAACAGCAATCAAGATAGATCCTGGAATCTATCTGAAAAATAGATCTGACAGGCTCCACAAAATAATTCATCATAAATCATATAATTCATATTTTTGCAAGAAATTTTATTTGTGAATCCAAAACTACCATACCTACAACTCTTATTTGGGAGGTTTTGTTAAATTCTTCTTATAAATTGGTGATATCAGCCACTATTGTATGACTTTCTGCAATTTCCTGCAAGCTGGATTTATTTGTAGCCATGTAGTCCACATTGCCGTGTGCCCATATGGATTTTGTGATACACGTGCATGTGCCTATGATGCATTGTATGGGTGCATTGTGCATTACTCTTGTGTCAAAAATGCATCTTGCTTATGTGAAATGATATGAACATGCAAGTGTTGGTGGCAGAAGATGTGCATGTTGATGTTGGTGTTAATGTCGTCCTATTGAACATGTGTTGAGAATGTGATGGAGGTGGGAGAACATAGGCATGACATTTGTGATGTGTGATATGTGAAATGGATGATGGGCATGGCCCTAAGAGGCATGACCCTTGTTGTGGAAAAGAAAAGATGTTGCGTGGAAAGGAGACTGTGAAGTGGGAATGATTGAACCATACCTGTCTCTCCCCCAACTTGTGCATGTGTGGGCAATATTATTGGTATTCTACCATGTCTTGTAGATGCTCTATTATACCCTTCGTATTGCATGCTCTTATGTGCACCAGATGCCCATTATGCTCTTTAAGTTTACGTCCTTTTACACCACTTGTACACACTTGCACCCTTTATGTTGTATGCTTTATGTTCCTGGTGTTCTTCCTTACATTTTGTAAATCATGAAAATGACTAAGTCCTCTTAAAGAAGAGTGACACGGGATTGGGGGACACTAAGTAGTGGGAAAAACATAAGGGGCTGGACAGTTATGGTGGTTGGTGGCCCTCCTGTCGTGTCCGAGTGGCGAGGAGTGGCGAAAATGAGGTGAATTGAAGAGAATGGAAGGGGAAATAAGGAGGAAACATGGCTCCTTTGTTAACAACATTGCACACTGGGCTGAGTGCCACAGCTAGCTGGATGAGTTTGCATGTATCACCCCAACTGGGGGTGAGGTCCAGTCCCAAGATGGTCTACTCACTACTTACGGTCCAAATTACTACCTGATAACTCTTATTACATTTTTTTGTATTGGTGGATGTTGTATACTTGTTGTTCCTTCCTTAGCTTGCCCATGTTTTCTGGCCTATACCTTGGTGTCGTTCATCTTAGTTCTCCTTATTTTACTCGTTGTTCGTAGTGCTAACTATCTTTTATAGGAGCTTGTCACCGTGCGACAAGCACGTTCCCTCCCTTGCCATTACTTTACCTAGCCATATCAATCTTGTATGTTGTCCATGCCTGTAGATGTACTACTACGTGGGAGTTGGGATATCCTACTGGGACACGCTTTGACGTGCCCCCGTTGATTTTTTAGGTGTTGGCTCTTGGAGTTGGTAGCAAGTGGAGCAGTGGAGTCCAGTGGCAGAGTTGAGAGTGTGGGGTAGGGAGAAGAGACGAGGTAGAGAGTTGTTGTACTTGGGGTTTACTTGTGGGGTAGAACTTGGGACGGTGTATCAGTTATTGCAGATGTACATATGGATGATGTACTTTTATTGTTGTGCTCTGGTTGGTGTTGTTGTTATTATGTGTTGTTCTTTGATAATTTGTGGTCTGTAGTTGGAAACATTACAGGTGCAACCCCAGCAGTGCGCAGTGGACCTGCTTGTATTTTTGTTTTTCTCTCCATAACACTCGCTCCTACCGGGATAACTTGGGACGGATTCGTACTTCCCAGGTATCCTGGGGAGCGGGGCTGCTGACAAAGCTGAGCTCGCCCCTATCCAAACCAGCCGAGGCTCCGCCTGCTCCATCCCCTTGGACGATCTTTCGACTTAACATGGTCGATCAACGAGAAGAGGCTGATCCATACAACTGACCTGCGCCGACATGATTTCCAGTGACTCGAGTTTGCCATCTTCCTAGGCGGACCCGAGACGTGGAGGGGCAAGGATAACGTACACGGGAGGACCCCTACTACCTCTGCCTTCCAAGCTCCCCCGACGGTGCAAAAACTCAGGGGTGACGGACCAAACTAGAGCTCGAGCTAAGTCTAGGATCCAAACAAGAGCTGGGATCGGTCGTAAGGCTGGAGGCAACTCCCCCAGCTGGCCGATCCACTCATTCGTCGGCCGTAAGTCGAGGGGCAACTCCGCTTGCCACCGAACGAACGTATCGGTCGTAAGGCTGGGGGCAACTCCCCCAGCTGGTCGATCCACTCCTTCGTCGGTCGTAAGTCGAGGGGCAACTCCCCTCGCCATCGAACGAACAAATCCGTCGTAAAGGCTGGGGCAACTCCCCCAGCTGGTCGATCCACTCCTTCATCGGCTGTAAGTCGAGGGGTAATTCCCCTCGCCACCGAACGAACAGATTGGTCGTAAGCCTGGGGGCAACTCCCCCAGCTGACCTGTCCACTCCTTCATCGGCCGTGAGTCGAGGGGCAACTCCGCTCGCCGCCGAACGAACGGATCGGTCGTAAGGATGTGGGCAACTCCCCCAGCTGGCCGGTCCACTCCTTCGTCGGCCATGAGTCGAGGGGTAACTCCCCTCGCCACCGAACGAATGGATTGGTCGTAAGGCTGGGGCAACTCCCCAAGCTGGCTGGTCCACTCCTTCGTCGGCCGTAAGTCGAGGGGGCCACTCCACTCCCCCACCGAACAAACAGACCGGTCGTAAGGCTGGGGGCAACTCCCCCAGCTGGCCTATCCATTCCTTCGTTGGCCGTAAGTCGAGTGGCAACTCCCCTGGCCACCAAACGAACAGACCGGTCGTAAGGCTGGGGGCAACTCTCCCAGCTGGCCGATCCACTCCTTCGTTGACCGTAAGTCGAGGGGCAACTCCCCTCGCCACCGAATGAACGAACCGGTCATAAGGCTGGGAGCAACTCTCCCAGCTGGCTGATCCACTCCTTCATCGACCGTAAGTCGAGGGGCAACTCCCCTCGCCACCGAATGAACGGACCGGTCATAAGGCTGGGAGCAACTCTCCCAGCTGGCTGATCCACTCCTTCGTCTACCGTAAGTCGAGGGGCAACTCCCCTCGCCACCAAACGAACGGATCGGTCGTAAGGCTGGGGGCAACTCACCCAGCTGACCGACCCACTCATTCATCGGCCGTAAGTCGAGGGGCAACTCCCCTCGCCACCGAACAAATGGATCGGTCGTAAGGCTAGGGGCAACTCCCCCAGCTGGCCGACCCACTCATTCGTTGGCTGTAAGTCGAGGGGCAACTCCCCTCGCCACTAAACAAACGGATCGGTCGTAAGGCTGGGGGGAACTCCCCCAGCTGGCCAATCCACTCCTTCGTCGGCCGTAAGTCGAGGGGCAACTCCCCTCGCCACTGAAAGAACGGATCGGTCGTAAGGCTGGGGGCAACTCCCCCAGCTGGCCGATCCACTCCTTCGTCGGTCGTAAGTCGAGGGGCAATTCCCCTTACCACCGAATGAACGGATCGGTCGTAAGGCTGAGGACAACTCCCCTAGCTAGCCGACCCACTCATTCGTCGGACGTAAGTCGAGGGGTCACTCCCCTGCCACCGAACGAATCACAAACTAATTGTTGTCCCCAGCTGACTTCGCAAGTCAGACCAACTTTACAAAAGGAGTCACTTCTCCCCCTTATACTACATCTCCCGAGCTCAACCTCAACAACGGTAGAGCTCAGAAGATGGGGGCAATTGATTCGACCATTTTGACCGGGCCCAGAGGAGCCAAGTCAACCACGAACAGTCAACCAACCTACTACGACCGTGGGCTCCGTCCCAAGAATCTCAGGGGCGGGTCGCGCTTCTCCACTCAAGACGAAAGCCCAAAAGACTGCCCACTTCCATAGTGAAGGAAATCGTGTCCCAAATCGAGGAAGCACTCGTCAAATATGGCAACCATCAAATGCCATCACTCCAGCCATCATGGCTCGTCAAATATGGCAACTACCCAATGCCATCACTCCAGCCATCATGGCCCGCCAAATATGGCAACCACCCATGGCCATAACTCCACCTACATGGCATTCATCCCATCATAAAACGTGGCAATTAATGTTTTCCCATTGGCACGTCCTTATCAATGACGACAATGATGTCTCATCATGACCCATTACTTGGGAGACTGGCCTATATGAAGAGGGTAGATGCATCATTGCTAGAGTGCTGATCTCCGAGATCTACAATGGAGGTATCTCATACACACACTCACACCTTCGTCCGCCTTTACATACTTCTCCTCCATAGCTCGGCCCGAGGATCGGTGCTTGGTCTCTCCGCGAACCAAGCCCAATCCCACCGAGCACCCATCAGACCAGATCTGACTTTGGCATCGGAGGAAAATTGGTCGGAACCAATGTCCGACCCCCCTGACGAGCTCTCTCGTCTATTCAGGTCCAGGAGATCCAGCGACGCCGAGGCTACCCCTCAGCGTCTTACTAGTCGAAGTCGAGCGTCCTCGTCCCTGATCCTGCTCGTCTCCACCTCTAGGAGGACGTCGCTTTTGCTGAGGCTACCCTTCGGCAAGCCGACACGAAGGATCTGCGCGTCCCTCCCCGAGCGAACGCGCCTTCAGCTGATCCCGGAGGTCCCACGTGTCCTCTTGACCACATTGACCTCACGTCCTCTGGTCAACAATTCAGCGGTAAGAAAACAACCGTAAACACTAGGTTTCTTACAAATAAAGCATGCAATGCATATAGCCAGCAACCTCGATATTCTCATGTTTCCACCGCTTCCATTTCTTCAACTCGAAGTAAATATGTTATGGTTATTTGAATCTTTTCCACTCAAACTAATTCATGATATCCAATCACGTAACTTCCTGCAATCAAGCTCCATCTTTACCTTCTCACGATTTAGAGTACTCTGATGGTAAACAGTCATGTTGATGAACATTGTGTATCATTCTGGTAATGATAAGAGCAGAATCATCATCTCACACTCCGCCTTTATAATCAATCAGATGACCATCTCTTCATGACTAAGCCATTGATGGCATCTAGGTGATCATTCATTAAGATATCTTCTTAAATCTTGAAAGTGAAGAAAGCCTTTAATAAGATTGACTTGTTGGCAGGTGATTTCTTCAGAGACAGCTTCTTCAACTTTTGTCGTAATCCTTTGGCCGTAGTCTCCTTGGATACTCGATAAATCATCTTATCCAATAGGCACATCTGGATAGTCATCATCATGGAACCCTTCATCCACATCTTCTCCTTTTCTGAGATATCCACTGGTAACATATACCACTCTATACACAAGATCCTCCCTCAAGATTGCATTCCTATTGTTCTGCCGTATCTCGAAGTTGTCCTTATAATCAAACTTCTATATCTTGTATTGAGTGTCACCAACCATCGCATATGAGTGACCTATATAGAAGATTGAATATATTGCACGTCGGTTGCACTACTACTTGGAGAACTACTCATTGTTATTGTGATCGTGATTCAAACAGCTTGCTCTAATACCACTTGTTGATGATTTGACAACACTCGTTGTGTTGGGTTGTTACATGGAAATACAAAATTAAGCCATAAAGAATATCTCTTGAACTTGTTACAAACCATATTCGAAACATTCTTAAATAGTCTTCCAAACAAATCTGAAACCTACGGCAAAGTGTTTGGATCTATCTTAGAACCAGATTCCAAAACACGCTTGCGCCCACATCGGCCTGAAATCCGCTCCGTTATCCACCTCTTGATTTGCACGTGTGCTTGCCTAATGCCATCCTGCATTGGTGCGTCGTTAAATCTCGCTCGCTTGCTACTTCAGCTGCCACGTGGAGCGACGATTCGCGAGCGTATGATGTTAGATCGTGTCGTTGGGTTGCAAATGGGCAGCCGAAAAAAGCAATGTATTGGGCTGCAAAAAATTCAAGATTTTGAGCTTCAAAAACTCGCCAAAGAAATTACGAAAATCTTGGACCAAATCGCGGGGAAGGAGATCCATCAATCGCTCAGATTCAAGAAGATCGTAATCTTCTCAACGGGGAGCGAAAAGGGCATCCTTCACCAACCGTCGCCTAGATTCCTCGTCGAATCTAGTGGTAAAAATCCAAACTTTTTAGATCTAAACTTGCTTTTCTCATTAGATCTGCATGTTTTAGGATCAAAAAGTTTATAAACACGGTGAAATTCAACTCTTTAATAGATCTGCATGCTTAAAACAATAAAAACTTGTTTTTAGCGATCAAAATTGTTGAAAAATCCGATTTTTACCCCCCGCCTTTGATCCAAAAATCCGCACGCCCGTAGGGCGGAACGGCGGCGCGCCTCTAGCGCCGCCGGCGGAAAACGAACGCCGCGGCCTGACGCCGCGGCCCGCCGCCGCGGCCTGTCGTCGCCACGGCGGCCGCGTCCTACGCGGCCAGCCGTCGCGGCGACACGCCGCGGGCCCCCCCAGGGTTTCCTGAAACCCTAACCCTAACGGGCTATTTTTCGGGGGAGGCCCAATATTAACCCTAATGGGTTGTTTTCATGGCCCAAAAGGCCAGAAAATTAGCCCATTCACATAAATTATTTTTATTTTATTTATTTTTGGCCCTAAAAAGCCCAAAATAGTTAAAAGAAATTTTGATAGGGTTTAAAGCGGTAAAATAAAACATTAAAATATGGATCAAAAAGGCAAAAAGTTTTCAAAAAAAAAATGTTTTTGCACGTCGCACACAAATTTAAATTATTTTAAATGCCTGTGTTTTTGATTATCTGCGTGGTTGTATGTCTCGAATATATTATCTGCGTGGATGTGCAAATTTTAGGCTATGTTTTTAGGGATCAGCCAGGTTTCCGACACCGTTTTAAAATTCCTGCAATTTTTCTTTTTTTGAGAGAAATTTTGTATGTGAGGATGAAAATGTAAAAAAGAAGACCGAAGGACACCAAAAAGAAGCTGAAGGCGTTCGCTCAATGAAGATATGGGCTTCTCTCTGAAGTTCCCGAGTTGTACTTTAATTTTCATGCATTTTATTTTTGATGTAACTTCGGACTGGACTTCTTTTTTTTATTTTTTCGGTGTCGGCTGGCTGATCCCCATAGTCCTAAATTATTTTTCTGTTTCATTGCTTATGCATTAACTGCGTGGTTGTTACTTAGTTTAAATACCATGTTTAATGTCACAATGAAACCACTTAACAGCATGCGTGATTGTTGATTTTTAGTAATTAATTATTCACATTATCTGAAAAAAAGCATGTATGTTAAAATCACATTAATTAAATTCATGCTATGAAAATGTTTACATGCGTGGATGTCTATCTTACTCAGTTAAATGATACATGCTGTTTTTCTTTACATTGCTAGATCATAAAATGGCCAGACTCGCAAATGTCGACTTCTCGGTCCTGAAGGCCGATGGGTCAAACTACCTGAGTTGGCAGTTGGACCTGAAGTTCCATCTGCGCTCTCATGGTTTCAGTCTCACACAGACTGAAAAGGCAACAACAAGTACTGCCCCAGCTAACAAGGAGGCTTCAGTGGAAGCACCTCGTACAGAGGAAGTTTCCGATATATTACAGGAGAAAGCCATTATATATATCAGGAAACAATTAGACTCGAACTTAAAGGACGAGTACCTCACTGTAGAGGACCCTTACGAGCTGTGGGATGCACTCGAGGAGAGGTACAGACATCAGAGGGATGTCATACTCCCCCGTGCACAGTACGAGTGGACTCACATCCGCATACAGGATTTCAAATCCGTAGCGGAGTACAACTCTGCTCTCTTCCGCATCACCTCACGTCTGAAGTTGTGTGGTGAACCAGTGACGGAGAAGATGTTGCTGGAAAAGACGTTTGCGTCTTTCCACGAAAAGGACATGATCCTTATGCAACAATATCGAGAGAGGAAGTTCACAAAGTACTCTGACCTTCTTTCATGCCTGCTTATGGCTGAACAGAACAGAGACCTGTTGGTTGCCACCCACAACCTGCGCCCTCCTGGCTCCGCTCCATTGCCACCTCCTGCAGAGGCCCACTTCCAGTCTTCCCAGAAGAAGAAGACGGACAAAAAGGCAAAATTCCAGAAATGGAAAGAACAGAAGCAGCGGAAGAAGGCCACTCCCCCAGCTCCTCCCCAGAACCAGAAGTTCGTGGACAAGAAGCAGAAGAGGATTCCCAACAAAGGAGGCACTCCCAAGAAAGACTGGGAGGACAAATGCTCAAAATGCGGGATGACGGGCCACTGGTCCGGAATCTGCCGCACAGCAAAACACCTCCAGGACCTCTACCAAGCAAGCCTCAAGCCTCGAGCTGAGACAAACCTGATTGAGAGCGCAGCGTTGGCAGAGACCTCATGGTCTCCTGAAGATTTCATGTGAGATGACACTCTCTAGATCTGGACCACTTTTATACAATTAGCAATGTATCTTCAATTTTATGCATCGTATCTAGTTCTATTTTCCATGTCAAACAATATCTTTTGAGCATTTATTTATGAAAGTGAATCTTTTATCTATATTTATTGCTTGAATGTCTTCCCCCCTTTTTAGATATGGAACTTATCTGCCTAGTGGACAGTGCATCGATGCACTCGATCCTTCAAAACTTAGACTACTTCACGAGCATAAGTAGTTATTCTGGCCCACTGAGAACAATCTCAAGACCAGCAAACATAATCGAAGGATCAGGGGAAGCAATTATATTGCTCCCCGGCAACACACAAATAACACTTAAAAATGTGTTATACTCCCCTAAATCCATCCGAAACCTCCTAAGTTTTAAAGACATCCGTTTAAACGGATATCCTTAGAGACGGTCGAGGAAGATAAAAGGGAATACTTGCTTGTAACGGCTCTTACAAATGGTTCAAAAACCATTGTGGAACGTTTCAAGGGACTCCCCTCGGGACTCTACCAAACAAGTATACAAACTACAGAAACATCAATGGTGGAGCACCTGCAGTGCCCCCAAACACCAGAATTCCAACTCTGGCACAGTCGACTGGGACACCCTGGTTCGGTTATGATGTACCGCATCATAAAGAACTCCAGGGGCATTGACCTGAAGAACCTGAAGATTCTTCAAAAAGGCAAATTCCCATGTCCACCCTGTTACAATGGTAAACTGATCACGAGACCCTCTCCACTGAAAGTGGATGTGGAGTCTCCCAGTTTTCTGGAAAGAATCCACGGAGACATTTGTGGGCCGATTCACCCATCAAGTGGTCCGTTCAGGTACTTTATGGTCCTGATAGACGCATCTACTAAGTGGTCACATGTGTGCCTACTGTCCACCCCGTAACCTAGCACTATCTAAGCTTTTAGCTCAGATAATAAAGTTACGGGCCCACTTCCCCGACCACCAGATAAAGAAACTTCGTCTGGACAATGCGGGGGAGTTTACGTCACAAGTCTTTCTAGACTATTGCCAAGCTCAGGGAATTGAAGTCGAACATCCTATAGCACATGTTCACACCCAAAATGGGTTAGCAGAATCTCTAATTAAGAGACTGCAATGGATCGCTCGTCCATTATTACTTCAATCCCAGATGCCAGTGAATGCGTGGGGTCATGCAATTTTGCATGCTGCATCTTTAATAAAATTAAGACCCTCTGGAGGTCAGTCATCTTCTCCAATGCAACTAGCACTTGGAGCCCCACCAATTGTCTCACATTTGAGAATATTTGGTTGTGCAGTATACGTCCCCATAGCACCACCACAAAGGACAAAGATGTGTCCACAACGTCGCCTAGGCATTTATGTTGGGTTTGACACCCCCTCCATAATTAGATTCCTAGAACCCCTTACGGGGGACGTCTTTAAGGCACGTCTAGAAGACTGTGAATTCGATGAAACATCGTTTCCAAGACTAGGCTCACAGACAAAGAAGCCCGAAGCTTCAGAAAGTATCACTTGGGATACAAAAACTTTATGTCACTTTGATCCGCTAACAAGCCAGTGTGAGGAGGAGGTCCTGAAGATTCTCCACATCCAAAACACTGTCCATCTCTTGCCGGACAAATTTACTGACAACCAGAAGATTGTCAAATCACACGTCCCTGCTGCTAACACTCCAGCTAGGATTGACATACCACAAAATGGATGCAATCCGCCTGCAGCAGAAATGGTTGGACCTCTCAAAAAGAGAGGACGACCACCGGGATCCAAGGACCAAGTCCCTCGAAAGAGTAGGACCCTTGGCAATGGTAAACAAATACCACCACAGGATGCTAATTTAAGCCCTGCTACCCCATCTCTCCCAAACTCTCATGAAGAGGAAAAACCGGGAGAAAATGAAGTATCGATACACTATGTACGAACTGGGGAGTATTGGGACAGAAAAAGCACAACAATAGATGACACATTTGCGTGTAATATTGCCATCAACGTCGCGTACTGCGACGATGATATTGAACCACGCTCTCTGACAGAATGTCAAAGCAGAGATGATTGGCCAAAGTGGAAAGCGGCAATAGGAGTGGAGTTGGATTCACTCACCAAACGCAAGGTCTTCGGACCAATAGTCCAGACACCAAAAGGTGTAAAACATGTGGGTTATAAATGGGTATTTGTTAGAAAACGAAATGAACAGAATGAGATCGTACGCTACAAAGCAATGCTTGTAGCGCAGGGTTTTACCCAACGTCCTGGGGTGGATTTTGAAGCCACATACTCCCCGGTCATGGACGCGATCACCTTCCGATTCCTCATTGGCATAACAGCACAAGAGGGTTTAGATATGCAACTCATGGACGTGGTTACTGCATACCTATATGGCAACCTAGACTGAGACATCTATATGAGATTGCCTGACGGTTATTCTTTGCCTGCAGCACTAAAAGAGAGAGAACGTGACATCTACTCAGTGAAACTGCAAAGATCATTATATGGTCTAAAACAATCTGGAAGGATGTGGTATAACAGACTGAGCGACTTCCTTGCACAACAAGGATTTAAAAACGACCCAGTCTGTCCTTGCATCTTTATAAGAGCAAAGGCAACAGGATTTGTAATTATAGCCGTCTATGTAGACGACTTAAACCTCATCAGATCTCTTGAAGAGATCGCAAAGATTTCTAGAAGCCTGACAGAAACTTTCGAGATGAAAGACCTCGGAAAATCAAAATTCTGTTTAGGCCTTCAGATAGAGCATCTTAAAGATGGGATCATGTTACACCAGTCAACTTACACATCGAACTTATTGAAAAAGTTTCAGATGGATAAGTGCCACCCCCTCAGCACTCCGATGGTCGTCAGATCATTGGATGTAAACAAAGACCCCTTCTGGCCACTGGAAGAGGGGGAGGAAGTACTAGGCCCCGAAGTGCCTTATTTAAGTGCTATCGGTGCACTCATTTACCTGGCTAACTACACTCGCCCTGACATAGCGTTTGCAGTAAACTTACTAGCCAGATATAGTGCTGCACCTACACAGCGGCACTGGGCCGGAGTTAAGCATCTTCTGCGCTACCTCCAAGGGTCCATAGACTTAGGTCTATTCTACAGGAAAGGGGCATCAACTGGTTTAGTTGGTTATGCTGACGCAGGTTACAGGTCCGATCCTCATACAGAGAAGTCTCAGACCGGATACATGTTCACATATGGCGGCACTGCCATATCCTGGAGATCTGTGAAGCAGACCATAACGACCGTCTCATCCACCCACTCAGAGCTACTAGCGATCTTCGAAGCAAGCAAGGAATGCTTCTGGCTACGCTCGGTGATCCAGCACATACTCACCTCCACCGGCCTGACGACCGGCGTTCTTGCACCCACTACACTCCACGAAGACAATGCAGCATGTATAGCCCAGCTACAGGACGGCTACATCAAAGGTGACAAGACGAAGCATATCTCCCCCAAGTTCTTCTGGACGCACGACCTTCAGAAGCAAAAGCAGATTGAGGTACAGAAGATCCAATCATGTAATAACTTGGCGGATTTGCTTACCAAATCCCTGCCTACTAGTATCTTTGAGAAACTTGTATATGGGATTGGGATGAGGAGAGTGAGTAAATGTAAACTGGGTCGGGATGAGAGAACTATGAACTCATAGATACATAGGAGACTGATGTATAGATTCATAGGAAATCTGCAAGCCTGAAGCTTGGTCAGATAAGGGGGAGTCAACTGCAGAGTTGTACTCTTTTCCCTTGGCTACAGGTTTTTTCCCACTGGGTTTTCCGTAGTCAAGGTTTTGACGAGGCAACCTGGTTGACTCTGGATCCTGAAGCATCCACCCCTAGACACATCCCTAAAACAGGGGAAGTTATGGGTTAACTGTTCTTTCTTTAACAAGACAGTTACCCTAACTCGGATCCTGAAGAATCCACCTCTTATTTCAATGTTGATTGGATAATGGGAAGTGTTATGAATAGGCCCATTGGGCCAATTGGGTATCCAACCCACTATTGAAAGTTATAAATACAAGGGTAGTGGGCTCTTAACCCTCTACACCTATTCTCCCTAAATTTCCCTTCACAACAGGACCAAATCATGTTATTTTTGCGTGTTTGCATTACAAAATTCCACATATACGTGGATTAGTAGAACCCAATATAACATAGTTGAAATGTTATAGTCCTTTTAGCTTGATTGTTGAAGCCAATCTAGCCAAAAAATTGTTTGTGAAACAACCCCAAAACGGAGCGGGCCAAGCCCACAGCCCAGTGGGAGGGGATTGGGCCCAAGCCTGAAGGCCCCACGAGCATATCAAGTGGCTCAAAATAAGCGTCTGGGAAACTGCTTACCCTCCACGTTGAGGAAATCGCTCCCCAGATCGCGCCCGCCTTGAACAATAGTCAATGCGCCATCATGCCTGCCTTGATCACAATTGAAAAAAATCATCAAAGCAGACGGGCACGAAGGGCGAGATGGTAGGGCGCCATGAAGGCGTTGGCATGCGGACTTCTATAAGAGACCAGAAAGACGAAACGCCAAAGGATCGAATCCTAAATACCCAAGTCTCAGGTATTCCACCTCTCCAGACCGTTTCTTCCACCTTACATTTCTCCTCCATAGCTCGGCCCGAGGACTCGCGTAGTAGTCTCTCCGTGAACCATACTCGACTCCATCGAGCATCCTTCAGACAAGTGCTGACTTATACATCGGAGGGGACTTGGTCGGAACCAAGGTCCGACCCCTCTGACGAGCTTTATCGTTTGTGCAGATCAAAGGAGACATCAACCAGCCGAAGCCACCCTTCGGCGCTCCATCGTTCGGGTCCGAACGCTCTCGAGCCCGAGCCCGTCCGACCGAATCGTCCCAGGAAACCGTCGCTCTGCCGAAGCTTCCCTTCGGCAGATCGACGCACGGATCCGCGCATTCCCGCCCAAGCAAACCCTCGGGTAATCGACCCCGGAGGCCGCACGCGTCTCACGTGACCGCGACGACCCCCTGGCCCTCCAAACTATCAATCAGTGATGAGAAAATACCCCAAAACAGTTTGACAACGTGAATTCAAAGTAAACCTTCTTAATTTGTGGTTTAACCTATATAATTGATCTGTAATAGAATTTTGATTTGTTTTATTTCCAGCACATCATTTCTGTGGGTTGATTTATTGGAAAAATGATTGAGTTGAGAAACTTGATTACATGAGGTGGATCTTCATTAATTCAGTATACGGAGTTGAAAAAAAAGGTCAAAACAGCAGATTGAATTCGAGCAAGATATGTCAAAGGATTGTGGTCTAACGGCATTATCTCTACTTCTGGTAGATACGGATTGCACACACGCCTTTAACAAGCTTTCCAATGGAAAAAAAAAGTTTCGAGCAAGATATGAACCCGAATCTAATACACTCGAAATGTCTCGCAAATCAAACTAAGCCAATCCGCCATTAGTACATTAATTAACATCCAAAACAATTAATTTAGATTTCTACCAGATTAGGTCAACCAGGACACGCTGTATTTCATATTTGGTTTAGTTTACTTGCGTTATAAGTAATTATGATTAAACAAATGGATGTTGGATCAAACCCGATCCGACCTAATAATGATCGGGGTTGGTGGGTCGCATCCGGGTCAAGCCCAACACCGAAAACGTACCCGATGACGGGCAAGCACTCACCTGTCGAAGGAATGGACGGTCGGATTCTGCCGAGTGCCACTATGGGCGGTCAAAGATCGGGAGGGCCCCACCACACCATGTACTTTGTACCCACCGTTAAGGTAGGAATTCATTCACATTCGCATGCCCCATTTGCATGCGTTCATGCGACCATCCACGCATCTGACCCCCATCTCAACATCTCCTTCACCCCCTACTTCCATTATCCTAACCACGTGAAAAAAAACAAAACAAAACAGCCTAACAACGACGTCAACGCTCGACGTCCATTCAAATTAAACAGTACCTAGGGACCATCAGAACATCGCTCCCCCTAGATTACAGGCCCCCTGCGCTGCCGCGTCTTGGGATCATCAACCGGAGCAAGGCGCCCCCACCTTGTAAAGCGCGAACCTGCCGCAGCCGTCCGATCTTTCCACATCTGCTGACGTATTCGAATTGTCAACCGCCCATTTTTTATTCCGCCCGTTGGTCTTTTCCATCTCGAAAACAAAAGGCGAGTTATTCCCACCCACCCCCAATTTCTTCCCATATTCCTCTTCCTCCTCTTTTTGTCGTCGGACCGATACCGATACTTTTTTCTCCGGCGAAACCCTCTCCGTGCCTGCGATATTTGTGGCGGTGATTCATCGTAGCGGCATCCGGCTAGGGCTTTTCGACCTGGATCGAGGAGGAAGCCTGGGGTTTTTCTGCGGGGAGTTGTGGTGCGATCTCATGGATTCTGGAGCTAAGAACGACAAGAGTATCCTTTTCTATTTCCTTCTGTCGATTTATTTCGGCTCTTTTTGTTTTTTTGAAAAAATTAGTTTCGGTTATTGGTTTTTTGACTGTATTATTGAAGTTTGGTTAGATCTGTTCAAACGGGGGTTTAGATTTGTTGGGGGTGTCTGTTGAGTTGAAGTCCATCTAGGGTTTATGGAAAGTTTCTCGGTGTGAAACGGATTTTGTAAAAAATATTTCAAGACTGAATTGGGAGTAACTGTGACTGGTCTCGATTGCTGAGGGTTTAGAAACGGGGATTTGATTAGTTCTTACAAATTGCAACGGACCTAATGTTTATTAGGGGTTTGTGTACTTATTTTTGAATGAATTAAGCGTGATAAATTTCTTCGAATTGATAATTTAGTTATTTTGAATTCATGATTTTATTCGTTCTAGTTGCTATCCTTAATCTTACTGTTCGATCCAGCTATTGAAGAATCAATGAAAAATTTGAAAATCGATCCTGCTACAAAAGCCAGCGAAACAAACATGGTAGAATTCAATTTCTTTGTATTTATTTTAAAATTTTAATTTTTTTCTCTACTTGATATCTGGATTTTGCAATTTATCTATTAGTCTGGTCCGAAAGAGGGGAGCCAATCTGATGCAATATCTTGCATCTCCTCAGGAGACGCGACAACAAGCAGCAATAAGGGGAGTGAGTTTGAGCAAGAGACTTTTACTGGCGATCAGGGGATGTACTACTATGGGTACTGTTACCCAGGTTAGCTCTAGTTATTATATGATGATTAAACTTGTATGAATCATCTGATAATTTTGTATTTTAATATATTTCTTTCTTGTCATCTGATTTTTGTATCGGAATACAGGGTACAATAGCTCTTTTGGAGAGTGGGATGATCAGAGCTACTTCATGACAACCGATACCTTTGGGATGCAACCCTCTGTAAGTTTTGATTTTCATTGTTCGCATCTTCGATGGCTTCCCGTTGTCTTATTTATGTTTTGCCTAATATTTTGGGAAGAATGGTGTAGTGTACATATTGGTGACATGTCGTTGTCATTTAAGCATCTCCTTGTTCTTTTCTTGCCGGTAAATGTGGGAAATTCCTATTCACTCGTCAAGTCTTGAACTTGTTCTCTCTTCCATGGCTAAGGCTACCTACCAATTGGCTCCTATCAATTTGGTTTGAATATATGATATTGAACTTTGTGAAGAATTCTTCCTTTTACCTTTTGAGATTAAGTCCATTTTTTGTATCTCGTAGACAGTTCGTGACGGGAATATACTGTGAATTATTTAAAGACTTCTAATCTTTTTGAACATATCCATATGCATTATTAGGTTGAATATGATTTTCTGTCCAGTGTATCAAGATTGCAAAAATAATCCTGGATCCTTCTATCGCAACACAGCCTTGTGTTTCGGCTTTCATGTGTTCTCATTAGGGTTAAATATCAAACTTTTTATATCCGCCTATTTTTAAACTTTTGTTTATAAAAATATCTTTACAACTGGTAGTGACTCTTTGTCTTTTAACAATCGTCCACTTTCCCAATGAATATTTTAATTGTAAATTCTCTGTTGAATGTATTCTTTAGCTATCTCGATGCATGCTATATAATAAATCATGGTTGGCTGATTGTTTTAATTCTTTACAAAGGTGCATGCTGTCTATCCCTGCTGATTGTTTGATACAGACAGCTGAGCCAAGTGGATTTACTTTGGTGCTTGATGTGCGGTGTTTGTCATAAAATGCCAAATATGTTGGCGTTTAATTCACTTGATTGATACCTCTCCATGTTTTATTACATGCTTGTAATATGGTGGTCAAAGAGGTATGCTTACATCTGTTATGTCTATATTTCAGGCTGTTCAAGCAGATAATGGATCTGTGTTATACTACTTGCCTAGCTATCAATCTGGATACTCCCCATACAATACCGTCTTACCTGGAGCTGCTGTTGATGGGCAATATTTGGGGCAACTGTCATATTATCCGAGTACAATGCTCCAACATCCTTTAGCATCCCCCGGGTTTGTTCCTCAGTCAGTTGCTTATGGACCAGAGCTGGTCTCGCCATACCCATGTGACACGTCTCTTTTCTTTCCCAATGGGCTTCATGGGATTTATGGGGATCCAACAGCTCCAGCACCAAAATCTAGTTTCACTTCCCGAAGTCAAACCCTCGCTTCTTCCAAAACTTCGACCTCCTCAAAGTCTTCAGCTGCAGAAACAAAAGGATATTCTCTTGGATTGGATTCAAAAACAACTGCTACAATTAGCAAGCAATCCCTCAAGCCCATAAATAAGGTAATACATATATTCTTATTTCTGAACTATTTTATTTTCTTCTGTCTTAATTTGCAATAAATGTGTACTTTGGAGTAGCTAATTTAGCATCATTAACTTTGTGACATTGCTTGTCTTAGGGAGGTCCTGCTGTTTGCTCCAAAGGTTATATCCCCATTAACAAGATTCCTTCATATTCTAACCAATTGAAGGGGGGAATAATGTATCCAAACAGCCCAATGAATCCTAAAGAAAGTGCAAGAAATTGGGTTGGACTTGAGAAGTCAAGAGCCGGGACCAAACCTCATGGACTTGGAGATTTGGATCTAAATGAACAGAACCGAGGTCCAAGAACAAATAACAATAAAAACGCATTGGATTCTGGGGCTAACCTAATTGGATCTCCTGATGCTGGTAAAAATGACAAGAACAGCACTCTGATCACGACGGTAAAGAAGGATATGTATAACCTTCCAGATTTCCCAACAAAGTATGATCACGCATTGTTCTTTGTGATAAAATCATACAGTGAAGATGATATTCACAAGAGTATAAAGTATAACGTCTGGGCAAGTACTCCAAATGGAAACAAAAGGCTTGACAATGCTTATCAACTTGCACACGAGAAGATGGCTGAGAACGGAAGCAAGTGTCCAGTATTCCTTTTCTTTTCTGTAAGTTTCCCTGCTTTGTTTTTTCGAAGTGACTTCATGGTATACAATTTGCTTGTTTCCTATTGGATCACATTCTTATTTTGTTTATACTTCACACCTTGGAGGATAGACATGATCTGATGTCTTTTTAATTGGATGTTCATGGATATGCCGTAGCAACTTATTTTACTCTCTATAGAAGTTAGGTTCTGAGATAAGCTCAAGTTTTGCAGTAGTAGTAGCTTGCATTCTTTGGCCTACCCTACTATTGTGCTATCGTAAATCCCTGCCATGCTTATTTGTTATGGTTGTGATAATGTATTCACTGCCAATCATCTCCTTCCGATAAATTGACATTGTTGGCCATATCTTTTGTCTTTGACAAAGGATATGCTTACTGTTCTGTTTCATCTTTTATGTGCCGAGTTCATTTATTTTGAAAATATGTGTGTTTTTAATTCAGTAGAAAGTGTTTATGGAATACATAGTCATGTTTCAAACCATATATTATGGTTAAAAGTTTCTATTTACTATTTAACATCCTCTACAAGAGGAGCGTGTCGCTTGACTGAGATAATTTTGATTGTAGCTATATTGAGTGTCATGGGTCTATTGGGCATTTCTGTTAATTGCTTGGCTGTTTTTGATCTGTGTGCTTACTAGAAGTATTCTTGCATTTTTCTTTACATTTTCCATCACTCTAATGACAGGTCAATGCCAGCGGTCAGTTTTGTGGTGTAGCTGAAATGCTGGATCGTGTGGATTTCAACAAGAATATGGACTTTTGGCAACAGGATAAGTGGAATGGTTTCTTCCCAGTAAAATGGCACATTATCAAGGATGTTCCAAATCCACAATTTCGTCATATATTATTGGAGAACAATGAAAATAAGCCAGTTACCAATAGCAGAGATACACAAGAGGTATTTCCACTTGACGGTTCTTTTGGCAGCGGGCTGTTATAGTCTTTAAATATCTTATATTTTCTCCCCTGAAGCATGTGGACCATTTTTCATGATACAGGACTAAATTGAAAATTCTAATAGAAAGTGATCCTAATATTTTCATCTTTAAAAAGTAAATCCAGTTCGCAGTGATTGATGCCCTCATAAAAATGAGTTAAAACCAGTAAAATTGACATGGTCTAAATTTGCTGCTTTCTTTGTGAATATTTTGCTTCGAAGTAATTGAAAGCACATCTACAAAATGTTGGCATAAATTTGTGAATGTCAAAAAATAGAGAAGTCAAAAGCCAGCTTTTCTCGAGCGTAGAAGCAAGAGGTCAACTTTCGTGTTCTCTAATCCTTGTTGTTTCCTCTTTTCTTTCTTCTGATCATTTTCCACCGAAAGCTGGGCTTGCATTGTCCTAGGCGCATATTCCTATCATTTCTCTTTTACTGTTCTCATACTAAATTTGCACACTTGCATGCACTCCTATAAATACATTCAACTTGGATCAATGTTTTGTGGTTGGTAAGAAACTCACTGTAGCATTCAAAATTATTGTCTCCTTGATGCATTCATATAGTTTTGACCCAGTCAGCACCTCTGACGAAGGATATATCAGGCACAATTGCGAAACTGTTGAAAGTGAAGGATAACTATACAAGTGTCCTTAATGAAGGATATTAACATCTTTTAATTTTTGTGAACCATTGATTTTCTCTTTTCAGTTCAGCTTATTTAGAGGAACATATAGAGTAATAGAAACTGTAGTTTCTAACCAAGTAACCAAAAAGAAGTTAGAACTCAACATCTGTATCTAAGATAATTTACAACTGTTTTGATACTACAGTTCCATATGTCTGCTATGAAAATCGAACTGTGAAATTTTTGCTTGCAATTTGACTGATTGTTCAATGAATATGACTCTCCAGGTAAAGCATGACCTGAGGGGCTGATTTGTTCGAATTTATGTCTACTATCTTCTTTGCATCTATTGTTTCATAATAATCTTATATTGTCCCAGGTGAAATTTCCCCAAGGCACTGAGATGTTGACTATTTTTAAGAACTACTCATCCAAGACTTCCATTTTGGATGATTTTCATTTTTATGAGAACCGCCAGAAAGTAATGCAGCATAAAAGGAGCAAGCCACCTATGCCAACTTTTGACCATGCATCGGTAATGATCACCGTCTTGTTTGCGTTATGATCTATATTTTGCTTGCCTTTAATGTGGCCAACTATCATACTCGTCTGTTACTTGGCTTATGTACTCGTAATGTAATACATGTCTTGAGTCCCTGCTCTGATTACAATTGATCAGTATCTTGCTGATTGGTTTTAGATTAGTTGATAATTGAGGAATTATAATTTTCCAGAAGCCTGACTGAGCTGTGTTTTGGAATTTTTTTTCTTTTTTTGGGAGTACAGATGACTTCGGTATGTGGAGGTATTAAAAATCAAATTTGAACTTTATTTCATCTTAACTTTATTTTTCTCATTGCATAGTACATTTTAAACATTATAACTTTAAATTAGAGTTTGTATAACATATACATCCATGATCTACCTTCACGTCTATGGTCTATGGGTCCGGTTGGTTGGTTGAAATTGGAGTGGACAAATCTGACTCTAACACTATTTGGCGCTGTATTGGCTGATGTGGCTACTTTCTAGAGCAATTTTCCGGATCCGATTTTCCACATCTGTCCTGTATGGTTGGGGACCGTTTGGCTGGTTTAAATTGGAGTTGGGAAACTTGACACATGAGGGTAGATGATGGTTGTTTTAATGGAGGAAGAGGATTGAGACTTGGGTTTGGAAATCTTCTCATGGGTTCGTGGCAAAATAAACCTTGGGCTGGGTATTGGTAGGGTCAATCCGGATAGGGTAGGATTCTGGTCGGGTACGGGTTTGACCCGCCAAACCGAATCAACCCAAATTTCACCCGTATATATATTATGTATATGAGTTTAATGGGAATTAGGTGGCCAAGGTGGATTTGCCTCCTTGGTCCACCACTGGTCAAGCCCCTCAATATTTTTTTGAAAATTTTTTCCAATATGCTCTACACCTCATGGATGATCATCACACCAAAAATCAAGTGATTCCAACACTTTTTGCACATCGATCTACCCATTGCAATATCAATGGTTGCATAACATAGAACTTTTTGCAACGAGTGGATCCATGGGCCCAAAAGTGTTGAAATCACTTGATTTTTGGTGTGATGATCATCTATAAGGTGTAGAGTATATTGGAAAAAAAATATGGGGGGAGTGGCCGTCGGTGGACCAACGAGAAAAATCCTCATTGGCCACCTGATTCCCATTAAACTCTATGTATATATAGTATTATCATTTATACAAGAACTCATATGTCTCATTAGTAAGTGAAGATGTTAAAATTTATGAGGCTCCGGTTCAAATCCTTATGGTGTGTGTGGTTTTTTTTTCTAATTGTTAATCAATATATAAATTAATTCCAGCTTTATCTTTTCAATATATATGCATATATAATACATATTCTCACCATCCCTGGCAGCTCACTTGGTAAGTGTTTATATTAACAAATGAGAGGTTGGGGTTCAAATATTGTTATCCATAAATTAATTTTTTTCTCATACTTTAGCTGAAACCCGATCCGAATCTGACCTGTCAGACAAGCTAGGTCGGGTACGGGTGACCCGTTTATACTCGGGTCGGGTACGGATTTTCGAACCTTAACTCGGATTCAATCTAGACCGGGTTTAGGTCAAACCCGAACCCAACCCGACCCGACCCGTTTGTCACCCCTATATGTATCGATCCATTAGGTATCATATCGACCCACATACAGTATTGTGTCGGCCCATTCATGCTTGTCGTGCCAACCATTGGTGTTGGATGTGTTTTGATTTTAATGAGAAAATACGAAATTTCTATGTGGCAAAGAATTAGCTAAGAGATGTGATAGTTTATTGGCATATGATAAGAGCCGTAATCTCAAAGGGCACATTGGAACCAAAGAGCTCATAGTCCGTTAGTCAGAAGTTTTAAGTTCGTGACAATTTGAAATTGGAGCTTAGGAAAGTTCTTGTAAATGGAGAGGATTGGGCAAAACCGAGTAAATTGAAAATTTTGGGCTAGTAGACTGAGCATTTGATACTGAATACTAGACACGTGCTAGTCGATCTCTAATTTTTAAGCATACTTTTTTTTCATGCCCCCAATTAGGCCAATCACGGGTTGTGCCATGATTTGTGTTGGGCCCGATCCACATAAACCACGATATCCAGAGCCTATATTTCCAGGCCGTCCTGTCGGGCCATGTGCCGGCTCGAACCCACTTCCAACCCTATTTGAGGATGGTAAATTGACCCAATTGAATAGGACAATTTAAAGATCAACAGGGACAAATAAAGCCCAACGATATGGAAGGGACGTAACCATTATTTTCTAACTTACAATTTATAATGGCTAGTTGGAGAGGATGACAATAGAATTTGTGTGTGAAATATCATGTGTAGCTCAGAATGCAGGTGGAAATGTTATGATGCATTTTATACAAGAGCGAAAGATGACATATTTTTTTATACTAACGATAAATCTACATCGTATTACATTGTGTGTGTGTGTGTGGGTACATCAATGTTTCCCGTATAATTTTATGAAATAATAAAAGTATTGAATGAATAAGCTTGAGTCGGATTTCTCACATATGAAGCTCTTAAAAGATACAAATGGAGAATATGTTCCAAATCTGCAGGATTGATGCATCTTCACAGACTGAATCTTGTCACTCCTAATGGTCTAGCATCTCCCACACCACAATTGCAATCTCATCAAATTCCACCAAAGTTTAAAACATATGTTCTCAATGACCCAAGATTGTGCTCAGTTTTTGAACAAAATTAGTCCAAAGAAACAAACCAATGATATGAAAACGTAAGAAGTAATAGCTCCCAAGAACAAGCCAACACATTGAAACTGCATGAAGTACTAAGATCATGAAGAAAACTAGCACCGGTCATGGCAAAGCCCTACTTTGTTGTAAATCTTTGGATGTTATTACCCTCAAATGAGATGAAAACAAATTGAAGCCCCAAGTTTTAAGAATAACCCACTGGACATAGATTTCCTTACATACGATTCAACAAATGCGAAAAAATGATCGCTAGAAGATCGTAGAAAGACTTGCAGCTTGCAGTTTATTGGAGAGGATCAATGAACTAGAAAAGAGAGAACTAGAAAAAATTGCAGAGGATAGGAATCCCAATCTACAGGGGGTAAGTTTTTTTTTTCAGAAAAGGAGGAGATTATTTTAAAAAATTTAAAATTAATTTTATTTGACCATATATATATTTTTGGATTTGTGTGGTGGTGGGGATGCACCAAGTAGACGGAGAGAACATAAAAGGGGAAAAGGTTTAACGTGGTGGCCCATTTTGGTGACCTCCATATTTCTCTTGTGAAGTCCGTGGATTTTCAATGGATTTTGCTTGATACATTTTCATAATGTGGCGTATGCTACAACAAACATTTTCCCCAACTCTCATTTTCAATGGAATCCACATAAGTCTGAGCGGAGAAATCAGGCTTTTAACACTATTTGGCACTTTTTTGGCTAGAATTCTGTAAGTGCATAATGGGTGGGCTTCAATTTGACATATTCAATGGATAAGTTTTCTATCCCCAATGGGAGTGACCATATCACTGAACACAACTTTTCTACATCCTACTTTTCCAAAACAACCAAACAAGAGAAACCTCGTGGGATCCAAAAGAAGAGTTCCCACATCCAATTTCCGAGTCCTTATGCCTACAAACGAGGACACATTAAGATTTTTCCAACCCCATTTTCTCTTCATATGTATCTGATTTTCGACCTTAAATTTCAACCAACCAGACATGCCTTAAAGCAAATCTCAAACTTTGCTAACTCATGCATCCTTTTAATTTATTGCTAAATATAATGAAATGTGGATTAAGATCTGACTGAATAAACTTGTAAATGTTGTCAAACTATGATAGTTCTTTGTACTAGTAAACATTGGAGATTGCTAATCAAGTGCCGACATTCAGGATTATTTAATGATAGCTGAGATTGCTAGGATTCTCGACTTTGTAATTTCTCCTAGCACATGTTTGATGGTACACAGCTTAATGATTGTCTTATTTTTTTTTATTACCTTGTGATTGATTTCCGTGTAGTGCCAGGTTGAGGAATTGGCAGAGAGCGCAAAGCCAGATGATCTGAATTCTGTTTCAAGCCTTCAGCCAGTAGAGGTAGAAACTCAGCCAGCTATGGGAGATCAGTCGGACGTGGATGTGGCGTAGTGATGCCCGTCTAGTAGGGAAGCATGAATAAATTATCAAGTGGATCTCTTCTAATTGTTGCTCGTTGGCGCTTTCATAATCGTCTGGCGGTTCCGCTCAATGTCATTGGAGAATTCAGTTGCTCACTGACAGTCATTAAAACGCTAACCTCTCTAATTTGTACAGGAGGAAATGGTTGGTTTAAAGAGAATCTCCCCCAAGAGCATCACTGCAATGATTGGGCTTGAGATCTTCAGTTTTCTGATGTGAGCATGCTGGAAGCCAGGGCTTGCAGGCTCTCATCCGCGCGGTAGTGCCAAATAGATTGTGTAATCTCCCCAATAGATCGTTTTCTTCCCCGTTCTTTTACATGCTTCTTTCCCCCTATTTTTTTTCTAGTGTTCCGGTTTACTTGTTTCCCTGTCTCTCCCTCTGAAGTTATAGTTGGGTTGAGAAGTCTTAAAGGTTCGTTTGGTTTTCTTTCTTTCTGTTTTTTTTTGGGTTCTTTTGTGGGTTTATTTAGTTTGAAGTTGATGCCCAAGTGTTCGGTTCCTTCATCATTGTTGTAAAATTTAAAAAAGAAATGAAAAAAGAAATGGAAAAAGGAAAAAAAAAGGCCAAAATGTGATGCAGCTGGTTCTTTTTTCTTCATAAATTCTTATATTACTGTGCATTCCTAAAATTCTTAAGGTGCTCTCTTTGATAAGCTTTGGGCATTCAAAGTTTCATGTTAACAGAAACATTAAAAAAGATATGGCAACAGTAAGTTGATAACGCTGATTTAATTAGCTTTTGTGCTTGCTTTGGGTTTTTGAAGTTACGGCACTCAAAGCTCTCTTTCTGGATGCATCACTTTTCTTTTCATTGTGAGTTGAAAGCAATTGCTTTCGGTGTTACTTTTCCTTGTATGGTAAAGTCACATTCGCATCTCTCCCCATTGGTCTCTGATCACTACATTGATTGGATTGGGATAAGGTTTCTGATCAAGCGCTTGCAAATTATCATGTAGATGGCTGGAACATGAAGTATGGGTAATGCTATGAATTTTAACAGAATCTCTTCTCTTCAGTACTGCGATGTAGTTCTGCCAGAATAGTTGATTATTATTATTATTATTATTCAAAGTTTTGTTCTTTGTCTCTGTTTTTGATTGTTGTATTTCTTTTGGCGTGGATTTCGTGCTGTTGTTGAGGAGCAACAGACAAGGTCTGCCGCTGGGCACCCTGCAAAATCTTACCAGACAAAGTGTGCAAAGCGGTGCTTTTGACCGACCAAGCATCTCCTGATGCTGTGCTCCTGCTTTGCCTCCTGCTAGACTCTCCCTGTGATCACATCATCTTGCTCAAATTCTTGATGGAAGAGAACCATCGGGTGTTGTTGTAGCGAAATGATGGCTGATTGGGTCTTGATCTCAGCCCGAGTCTCTCTGTAGCTCACAGTCCTAGCTAGCTTGCCTGGGCAAAATGACAAATTAAGCACTACTAACGAATATGATTTGCGTCTTGTCCGTATATTCTGCTCGCTTCTCATTGTGGTCTAAGCTCAGAGAAGCCCAAGGCAAAAGCGTGCTCTTCTCCTCTGCCTCGCTTGCTCGCCTGTCGCCATTGCAGCAGCAGCAGCTCAGCCACCGGCGATGGCCTTGGGTTCTTGATTCCCTGATTCCCTCAGTCGCTTCACCAGCTAGCTAGCAACCATATACATGAATATGGGACTTGATGCCAGTTTGTTCTTATTTGGAAGAGACAAACAGAAAAAAAAAGAATGGGCAGTGTTCAAAATGAAACAGAGAGGAAAAGGCCATGGCTCTAAATACTGACGGACTGCTATGGAATTTCTGTTACAGGCGAAATATGCCAAGAATGACAAGTCACGCGGGTACGTGTATTGGCTGGGCTCTGGGTTGTTTGGTGTCAGACAGAATAACAACAAGCAGGCGTGACGAGTGACGACCTCCTCCCCGACACCTGCTGTGGTTCTTGTCAGGCCCCCGGCTGTGGAATTTTGAGTGTATTAGTATTGCTGGTGCTACAATATAAAGTTTATCGACTGATTGCAACATTACAAGTCCAAATGACAAACGGACCAGGATCTTCACCATGAACTCCTGTGGTTAAGAAAGCAGCCCAACACGCCTCGACCGTTAGTCCCCGTTCGATAGTTAAGGTTGGCCTGTGGTCACCCTTGCCCCGGTTAATCCCAGCCAAACAGTATAAATTGCATTAAGAGTTAGAATAACAATAAGAAAAAATATATTGGAGTTATTTGAAGAAAGAACTCCTGCATAATTTGTCTCCTTGTTGCACATTTTGCTGAACATATCACATAGCTAACAACATTACATTTTTAAAAAAAACTTGCTAACCTCATGGAACTTTCTTCCAAAAATTCCCTTTTTATCCCTCTTCTTCAGCTCCTACATTCCTCGGCTGCCCGTCACCGCCACCATCGCATCCGCCTCCCCTCCTCCAATACATCCATTGCCTCTTCCATCACCACCTTCACCTCCTCCAACTCCTGATCATCTTCCCCCTCCATCTCTCCATTTCGCAATTAAACTCAATCAATTAAACCTAACAAATTTAATTCAATCCAAAAAATCAATTAAAAATCAATTAAACCTTAAAAAAGTTGAAACCCAATCAAAAAATCAATTAAATTTTGAAAATTCGACAAGCTTGGAATTAGAGCTGAGCGTCATATGTGGTGCTTGGAACTATATTGCAGAATACCATATGTGATGCCCAAGGATATAATTCTGAGCGTCACAAATTATTTTTCAAAAAAATTCCACAAGCAACAATTTTGATTTTTATTTTTATTTGAAAACTTGAGCAACGAAAGGGCTGGGATGAAGAGATGACAAGGAGAAGGTTGTGAGAGGAGGAGGCGGCAACTATAGGAGGAGGTAGCGGAAAGGAGGCGGCGGCAAAGGATGGGGGAGGAAGAGAAGTATAGCAATTAAGAATAGAATATGTACAGTGATAAAGGTGAACTTGTAAATAAAATGTAAAATGTTTAGCAAAATGTGCAATGTGGATAACACCACATCACTTATTTGTTGTTGGCGGGGCCTTCACCCATTTCCAGCTCATAAAAATCCTTTTTAACACAAACTCCTAAGCTCCTTTCGAAACAAATCCATGTGTTAGTGAACGGGCAAAAAGTTTTGGGTTCACCAGATATTCGGTGTTTTGGTGTTTTAGAATATGAACATCCGATCCTCTCTGAAAAAAATAACATAATAGAGCGTGGAGTTTTGAAAACAATATATATGACTTAGCATCATATGTCATATGATACTCATTATTCCCACTCTCGCACATGCTAATAATGAGTATTTTCCGTCTGACTGTGTTTTGTTGTAATTTTCCATTCATTGCTCAGTTTCCACCGAACAATAATTTTGCAAACGTACGAAATGAGATATCATAGATTCATAACAATCCATGTAGCTTTATCAGCCAAAGCGTGTAGAAGTCGCATGCTTGGCACTGTTTAGACTATGCCAAATTAGTCCAGTATCATCAAAACTTGAGAGAAACGGTGCATTGTATGACATCATTTTTTTCTTATTACATCAAGCTAAATATCTTATTTAAAAACCAACGGAGGAGGATACCTCGGCCTCACATCATTAGATCGATCAGGAAAATTGTGGCTCCATTTGAGTGAGCGAGGGAATTAATATGGTGTTGGCTGATTTATGATTTTTCCCCCAAATTTTCCACTAAATTTTTCAGCAAATCATTACTCAACTCAAATACCTCCCCTCTGATCTTTTTAATGAATGTTAACATCCACTGTTAAACAACGGGGAGACGGAAACCCGGAGAGGTAAGAGTGAGTGATTTCTCTAGTGAGAGAAAATTACACTAGAGAGGGAAGTTACCCTAGAGAGGTAAAATTATAGTGAGTGTTCTTTTAGTGGTGTTTACCATAGAATGTGTAAAGTTATTTCCAGTGAGAAATAGTGAAGTCTTTTTTTACTCTCCAATTTTATTTATTGTTTTACCGTGATCAGTATTTTTACTGTTGTACTGTAAACAGTAAGTCTTCTAGTGATCAGTGAGAATCACAACAAATTGTATCAAAGCCTAGGTGAGCTGTGTGTGAGTAAAAAATGGGAGTGATTTTTTTTGGGGGGGATAATTTTTATATTTTCTTTTCTCTACAAAATGTCAATGGAAGAATCATCCTCATATGGAGCAATGATCAAGCTGACGGCCACTAATTACACATTGTGGAGGCCTCGAATGGATGATCTCCTCAGTTGTAAAGATTTATTTGATCCATTGGAGGTCAACGGAGTAAAACCAGAATCCACCATAGAAGCTGACTGGAAGAATATGAACCGAAAGACGGTCGGTCAAATCCAACAATGGATCGATCACAGCGTCTTCCACATGTTACGCAGGAGACGGTCGCATATGACCTCTAGCAAAAGCTAGAGGACATGTACCAAGCCAAGACTGCTCGAAATAAAGCCTTATTAATGAGGGGATGGTAAATTTGAAGTTACGGAGTGGAAATTCCATTGCGGAGCACACGAGCGAGTTCCACAGCCTGGTGAATCAGCTATCTGCAGCGGAGTTATAGCTCGGGGATGAAGAGCAAGCTCTTCTCCTTCTCAGTTCTCTTCCAGACAACTGAGAGACATTGGTGGTCTCTCTCAGCAATTCGGCTCCAAACGGCAAACTTACCATGTCTATGGTTAATGATGCCTTCTTTAACGAGGAAGCCAGGAGAAAAGAAGCCGACACCGACCAATCGAATGCCCTCATGACAGAGACTCGAGATAGACAACAAGGAGGTGGTCGAAGCTGGGGCAGAGGCATGAGCAAAAGCTGTGGTAGGTCCATAGACAGGAGGAGGCCTACCTACAAGTGTTACCATTGTGGCATCGAGGGCCACATGAAGAAAAACTACCGGAAGCTGTTACGAGAACAAGGTCAAAATGGTTCTCAACAGAAGATCAAGGATGGAGAAGCGTTAGTCACATGTATCAGAGAAGTGGCCATTTGCTATGTCCAAGAAGAGACATGCCTTCACGTTTCCAACCAGGATAGCGAGTGGGTGGTTGATACAATAGCATCCTTCCACGCCACTCCTCGAAGAGACTTCTTCACCAGCTACAAAACAGGAGACTTTGGCATCGTGAAGATGTGAAATACAAGTTCCTGCAAGATTGTAGGAATTGGCGACGTTCAGATTCAGACGAACGTCGGCTGCACAATCACGCTGAAGGATGTCTGCCATGTGCCAGATCTTTGGCAAAACTTGTTGTAACGGCCTGTTTTTATCAACACAACTATTTACGTAATTAACCTATTTTCAAAAAAATTTAAACTATTTTATAATGGTTCGTGAGAAGTTTTATGATTTCAAAAAAATTCTTATAAAAATATTTTGAAGTATCAGACTAGATATGAAGTATTTTAGTAAGTTCGGGTTTCATCAAATATCTCTAAATAATCTGATAAAAATTCATTTTTAAGAAATTACTGTTTTGACTTAATGAATTAATTTTCTATACAAACAACATCAAAACATTTTCAAACTTCTATGGTATTATTCTATGATCATTTAGGGGTCTCCATATTAATTTCGAAATTTTCTGAAGTCAAATCAATAGAGAACCCGCAAACCCGCTTCCTAAACGTTTTGGCCTAAAACTAGTATCCACGTAGCTCAAACCCCGAAACAGATCTCGTATTCATGATCCTCGTGACGATACGAACCCGTGGATATGTTTTCGTAATTTTTCGGACACGTTTACTAGTAGGGGCAAAATCGTAATTTCGGTTTTGTATTTTACTAAATACTTTCACTAATGGAGTTTTACTTATTACTAATTAACTTTAACCCTAATTACTTTAACCCTCAAAGCTAACACGTTCTAATTCTTTTTCTACACTTAGTCAAAAAGTTTAAACCTAACACAACTTAATCATCACCTAACCCATTTATTACATTTGACTAATACCTAATCTAAAACATTATAAATACCCCCCTAAATCTATCTCCCTCACCAATTAAATCCCCAGGCAAAATTAATCACCCAGGCTTAATTCCCTCAGTCACATACCCTTCTTCCTACTCACGTCGAAACCCAGGCCCACTCTCGAATCCATCTCCTCTCGCACTCGTCCCCAAGCCCACATCAAACACCCTCCTCCCTCTCTCTTTCGCTTAAACCGTCACCCTCACCGGACGCCCGAAGCTCCGCCCGCCGGCCTCCGGAGGTCCCCGCTTCGACCTCCGAGCGATTCACCCTTCGCCTCGAACCCTCGCCTCTCCCAACCCTCTCTCCGTTGCTCGCCACACCCCACCTCTGCCACCGTCTGCCTCTCGACCGTTGTGCACCCCCGCAAGCCACTGAATTGCACCCTCGAGCCCCTCCCTCCGCCTGTGGCTCCACCGCCTTCTCCCGTGTTCGCACGCAATCGGAGCACCACCGCAGCTCCTCGGAGCTCCGAGAGCCCACCCCAACGTCGACGGCTTGCTCCACGCCGTCTACGAAGCCCGCACACCACTCGCTCCCAGCCCACGCTCCTCCACCCTCGCCGCTCTCCGAGCACCGGAACCCGCTCCCGTAGCTACTGCTCCGCCGCCGCTTCGAAGCGCCTCCGAGCGCCGATGAAACCCCCCCTTTCAAACTCTCCCCCGCTCCCTCTCTCCTCGATTGCCACTGAATGCCTCGCCACCGTTCAGATCCTCCTCCTCCGCAGCTCCCCTTATCCGCCGTCAGACGCCTCCCCTCTAGCCGGAAAGCCCCCCAAAGCAGCAGACACCACCCTCAAGCGCATGCCTCCTTTCCGATCATCGCCCTTCGACGGTTCATGCCCCCACCGTGATGTCACCGCCTTTGCCGCTCCTCGACGACCGCCGTCGCCCCGCCACCATGCCGCTGCCGTCCTACGCCGGAGCGACACCCCCTCGATCAGATGCATGCATGAGAGAGAGAGAGAGGGTAAGGTGAAGTTTAAAACGTATTTTCTTAAATACGTATCAGTATATAAATAAATACGGTAATTTATAAAAAAATTATATATGTGTTTAATGGTTTTCAATTTGTAATAACTAATATATAGATCAGAAAAATGTGAGACTAGCTCCTGAAAATCAGAAATGACGTTCTGGACCCAATGGCGCTAGTTTCATCTCAATCAGACGCTTAGTTTTTCCAGAATGAATTTTTAACCCTAAAACTTAAATACGTCTTATTCACTTCAAATTTCATAACTTGTTATTTTCACGTAAACTGATACGTGAGAAAAATTTATGTCGTAGTACTAGTTAATACGGTTGTTTTGACCCTTTGTTGAAAGAATTCCGACGTATGGTTTGCCCTAGAGAAATCTTTGAAAAATATAATGAAAAATCGTTTTCTTATTTTTAATTAGTTTTAATTGATTTTAAGCTTTCAAAATTACTAAAAATACCTAGGAGCCTTAGAAAAATATTTTCTTCCTATATGAAATTATTTTACTCACATCTAGCCCATCTAAAAATATTTAGTACGTATTTTGACGAGGTCCAAGCTACTAAAAAAATACAAACACGTTAGTTAAATAGGTAGAAAATAGGGTGTTCTATAACCGATTGTTCTTGTATTTTGCTGGTACCAATTCTCGTTCACCAGCTTCCTTGGAAGCTCTAGCTCTAACCTCGTCTTACTACGCCGAGCTCGATAATGTAAGTCACTCTAATTCTAGTCTTAGAAGTTAAGCAAGTGTACATGTATGAACTTAGGGTTTTACAAATGGTCTCAGAACAACTAATGACCGAACAAACGACGAAAGACTTAAGTAACTAAAGAGATAATCAACTACAGAACGACTAATCGCTTAACCAACAATTTTTGTGTTCCATGTTTGTTGAACTTATCTTTATTCTCAAATTTATTAGCATCCGCTTTGTTTTACTTTCTAGTTTTGTTACGACTACTGACTGGATACGACTGTTCTACTGACTAAGTCGAGACTACTCAAACGTGATAAGAACAGTATGTAGTGCCCTAGGAAGCCACTGCACATGTACTAGAGGGGGGGTGAATAGTACTTTTAAATAATAAGGAGTTTTATTCCTAATTATCGTGCAATTAACAAACAACGATGCAGAATAACTACAATCAAGAAATAATGCAAACGCAAACACAATGGTTTAATGGGTTCGGATCCACCCAAGTCTCCCCGACTTGTTCCCGGTGATCCTACGTCCCAACCACCCGGATCCCTTCCGGATACTTGAGTTAGAAAACCTCTAACCCAAGATTTCCAATATGAACACTTGCGAAAACCTCACAAGTGCAATCGACCTACAATCGATGACCGTGACTCCCACAACCCGGGATCACGCAAAACCTCTCACAACCGAGAGTATACAATTCAAATATAACTGAAATGAAATGCTTACCAACAAAATACCTATGCCTTGAGATTTCTTACCAAATTAGGGCAAAGAGGATTTTGATGGAGGAAGAGTCACCAAACCCTAGCTTCAAGAAGATGACCATCAATGGAAGCCTATGGATGAGATGGATGACCTAGAAACAAGCCCCTGGCTTAGAAGGCTCACAATCAATGAATCTCTCTTGAGGAATAAGAGTGAGGGAGAGATTCTTGAGAATGGGAGAGCTTGAAGATGAGAGTTGAAAGCTTCTCTTTGAATCAATAGAACTCTGAAAATAGCAGCCTTGGATCCTATGAAATAACCCATCCAGGTATTTAAAGGATCAAGGGAAAAGAGAGAGAGAAACGTCACTTTCAAATCTCCAACGGCTCTAATCTGAAGCAGACTAGTCGGTCAAAGAACAACCACTGACCGACTAGTTCATCAACTAGTCGGTCGGTGAGACAACATGAACCGACTAAGAGGTGAACAGTGAACAGATTGAAATTCAGACCTAGAAATCTAGTCGGTCCAAGAAGACTGTCTGACCGACTAGTTTCACAACTAGTCGGTCGGTCAGTGAACTTAGACCGACTAAGAGTCAAAAACTAATAGTCTGAATACAAATTGATTTATTCGGTCCAAGAACAAATGTTGACCGACTAGATCAACAACTAGTCGGTCGCCAAACGTTCTTAGACCGACTAACGATAAACAGTAGCTCAGGAGAAAATTGGCATGTACAGTAAAGTCCAACTAGTCGGTCAAAGAAGCATCACTGACCGACTAGTTCACAAACTAGTCGGTCGGTGAGTCAACGTAGACCGACTAACTGTAAACAGTACTGAACAAGAAAAGATTAACTCATACTAGTCGGTCCAAGAAGTTTTGCTGACCGACTAGATCACCATCTAGTCGGTCAGTACTTCTTCTTGTACCAACTAACATGCACAAACAAGTCCGAATCGAAGCGCGATGCTTCGAGGAAGTTAGAATGGACTTGTACTAAGATCCTAGAGCTACGATATGAGCGTTATGAAGATAGAAATGTAAGAATTACTCAAGGCTTAACATTCTATAGATCGAAGCTAAAAGACTATACAATAAACCTTAGCGATCCGTCTTCAAAGCTTCGATCAAATCTTCATGATGTCCAAAAAGGTCCAAAAGCTTCAACGAAGCTTTAGGCATTGAATACGAGCTTTGAGAAGTCTTAAGATGTCGCTTTGAGTGTTCTCGTGAATTTGGCGACGATCTCCATAACTGCACTCACAAAATGTTAGTTCATGATATATTTATGTTTGCTCATCATCCAAAACCAAATCCGGGGAGTCCAATACTCAACATTCTCCCCCTTTTTGGTGATGACAAACCAACATAAATAATAATAAAAAATAATGAACTAAATGGAATATACTTACTCCCCCTGCATTGATGACACATTAGTTCCATATGAAATAATAAGCACATACATCAAGCAGACGAGGAAAGTAAAAATTCAAATCCAATATTTGAGATTTAGGATTTGTAATCCATTTTTATATCTTAACTCCCCCTGAATCTAACATATCAAATTAGATTCATGGTAAATTATCATTTAGCACATGCCATTATTATATCTCTTCCCCTTTGGCATAATCCAAAAAGAGCGGGAGGAAGCCAATGTCAATATATCATGGCAAAATAATTCATTAAGCATGGGAGTCTAAGAATACGACCATGTTTCATATGACACCAAAATAAAATTCGAATAAAATCAAAGCGTGTCAATGAGACCATAGTCGAAAATCGAAAACTTAAATCATCAAAATATCAAATGCAAATTCACTCATTGATGAAATGAATTTACTCTCCAATATGTACATTTATAGCTATTTTAGTGCATGGAAAACAATTCTATGTTTTCATACAACTAAAGCTATTGAATCAAAATAAATCTTCGAGCGACGAAATCAATATCAGAGACATACATAAAATGTGCACAAAGGAATGAACCATCAGAAGAGTGGTGCACATCATATAATATCAAATGTCACAATATCGATCGAAAATGAGCATAAAGTAAAAGCACATCAAAACTAAGTGAAGTGTGCGATGAGAAGTGACAATGTGCTAAAAGTAATACGAAAATCATCATTATAACTTTTAAAACATGTCATGCCAAAAATAGATATGAATTTCAAAGCATTTATGGCATTCACAATTCTATCATGCTAGGAGAAACAAAGTGATACCAATGTAAAGAAATAGATTTTAACCAAGCATGCATTCAACCCTCATGGATACCAAATGTAATATCATACTTACAACATTAAGCTCCCCCTACATTGGTGCATTACCTAAGCACCATCAACTCAGTTTGAATGAAAGTCTTCGCAAATCGAGGAGTTGGTAGGGTTGGTATCCCACGGTGGATTGAACCTAGAAAACTTCATTTTGGTATCCAAAAACCCTTTTGGATCCAATGGGTTAGACAACAAATTTGACATACGAAATTAAAATAATTGTAACCCATGAGTTAATGTAATCAAAATCAATTTTATAAACAAATGCCTTGGTACCCATAACATGATCATAAACTCATGGTACCAAGCATTGAAGAGTTAAAGAAACTAACCCTTCGGAAACCAAGTCCAAGAGGAACTTGACTTTCCAACATAATCATCATTCAAAATAACATCATTAATATAGGATTGCACATAAACATTCATATCATGATTGCTAGTGTTCTTGGGACCCCAAATAGTGTAAATTTTGGGAATCCTCTTCCTAGTGGTTGCATGCACAAAAGGTTGATTTCTATGTGGTGCGTGTGGCCTAGGAGCATGAGATCTAGCAATAGCATTATGATGAGCATGAGATCCATGATGTGGTGTAGCATACATACATGGATAAGCATGAGGTGTGTATGCATGAGGATGATTATGAGAGAAGGCATGCACATGTGGATGAGATGTTTGAACATAAGCATTAGGATGTGAATGAGCATGATTACGTGCATGTGTGTGTCTCATATGAGTGTTTGCACGTGCTCGTGGGTGCGGAGCATAAAAATCATCATTAATATGAACCGGTGGAGTAGGATGTGTGTTCCTATGTGGCATAGCATGTGAGTACAAAAATGCATGACCCCTCTTTGGAGGTCTACCCAAAGTGGGTTTCTTTCCAATCGGGGGTGTGTACGAAGTGGAAGCACTATTGGTAGGAGAACTACCAATGGGGTGTTTGCTCCCACTCGTCGAGGCATCGGATGTCGGCCTAACAAAGGTGGTAGGCGATTTGGATGAGTCTCCCATCTTATACCCCAAGCCAATGTGGTGTTTGGCCGGAAGTAAGTCATTTAGGATATTATCCAAATGGCCCTTACCTTTATTGAAATCATTGATACGGCCTGACGTGCACTCATACTTCTCTTTGAGAGAATGCAAAGAAGCATCCAAAGTGGATACTTGCGATGTGAGTGCATAAACACGTGATTTGAGATTCTTATTCTCAATACTCAAAGTTGAGTTTTGAGACGTCAAATCTGCTATCACATGTTCATCCGAATCCTCAACAAGAACATGCTCAAGTTGAGATTTGAGGGACTTCACCTCATTTCTCAACAAGCCATTATGAGTAAGCAAACTTGCTTTCTCATTGGCGAGAGTCTCAACAATGGTGTCATTGTTGGTGATGGTAGACTTAGGAGAGGTTTGGAGGCTAACAAGTTCATCTTTGGTCTTATTATATCTATCTACTAATTTAGTAAATTTAGACCAAATTTCTTGGTTTGCTAACCTCATTTCATCAATAGTAGGTTCTCCGCTTTCATCCTCGCTACCATCCTCGCTTTCATCCTCGCTATCATCGAATGAGGACTTTCGATCTTTTGCCTCATTAGCCATGAAGCAAAGTTTTGCTTTCTCCACATGTCCAACATCCGACTCTCCACTTGAGGAATCCTCCTCGGAGTCAGTGAATGTGCCAACAAGTCCTTTCTTGTACTTTCTCGACTTGTCGTACTTCGATGCTTTCTCCTTCTCCTTGTGTTTGTAGAGAGGACAATCCGGTTTGATGTGTCCTGGCTTGTTGCATTTATAACACACGGGAGTAGAAGCATTAGTCGAACTAACTTTAGATTTATTCAAAGATATACCTTCTCGGAGGAATCGATCGAACTTCCTTGCCAAACGGGCAATGGATTCCATGTCCAATTCGTCTTCCGATTCTTCATCATCGGTAGATGGAGCGGCCTTGAAGGCAATCGCCTTTTTCTTTGGCTCATCCTGCTTCAAGTACGCTTTCATCTTTTCCTTCATTCGGATCTTACTATCCTTGCGTACCTCGTAAGACAACAAGGTATCCATTAGTTGTATGACGGTATATTTATTCATGTCGTTACCTTCCTCGATGGCGAAGGTACGCTTTTCCCAATATGATGGAAGACCGTCGATAATCTTCGCGACTTTCTCCTTTTGGGTATAGACCTTCCCAAGAGCTTCCAAGTCGTTTGATATATCCACGAAGCGAGCGTAATATTCCTTCATGGTTTCGCCCTGCTCCATATGAAACAACTCAAATTCTTTATTAGCAACGACGAGTTTAGAATCTTTTACCGTACTCGATCCTTCGTGCAATATGAGGAGTTGGTTCCATATTTGATATGCACTCTTACATGTGCATATCTTGTTGAAGTCCTCGGGCTCCAATGCACAATTCAAGGCATTCATTGCCTTGGCATTGGCTACTTCCGCGGCGACCTCCGCGGGAGTCCACTTCGCGAAATCTTCTTCGGAAGGCTCGACATACTCCGTCATGGTGGCTCTCCATAGTGAAGCGCTCCGGAGGAAAATTTGCATCCGGCATTTCCAATACCAATAGTTGGTACCGTTGAAGTGTGGAGGCCTGACTGAGGATAGTCCTTCCATAACTGAAGAAGCTCCATCGCGGTTCTTGAAGACGTTGTAGTCGTTGTTCGTCATAGCTTTGAACTTTGGCTATGTGTAGCTTTGAACCTTGGCTTTGATACCAATTGTAGTGCCCTAGGAAGCCACTGCACATGTACTAGAGGGGGAGGGGGGTGAATAGTACTTTTAAATAATAAGGAGTTTTATTCCTAATTATCGTGCAATTAACAAACAACGATGCGGAATAACTACAATCAAGAAATAATGCAAACGCAAACACAATGGTTTAATGGGTTCGGATCCACCCAAGTCTCCCCGACTTGTTCCCGGTGATCCTACGTCCCAACCACCCGGATCCCTTCCGGATACTTGAGTTAGAAAACCTCTAACCCAAGATTTCCAATATGAACACTTGCGAAAACCTCACAAGTGCAATCGACCTACAATCGATGACCGTGACTCCCACAACCCGGGATCACGCAAAACCTCTCACAACCGAGAGTATACAATTCAAATATAACTGAAATGAAATGCTTACCAACAAAATACCTATGCCTTGAGATTTCTTACCAAATTAGGGCAAAGAGGATTTTGATGGAGGAAGAGTCACCAAACCCTAGCTTCAAGAAGATGACCATCAATGGAAGCCTGGGGATGAGATGGATGACCTAGAAACAAGCCCCTGGCTTAGAAGGCTCACAATCAATGAATCTCTCTTGAGGAATAAGAGTGAGGGAGAGATTCTTGAGAATGGGAGAGCTTGAAGATGAGAGTTGAAAGCTTCTCTTTGAATCAATAGAACTCTGGAAATAGCAGCCTTGGATCCTATGAAATAACCCCTCCAGGTATTTAAAGGATCAAGGGAAAAGAGAGAGAGAAACGTCACTTTCAAATCTCCAACGGCTCTAATCTGAAGCAGACTAGTCGGTCAAAGAAAAACCACTGACCGACTAGTTCATCAACTAGTCGGTCGGTGAGACAACATGAACCGACTAAGAGGTGAACAGTGAACAGATTGAAATTCAGACCTAGAAATCTAGTCGGTCCAAGAAGACTGTCTGACCGACTAGTTTCACAACTAGTCGATCGGTCAGTGAACTTAGACCGACTAAGAGTCAAAAACTAATAGTCTGAATACAAATTGATTTAGTCGGTCCAAGAACAAATGTTGACCGACTAGATCAACAACTAGTCGGTCGCCAAACGTTCTTAGACCGACTAACGATAAACAGTAGTTCAGGAGAAAATTGGCATGTACAGTAAAGTCCAACTAATCGGTCAAAGAAGCATCACTGACCGACTAGTTCACAAACTAGTCGGTCGGTGAGTCAACGTAGACCGACTAACTGTAAACAGTACTGAACAAGAAAAGATTAACTCATACTAGTCGGTCCAAGAAGTTTTGCTGACCGACTAGATCACCATCTAGTCGGTCAGTACTTCTTCTTGTACCAACTAACATGCACAAACAAGTCCGAATCGAAGCGCGATGCTTCGAGGAAGTTAGAATGGACTTGTACTAAGATCCTAGAGCTACGATATGAGCATTATGAAGATAGAAATGTAAGAATTACTCAAGGCTTAACATTCTATAGATCGAAGCTAAAAGACTATACAATAAACCTTAGCGATCCGTCTTCAAAGCTTCGATCAAATCTTCATGATGTCCAAAAAGGTCCAAAAGCTTCAACGAAGCTTTAGGCATTGAATACGAGCTTTGAGAAGTCTTAAGATGTCGCTTTGAGTGTTCTCGTGAATTTGGCGACGATCTCCATAACTGCACTCACAAAATGTTAGTTCATGATATATTTATGTTTGCTCATCATCCAAAACCAAATCCGGGGAGTCCAATACTCAACACAGTATAATAATAAGCGGTTTTAAATTACTACTGGATCAGTGTCTAGAAAGGAATGGGAAGTGGGTTGATCAACCAAAGGACTCGTCCTGCGGTCATAGAAGTGACATGTGCCTTCAAGCCCTGACTGCCTGGCTGGTTTGGGAGTTAAGTTAGACTTCTTATTATTATGCCAGCCTACACTATTAGATAGTCAAGCGACGTTTGTTTCCTCTTGCTTACAAATAAGTTGCTTTAACCTTTCATCGTATGTAAACTCATATTCCCTCTGTCCACTTTGTTCCAACACTTATCATTTGAAAATGTTGCATAGACCTCGTATACACTTGTTGCACGATTGCTCATGGACACATTACCTGCTGCATGCCATTTACTACTCAGTAAATGCTAATGAATTATCAAATGGAATAGCATGTGTGGAACATCTTGTTGAACAGCTTATAGACGATCTTATGAAATATCTCGTGAAATATTTCGTGGAATACCTTATGGAACATCTCGTGGAATATCCTGTAAGGAACATGTACTAGATTCACATGACACATCACTGGGGTTTGGGGTAACTCATAGTTTGAGAGAGTACGTGAGTGATTGGAGTTCAATCTACATGTCTAGTTGCCTGGGTTTACGGCATCATGTCTAGCTGCCTGTGTTTTGGCAAATAAAAATATGCTGCATGTCAGCATCTTGTCTACCTGCCTGTGTTTTCAGCATTCGTCTGGGTCGTGTCCAGGCAAGAGATGAACTCAATGGTCACATAATGTACTCTCCGACTTGAGTCACGTAGTTCTATTGCACGATCACCTCTACTTTACGCATTACACGCATTTTACCTACTATACCTGTGCAGTCACCAGTACTTTACTTCACCTGCTTAGCCTGCTTTACTACCATGCTGCCTGTTTGTTTTATCAATGTTACTCCACATGCCTGTTTACTTGACTATTGTTGTTACTTTACCTGCTTTATTACCATGTCATATATGCCATGTCATCATTGTTGCTCTCATACTTTACTTATTGCACTAGCATATATGACTGCTTCCTTTACTTTACGTACGTAATTAGTTCCATAGTATGTTCTTTCACATGCTTGTACACAGCTTTTACTACTATTGCTAGAATTGTTGTGACTTACCTACGGTTCCATCTCCGTGGCACCGCAGACGACGTACATATGGAGGTAGATGCTCTAGAGTTAATAGCACCAGAGTTCAACCGTGAGACCGCAGCTTTCAGAGCTATTTTCAGTTGTGTACTTCCTTTCTTTCATGTACATTGGTTGGAACATTTTGTACAGTATGGATTGTAATAAGTGGACACTATTGGGTATTTTTGTATATCTCAGCATCGTGGCTATTTTGGTTTCACTAGTAACCTGCAGGACCTGCGCAAATATCAAATAAGTAACGGGGCCCCCGGGAGCGGGTCGTTACACTTGCTCTCTGGGACAATTGTTTAGACTGTGCCAAATTAGTCCAGTATCATCAAAACTAGAGAGAAACGGTGCATTGTGTGACATCATTTTTTCTTCTTACAGCAAGCTAAATATCTTATTAAAAAACCAACGGAGGAGGATACCTCGGCCTCACATCATTAGACCGATCAGGAAAATTGTGGCTCCATTTGAGCGAGGGAAGTAATATGGTGTTTGCTGATTTGTGATTTTTTTTCCAAATTTTCCAATAAATTTTTCAGCAAATCATTACTCAACTCAAATACCTTCCCTCTGATCTTTTTAATGAATGTTAACACGCACTGCTAAATAACGGGGAGAAGGAAACCCAGAGAGATAAGAGTGAGGGATTTCTCCAGTGAGAGAAAATTATACCAGAGAGGAAAGTTACATAGAGAGGTAAATTGTAGCGAGTGTTTTTTAGTGGTGTTTACCATAAAATGTGTAAAGTTATTTCCAGTGAGAAACAATGAAGTCTTTTTTTACTCTCCAATTTTATTTATTGTTTTACCGTGATCAGTATTTTTACTGTTTTACTGTAATTAGTAAGTCTTCTAGTGATCAGTGAGAATCACAACAAGTGGTATCAGAGCCTAGGTGAGCTGTGTATGTGAGTAAAAAATGGGAGTGAATTTTTTGGGGGGGTAATTTTTTATTTTTTTCTCTTCAAAATGTCAATGGAAGAATCATCCTCATATGGAGCAATGATCAAGCTGAGGGCCACTAATTACACACTGTGGAGACCTCGAATGGAGGATCTCCTCATTTGTAAAGATTTATTTGACCTATTAGAGGTCAACGGAGTAAAGCCAGAATCCACCAAAGAAGCTGACTGGAAGAAGATGAATCGAAAGACGGTCGGTCAAATCCAACAATGGATCGATCACAGCGTCTTCCACCATGTTACGCAGGAGACGGACGCATATGCCCTCTAGCAAAAGCTAGAGGACATGTATCAAGCCAAGACTGCTCGAAATAAAGCCTTATTAATGAGGCGATTGGTAAATTTGAAGCTACGGAGTGGAACTTCTGTTGCAGAGCACACGAGCGAGTTCCAGAGCCTGGTGAATCAGCTATCTGTGGTGGAGTTATAGCTCGGGGATGAAGAGCAAGCTCTTCTCCTTCTCAGTTCTCTTCCAGACAACTGAGAGACAATGGTGGTCTCTCTCAGCAATTCGGCTCCAAACAGCAAACTTACCATGTCTATGGTTAGGGATGCACTCTTTAACGAGGAAGCCAGGAGAAAAGAAGCCGACACCGACCAATCGAATGCCCTCATGACAGAGACTCGAGATAGACAACAAGGAGGTGGTCGAAGCTGGGGCAGAGGCAGGAGCAAAAGCTGTGGTACGTCCACATACGGGAGGAGGCTTACATACTAGTGTTATCATTATGGCATGGATGGCCACATGAATAAAAACTGCCGGAAGCTGTTACGAGAACAAGGTCAAAATGGTTCTCAACAGAAGATCAAGGATGGAGAAGCATTAGTCATATGTACCGGAGAAGTGGCCATTTGCTATGTCCAAGAAAATACATGCCTTCATGTTTCCAACCAGGATGGCGAGTGGGTGGTTGATACACCAACATCCTTCCACGCCACTCCTCGAAGAGACTTCTTCACCAGCTACAAAACAAGAGACTTTGGCATCGTGAAGATGTGGAATACAAGTTCCTGCAAGATTGTAGGAATTGGCGACGTTCAGATTCAGACGAACGTCGGCTGCACAATCACGCTGAATGATGTCTGCCATGTGCCAGATCTCCGGCTAAACATGTTCTCTGGTACAACTGTTTAGACTGTGCCAAATTAGTCCAGTATCATCAAAACTAGAGAGAAACGGTGCATTGTGTGACATCATTTTTTCTTCTTACAGCAAGCTAAATATTTATTTAAAAACCAACGTAGGAGGATACCTCGGCCTCACATCATTAGATCGATCAGGAAAATTGTGGCTCCATTTGAGCGAGGGAATTAATATGGTGTTTGCAGATTTGTGATTTTTTTTCCAAATTTTTCACTAAATTTTTCAGCAAATCATTACTCAACTCCAAAACCTTCCCTCTGATCTTTTTAATGAATGTTAACACGCACTGTTAAACAACGGGGAGAAGGAAACCCAAAGAGATAAGAGTGGGGGATTTCTCCAGTGAGAGAAAATTACACCAGAGAGGAAAGTTACCTAGAGAGGTAAATTGTAGTGAGTGTTTTTTTAGTGGTGTTTACCATAGAATGTGTAAAGTTATTTCCAGTGAGAAATAGTGAAGTCTTTTTTTACTCTCCTATTTTATTTATTGTTTTATCGTGATCAGTATTTTTACTGTTTTACTGTAATTAGTAAGTCTTCTAGTGATCAGTAAGAATCACAACAAGTGGTATCAGAGCCTAGGTGAGATGTGTGTGAGAGTAAAAAAATGGGAGTGAATTTTTTTGGGGGGGATAATTTTTATATTTTCTTTTCTCTTCAAAATGTCAATGGAAGAATCATTCTCATATGGAGCAATGATCAAGCTGATGGCCACTAATTACACACCGTGGAGACCTCGAATGGAGGACCTCCTCAGTTGTAAAGATTTATTTGACCCATTGGAGGTCAATGGAGTAAAGCCAGAATCTAACAAAGAACCTGACTGGAAGAAGATGAATCGAAAGACAATTGGTCAAATCCAATAATAGATCGATCACAGTGTCTTCCACCATGTTACGCAGGAGACGGACGCATATGCCCTCTAGCAAAAGCTAGAGGACATGTACCAAGACAAGACTGCTCGAAATAAAGCCTTATTAATGAGGCGATTGGTAAAGTTGAAGCTACTGAGTGGAACTTCTGTTGCGGAGCACACGAGCGAGTTCCAGAGCCTGGTGAATCAGTTATCTGCAGTGGAGTTACAGCTTGGAGATGAAGAGCAAGCTCTTCTCCTTCTCAGTTCTCTTCCAGACAACTGAGAGACATTGGTGGTCTCTCTCAGCAATTCGGCTCTGAACGGCAAACTTACCATGTCTATGGTTAAGGATGCCCTCTTTAACAAGGAAGCCAGGAGAAAAGAAGCCGACATCGACCAATCGAATGCCCTCGTGACAGAGACTCGAGATAGACAACAAGGAGGTGGTCAAAACTGGGGCAGAGGCAGGAGCAAAAGCCATGGTAGGTCCACAGATGGGAGGAGGCCTACCTACAAGTGTTACCATTGTGGCATGGAGGGCCACATGAAGAAAAACTGCCAGAAGCTGTTACGAGAATAAGGTCAAAATGGTTCTCAACAGAAGATCAAAGATGGAGAAGCATTAATCACATGTACCGGAGAAGTGGCCATTTGCTATGTCCAAGAAGAGACATGCCTTCACAATTCCAACCAGGATAGCGAGTGGGTGGTTGATACAACAGCATCCTTCCACGCCACTCCTCAAAGGGACTTCTTCACCAGCTACAAAGCAGGAGACTTTGGCATCGTGAAGATGTGGAATACAAGTTCCTGCAAGATTGTAGGAATTGGCGACGTTCAGATTCAGACGAACGTCGGCTGCACAATCACGCTGAAGGATGTCTGCCATGTGCCAGATCTCCGACTAAACTTGCTCTCTGGGATAGCCCTTGACAAACAGTGCTTCAACAACCACTTTAGCAACGACACATGGAGAATGACGAAAGGTGCCATAATTACTGTAAAGGGGCACATTTGTGGTACGTTATACAAAACTCATGTGAAGATATGTACTAATAGCCTTAACGTGGTGGAACATGAAGCTACTCAAAATCTGTGGCACCAACGACTTGGTCACATGAGTGAGAGAGGGTTATCTCTCTTGACAAAGAAGGATCTGATCTCAATCACTAAGGATGATGGACTGGATCCTTGTCAGCATTGCTTAGTTGGCAAGCAACATAGAATCTCCTTCAGTTCTTCTTCAACAAGGAGATCAGAGTTACTCAGTCTGGTACACTCTGATGTTTGCGGTCCCTTGGAGGTTGAATCACTAGGTGGCAACATGTACTTCTTGACCTTCATTGATGATACTTCTCGAAAGGTGTGTGTCTACTTCTTGAGGACTAAAGACCAAGTGCTCGACTACTTCAAGCTGTTCCACGTCATGGTCGAACGTGAGACAGGAAAGAAGTTAAAGTGCCTTTGCTAAGACAATGAAGGTAAATACACTTCCAGAGCGTTCGATGTCTACTGCAAAACTCAAGGCGTTAGACATGAGAAGACGGTTCCTCGCACTCCACAACACAACAGCATAGCCGAAAGGATGAACCGGACGATCATGGAGAAGGTCAGAAGCATGCTCAGTATGGCTAAGCTACGAAAGCCATTCTGGGAAGAATCTGTTCATGCCGTCTGCTACCTCATCAACAGATCACCATCAGTACCTTTGGATTTTTCAATTCTAGAGAAGATGTGGTCTGGTAAGAATCCATCATACTCCCACCTGAGGGTATTCGGTTGCTTAGCCTTTGCACATGTATCCAAGGAGCAAAGGTCGAAGCTTGATGCAAGGACTATTCCTTGTTTCTTCATCGGCTATGGAGATGAAGAATTTGGGTACATGTTGTGGGACCCAAAGACGAAGAAGGTTATTCGGAGCAGGGATGTGATGTTCCAAGAAAATCAGACCTTGGAAGACATTAAAAAGCCCATGGTGTCTTCAAATGCAAGCTCAAGTGCTGAAGACATTGCTCCAGACCCTGCACCAACACCATACGAAGAGGTGTATGAAGAAATACCGGATGCAGAATATGAGGTGGAAGAAGAGGCAGATGTTGAGCAGGAGGAGCCACAACCCTCTCCACCGGCTATTGCACCACCATCACCACAGACGGGTGACGGGACACCTCCTGAAGTCAACAACTCACAAGCACAGAGATCTGAACGAGGCCGGATTCCATTTACTAGATATTCAGAAGCTGAGTATCTTTTACTTTATGAAGAGGGGGAGCCAGAGAGTTTCCAAGAAGCAGTATCTCATAAGAACAAATAAAGTTGGTTGCAAGCTATGCAAGATGAGATGGAATCTCTGCAGAAGAATTCTACTTATGAGTTGGTCAAGCTTCCACAAGGAAAGAAGGCACTGAAGAACAAATGGTTATTCAAGCTCAAGAAAGATGGCAACGGAAAGATGGTGATAACACAAAGCTCGGCTGGTGGTCAAAAGATTCCTTCAGAAGAAAGATATTGACTTTGACGATATCTTTTCACCGTTGTGAAGCTGGCTTCAATCCGCGTCATCTCGGATTGGTAGCCAGGTTAAATTTAGAGCTTGAGCAGATGGATGTCAAGACGTCGTTTCTTCATGGTGATCTACATGAAGAAATCCACATGGAGCTGTACAGAGACATAGCTGGGATGGTTGTTAAATGACAACCACTTCAGATGCCGTTGGAGGGGGAGAATTACTGGTTTCCAGCAGCAGCCAGCAGCTGGAATTCAGCAGTCAATCCATGAGAGCTGCTGGACTTGTCAAAAAAGGTGGGAAGAGCAACTCAAGTTGCTCTTGAGTTGCTCCAAGCACCTCCCCCTTGCATTCTATAAAAGGGGAGGTATGATCAGCCGAATGATTCATCCCAAAAATCCCCATCATCCCAAACAACAAGTTTTCATCTTCAAGAGAAAGAGAGAAGGAATCCCAGAGAGGTATGAGGGATTTCTCCAGTGAGAGAAAATTACCCCAGAGAGGGAAGTTACACCAGAGAGGTAAAATTGTAGTGAGTGTTTTTTAGTGGTGTTTACTATAGAATGTGTAATGTTATTTCCAGTGAGAAATAGTGAAGTCTTTTTTTACTCTTTAATTTTATTTAGTGTTTTACCGAGATCGGTATTTTTACTCTTTTACTGTAATTAGTAAATCTTCTAGTGATCAGCGAGAATCACAACTGATACGACTATTTTGGAGAGGCCCAAGAACCAGATACCCAGGCCCAAGCCAAAAGCGGGAAGCCCACGAATGGGATTAGGCCAACCTGACAAGGCCCACAGATGGACTAGAAGCCAGACCCGGGCCCGACCCAGAGGGCACACGATTAGCTCGTGCTCTCTGGGGTTAACCGTCCCCTGGAAGCATGGCACCTTAATGACCATTAAGGAGCCCATTATCCCGCCAGCCCACGACGCACGAAGGCACCTTGATGAGGACGGGTCACGGGGACATGAGGGGAGACGATCAGAGGGCACAGATTGGGGGCAATCGTGGGCCAAACCCTATAAAGGGATGGTAGGGGCAACCGATGTAACGACCTGTATTTTTCAACACTTCAATTTACGTACTTAACATATTTTTAACAATTCAAAATTTCTTTATAAATGTAGTCAAGAGTTTTATAACAAAACTGATTTCAAAAATTTCTTATAAAAATATTTTGATGTACCAGACTAGTTATGGAGTATTTTAGTAAGATCGGATTTCATCAAATACCTCTAAAAGATCTGATAAAAATTCATTTTCAGATATTGCTGTTTTGGCTTAATGAATTTATTTTCTATACAAACATATTCAAAACGTTTTCAAACTTCCACCGTAGCATCCTATGATCATTTAGGGCTCCCCACATTAATTTCGTAATTTTCTGATACCATTTCAATAGAGAACCCGCAAACCGGCTTTCTAAACGTTTTGGCCTAAAACTAGTATCTCTGTAGCTCAAACCCTGAAATGGTCTTCGTATTCACGATCCACACAATGATACGATCCCGTAAGTATGTTTTCGTAATTTTTCGGACACGTTTACTAGTAGGGACAAAATCGTAATTTCGTTACAAAATTTTGTTAATCACTTTCACTAATCGGTTTTTACCTATTACTAATCACCCTACCTAATCCCGTTACCACCTAACCCACAGCCACCCACATCCCCATCTAACATACACACTCTCTCAGCCTATATAATATTCCCCCAGGCTCTCCCTTCCTCAACACAAAAACACCCTATATCTCTCTCTTTCTTAGTTTCGTTCGAAACCCATTCCAAAGGCTGATACCCTAACTCTCTCCCTCTCATTCCCAGGCTCTCTCAACTCCCTCCCTCGTTCTCTTCTTCAGGACCGCACCCACACACAATCTCTCTCTCTCTCTCTCTCTCTCTCTCTCTCTCTCTCTCTCTCAGTTTCCCAGTTAGAAAACACCCAACCCCAGTCTCTCTCTCTCTCCCTCTCTCTCTCTCTCTCTCTCTCTCTCTCTCCACGGCTTCGTTCGAAACCCAAAACCCCCGCCCTCGTTTTCTCTCTCAACCCATCTCGCTCTCTCCCCCTCTCCCCTGACCCGAAGCCCACCTCCTCCGCGAGCTCTCCGAGCGGCCCATCGATGCTCCGACGAGAGGATCCCGCCACCGCTCCTCTCCGAGCACCCACGACAGCAGGAGGACCCCGCCACCTTGAAGCCACGTCGACGAAAGCGCCTCACCGCATTCCTCCATCTCTCCCGCTCTCGCCCAGGTAGGTTGACCGCCACTAGACCGCCGCTGATCGCCGTCCGCCTCCGCAGCAGCTCCAGCGCCCGACCCTGACACCGCCGCCTCTGTTTCCTCTGCTGCACCGACAACCCAACGCCACCGGAGCTGCTCCCCACCTCCGCTGCCGTCGCCCGACGCCGCCAGTCGCCTCGCCCGCCGCCGCCGTCAGCCGCACTCCGCCCTCCTCCAAAGCGTCGACGACGAAGAGCCCGCCGCCCTCATGCACAGCTTCATGTGAACGAAGGAGCGGGTATTTTTCGATGGAAAAACCGTAATTACGAAATCTAATTTCATATTTTCAGTGTTTACTTAATTATTAAATGGGTTTAATGGTATTAAATTGATAACTTAAAATATAGGGCCCAGAAAAATGTGGGACTAGCTCCAGAAAATCAGAAATAGTATTCTAGACCCAATGGAGCTAGTTTCATCTCAATCGGAAGCTTAGTTTTTCCAGAATAAATTTTTAAGCCTAAAACTTAAATGCGTCCTTTTCATTTAAAAACTCGTAACTTGTTATTTTCACGTACACTAACATGTGGGAAAAATATATGTTATAGTACTCTTTGAGACGGTCGTTTTGACAGCTCATTTGTAACTTTTCGATGCAGATTGCATCCAGAATAAATGTTTGAATAAATACGTTACTAATTGAAAAATAGTTTTTAAATTGTTTTTGAGCTTATAAAAATTATAAAAATTAATGTTAGCTTCAGAAAATTATTTCTTCTTGTAGTAAAATTATTTTCAACATATCTAGCCTATAGAAAAATGTAGAACTCTTTTCGACAACGTTTCAAACAGTTTTAAAAATCAAAACGACCAATTAATTAAATATAGATTAGTGTAGCCATTAACTAATGACTTCTTGTGTTTGCAGGTACTAGTCCTCGTCATCAACTCTTCTAGTTCCAACCTCGTCTTGCTACGACGAGCCCGATAGCGTAAGTCACAATGGATTCTAACCTTAGAAATTTAGATAGTGTACGTATAATGGAAGATAGTGTACTTAATGGAAATACCGCATGCTCGAAGCATGGATCAGTGTCTTAGTTGTTGGACTTCAAATTAGTGCACATGATTGACTTTCTCTCTTGAGGTTTCTGCCTTGACTTTTCAACAAATGAAGCTCTTTGGAGTGTCGTTAATGCTTTTGAATGTCTTTACTTTTGGAACAACAAAATTGACATACCGTATTGCAACACGGTGACTAAGTGATATACTGCATTGACATCATACTGCTGGAACATCTTATTAAAATTGAATGCTTAAAGATAGTTGGCACGGCACTGGGTTTTAGGGTAAACTTATATTAGTGAAAGTGCGGGAGCGACCGCGAGCCATCTACACAGTGCACCATACCGACCGTCTAAATGAAATGTACCGACTAAAGTGAAATGAGATCCGCCCGGGTGAGCGCCCCCGTGGCAGGAGATGGGCTCAATGGTTGCACATTGTACCTTCCTATATAAGTCACGTATCTTTTCTTGTTTACTATTGCCTGCTTGTACTTTCAGTATTGCTACATCTGCCTGGTTGTCCTACTATCGTCATTACTTTGCCTGTTAGTTAAATATTGCTGCTACTTTATGCCATGCCATAATTGTTGCTCTTGCAAGTTACTTCCACACTTGCACCGTCACCTTTACTTTACGTACTACACGCACTTTACTTGCTACACCTACACAGCCACTAGCACTTTACTTATCTCTCTTGTATGCATGTTCGTTTTTACTTTACTTTCCGCACTTGTTTACTATAGCCTGCTCCATCTTTGTGCACTACTCTTTTTCTATCCCTAGAATTGTTGTGACTTACCTACGGTTCCATCTCCGTGGCACCGCAGACGACGCACAGGTTGACTTAGGCACTCCTGAGTTTGCAGAGCCGTAGCACGATCCTGTGACTGTCGACTTTTATATTCAGAGTGTATGTGTGATGTACCTTCAATGTATTTCCTTTCCGCTTTACTTTTCATGTATTTTGTGAGAGAGTGCTAGATTGTTGTTGTACTTTTAATTTGTGGACTGTAATAATGTCTGTTGGCTTGAGTATTATTGTACGTCTCTGCATCGTGGCTATGTTGATTTCACTGGTAAACTGCAGGACCTGTAAATATCAAATAAGTAACGGGCCCCCGAGAGCGGGTTGTTACAACCGAGAAAGGGGATAAAAACCTGGAGACCAACATCTGAGGTATTCTGTTTACCAGACCTTGCTTTTCCCCAATTATCTCCTTTGCCACAGCTCGGTTTGAGGATACGAGTGCTGGTCTCATATTGAGCCGTACCGTACCCACCGAGCATCACACAGATCCGTTCTGACTTAGGCATTGGAGGGGACTTGGCTGGAACCAAGGTCCGGCCCTCCTGACGAGTTTTCTCGTCTGTCCAGGAAGGAGCAGAACCGAGGCGCCGAGGCTTCGGCCCGGCAAGGAGCGAGCCCGCTCGCCATCAGCGAGTGCCTTCGCCGATCAAGATCAAAGAACATCCAAGGCACCGAGGCTACCCCTCGGCGCTCGTCCAGCTGAGGCCGAACACTGAACCGGGAACCGAGGCTCCCCCTCATCTACACGTCAACCGAAGACCGACGCTTACCTGAAGCGTCCGCCCGACCTCGGATCCATCGCCTACCCACGCCACGTGCACGTGCGCTCGACGTGACCAAGAGGTCCCAACCAACCCCTTGACCACGTTGACTGTCAGTCGTCAGTCAAAAATTCTGTGGTGAGAAAACACCCCCAAACATCTGGCGCCGTCTGTGGGAACCGAGCAAAGCCCACGTCAATCCACTGGAATGGAACCCGCCTGCAACGGCTCGGGGCGCATGCCCCCCATCCAAGAGGAGGGAGACTACATCCCTCCCGAGGACCAGCACAGCCACACCACCGAAGGAACGGGTGACTCCCGATCGGTGATTCAAGAGCAACTTCGTCTCTTCGCTCCGGAAACCAACACCAATCTCCAGACGTTGGTCGCCACGATTCAACAGCATGTCGATAACCCTTCCGTCCGACGAGCGGGGACGGGAGGGACCCACCAACGGGGAGCGGACCACCAGCCTGTATGGTCCGTCGTGATCACCGACCACGGGGACGGAGCCACCAACCTGGAACGACGATTTACCATACCAGGCTTCATCCCGGAGAGGTCCCTCACTCCCACCTCGCCCCGCGAGGGGGAGAGGATGGGACTCGAGCAAGCCGGAGGTGAATCGGTTACCACCCCGTCTCGACGACCGGGCCCAACAAGTCGACGGCCTGCCGGCCACCGAGCCTTGGGGGACCGACCGCGTCGGAGCGGAAGTCCTCATTGAGCAAAACCGGAGAAGCGAGACTACCGCAGGGAGAAGAGGAGCGCCCGCCAATCAACCCCCGTCCATAGCTCAGCAGGAACGAAGGCGAGCCCCCGGCGTGACCGCGCTCGCTCACCACCACTAGGCAACAACGGTGTGAGCGCGGGAGGGCGCCCGGAGGGCGCCAGAGGCGACCGATGCCTGCTGTCCCGGAGGATAACCGAGGCACGGGTACCTTCCAGATTCAAAGTGCCGACGCTGAAGAAGTATGACGGCACGGGAGATCCACTCGACCACGTGATGGATGAAGGGGTCATGGCGTTCCAGGGAGCTGATGATACCCTGCTCTGCAAAGGCTTCTATTCCACCCTCCGGAGAGCGGCCCGGAGTTGGTACCATGGTCTTTCCAACCGCTCCATTGATAGCTTCGAAGACCTCTGTCAGCAATTATGCAAACAATTCATGGCTGGGCGTCAGGTGAAGCCCGATTCGGAACTCCTGTTCAATGTGGTGCAGGGCCCTGGCGAAACCTTGAGGCACTACATGCGTCGCTTCAATGCAGAGCGACTGAATGTGGAGAGCTGCCCTGAGTTAATCGTCAAGACGGCCCTGAAGAAAGGGCTCCGACATAGGGGCTTGAGAAATTCGCTGCACAACGATCCACCGAAAGACCTCGCCGGCGTCATAGCCAAGGCGTACCGCTATATGCTTACGGAAGTAGCGCTGGCCGAGGACGACAGAAGCCGTCCGGTGGGAACAAAGCGGGGATTCAAGCTTGAAGAGAGCGAGCGTCGCGGCCCTGACGAGCATCGACAGGAGAAGAGGGCCAAAGGAAAGCAGCGCAGAGAGGAACCGTGGCCCTCCAAGCCGAACACCACCCCGGACGTCATCCTCGCGCACGCCCAAAAGGAGGGACGCTTTAGCAGGCCGCCTCCGAGGATGAAGAGAGGCGGAAAGGACGAGGAGAAGTATTGCAAGTATCACAAGGACAATGGCCATTACACTGATGACTGTTGGCATCTGAAGAAGGACATAGAGAAGCTGGTCAGCCGGGGGGCACTTGAAGAACGTCGCCGACGACTCGGCCCCTGCCCCCGGGGAAGGGACGTCCAGGCAGTCGGACAAGGGGAAGAAGGTGAATGTGGTCCAGATGGCCATGCGCATCATCGAATGAGCTGGTGAGACGATCAACAGCCACCTCGTCGGGGCAAGGCTAGCTTGCCATCGCCATCTCCATATTTTATTTTCCTCCAAACGTACACCCGGATTCAAGCAATAGAAAGAACCGTGTTAGTACAGATCTTTATCTCTCTCTTTAGTTGGCTGGGTTATCGGTAGCAGGACAAGCAGGAAGTCACCCTCCGGAGGGGAGCAACAAAACGATCGGCCATAAGGCTGGAGGTAACTCCCCCAGCAGGCCGATCGCCGAGCCCATCCGTAAGGCTGGGGGCAACTCCCCCAGCAGGTGGGAACGTCGGCTGGTCATAAGCTGAGGGGTAGCTCCCCCGCAAATCGGTCGACCCGATCGGCCGTAAGGCTGGGGGCACTCCCCCAGCAGGCCGCTCGCCGAGCCCGTCCGTAAGGCTGGGGCAACTCCCCCAGCAGGCGGGAACGTCGATTGGTCATAAGCCGAGGGGTAGCTCCCCCGCAGACCGGTCGATCCGATCGACTATAAGGCTGGGGCAACTCCCCCTGCAGGCCGATTGCCGAGCCTGTCCGTAAGGCTGGGGGCAACTCCTCCAGCAGGCGGAAACGTCGTTTGGTCATAAGCCGAGTGGTAGCTCCCCCCGCTGACCAATCGACCCGACTGACCGTAAAATCTGGGGGCGACTCCTCCAGCAGGACGATCAGCCGATCACCGAACCCATCCGTAAGGCTGGGGTAACTCCCCCAGCAGGCGGGACCATCGGTTGGTCATAAGCCAAGGGATAGCTCCCCTCGCGGACCAGCCGACCTAATCAGCCGCAAAGTTGGGGATAACTCACCCAGCAGGTCTGAATATCAGATGGGCATTAGCTCGAGGATAACACCCCCAGCAACCTAGATGGACCCGTTAGTCGAAGGACCGGGGGCAGTTTTTTCCTTCCCCGCAGGTCGAGCCCTCGGCTGGCCGCAAGACTGAGTACAAGCTTGCAGTCTGCGAGGTGGCCCCCGACTGGCTCAAGGATCGCGAGCGAGGGAAAAGACACAGCAAGTCGGCTAGGAGCGCCTCCAAGGCCCTAGTCAATTAGGCCGACGGACACAAAGTCCCGAAGACCCTACACGCTCGCTACGAATGATAAAAGGATACCGGCGAGCCCACTTCCACCACCAGATCAAAACGCAACAGAAGATCAAAGAGACTAAGAGCCCCCACCCTCTACAAAGTAGCTCTAAAGAATACCCCGACAACAACAAAGATGGCGAAAAGTACATAAGCTGATGAAAAAACTTTGCGCATAAATTGTTCGGAGTTACAAGCCAAAAAAGAAAAAGGGGGGGGGGGGAGGGAGCAAGATAGAGGAGGGTCGCTTAAGGCCCCGGGGCACGGGAGGAAGCGTCCTCTAGAACCTCGCCCTGTTCAGAGTGTTGGGGGTGTGCGGGACCCGCCGGGGGCGGGAGCGATTGCCGAGCGCGCTCTGCGAAATGCTGGAAAGAGTCTTGGACGACCTCAACAATCCGGGGGGGCCAGGAGGTCCTCGTAGGAGCCGAAGGCCTCACTGAAGACCCCCACGATCCGCGGCCTCAGAACCCCGTCAACGCCCCTCTCCACCTCTCCGACGAACTGGGTCATGTGACGCAGCTCTCCCAGCTCGTTTCAGAGGTCGCCCCTCTCTTGAAGAAACGCCTCTTCCGCCTCTTGGGCCGACCTCTGAGCGTCGGCCAGCGCCCCCTGGAGGTCCCGCACATCGGAGGCAAGCTCATCCACCCGGCGTCGAAGGTGTCGGGCCTCTATGCGTGCCTCTTCGACAGCCACCTCGGCCGACCCGGCCCTCAAGCGCTCCCGAGCCAAGGACTCCTCGAGGTCCTTCGCCTGGGCCGACCGGCGCTGTGCCTTGACGGCCATCGTAGTGGCCTAAAGGAAGAAAAGGTTACGCTAAAAGGGATCAAGAGGCAGGTAAAAAAGCAGCAAAGTGACTAGACCTGTTGAAGCTGCCAGACTAAGGAGTCCGACAGTCAGTTGAAGGGGGCTCTTTCCAGGAGGGAGTGGTCCCTCGGGAGGAAGGAGCTCTGCGCCAGCTGGTTGGCCACGGCTCGGTCGACAAAAACCGAGTCCTCGGGCGTAATCTCGGGGCCTGCCAGGGTGTTCGCCAGCACGCCACCGGCTCCCACCAAGGACGGCTCGGCCGAGAAAGCAGGGGTGGCCACCGTGGTCAGCGGGAGAGTTTCGCCCGAGGCAACCGACACCCCGGGGGCCGCGGAAGGGCGGACTTCCCCACTCTCCCTCCTTCTCTTCCTCTCGCTGGGCCCAGCGGACGTCGGGGGGGAGCGTTTACGCCCCACTCCGCGACCACCCACAGAAGCACGAGGGGCCGTCTCGGTCCCCTCGTTACCGCCTTCTGCCTGGACGGAGCGGGGGGGGTAGTGCCTGTAGCCTCCACAACGGGGGGACCGTCACAACCGGGGGAAGTGGCGTTGTCGCGTCCACGGGCGCCACCCTTCCCACCGCGGTCTCGCCCTGACGCACCTCCTCCTCAAACGTGCGGCGGGGCGCCTGGCCCGAAGGGTTTCCGCAGCTTCGGCCGGATCCCCGGCGGATGAGCTCGTCAACATTGTGGGAAAATTCCCGCCCAGCCATCTCTGCAGAAGGAAAGAAGATTAGGGTAAGCGAGAGAGAAAGCGAAAAGAAAAGGGAGCGCCTACCGGGAGACCACATGATGGTCTTAAGGAGTAGGTCATCTAGCAGAGGCCAGACCGACCTCTCCCCTACAGGAAGAGATGACAAAAACTAAACAGCGGCCTAGTCAGCCTCGGAGAGGGTCAATGTCAAGTCATATTGACATAACCCCCCCCCCAATCTGTCAAGATCTTGGCATCCTCGGGAAAAACAACGAAAACGTAGCTCGAACTCCAGTCCCCCACCAGCGGGGACGGCCGAGCAAACACTCCCTCCCCGCGCGGGCCCGGAGATGCTGCCGTGACCGGTGGCTGACTGTCTGGATCCGGTAGTAATGAAAGAGAAGAGGAAGAGACGGAACCAAGCCGTGGACGCGACAAATCATGACGAACCCGGTCAGCACCGCAACGGAGTACGGGGTCAATTGGCACAAGGCCACAATTAGGAATTCCATGACTTGGATGATGAAGGGGTGAAGAGGGAATCGGAGTCCCAGACGGAACATCTCGACATAGACGTCGACCTCCCTGCTCCGCGGAAAGCAAATCCGCTCGTCGCTAAAAGGGATCCTGACGTCGTAGGGATGGTACATGTACTTCTCTCGAATCTCCGTGACCTTCGAAAAGGGGATCATAGTCGGTGACCTAAGGACAACTGATGGGACGTCGAACCTCTCAGCGGCCCGAGCCACGTCACCACCGACAGGATCAACAAAAAGCAAACCCTTCCCTTTCTCCGGGGAGGGGCGTGGCCCTGAGGGGACGTCGGGCCTCGAAGACGGGAGGTCGCCAGACTCGAGCGACGGGGTGTCCCTAGATCCCGGCGCGGAATCACCGATCCTAAGCGTAGCCATGTGGCAAAGAAGGAGGAAGAAATTTACCGTGAAAAGAAGCCGAAGGAAGATAGACGACGGAGAGAAGGAGCTTGCAAGACCAGAATCAGGAGGAAAGGCGCGAAAGAATCGAAACTTAGGAGGCTGACGCCCTTATATGGAAGGTAATCGCGGAATCCAGACCGTCAGAAGGGAAGGACGTGGCAGCATCAGAAGATCGACAACGTTTCGTAACCCGCACCGAGAGAAGATCAAATGGGCCGCGTCATTATGACCTCCATTTAATGGATTGGCCTCGACTGACGCGCCTATCTATCCTCAAGAGTCACATCGTCTGAACCGAACCGGCAGAATCCAAACGGCTCGGACGATGGGGGCAATTGATACGACTATTTTGGAAAGGCCAAGACCAATAGACCCAGGCCCTAGCCAAGAGCGGGAAGCCCACGAATGGGATTAGGCCCGCCTGACGAGGCCCACGGATGGACTCGAAGTCAGACCCGGGCCCGACCCGGAGGGCGCACGATTAGCTCGTGCTCTCCGGGGTTAACCGTCCCCCTGGAAGCATGGCACCTTAATGACCATTAAGGAGCCCATTATCCCGCCAGCCCACGACGCACGAAGGCGCCTTGATGAGGACGGGTCACGGGGACGTGAGGGGAGGCGGTCAGAGGGCGTGGATTGGGGGCAATCATGGGCCAAACCCTATAAAGGGATGGTAGGGGCAACCGAGAAAGGGGATAAAAACCTGGAGACCAACATCTGAGGTATTCTGTTTACCAGACCTTGCTTTTCCCCAATTATCTCCTCTGCCACAGCTCGGTTTGAGGATACGAGTGATGGTCTCATCTTGAGCTGTACTATGCCCACCGAGCATCACACAGATCCGTTCTGACTTAGGCATCGGAGGGGACTTGGCCGGAACCAAGGTCCGGCACCCCTGACGAGTTTTCTCGTCTGTCCAGGAAGGAGCAGAACCGAGGCGCCGAGGCTTCGACCTGGCAAGGAGCGAACCCGCTCGCCATCAGCGAGCGCCTTCGCCGATCAAGATCAAGGAACATCCAAGGCGCCGAGGCTACCCCTCGGCGCTCGTCGAGCCAAGGCCGAACACTGAACCGGGAACCGAGGCTCCCCCTCGTCTCAATGTCAACCGAAGACCGGCGCTTACCCGAAGCGTCCGCCCGACCTCGGATCCATCGCCTACCCACGTCACGTGCACGTGTGCTCGGCGTGACCAAGAGGTATCAACCGACCCCTTGACCACGTTGACCATCAGTCATCGGTCAACGATTCCGTGGTGAGAAAACACTCCCAAACAACAACAAAATCACGGGGTCTCTTTGGTTGTATCAAAGATTAAGGGTAACTAGCGACAGACAGGCAATATACCCTAAACCTACATCATTTGTACAAATGCCATATAACTTTAGTGTCCTAATAATAGCCATGGCCCATGTAGGTTCTAATCCCATAGAGATATCAATGATGACCGAGAGTCCTGTGAGCCTTGGCCAGCAGGTGGCAGCGAGTGACACATGTAATATACCCTAAACCTACATCATTTGTACAAATGCCATATAACTTTAGTGTCCTAATAATAGCCATGACCCATGTAGGTTCTAATCCCACAGATAGATCAATGATGACCGAGAGGTGACCCTTGGCCAGCAGGTGGCAGCGAGAACAATCGAGCACTTCTTAAAGCCTTCAAGCCAAAAAATAAAGACATTGTTAACTTCACTAAATCCAGTATAGATAGGTGCATTAACAACTTGATTAGCTGAGACCCAAACAATTTCTCATGTGATACGCATTTTACTACAAGAAAATTTCACTAAATAAAACCTATAAATCACATACATATAGACTTTCACTCATCACATATGCATATAAAAGCACATCAACTAAGAAGCTCGATCCTTAATCGTAACACTAAACTAATCTTCAAGGACATCATCTTGCCCGAAACACGCTCGGTTGCTTTGCCTGCTCAAGCATTTGGACCACCTCCCTCATGGTGGGCCTCTCGACGCTGCGTTCTTGGACGCACAGCATCCCGACGAAGAACAGCTGCATCGCCTCCTCCAGCGGGACATTAGCCAGGCGCCGGTCCAAGATCTTCACCACCCCCTCCTTGCTCCAGCTCGTGTTCATCTTCGCCCACTGGACGATATCCAGCCCCTCCTCCCCGAAATCGCCCACCGGCTTCCTCCCTGTGATCAGCTCCAGCAGAACCACCCCGAAGCTGTACACGTCGCTCTTCTCGTCCACCTTCAAAGTGTATGCATACTCTGCAATTGTATGCAGATACATGAGCAATAGCAACGGCCATGCTTCAACACAACACATGTTGCTACGGATAATATGGTCATTTACTTGCAGTGGCATTGCCCTTTTGTGTGACCCCATGAAAGTTGGCAAGTAAAGGCCAATTTGCATTGTGTATGGTCAAAGGATCATCATGGGTGATTAGAGAGAGGGGAGGGCAAAGATGTTGTGTGAATATACTTTCTTGTTGTGAGTGTATGACTCTCTTTCTTTCTAGGGTTTTGCAAAGATATAAAGCATGGATCCCAATCAAGATTCCTCAATGGACCAAGTTTTTGGAATCTGGGGGGGTTTTTTAAAATAGAAATGGGTCAAAAAGCAATACGTGACTGTGGCACCACCACATCAAAAGGCAGATGTTACAACTTTATATCAAAAATTTATTAGTAGTCGCCTATCTCTGTAGTTTATTCAATGCCTAATCTCCCTCAAAAGAATGAACTGAATGACAAGATCCGAATTATGAGATATCATAGAATCTGTACTCTATGCTGCTATCCACAAATATTGGTTAGTTTATGGCCACATTGAGCAGGGAATATTGTACCCAACTAAAATCAGATCACGGGAAGATGAAATTCATACCTGGAGCAATGTAGCCATAGGACCCGGCAATTGCAGACATGCATTCGGATGCTCCGGTGTCTCTCAAGAACTTGGCGAGCCCGAAATCGGCAACATGGGCTTCAAACTCAGCATCCAACAGTATGTTGTTCGACTTCACGTCCCTGTGGAGTATCGGAGGACAGCAGTCGTGGTGCAAGTAGCACAGCCCCCTCGCGGCCTCGAGAGCAACCCTCAGGCGAATCGGCCAGTTCAGATACCCTCCCCTCTTCCCATGCAGCATCTCCCCCAGGCTCCCGTTGGGCATGAACTCGTACACCAACAGATTGGCCTCTTTGTTCGAGCACACCGCGAGCAGCCTAACGATGTTCCGGTGCCTGATTTTGCCCAGGGTCTGAATCTCCGCCGAGAAACCGTTGTCGTGCGTCGAGCCTTTCGTTATGCCCAGCAGCCTCTTCACCGCGACTTGATCGCCGTTCGGCATTGTCCCTCTGTACACAATCCCGGCTCCTCCTTTCCCTATAATGCTGTTCTCTCTAAGGCATTCTACGACGTCTTCGCTCCCGAACTCCAGTTTCTGGAACGCGGTTAGCTTCCAGGATCTGGAATTCCTGCGCATCATCGAACGAGTCTTGATGGTCACGGTGGATACAAAGATGATGGAACAGGTCAGTAGGCCGAGCGCGAACAGGAGCTTGAATGTCCCTTGCAGTCGGGATTTGGTGCTGTGAGATTGGTCTACTGGCAGTGGGGTGGCTGCTGACAGGTTGCAGGGGTTCGAGATGAATCCGCAGAGGCGAGGGTTGGCGAGGAACGACGAGGCGTTGAAGTAGGCGAACTGCCCGGTCTCGGGGATTCTGCCGGAGAGGTTGTTATGGGAGAAGTCTGCAGACGTGAGGCTCTTCATGGCTCCGATCTCCCTAGGAATGCTCTGATTCAGTTGGTTCCAGGAAACGTTGAGGTAGTTCAGGACTCGAATCCGCGATATCTGGCCTGGAATCGGGCCGCTGAGCTCGTTTTGGCTCAAGTCCAGGTAAGTCAACAAGAAGCAATCGCCAATTTGAGGCGGGATTGTGCCGGAGAAATTGTTGCTGCTCACGTCGATCTTCTGCACACGTCTCAGCAGCCCGAGTTGGCGCGGGATTTCTCCGGTGAACTGGTTGCCATCGAGCAGAAGGCTTTGCAGGGCTGAGAAGTTGCCGATGGAGATTGGAATTGGCCCGAACAGTCGGTTGTTCGATAAGTTCAACTGGCCTAGCTTCTCAGGCCTCTTGACAGTCTCGTCCGCTATGGCTCCTGTCAGATAATTGTTCTGCAGCTCTAGCAGCTCCAGCTCTGGCAAGTACAGGAAGCCACGAGGAATGGATCCAGTGAGATAATTCTGGCCCATCCGGACCCTCGACAGAGTCGAGCACCCCCCAAGATCGTCCGGCAACGGACCGAAGAGAAAGTTATTGAGAAGAATCAGTATCTTCAGCTTCCTCCCGAAGCACAGACCCTTCGGGATTTGCCCGGTGAGCTTGTTCGTCGAGAGATCGAGCTCCCGGAGCCTCCCGTTCTTTCCAAGCTCGGGCGGGATCGAACCAGTGAAATTGTTGTGCCAGAGCTTCAAGACTTCAAGACTGGGCAAGTCGGCGATGAACTCTGGAACCTCGCCGTGGAACCTGTTGATGAAGAGATGCAGCAAGCTGAGCTCCCGCAGACGCGAGAACTCGCGTGGGATCTCCCCCGTCAGTGCATTGTTCGAGAGGTCGAGGAACTTGAGGCTGCTCAGGTTCCCCAACTGCGGTGGAATTGTGCCGGTGAGTTGGTTGGTTTGCAAGAAGAGAGTGTCCAGGCTGCTGAGATTGCCCAACTGGGGAGGGATCCCGCCTTCGAGGCCGCAGCTCGAGAGATCGAGATGGACTAGATTCTTCAAACTCCCGAGCTCAATTGGAACTCCGCCGTCAAAGTCATTGTAGTAGCCCAAGTAGAGCTGCTTTAGGCTCGTGAGGTTACTGAGTTGAACGGGTATGAACCCGCCTAGATTGTTGCCGGCTAGCGACAGATAGCTGATCCCTTTGAACCCGCCGTAGCTCGCCGGTATCGAGCCAGAGAAGTAGTTTCCCCCGAGGTCCAAGTGACGGAGCTTAGGGAGCTCAATTACGCCGAGAGGAAGGGATCCATAGAAGTTGTTGTCGTATGCATCGAACACCTGCAACTCCACCATGGAGGTGAAGTTCCAAGCCAGCGTGCCGTTGAACTGGTTGTTCGATATATTGAGACGGGCAAGGTTTGAGAGCTTGGCGATGGCGGGCGGAAACTCGCCCGACAGGCCGTTACCGGCAATGTTGAGGTGGGTGAGGGTGTCGAGCTCGGCAATGGCGGGGGAGACGGAGCCGGAGATGTTAGAGTTGGAGATGTCGAGCGAAAGAATGCAAGTGTTTGTGTCGTCACAATGAACACCGGACCACGATGAACACAGAGATGAGATGCTGGATGAGTTCCAAGTACGGAGGAGTGATGACTCTGAGTAGGAGAAAGATTGCCTGAGAGAGAGCAAGATGGAGGCCTGTTTGGCGAGCGTTTGGTCATGAGAGTTGGCAAGCAAAGGGGAAATGAGAAAGAGGAGGAGGAGGAGAGGAGATGAGGGAGGAGCCATTGAGGGAAGGAGATGAGAGCAAAGATTCAAAGGGGACGTGAAGGTGAAGAGAGGAATAAAAATGGGAATAATTCTCTCTTTTTCTTTATTTTGATTGCTTTCTCTTCTTTTTTTGAGAGAAAAGCAAAAGCATTCAAGTGCAATGAAAGGAGTAGTGGATGATGGAAGGAGCTGATCTTGGGGAGGACTGTGGCTTACCATGCTTTTGCTCTGAGAATGCGTATATAACAGAAGTGCCATCCGCAAGGGTTGTGGCCTTGGGATGGGATCCTAGGGGACTGTGCTCATTTCATGTGTGTTTAGGGGAGTTTGATCATTGAGTTAGAGAGGGACTACCTGCACCTCATTGTGAGGTGCAGGGATGAGACGTTTTTCCATAAGTAGTAAAAAAAATCAATTAATCTTTTACTTCTGTTTCTCTCTCCTCAAGTTTATTACTGTTTTTAGTATATGTCCCATCCTGCACCTCATCTTTGAGGTGCCGATAGTCGGTCTCTTGAGTTATGTGCATGGCTTTGATTGGAGATTTAATCATTTGGGGAATGATGTGGGCCTCTCACTTGGCATGAGGAAAAAGAGGAGAGGAGCAGAGGGGGGACAGTGTTGATGTGATTCAATGATTTAGCATGACTGAATGTTGGAGAGATTGGGAGATAAGTAGATAACACACCATGATTACATGATATTAATGATTTCATTTCTGCTAGTAATGTCAAGTTTTCTTTAGCAAGATAGAAGGCCTAGTATTAGTTCGTCAATTTTCGCAGCATTGTTGGATTTGCAGCTGTCATGCATATGCAACGTTGAGATGTGATAGCTAAGATGATGAACATGATCCTGGGATGATGACTGTATGCATGTAAGCATCATTGAGAATAAAACTTTTTTTTCTCGATATAAAAAGAATAACAGATGCAACACAAATGTTAGAGATGTGCAGTCTCATTCATTCTTTAACGCTTTTATTGAACAAGACTATCATACTTTTACTGTTTGTAAAGGGAGAAAGAGAGATACTTTGCTTTGAACATGCACTATGCAAGACAAGAGAAAGGGAGTGCACCAAGGGATTCCCTTTGGGGTATCAAAATAAAAGGTCATAAATGAAAACTCATTTGCTGGTTGAATTGCGAATATAAACTGTCCCTTTGTATAAGGGAATGTCTGGATCCTCGGAAACCAACTCAGAAAATGAGTTTTCGATTGTCCAACCCAAGGTTTTAGGTCTCGGTCTCGGTCTCGGTCTCGCTCTTTGGAAAGTTTTGGTTCCGGTTATCGGAATCGTCTGTTTCGGTGGTTTCGAAAATTAGTTTCGTTTTCGTCTGTATATGGCAAACTTGTAAACAAATGCAATATGTTTAGCAAAATGTATATGTGACTAGCAGCATGGCAAACTTGTAAATAGATGCAATATGTTTAGCAAAATAGCAGCATCCCCTCCGATGTCTCATGAAATCCCCTCATCTCTTCTTAGCGGCGGGAGGTTGTTCTTCAGGGAGGCGGCTAGAGGCTCAGACGCATGAGGCGGGCGGTGGCAGGTGACGGGTGGCAACTTCTCAAGGTAATTGTCTCTCTCTCTTCCTCTTCCTCTTCCTCTTCCTCTTCTTCTTTTATGTAGTTGTTGAACCGTATAGTTTTTTTTTCAAATTTTCCCTTTTTGTTTTTATGATCTTCCTCTTCTCTCTCTCTTCTCTTCCTTTTTAATGTGTTTTGGCCGAAACGCTACCGTTCTGGCTGTTTTTGACCGAAACCAGCCAAAACGACAACGTTTCGACCAAAACCAACCGGTACGTTGTCGTTGCCGAAACCAAAACCACCCCTTAGTTTAGGTCTGAAAACTCACCGAGACCGAAATGAAACGGCCAATGCCCAGGTGTATCGGCCAAAACCTCTAACCATGTCCAAACCCATGTTTCTAGTCAAATCCCCCCCCCCCAAACCAAAAAAAAAAAACACCCACACAAATACACACAAAAACAACCAAATGCGTGACCCACACCGACACAAACACACAAAAACAACCAAATGCGTGTGGGTCACTAAGAAATAGTTTGTGTTACGCCTATTTGACCGAGACCCAAAGGACACGAGCCCAGGAGCCCGACTACTAGTCGAGAGCCCATCTGCATCCTCAAGCCCATTCTACAAAGGCCCTATAAGGGATCTTCTCGAATGTCGATCCGACCCGGCCCCGATAAACCGATGTTCACTCGCCCACTCCTGCGAAAACCGCTCCCCCGGACGCGCGACCACTAAATGGCGATAATGGGGAGGTGCTGGCATGGCGAAGAGAGCGGCGGCGAGGGGGCGGATTGATGGGGCACGATCGAGGGCGGGCGTGGGGCGTGGGCTAGAGGCAATCACGCTGGGAGCTCTACAAAAGGGCTAGGAAGACTACGAAGAAGGGGACCGCATCTCAGGTATCTAAAGCCTAAGGTACTCCATCAACGACCTAGTTCCTCCTTTCCATCTCCTTCCTCCACCGCTCGTGCCGTGAGACGTCGTTCCGATCTCCTCACGAGTCGAACCGTCTCCGCCGGGCCTCCTCTTTCAGATCTCTGTCTGACTTAGGCATCGGAGGGGATTTGGCCGGAACCAAGGTCCGGCCCCCTGACGAGCGTTCTCGTCTACGCAGGAGGACATCTGATCAACGGGCCGAGGCTCCCCCTCGCCCCTCGCCGACCGCGCACCCCGCTGGACGAGTGAGGCTTCCCCTCATCGTCCGACCGCCGAGGCCGAGCACATCCCACCGAGGCCGAGCGTCTCGACCCGGGCCGAGGCTTCCCCTCGCCCTTCGTCGAACACGCATCTAGCTGGGCGACTGAGGCTACCCCTCGTCGTCCTACCTCCGAGGACGTGCTCGACCATCCGAGGCCGAGCGTCTCAACCAGGGCCGAGGCTTCCCCTCGCCCCTTCCGCACCGATTCGAAGCCTCCCGAGGGACCCAAGGCAGGCCCCTTGACCACGTTGATCGTGATCTCCACGGTCAACGCTTTGTAGTGAGAAAACACTCTGAAACATCTGGCGCCGTCTGTGGGAACCGAAAACCGTCCCACGAAATAGCAAACCACACCCACAATGGCACGAGCCAGCAATGGAAGGAAGCGCATGCCCCCCATCCCGGAGGAAGGGAATGGCGCATCAAACGGCAACCCCGAGGACATGCCCGTCGGCGACCACCCCGCCCTCTCAACCGAAGAGACCGGCGGCTCAGAACTGGCCACGCAGGGACAGCTCCGCGCCCTGGCTCAGGAGACCAACGCGAGCCTCCAGACATTGGTCGCGACGGTACAGCAGCTCGTCGGCCCTGCGCCGTCCAACGGAGGCACGTTGGACGATAGCCATCGATGGGCGGGGGGTCCCCCGCACTTGCGGTCCGCCGTGGTCGACGACCACGGGACCCTGAAACCGAACACGGAGCGTCGATTCACGCTGCCCGGCTCTCGTCAGGCGAGGTCACGCGCCTCCTCCCCTTATCGTGAAAGGAGACGAAGAGAAACCGAAGGGACGGAGGGCGAATCGATGACGGCATCATCTCGTCGGTCACGGTCGTCCCGCCGCAGGAGAAGCGAACGACACCACTCAAGAGACCGATCGCGGCGGAGCAGGAGCTCCCGCAGGAGGAGTCGGGAACGTCGGGTCAGCCCGACCCCAAGCGTGGCGAGGGTCGCGGAGCCAGCCCCGCCGGCGCCTGTGCTTCCTCCACCCCCGATCGAGCCAGAGGCAGGCGAATACCGCATCCCCGGGGGCATCCACGGAGACCGGTGCCCCTTATCACGGAGAATAACCGACGCACGGGTCCCCTCTCGATTCAGGATCCCGGTGCTGGGAAAGTACGACGGAATAGGGGACTCGGGACACCACGTGATGGACTACGAGGGGGACATGGCCTTCCAGGGAGCTGACGATGACCTGCTTTGCCGGGGCTTCTATTCTACTCTCAGGGGAGCGGCAAGGACCTGGTACCACAGCCTGCCCGGCCGCTCCATCGACAGCTTCGAGCAACTCACCCAGTTGTTCTGCAAACAGTTCATGGCGGGGAGGCTGATCAAACCTGGTGCTGAACATCTGTTCAACGTAGTGCAAGGCCCGGCCGAGCCGCTCCGACAGTTCATGTGCCGCTTCAATGCGGAAAGGCTGAACGTGAACAACCCTCCCGACCTGGTGGTCCAGACGGCCCTTAAGAAAGGGCTTCGCCACCGAGGCCTCAAGAAGTCCCTACACAACGATCCCCCGAAGGACCTCCCCGGGATCATGGCGAGGGCCGAACGCTTCATGCTGACCGAGGAGGCCTTGGCCGAGGATGCAGGAAAAGCCACTCGAGGGACCAGGCGCGGCGACGGCAGACGAGTCAGCCCCGAAGGATACCGGATCGAGAAGAGGCCGAGGAACAGGCAGCGGGGAGAAAGCGCGAGGGACACCCCCCCAGACGCCGTCCTCGCCCAAGTACAGAAGGAAGAGCGAGCTGATCGCCCCCCACCGAAGGCTAGAAGAGGTGGGAAGAACAGGGAGAAGTACTGCAAGTACCATAAGGACGATGGTCATGACACCGAAGACTGCTGGCATTTGAAGAAGGACATTGAGAAGCTGATGAGCCGGGGGCACGCCAGGAACCAGGCCGACGAGCCGGCCCACGGAGAAGGGACCTCTACGCAGCCAGACAAGGGGAAGAAGATCAACACCGTCCAAGGCCCCCTCTGCATCATAGAGTGAGCGGGCGATGTCTCTCCCCCCGGTTGCAGCCTAGTAAGAGGGAGTTATCTAGGTTTACATCCCTCTGCCTAGCTTCATTTCCTTTATTTTTCCTTTTCCTCCAAATGTACCGGTCCGACAGGACTCTTGAGAGTACAAATGCATTCTCTTTTTTGTCTTTTCTTAAATCCCCGACGGAATTGACATGTCACCAATAGCGCAAAAGAATGGGGACCGCCGCCTCACTGGAGGAGGAAGAGGAGCTTTGCCCTCGCCGACTGACTCCTGCGCTCATAAGACTGGGGGCAATTCCCCCAGCAGGCACGGACGCCGACCGGTCCTAAGCCGAGGAGCTTTGCCCTCGCCGACCGACTCATGCGCTCATAAGTCTGGGGGCAATCCCCCCAGCCAGCGCGAACGCCGACCGGTTCTAAGTCGAGGGACTTTGCCCTCGCAGACCGACTTCCGCGCTCATAAGCCTGAGGCGGTTCCCCCAGCAGGCATGGACGCCGACCGGTCCTAAGCCGAGGAGCTTTGCCCTCGCCGACTGACTCCTGCGCTCATAAGTCTGGGGGCAATCCCCCCAGCCAGCGCGAACGCCGACCGGTTCTAAGTCGAGGGACTTTGCCCTCGCGGACCGACTTCCGCGCCCATAAGCCTGGGGCAGTTCCCCCAGCAGGCACGGACGCCGACCGGTCCTAAGCCGAGGAGCTTTACCCTCGCCGACCGACTCTTGTGCTCATAAGTCTGGGGGCAACTCCCCCGAGACACGGACGCCGACCGGTCCTAAGCCGAGGAGCTTTTACCCTCGCCGACCGACCCCCGCGCTCATAAGTCTGGGGAGAATCCCCCCAGCCAACGCCAACGTTGTCCAGTCCTAGGCCAAGAACAAGGCGACAACGCAAAGGGATCGATGCGAAGGAAACACCCTACAAACAATCTACTCACGACGAATGACAGAGTTCTTCGCCTACAGAAGCTAGATCGACACCGACAGAGCAAAATTGGTTGACAAAAGACCCAAAGTAGGTAGCCCAAGCTAGCAGCCATGCAACCAGCAATTATTGGCCACGGAGCCAATGACGAAGCCGAAGGAGATAGCGGGGGCTAGGGATCCATCTCAAGTAGACTGGCCCAAAGCGAAGCGGATGCTAAAAAATTTGAGGATAAGGCCAGGAGGGACTGCTTAGGGAGCCCGAGCTCGGGAGGACACATCCTCGGGCACTTCGCCCTGCTCGGAGCGGGGGGGATCGACCGACGGAGGGGCTTGCCGGACACGCTCCGCACATTCCCGGAAGGAAGACTGGACGACTTCGACGATCCGAGGGGCGATGAGGTCTTCATACTTACCGAAGGCCTCCCTGAGGACCTCGAAGATCCTCTTCCCCAGGGTCTCGACGACGCCCTTCTCCACCTCCTCTGCAAGCCGCATCACCTGGCGCCGATCCGACAGTTCCCTCTGAAGCTCCTCCCTCTCCAGGCGGAACGACTCCGCCGCTTCCTCAGCCGACTGATGAGCATCCTCCAGCTTTCCTTGGAGGTCACCCACTTGTCCCTCCAACGCGGCCACACGGAGGTTGAGGCGCCGAGACTCCATCTGGGCCTCCGTCATGGCCACCTCGGCCGCCCCGGCCCGCTCCTGAGCCTTCATGGTGGACTCCTCCAGCTCCCTCAAGCGGACGGCTCGACACTGCAACTCCACAGCGAGCGCTGAACCCTGAAAAAACGAGACATGGGCTAAGAAGAGGATAAAAAGAAAGAGAGAATAGCAAGATAACCGAACCTGTTGAAGGATCCAGACCAAGGAATCCGACATCTTTTCGGCCGGGATCTTCTTGAGGAGGCTGCGGTCCCGGGGAGGGACGGAGACCTCGGCAACCTGCTGGGCCAGGGCTCGGTCAACAAACAACGAACTCCCAGGGACGACGATCGAAGCCAAGTCGCTCTCCAACAAGGCCCCGACCCCTGGTGATACGGGCGAAGACGTTGCGAGGGGGGTAGCTGACAAAGCTACCGAAGGATCTCCGGCGGTCGCCACGGGAAGCGCGGAACCTGCCGGGCTGGAGGGATCCACGTCCTCCCTCCTCTTCTTTCCTCCGTGGGGCTCCGAAGGCGCCGGAGGGGAACGCATCCGCCTCGCACCATCTTCACCACCGGGAGGGGGATCGCCAGAAGAAGAGGCGGGAGGCACGGCCACCACCTTACCCACGGAAGGCTCGGCTCAGCGCACTTCCTCCTCAACGATCCTTCGAGGCGCCCTTCCAGAAGTACTACCTCGGCTCCGAGCGGCTCCACGACGGATCAGCTCATCGACGTCACGGACAAACTCGCGGCCGGCCATCCCTGCAAAGGAGACCGAAATCAGGATGAGTCATAGGGCAATCCGAGGATGAAAAAGCGACCTACCCGGAGACCACAAGACGGCCTTCAGGAGTAGGTCGTCCAACAAAGACCAGATGGATTTTGATTCCAAAGGAAGAGCCGACAGCAGCGCGGCGGCTGTCCGGTCAGCGTCGGAAAGGACTAACGGTAAGCGAGGCTGGACGGACGCGCCCCAGCTTGTCAGAATCTGGGCATCACCCAAAAAGACCACAAAGACATAATCCGAGCTCCAATCCCCCGACCAGCGGGGGAGCCCGATCAGACATTCCCTCCTCGAACGGGCTCGGAGGTGCAGCCATGACCCCGGCCCGACCGTCTGGACCTGATAAAAGTGGAAGAGAAGGGGGAGAGACGGCTCCAGACCGCGGATGCAGCAAAGCGTCACGAAGCCCGTCAGTACCGCGATCGAGCAAGGGGTGAACTGGCAAAGGGGCACCATGAGGAATTCCATGACCTGGACAAAGAAGGGATTGAGCGGGAAACGAAGACCCAGGCGAAACATTTCGACATAGACGCCAACTTCATTGCTCCTCGGAAGGCAAATCCGCTCGTCGACGAAGGGAACTCGGACATCGTACGGGAAGCAGAGATACCTCTCCCGGATCTCCGTAATCGCCGAAGGAACGGTCCTCGACGGCGTACGGAGGATAGCCGGGGGCACGTTAAGACGCACGGCAACCGATGCCATGTCATCACAGGCGAAGTCTGGGAATAGCTTCCCCTTCCCCTTATCCGGGAGGGGACGACTCCCGGAAGGGGAACCTGATCCCACTAGCCGGGGCCTGCCCCGCCTGGACTCTGGAGAATCCCTCGGCCCTCGGCCAGAACCGCCTATCCTAAGAGCAGCCATAACACGAGAGCGGGAAAGGAAATTACCTTTTAGCTAGTTTGGAGGAGGCAAGGAAGCAAAGGCGACGGGAAACTCCGAGTTGGGGAAAGCCTAGAACAATGGGAAGAGCGAGAAAGAAATGGAGATCAACACAGCTGGGGATCTTATATATCAAGGACGAATTCGAAGCGCCTGACAAGAACGCGTGGCAAGGCTCGAAGAACCGGCGGCGTTCCGAAATTGGCGCCAGGGGAAGTCCAATCGATTCGCCTCATCATGACCTACATTTATGACCACGCCTTGATTGAAGCGCCACTCGGAACCCCAGGAGACACAGCGGTCGATCCGAGCGAGCCAAGGCCGATCGACCCCACCAAGGGCGGCTCACGAACCCCTCAGCTTCTCAACTGAAGACAACCCCACGAATGGTGGAGATAGGCTTGCAGCCACACGTGGCAGCATCAGAAGAACGACGGCGCTTCGGAGCCCGCGCTTTAAAAATATCGAGCGGGCCAACTCATGATGACGACTAATAAATGAGTCGGCATCGACTGGCGGGCTTGTCAAAATCGGCAGAAGTCACATCGGCCGAGCCGAACCGGCCGAGGCCGATCAACCCGACCGATGGGGGCAATTGTTACGCCTATTTGACCGAGACCCAAAGGACACGAGCCCAGGAGCCCGACTACTAGTCGAGAGCCCATCTGCATCCTCAAGCCCATTCTACAAAGGCCCTATAAGGGATCTTCTCGAATGTCGATCCGACCCGGCCCCGATAAACCGATGTTCACTCGCCCACTCCTGCGAAAACCGCTCCCCCGGACGCGCGACCACTAAATGGCGATAATGGGGAGGTGCTGGCATGGCGAAGAGAGCGGCGGCGAGGGGGCGGATTGATGGGGCACGATTGAGGGCGGGCGTGGGGCGTGGGCCAGAGGCAATCACGCTGGGAGCTCTACAAAAGGGCTAGGAAGACTACGAAGAAGGGGACCGCATCTCAGGTATCTAAAGCCTAAGGTACTCCATCAACGACCTAGTTCCTCCTTTCCATCTCCTTCCTCCACCGCTCGTGCCGTGAGACGTCGTTCCGATCTCCTCACGAGTCGAACCGTCTCCGCCGGGCCTCCTCTTTCAGATCTCTGTCTGACTTAGGCATCGGAGGGGATTTGGCCGGAACCAAGGTCCGGCCCCCTGACGAGCGTTCTCGTCTACGCAGGAGGACATCTGATCAACGGGCCGAGGCTCCCCCTCGCCCCTCGCCGACCGCGCACCCCGCTGGACGAGTGAGGCTTCCCCTCATCGTCCGACCGCCGAGGCCGAGCACATCCCACCGAGGCCGAGCGTCTCGACCCGGGCCGAGGCTTCCCCTCGCCCTTCGCCGAACACGCATCTAGCTGGGCGACTGAGGCTACCCCTCGTCGTCCTACCTCCGAGGACGTGCTCGACCATCCGAGGCCGAGCGTCTCAACCAGGGCCGAGGCTTCCCCTCGCCCCTTCCGCACCGATTCGAAGCCTCCCGAGGGACCCAAGGCGGGCCCCTTGACCACGTTGACCGGGATCTCCACGGTCAACGCTTTGTAGTGAGAAAACACTCTGAAACAGTTTGAAAAATCAAAATCAAGCTTTTCAAAGCTTTTCGATTGGAAAAACGCTCATGAACGTATTATTTAATTATTTAGAGATGCATCTTTTCTGTATCTTCAATTTCAAAAAAAGAACAATTTGGTTTAATCAATAAGAAAGTGTAATTATTTTATGCGGTTTTCTAAAAAAATTAAAACAAACAACAAAAAACTATTTTTATGCGTTTTTCTACGAACCAAACGTCCCATAAGCTCACAATCTTCTTCCAGTTTATTTCTAAAAGCTGCATAACCATCTACTTGATTTGAGGAGCAGGTGAATTTTTGTGTCTGGGCTTTGTCGCTCAACTTTCCGAAGTAAATTGCGTGCAATCGAGATCTACGTAACAACTCAATGGTTGCAGGGCACGTCAATATTTAAAATTGAAAAAAACACAAAAAATGTTTAACTATATCAAGATTACAAACAGGTCGAGGGTGATTGATATAGCCCGTACCTCAAACATTAGTATGCCGAACCGATCCCAAGCTAATTCGTATTTCAAAAGTAAACTCAATGTAAGGATGATAACCCGCCAACACTGCACATTTCGTCGAACAGTTGATAGGCAACCGAGAGAGAACCAGCATGCGCTCCCTCGACGTTTCTATCAAACTGTTGTTCAGAGAATCTGAGCCTCGCGACAAGAAAAATTCGTCCGATCAGAATTGCGATATAAGAAGAATTGGGATAAAACCGTAAATTGAAGAGGTTAGTGAATGAGACATCAAAATCCAAGATCAATGATCAATAGGAGAAACCCGAAGTACGATACATGTCACATCCCAACAAAGAGGTTAGGGAATCTAACTCTGAGAGTGAGCGTGATGACGATATAGATATAGAAGAGGGTTTTCAAGCACTTTGTGAAAAACATGAAATACTTGCATTTTCATCTTTTTGCAACACATGAAACGTTTGCACAAGCTGCAATTACTATTTTTTAAAGGGTGGCATTGTTCACTGGAGAAGTGTACATTGCTTCCCAGAATTTTTTCGTCCTTTCTCTAAGAACACTATTCTGTTTTTAATACATCGAAAAGTAGTAAATCGTGCGCCTATCCGGTCTTAACCTTGTGCCTCCTAGGAGAGAGTGGGGGAGAGAATGTCAGCTGAGTAATTGCTCGTCGGTTAAGAACCATATTCTCTTCTCAAGTGAACAATGTTTAATTAAATAAATTTTAATTATTTTAATTATAAATTATATAACTAACTAAGAATTAATTAGTTTAATACTAAACTTAGTTTAAAAATAACTAGTTTCTAACTAAATTAGATTTAATTATTTCTATTAATATTTATAATGTCCATTAAATAAAATAATAATTAGAATTACCATAACTTAAAAATAATTCAAAGTAATTAAATTAAAATAATTAAAAATAATTAATTATTATTTCAAAATAGTGGACCTCATATTAGACATTCCCATGAAACTTTCAATCTTAAAGCAACACAAGAAAGTTTCGTAGGACTATCAACAAACTCTCAAACCCATATTTCATATCACTTTCAACCCCAAAGGAATACAAAACTTTACTTTTTCCAATCCAAAATTCTACATACACGTCAACTTTCCAAAAACAACTTTCAACTAGTGCATGTTCCACAAGTTGAAAGTGGATTTTGGAAAGTTGAGGAGTTGTGGAATCTTGGATTGAGAAAAGTAAAGTTTTTTCTTTCTTTGTGCGTGAAAGTGGTGTTGAAAGTGAGTTTGACAGTTTTATGTGGGGCCTACGAAACTTTCTAGGGTTTTTTTGGATTTGAAAGTTTTATGGATCCTAATTTAATTAATTTGAATTACTTTTATTTTATTAATAAATAGTAATTTTAATTATTATTTTATTTAATAGAAATCAATAAAATTAGTAGAAATAATTAAATTATAAACTAAACTATTTTATTAAAGTAACCTATTTAACTATAATCATTAAAGTAACCTATTTAATTAATAACTAACCTATTTAAATATACATTAAATTATACCTATTTAATCCGCTCGGGGCACTGTGCTGAGGAGTACACAGTGCCTCTGATATAGGACAAAAAACTATAGGAGGTTCCGTGCACTCCTCATGTACAGTGCCCCAACCGAATAAAAAAATGAAAAGTGCGATGCGATTTATGGTGGCCAAAAAGCCCTCCGGCCCGTTGGCCCGGACGGTCGGCCCGGGCCCCAGACCCGGGACGGGCTGGTACCAAGGCACCAGCCCGCCGGCCCGGCTCGAGCGCCAACCGTCAAATGATTGTTGGATTTAAAAAAAACAGCCAGAGCCCCAAAAGGCTGATTGAGGAGGGAGGGTTATTTGGTCTGTTTGCATTAAAAAGACCCAAAAGCCCCTCCCAGCGGGTATAAACGACCATTTTTGGAGGGGTATTTTGGTCTTTTAGGTTCGAAAAAATCCTATAAATTCAGCCCCCACTAATTTTCTTTACGACACTCTCACTCTCATATTACTCTATTACTATCATACACTATATTCAAGGTCTGATCGCTCCCACTTCTCGTGACAAGCATCCATCGGGCTCTTTAAGCTCCGATCGCTCCCACTTCTCGCGGCAAGCATCGACCGACCTCTTCAATCCTTGATCGCTCACGCGTCTCACGACATTCATCAACCGGGCTCTTCAAGCTTTGATCTCTCTCAAACTCTGTCTGCAATCAGATTCTTTTAACATTAAATTAGCATAATGGCAGGTAAGGATGGCAGTAATGACCTGACCCGCTTGGCCCGGACCGGCCCGACCTGGTTTTGACCCGGTCCGACCTGGCCCCCAGACAGGTCGGGGCAAGCTCGGGCTTTGTATGCGGCCCGGCCTGCCCCGATAAACTATAGAGGTTCTAAAAAACCTTACTATTTTGATGCAGACCATGCAGTCAGCCAGTAACTCATACCTCATACTCTGTTCCACTGTTCTCCCAATTGGGCTAATTCCCAATTCCAAATAACCAAATAAATCAAAATTCTTACAATTCCCAAATAAAATTTTTATTTGGAATTCATATGGATGTCAGTAATGGCCTGGCCCAACCGGCCCGACTCGATTTTGGTAAGAAAATACCCGCCCCGCCCCGGCCCGAGACCCGCCCCGCCCCGGCCTATAGATGGGTCGGGGCAAGCTTGGGTAGGTAAATACCCGCCCCGACCCGCAATATTGCCATTCCTAATGGCAGGACCATCTAGGAACTTTAACATGAACTTGAATTTGAGAATACCGAGGAAATGGGTCGTTATATGTATCTGCTACAAGATGGCCCACCTGAATCACAATACTATCCTAACATGTCAGAAGCTGAAACACGAGATAATCTAGAGTTCTTAGGTAGTAATAATCACAGCCCAGTTGTATTCGGGACTTCTCCACATGTTGATTCTGTACAAAATTACTCTAGTTCTCCTGCACAAATTTCTACACCTGCTGAAAACATTGCAACACATGAAACCCAAACTAGAGGACACACCTCTTCTGTTTGTTCGCTCTTTACCAAAATCACTAAAACTGACAACGATGGCAACGAAAGCCAACAGGCAACATGCAATATTGGTAGAAAAGATTTTAATGCCAAACATACTGTCTGCACATCACATCTCCTGAGACACATGAAATCCCACCAAAAAACTGATGCTAGGCAGATCACTTTAAACCTTTCTTCAACGTCGACATCTCTAACTAGTTTCTCATATTCTTCTGAGACAATGAGAAAAGAGATGGCTAGATTAGTTTTGAGGCAAGAATTGCCATTTAGCTATTGGGAAAGCCCCGAATTAAAGAGGTTTAACCAAATGGTTCTGATTCATGGTGTCAATTTGGCCCACCCGGGCCGGCCCAGGTTCGTATTTACCATATAAAAAATTAAAAAAATTAGAAAAAAATAAAAAAATTCTAAGAAAATCTAAAAAAATTTAAACAATTCAAATACAAAATTTTAGTACCTTAGAAAAAATATTTTAGTAACTTAAAAATAAATAGTAAATTTTATATGTTTCATGTAAAATCTTAAGTGTTGGAAAATTTTTAGTTACTTATAAATTATATAGTAAATCATGGAACATGTTATTTGGTAGAAAAATTATATAAGAAAAAATTTATATCTAAAAATATACGTAACATATTAAAAAATTATATAAGAAAAAAATTTAATCCCAAAATTCTCGAAGGTCCCAGGTTGAACCTTTAAATTTTATTAATTGAAATCGTTTTGAGGGGGGCATACATTGGCCAACCTTACCCCTTATACATTGGCCAAAAAAGCAATCTAATACATGTAATAAAATGCTGATACAAGTAAAGATATAGAGCAAGACTAGCAACAAGTCTCTTCTTTTTCTTCTTCTTATTCTTCTTCAGAGTCTTCAGAAAGGTCAGTCTGATGTTGGGTCCTCGCTTTAGCCTTGAACCATTCCTTCGCACAAACCGTCGCTTCGACTATATCAGGCTTCAGCCGTGACCGCTTGTTGCTAAGAACACGACTACTTGCACTAAAAGCCGACTCCGAAGCAACAGTGGATATGGGTACAACTAACAAATCACGAGCCATCATGGAAAGAATTGGATAACTAATCTTATATTGTTACCACCATAACAGAACATCAAAATTCTCATTATTCAATTCTTCTTCAATAAATGGACAAGAATTTGACAAACACCTAGATAGTTCACTAGAAGAACTATTTCTGTCAACTGTTCTTTGCTTCTTCTTCCCCATAAGCAGTCGGACCCTGCTTAGAGCAGAAGAAGATACTTGAACAGCAGATGTGGTGCATAAGTATCAAATCGTGTCTCATATACAACAAAAAGGATTTCAAGCTACTTTTAAAACTAATTTTGTGTTCTTCTGCATCTATGTTCATGTTTTCATAATAAGTATCTAATAAGTCAAGTACACCTTCCTCCTTAACATGTGGATCAAAAATCTTCGCTAAAGAGTATAGCAAAGACACTGGATTCCAATACTTATGGAGTTTACTCTCCATTTGGCCAATCATTGCTCTAAGGTCAGGAGTACGAGAGATCTCATTATCTCTATGTTTTTGTATAACATCAGAGATCAAAGCTAATTGGTCTAAGCCTAGAACTGAAGTGGGATAGTAAAAACCAGAAAATTTATTTGTTGAAAAGTAGAAAATTTCAAAAAAAAATCATAAAGTTCATCTATAATTAGCCACTCATAATCACTAATATCATAATCAATTTTATTGGCAAGGTATGCACTTGCATACTCACTTAGTTAGGTTCTATTTAATCTCATACAACACATCATTAGATACGTTGAATGTCACCGATGTGAAACACTAAATTTAAATGCTTTATAAGGCAGTTGGTTACTACGACAAAACTGCCTATATTCCCTCTTTTTTTGTGAATTAGTTGTAGTTAATAGCATAAGGTTTCTTACCTTTTCAAGATAAACAGAAGCAATTTCAGACCATCCTGAACTACTAAATTTAACACATGGCATGAACAACGTTGATGAAAAACTAACACATCTATATTTGAGTTTAATTGACGTTGTAAAAAGGTCATCACAATATTATTATTCGAAGCATTATCAAAAGTAAATGTGCTAATTTTTTTCTATATCATACTCAAGACAAATAGATAGCAAAATCCTACCAATAACCCCACCCGTGTGTCCATACTCTAACACCTTAAACCTATAATTCTTTTCTGAATTATGAATTCGTGATCTACAAAATGGGATGTAAGACATATATATGCTACTCCCCATTTTGTAGTCCATATATCAGAAGTTAATGAAATCCTAGATTCTAGATTAATAAAAACCTGATGGATATTAGCTTTTCCTTCGTGAAAAGCATTCATACTATCTTTTCTAAGAGTGTTCCTAGACACTCTTTTAAATGCAGGGTTAAGTGCATTTTGGTGGAATCGCTCTAATTCGGAGCTTTCACCATAATTTAAATGCAGTTCTTTGCTTAACACTAGTCTAACTATATCTTTTCTCATATTTTCAGCCGAATATGAGAAACTAGTAAGAGAGCCAGATGATGCAAATAAATTTAAAGTGGATTGTCTAGCATCTTTTTAGCATGAGATTTCATGTGTCTTAGTAGATGTGAAGTGCCTGCAGTATGTGCGGCAACAAAACTAGTTCTACATATAGTACAAAAGGCACGAAGTTGTTCGATGACATTACTATCTTTAACTATTTCACGTGAAAAGTGATCCCAAACACCGGACTTTGGTCCTTTCTTTTGGGTTGTTTGTGTAGCCTGTGTAGGCATATGTGAATCAGGATATGATGTTTGTGCCGGTGAACTAGTGTAAGTGTGTGTACCATGCGAAAAAGGTGAGTGTGTAGTCTGTTGTATGACGGGGCTAGGATTATTACTAGCCATATGAGTCTCAGGTTCTTGTGTTTCAGTATCTGCCAAAAAGTCCGGTGTTGCTAGGTCCCTCTCTCTATTACGTAGTAAATTAGCATAATATTCATAATCGACAGTTCTTCAAAATTAAAGTTAATATTAATATTTCTAGATCCAGACGATCCTCCTATTATGCTAAGCTAAAGGTAATACTATAGGAACCTGATTGACGTTTGAGCATGACCGGAGCTTGTAGAGCCCGGTAGTCGCAAGAGATCGGAGAGGAAACTTGCACGGTAGTAGCAAGAGATTGGAGAGGAAAGCTTGCACGGTAGTAGCGAGAGATCGGAGAGGGAAGCTTGTAGAGACGGTAGTAGCGAGAGAACGGTAGTAGCTTGTAGTTGTAGAGCACCGTAGAGTTGGAATTAGAATTTAGAAAATAGGATGAGTAGAGACGTGGTTGAGTGTAGAAATAAGATTGGAGGGGGTTTTTTATAGAGGAAAGAAGAAAAAACAAACAAACAAGTTTTTTTAATTGCCCAACGGGCAAAAATTTGCCCGTTGGCAACAGGCTGCCTGAGCCAGACCAGGCCGGGCCCTGGGCCAAATCCCGGGCCGGCCCGGCCCCAGCCCGGCCATGCCCCCGGGCCCGAGCCGGTCAACGGCACGTTGACCGGCCTCCGAGCCTGGGCCGGCCCGGCACATAATCCAGGCCGGGCCTCCGGGCCTCCGGGCCAAAATGACACCATGAGTTCTGAACACTGCATTTAGAAGAGTGCCCAGAAACACTCTTAGAGGAGATACTATGACGGCTTTTCATGAGGGAAAAACAATTATGCACCAAACTTTTCTCAACTTAACCTCAAAAATCTCTTTAACTTTTGACATTTGGACAACGAAATGGAGCGCATCATATATATGCCTTACTACGCATTATGTAAATCATGAATTTATTGTTCAGCAGAGAATCATAGGATTTAAACTATTAGAGCATACTTATACTGGTGGTTTTATTGCTTCTGTGCTTATGTCCATTATTCGTGACTATGATATTTTAGAAAAAAATTCACATTTACGTTTGACAATGCTTCGAACAATAATATTGCAATTACACGTTTGAAAATACAATTGAACCCTGATATAGAATGGCGGTTATTTATACAACATTGTGTTTGTCATGTCATAAACTTAATTGTTCAAGACGGCCTTAAGACTGCCACTAAATTTCTTAACAAAGCAAAAGGCCTAATGTTACGAATAGCTACTTCTGGAAGTAGAAGAAAGCAATACATTAATATATGTCGTAGTTCTAGGAGACGGTTTCTTAAGTTTGAATTTAACATTTCAACTAGGTGGAATTCAACGTATATAATGATGGAATCAATGTTTACCAATAAAAATCAACTTACCAATTACGCAAATACATACCTTGCAAATGACTCAGAGTATGACATAAGTGATTATGAATGGAGTGTTATATTTCACCTGCATGAATTTTTCGAAACTTTCTATGTAGTTACAATGAAACTTTCTGGTGTGTACTACTCAACATCAGTAATAAGATTAGAATAATTAGTTTTAATTTCGGACGTCTTTGCAAGACATAGAGGAAATGTGGAGATTGATCCTCAACTTTATAGTATGCTAGAAGACATGGAGAAAAAACTAGCTAAGTATTGGATTTTTGTTCCTATGTTTTACGCTATACCTAAGGTTTTTGATCCACAGGTTAAAGAGGCTGATGTGATGATTTATTAGAAGCATATTATGAAAACTTGAATGTTGTTTCAACTGATCATATAGCTTTGTTTAAAACTAGCTTAAGAGTACTTTTTTCATCTTATGAGACAAGATTTGACAGGTTTAGAAATATTTCTGTTGTTCATGCAAGTTCTTCTTATACTACAAGTATGCTTCGCCAGATACTGGGGAAGAAGAAACAAAGAACAACAGAGACAGATAGTTCGTTAAGTGAACTATCTAAGTACTTAGGTAATGAGTGCCTCTTTACTAATGCAGAATATAATGATGAGTCTTTTAATATTCTGATATGGTGGAAATGGTATGGCAAACGGTATCTAATTCTAGTCATGATGGCTCGTGATTTGCTAGCGGTCGATCCCTATATCTATTGTTGCTTCGAAGTCTGCTTGTAGTGCAGGTAGTCACGTTCTGAGCAACAAGAGGTCAAGGATGAAGGAAGACAGAGTCGAAGCGACGATTTGTGCGAACGATTGGTTCCGGGATGAAAACCACACTCAAGGTACACTAACCTTTCTGAAGACTCGGCAGAAGAAGATACAGACGAGACTTGATTTTCATTTCGGGTATTACGATTATCTTACTTGTACTTTCCTCTTTTTTGGCTTTTGTATGAGGGGTAAGGCTGTCCAATGTATGTCCATCCTCAGAAAAATTTCAATTCAATAAATTTAAATGTTCACCACGCGACCTTTGCGAATTTTGGGATTAAAAACTTACATTTCCGATTTAACCTAATTATGAATAAAACAAGTTAATTTTTTTCCTAGACTAAATATTTTTTTTCAAATTTAATTTTCAAAGTCTATCTATTTTATAAAATTTTACCAAGTGTACATATTCTTTTTTACACTTATTATATTAAACAAAGTATCCTGTAATTTTTAACAACGGTAGAATAATTTTTTTATAGTAGTTTAGTATTTTTAAGGATTTATTTAGAATATTTTAGAATTTTTTTAGAATTTTTCAGATTTTAAGGTTTTTTTATTTTTTTGATTTTTAAATAAAATATATGTTTTACCCAGGCCGGCCCTGGACCGGCCCACAAAGCCCGAGACCGGACTGGCCAAGGGCCGCAGACTGGACTGGTTCGGGGGGGGGGGGGGGGGGGTACCCCCGGCCCGGCCCGGGGTTCTGGGCACCCCGAGCCGGCCCGGGTGCTTGCTCGGTCCAAGCCCGGGCGAGCCGGGCCCGGGCAGCCCGGGCCCGACTGGCCCATTGGCCACTATGAGCTGCAATTGGCCGAGAGAGATGAGAGAGAACAGTGTGGGGGCCTAGTCTTCACTTTCTCAACGTCCTCAGCTGTAATCCGCGGATCGGATTACGTCGCAGAGAAAGTTTGCTCCAGCGAGGAGACATGGAGGAGCGACAGCGACAAACTTTATGTGGAAAATTTTCGAAGAAAGAAACAAGCAGGAGGAAAGCTGAGGAGAAAGTTTTGAATAGTTGATGAATAGGGCCGCAAACAGTGGATTTTGCCTACTTTCTCGCCCATTCTCAAGTTGTGGGACATGCCCCTAGTGGAACGGGCCCTAAGTCACTGTAATCATTACAGTACTAGTAGCAACCATCAGTGATTGAATTTATAAACGGGAGTTGCTACGCGCACGTACCGTTTTGCTCAGCGCGCAAAACCACTATATATCTATAAGTTTTCCATTCAAAATTTACACACATTCTACCCTCGTCATCTCCCCCCGCCCCCTGTCGCCCACAACGATGATGACATCGGCAGGGTGTAGCTTGGATGAATGAATTCAAATTAGATTTGAATTAATCAACTAGCATAGAAATCAGATTCAAATCAGATTTGAATTATTCAATTGGCATAGAAAGGGAGTTTCTACTTACGCCACTCACAACGAATCAGATTTGAATTAATCAACTGGCGGTGCAGATGATGACGCCGACCGTTGTGCGTGATCCGGCGGAGACGACGAGGTGCTGCTCGTCGCTGCGAGGTGCTGGCAGCTTGTGGGTGGGTTTGGGGGCAGTCCAAGCTGCTCGTTGTTGCGAGGGCAGTGGCAGCGAGGAGCTGCTCGTCGCTGTGATCCACCGCTCTGCCGTCACCCTTTGTACACCAGATGGGGGGGGGTTCCTCGCCGCCCTCGGACACAATTTTGTCGGAGCTGAATCCGTTAGCGACGGACTTGAGCTCGTCCATTGAGAACTCAGCAAAGGACGGGACACGCCAGCGACGACGCCGGAGGAGCCTGTTGAAATGAGAACGACTGCCGATGACCCTGCTGCTGCAGAACAAGCTGCAAATTGCTTCTCCGGATGTGTTCCCGCCGCTTGCAGTGACGAGCAGCACCTCACCGCCGCCGCTCTTTTTCTCTCGTTTGCTGGCAGCGACGAGCGGAAAGAGCAGTACCTCTCCGTTCAGATCTCTCTCGTCCGACAGAAGTCAGAGCAAAACCGCCGGCGGTTATGCGCGATCCGGTTGTGCACGCTGAGCAAAACTGTCAGAGGTGTTGAGGTTTTACTCATCGCGTACCACCGCACACAACCGAGTGTAGTTTGCCATTTTTGAGCAGTTGTGCATAGTAAACAATCCTGAATGACAAACTTGTAAATAGACCTTATATCGGTTGTTTGCCCCAGTAAAACAATATGTTCGCGTAGCAACTCCCGATATAAACATAAAAATAATAATTAATTTAGAAAAATTACACCAGAGAAATTTAAATTTAAAATTGGGCCTTCTAGATCCCTTTTGGGCATTTCTCTCCATTTGATCCGCAATGGCTCGTCTTTCACCCTCAACACGGATGCAGAGATACCCACGGTGCGGCTGGGCACGTGGCAGGCCGATCCCGGAGTAGTCGGGGACACCGTAATCGCCGTCGTTAAGGTCTTAAAAAATTAATCCCAATCCTTAGCTTTCAGTTCATCTTTTACTAAATTTACAATTTATAAGTCTTAGTTCTGTATATCCATCATCTGTTCAAGATGCTTATACAAGTAATTTAGCCTAAACTGTGTGTGTTTTAATTTTTGAAAACTATCCATTAATTGATCTTGGATGATCATTTATGAGTAACACCTGATTATTTGGTGTTCTTGCAGACTGGCTATGGACACGTTGATTGTGCTCGAGCATATGGCAACGAGAAAGAGGTATGTTTGTGCCAAAATCTTATTTGAAGTTAACATAAATTGAAGCATTTCCTATATGGTGAAACTTTGTTGTGTTTCCTCAAGTATTAGTTAATGGTGATATTGATCAAATTATAAGAAATGTAATGAAGAACGATAGATTCATTTGGTGAATGACTGGCTAGAAAGTAACAGTGGGCTACACATTGGTCTCAACTGTAGATTATGATTTGTGGTTTATTAATATACCATCTACAGCTGTGCTAATTCAAATTATCCGTCTGTCACGTCTTTTTTTCCCGATTCATCGGAAAGCTGGTTAAAGATGCGCGTGCAGTCCGCGTCCACCAGGGATCGATCCCTGAGCGGAGGTAATGCCGCTGGGCCATAGTCCTTTGGCGTCTTTCTCGTCTTTGTTTTTAAGTTTTTGTTAGAAAAACAATATGACCAATAATTTATGTTAACCATGTCTTAATAGGCTTGCATTTACTATATCATATTTACAACATCCATCTAGAAGCTAGAACATGAGTCCATACAGGAAAAATGCTAAGGCATGTTTATGAACGATAATAGTACATCACCGTGCGTTTATGCATGATATATGTTAGAGTAATGCCAAACCAGACGTTAATGTCTCTTCTACTAAGTTTGATTTAATACTAAATAACCTAGTTCTAAGTTACTTAGTACTTAATATAAATACCATTTATTAGATGAGTTAAGTATGTTAGTAGCATTTCCTTATTAGAACCTGTATAAGGGGTTCACACCCTCGTTTTTTTTTGGTTTTGGGGGGGGGGGGGTGGCAATGTAGAGCACATCAAGCAAATTTATCATTGCTTCCTCTCACTTCAAAAGATTGTAGTCCTTGTGAGTGTTGCGTGTTGCGTAGAAAATAGTTACCTAATACATAGGTGTGTGGAGTTAGCAAACTTCCAACACCTTGATCCTATTCCTACAAATTGATATTATAGCCTCAACATCCTTTGGTAGCAATGGTCTCTAATAGCATGCCTCAGCCTTAAGTCTTGAAGCGGACTAGGGAGAACTTTGACAATTAGTGCATGCAAATGCGGCACTTCTTGCGTCCATCAATATATTTGAGCTTGTAGTAGATGGTTATAGGGAGCCATAATCTTCATAAGAAGAGGCGGTAATGTTAAAAGAGTTGACAGATCAACACGTCGAGGTTCAAGAAAGAAAGATAACTAGACACTCTTTACCGTCTACCAAGTTGTATATGAAGTAACATTCAAGATTATTGTCGTGGCTCACACATCTAAAGAATTATGGGAGCTACTACAGAAGACATGCTGACTACCACTCAAGAGTGATGACCAGCTAAGGAAATTGCTTGTAAGGTCCTTGAATTTATAACAAAAGGAGCTCATCAATCTCTGTAGCCCTTACATCCTTTTAGATTTTGATATTTATTCATTTCTATGTAAGTTATGCAATCCTCTTTTGAACTTACGCTTGACATTAGTTAAATTGCTAATTAATTCATGAATTTATCAAAATAGTTGATACTTTATTATTGTTTCTAACATTCATCTATGAAGACCAATGCATTTATCCAACATTGCTTTTTAACATTTGCTTATAGATTATTTTTGGTAGATTGAAATGATTAGGGCTTTTTGTGGACAAAAGGTGGGATTTTTGGTGGAAGAACAAATAAAAAAAGGATTTTTATTTGATTTTCAGATCTGAAATAAGAAGATACACCGCCTCAATTCGAGAAGAGACAAACTCCTAGCTTTTGATTCGAGATCAAAGCCTAAATCTCCAACTATCATCCATGGACAAATTAAATAAGAAATAAATTAAAAGGGTTATCTCAACAAATCAAGCATCAACCTCATTATGGCTGGCCCTAGGCTTAAATATATGAAAATTACAGAATTTCTGAATTTACGAAAACCCCCTTAATTTCTGAATTTACAAAAATGCCAATGGGACCAAAAATCTCAAACGCATCATTACTCCACCTTCGAAGAACCACCTTGTCTCAAGGTGGTGCATGAAGTGCGTGGACAGTTATTCCAAGTGCATGTGCTCCTGATTCTCATCGCCAGTCTCCAGCTCTACCACGCTCTCTTTGTCCTCCTCATCATTTACTATCAGTATCTGCAAGGTACGATCGCCACATCAGTGTCCCAGAGAGAACTTTTCGTCACACTTGAAGCATAATCCCTTGTCATGCTTTTCTCGTATCTTTGCGTCTGTCATCCACCGTACTGCCCCTTTGGTCGAGCCTCAACACCCTTCTCCTTGCTGGTCTCTGCCTCGACTGTGGCTGCTGCTCCTCCTGTGGTCGTCTTCTGTCCCCTACAGGTTTATGTCCTCAAAATGATGATCCTCTCCATGCTCCTCAGGATCTCCTCTCCTCCTCCAATCGGTCCTCCAACATCCATGCTAGACTCATCCGCTCTCGCAAATCAGCAGGTCTCTGTATCCTCAGCTATGATCTGATGGTGGGTTTCAACCCCTTCATAAAGCACCCTACTACAGGAAAACAGAGCAAAAAGGACGGCAAATATCCGTCCTTTTTGCCCAAATTCCGTCCTTTTAGGTCGAAAAGGACGGATATAGGACGGACATTTTCCGTCCATTCAGCGACGTCCTATATTTCAGTCCGTCCTATTTCCGTCCTATATTTTAACCCTAAGGACGGATATATGACAGATAAAAACCGTCGCAAAAAAGACTTAATTCGGACAATTTTCGTCCTAATTCCGTCCTATATCTTAATTAATTACTTCTAAGTAACTAAGTAATTAGTCTTAATTAATTAACTATTCCGTCCTATATACGTCCTTTAAAGCGACAAATTAATTAAGATTTCCGTCCTCAATCCGTCCTATATCTTCCTAAAAGTTTTCTATATTCCGTCCTGAAACCGTCTTAATTCTGTCCTATATAAGTTGTTTGGTTGTTAATTATCTGTCCTGAATCCGCCCTATATCCGTCATATACTGTAATAAATTAATTAAAAAATCCGCAGCCGGCAATAGCCGGCTGCGGTGTCGTCGCCGCCGTTGTTCGGCGGTGTTCATCCCCAAACATAAAAAATTCATCAATATTCATACCCAAACATAAAAAATCATACCCAAACATCCAAAATTCATCAAAATTCATACCTAAAAATCAAAAATTCATCCCCAAACACAAACACAAATAAGATTCAATTCATCAAACACAAAATTTAACACACATACCAAACAAAAACGAAATCAACAAAATTACAATAAACAAAAATTCCCCAAACACAAATAAAATTACAGCAATTCATCAAAATATAAACAAAAAGACAAATCAATATGAAAATATAAACAAAGGATCTGAAAAAGAATTGTAATCATACCTCTTTTAGTCATATCAAGTTTTCCTAAACAAAAACCAAACAAGAATTGATTGTTAGTATTTATAAAACAAATAAAATAAATTTATAAGGAACAAAGAGCAAAAAACTTACCCATGACAGATTGGATTCTGGAAAGAAAGAGAAAAGAACAATCGAGATAAGAACAGTCATAGTATTTATAGAAGATTGCATTCTGGGAAAGAAAAATCGCATAATACTAAAGGACGGATTTAGGACGGACGGTAAGGATAAAGGACGGATTCATAGGTTTGCTATTTTCATATCCCGCCAAAAAATTTCAATATCCGTCCTATATCCGTCCTATTTTATTTGAATTTTCGATTTCCCGCCAACAATTTTTTAATTCCCGCTAAAAAATTTTAGTCCGACTTTTATATCTTAAAAATGTAGGATGGAAATAGGACGGAATATGGACGGGTAGGACAGAGTATTTTTTAGAAAAGAACGAAAGGACGGTTTCATAGGTTTGATATTTTCATATCCCGCCAAAAAATTTCAATATCCGTCCTATATCCGTCCAACATTGTTTGAATTTTCGATTTCCCGCTAACAATTTTTTAATTCCCGCTCACAAATTTTAGTCCGACCTTTATATCTTAAAAATGTACGACGGAAATAGGACGGAAGATGGACTGGTCGGCCAGAGTATTTTTTAGAAAAGAACGACGGAAGCTGACCGTCCTAAATCCGTCCTATAGGCCGCGTAATAAACTGCCAATTGGAATAATTAAAGTCGTAACTTTCTCAAAAACCATCGAACCGGCGCATCTCCAAAACCCTTCAATCACACCCTAAAATGACCCACTTCAAATAATTCATAGTTTTCAATTCCAAATCTTATTATTTTTGCCGGTGTTTTTATTTGGCTTAGGATCTATTGATTTAATAACTGAAATAAATTAACGTAATAATTGAAATAAATTAACTTAAATAAGGGACGGATTTAGGACGGACAACTTAATCTTTTTTTGATTAAGAAATCCGTCCTTTATTCGTCCTCTTTCCGTCCTTTTATGTGTATAATAAAAATTATTTTTTATTTTATATAAATAAGAAATAATAATTATTAAAGGTCCGTCCTATGACCGTCCTTTATGATAGAATAATTTTTTTAAAAATTTTTTAAATAAATTATAATTTAAAAAAATATTAGTCCATTCTTTCGCCGTCCAATATCCGTCCTTTATTGTATCCCAAAATTGTAATTTTTCATTTTTAAAAAGAAAAAGGAAAATAATGAGCATTCCATCCTATATCCGTCCTTTTTAAAATGCCGTCTTATTTCCGTCCTATTTCCGTTCTAGTTTATTAAAAATTAAAGGACGGCTATAGGACGGAATTTTAATCCGTCCTTTTAGGTTCGTTTTCTAGTAGTGCCCTCAATGGACTCTCACGACACCACACAGACTCGACTAGCTAGCATCTCGAACTTCTTGATATATTCCCTATCCCCTCATGTCTCAAGGAATACAACATTTCATATGTGCTGCCTGCCTGTGCCTCCCCAAAACGTTCCAATAGGAGTGTCGTGAACTCCTCCCAAGAGCAAAATGGGTGGTCCTGCTGTATGCATCGAAACCACGACAATGCCTATCCCTCCAGGCAGACCCTAGCTGCCCTAAGCCAATCCATCTCCTGAACCATCGATACCTCAATGTATCTCTCCACCCATCTCCTGAACCATCGATACCTCAATGTATCTCTCCACCATGTATATCCACGAATCTGAGTCCTTCCTCTCAAAGACATGCATCTTCAGCTTCCTGATTCGGTTCTCCGCAGACAACCATCCATGTGCACCTTTCCCTGCTGATATTTCTGTCGTCGTGGCTGGGTACATCATAGCCATATTCTCCAACGGGATCCATCCCCTCTGTCAACACCCTCCCACACAATGTCACCCCAACCTGCTCCTCCTCCACGATCATCCTCGTGGTATCGATTGTAGTTCTCATGGGAAGCCATAGAAGGACTCTGGTGCCCCTTCCAATCTCCACAAATTCCTTCCGAGGGCTGTAGATGTGCCGAGGGACCTCCAAAAAATTGTTGCAGGCCCCTTGGGGTTGAAAAATCCAACAGAACCCTCCTGCAACTGGAACGGGGCGACGGCCCACCCTGCTATTGAAACAGGGTCGCCGACCCTCTATCTTGGTCTAACGGGGTCCGACGGCCTTCCTGTGCTCTCCCCGGGGCCTGTCGGCCCCCAAAAGGGCTCGGTGGCCCCCAAAAGGGCCCGGCGGCCCCTCTAAAGCCCTCAACAGGGCTGGCTGACCCTGCCAAGGCCTAGGAGAACCGGTCGGCCATGTCGGCATGTCCATGGGGCCGGCCGATGGATGTCTTGCTCCGACCGAGCCTGGGGGGACTCTATTGGGTTCGGCCAGCCTTGTAGGTGGCTCTGGGGTTTGTAAGATGTTCCTTCCTCGCGGCCTCCTCCTCCTTGAAGTAGTTGTCGACGTCGAAAAGGAGTCCTTCAAAAAGTTCTTCCCTTTCCTTGTCCTTCGTCAAAGTTTGCGCCTTTTGCTCTGGATTTATGTTTTGGACGAGCGCCGCCACACTTTGATTCGTTGCCGCTGCGCTTTGATTGATGGCCTCCATAAGTTGTGCAAACCTATGATCCAATTGACTTGCTTGTTCTTCAGCGCCCTTCTTGATCCATTGCATCTTGCCTTCAAAGCTTTCAATTTGCCTTCCAACTTTTCCAACTTCTTCTCCAACGCGTCGATTCTGTCCTTGGATCTCGTAGGCGCTATAGATCGTCGTGCTCTGATACCAATTTGATACGGTTAGGGCTTTTTGTGGACAAAAGGTAGGATTTTTGGTGGAAGAACATATAAAAATATGATTTTATTTGATTTTCAGATCTGAAATAAGAAGATAACACGCCTCAATTCGAGAAGAGACAAACTCCTAACTTTTGATTCAAGATCAAAGCCTAAATCTCCAACTATCGTCCGTGGACAAATTAACTAAGAAATAAACTAAAAGGGTTTTCTGAACAAATTAAGCATCAACCATATTAGGGTCGGCCCTAAGCTATAAATAGAGGAAAATTACAGAATAGCTGAATTTACGAAAACCCCCTAATTTCTGAATTTACGAAAATTCCACTGGGGCCAAAAATCCCAAACACATCATATCTATAAGTAAAATTTTTATTAACCCACACATATAATTAAATCAATTATGTTTTAATTCACATTTTGTGGTAAGAAAGAACTTCATTGAATTATAACGAGGAAATTATAACCTTTAATTCATATTTTTTTTGGTAGGAAAGGGTTTCATAGATATTATATTAATTAACAATCTAATTAATGACATAAGTTCAAAAAACGGATTGCATGCCTTAATATAAAAATAAGTAAATCTAAAAATCTAAAAAGATGAAATAACCAACCGAGATTGATAAACTCCATTTGTTACGAATCTAAAGTTATCACATGCAATCGGGATGCTTTTGTCGTGTGCAAGGTTGCGGAAGCTTTTGGATTGTCGGACGATCTGGTGGTGAGAGGACGATCAACAATCAACAAGAACACAGTAAAATTGTATCTTTAGGCCGTCGATCAGCTAATGGAACACTCAATAGCTATATTCAATAGGAAGAACAAAATACAACTCTTATATCTTCTCAACGAAGAAGAAGCACTCTAGATTTTCCTAAAAGTTCTCAATACAATCTCTCAAAGTTAGCTCTCAACAATGACGGCTCAAAGCTCTCAGTGTGTTCTTAGAAAACCTCTCAAAGACCTCTTTCAAAACCCTCTGCAAGCGCCCTTTTTATAGCCACTAGAGCATGTGTGCAAAACAAGTTCTACTAGGAGAAGGACTCTATTGAGGAACTCTACTCTCAATAGAACTCTATTTAAAGAACAATCCAACCTCAAATAAAATTCTATTGAGAGAGCAAATCTAACTCAAATAGGATTTCGCATTCTGTGGTCGGTGCCTTCGAGCTGCCGAGCTATTAGAAAACCCGAGCTGTCAAGTTGCTGAGCTTCCAGGCTGTTGATCCTCCGAACTGGAGACTTAGGCCTGAGGGAGTTAGCTCGGCCCCAAGTCCCGTGACTGGACATGCGGGACATAAGAGACAGACGAGCTAGCCATGCATGGCTACTTGCCTGCACATATCTAACTTCCTTAGCGCCTCAAATCAAGACAACTTTCACAAATCTATACCTTGGCAAGATTTGGGCATATGTCACACAATCAACACTCAATGCTTCACCTCGGCGAGAATTATCTCGTGTTCCCTTCACATTGCTTCGAAGAGCTCACTTGGCTCCATTGAGCATCAATGCCCCACCGGGGGCCATCGTTGACATCGCCTCAAAAAAATGTTGAGCAAATCCAAGCAATGCTTGAACTTGACTCCAGATACGACTTTCGTTAGAACGTTCGTTGGGTTGTCTTTCGTTTTGATCTTCAACAAGTTGATGTCGTCATCTTCTTCGTCCACATCGTTACGAACGAAGTGGTATCTCACATCGATATGCTTGGTGCATGCATGAATGACTTGATTTTTAGCTAAGTGCACTGCACTTTGGCTATCACAATGCAGAGCACACCTCTCTTGGTGTATCCCTATGTCGTCCATCAAGCCCATGAGCCATATCGTTTTCTTTACCATTTCAGTCAATGCTATATACTCTGCCTCCATAATAGATAAGTCCACTTTAGACTGAAGTATAAGCTGCCAACAGATCATGTCTCCTAATAGAGTGAAGACATAATCAGTCATAGATCCCCTTCAAGCAAGGTCGCGTGCAAAGTTGCAATCGACATAGCATAGAACTCGCGGACCTTCGTCACATCGGCTATATATCAATCTCACATTAATGGTGCCATTGATATATCGTAGTATCCACTGTACTGGTTGCCAATGTATCTTCTATGGATTGTACATGTATCGGCTCACCATACTCACATCATGGGATATGTTGGGTCTCGTACATACCATGGCATACAACAAAGCACTTACCGCATTTGCATACAATATGCTCTCCATGAGCTTATTCTCTTTCTCGTTCTTCGGGCAATGCTTGGCACAAAGTTTGAAGTGAGGTGCAAGCGGAGTAGTTATGGATTTTATACTTTCACAACCAAACATCTGAATAATGGTCTTCAAGTAGCGACTTTGTGAAAGATGTATAATACCCCTGCTTCGGTCTCAGTAGATCTCTATGCCGAGAATTCTTCGTGCTTCGCCTAGGTTCTTCATTTCAAATGCACAACTCAATTCTGTCTTCAATATTTGAATCTCTACTTTATTTGAAGACCCTATGAGCATGTCGTCCACATAAAGTGGAAGATATATGAAGGACCCATGTCTAATTTCCGAAAGAACACACAATGATCATAGGGACTCCGTAAATACTCTTGATCCTCCGTTATGAAGCGCTCAAAATGCTTATACCACTATCTAGGTGATTGCTTCTACCCTTAGAGAGACTTCTTCAACCTACATGCAAGTCCATCGTCTCTCTCGTAGCCATCAGGTTGAGCCATATAAATCATTTTTCTAGTTCCCATTAAAAAATGCGGTTTTGACATATAGGTGTACCAGCTCAAGGCCGAGCTATGCAACCAATACCAATAGGATCCGAATAGAGCAGAGCTTGACTACTGGAGAGAAGACATCGGTGTAGTCAATGCCTTCTCTTTGAGCATATCCTTTCGCTACAAGTCTGGCCTCGAAGCGATCATCTCCATCTTCGGCTCCATCTTTCTTGGTGTAGACCCATTTACATCCGATTGCTTTCTTTTTACTAGGAAGCTCCACCAATTTCCATGTATCATTTTTCCACAACAATATCATCTCCTTATCCATTTCTTTCCTCCACCGCTCTGGGTCTTCTGAATACTCTACATCTCCGTAGGACGTGGGTATATCAATACTAACTGCGGGGAAAGCAAATGAGACTATCTCTGTATATCTCGCAGGTCAGAGTATCTCACGTCTCGGTCTCAAAACTGCAATGGAATCCATCTTGTCATACTAGCAGTGGAGAAGATGTATCTCCACCATCTGGACTTGAACCACCATCATCACCTTTTGTCTGGAGTGTTTCAATTGCAGCATCTGGTGAACTTTGGCTAGAGTGAATAACCGAGCTATCGGGAACCTTCGACACTTCCATATCCCTTTAATAAAGTTGACTCATCAAATGTCACATCTCTGCTCAAGATCACCTCTCTGTCTCGGATAACACATGTTGTATCCTTTGACACCACGCTAAAGCCTAAGAATATGACTTTCTTGGCTCTAGCGTTGAGTTTGTCTTCCTTCACGGCATAATAAATCAGACATCTTCATATATGTAGAGAATCATAGTCGGAAACTGACTCTCTCGACCAGACATCCAAAGGATGTCGTCCATTTAAAGTAACAGAAGATAGTTGATTGATCAGATAGGTCGTATATGCCAAGGCCTCTGCCCAGAACTCCTTCGATAGGTCGGCTATAAATAACATATATCGGACCTTCTATATCGGACCTTCTCCAGCAAGGTCCGATTCATTTTTTCAGCTACTCCATTTTGCTACGGCGTACCACTAACGATGAAGTGTCTCTGAATCCACTCAGTTCTGCAGTACTCCTTGAAGGTGTCCAGTCTATACTCTCCACCGTCATCACTTCAGAGTTTCTTGACTCTCTTTTCGGTCTGTTTTTCAATCAATGTCTTCCATTCTATGAACTTGCTCAAGACCTCGTTTTTAGACCTCGGAGAAAACACCCAAACCATGCGTGAGAAATCATCAATTAAAGATACAAAATAGTCCTTACCTCATAATAAGGTCGTCCTCGTCGGTTCCAACATATTAGTGTGGATGTAGTCAAATACTCCTCTCGTATTGTGGATGGTAGTCCCAAAAGATGCATGTCTTTTTACCAAAGACACAATACTCACAGAACTCAATCTTTCGGTCTTGGCTCCTTGTAGGTGATTTGTCTTAATAAGCTTCTGCAAAGCTCTCTCCAACATGCCCTCGATGTATGTGCTAGAGTAATGAATCATCTCTGTGGACCTCACGGGAGAGTGCTGTCGTGCCAGTTACGACCGAGCCATCCAAATAGTAGAGGTTGCCTCTGTGCTTTTCCTGCATTAATATCATAGCTCCTCAGGTCACCCTCAGAGCTCGGTTCTCCATGGTCCCTTTACACCTCGTGGCTTCAAGTGACCCAAACGACATGACGTTTCACTTTAGGTCGGGAACATAATGTACTTCAACGATGTCTCGAGTAACTCCATCGCCCATCTTGATCCAAACTGTGCATATGTATGCCGTCATGCAAGCTCGGTCATCTCCAAGTAGGACTGTATTCTGACTTCCCTTATGAAAGGTCGTAACATACTCTCTGTGTGGTATCATATGAAAGGAGCATCCAGAATCAATCACACAGTTGTTTGACGTCACACCCTCCGAAGCACCGACCGATACCCATTCATTTACCTCAACGTCCTTGACGACATTTGTGGTAGCATCGTGCTTCTTTTTTTGCCTTTGGACAATCTCTGACCCATTGTACTCTCTCTACAGAAGGCACATTGTTCCTTTGCTATGTCCTTGCGAGGAGGACCTTTCCTCTTGCCCCAGGATTTAGATCAAAAATACCATTTTCGACCTCCACACCTCTCATTGCGTCGACATCTTATCACGATATGAGCAGTGTCACCTCGGCTTCTTGCATCTAGTTTGTCATTCTTTCGGAATTTAACACTTGTAAGAGCATTAAACACCTCTTCAAAAGTGATTAAATTCTTGCCATATGTAAGCACAGAAACAATATGCTCGTACTATTTGGGTAGAGAGTTGAGGAAAATCATCGCATTGTCTTCATATTCTACTTTGATATCAATATTCATTAGGTCGGTTAATATTTTATTGTAATAATCAAGGTGTTCTTCATTAGATATTCCATCTTCAAGCTTCAGACTAAATTGCTTCTTCTTTAAGTACAAACAATTTTGGATATTCTTCTTCATGTATTTGTTTCCGAGCTCTACCCAAAATACCTTAGCGTTGGTCTCCTTCATGAAAGGATATATTTTCTCTTTTGTTAAGTACAATCGAATTGTACAATGCACATTCTGGTTCAATGTCTTTCACTCCGTATCCAACATGGTCGTCGACTTATCGTCCAATGCAATGTCTTGACCGAGTTGATTCAAGACATCTAAGACCTTACATCTCCACATCCCGAAGTTGATCCTTCCATCAAGATTCTCTATCTCGAACTTTGTGTTAGACATGATTGTTTAAGCTGCTGAAGACTGCTCTCTGGAGGTCGGCTTCGGAGTGTTGTCATTGCCGCCGTTGCTCATCTTCGCCACCTACATAGATCTCTGAACCGTAGCTCTGATACTAGTTTGTTGTGTGGGGGGTTGCAGAAGCTTCGGATTGTCGGACGATCCGATGGTGATGGGACGAGCTACAATCAACAAGAGCACATTAAAGATTGTATCTTTAGGCCATCGACCAGTCAAAGGAACATTGAATAGCTTTATTCAATGGAAGAACAATATACAACTCTTCTATCTTCTCAACGAAGAAGAAGCACTCAAGATATCCCTAAAAAGCACAATATAATCTCTCAAAGTTGGCTCTCAACAATGGCGGCTCAAAGCTCTCAATGGGTTCTCTGAAAACTCTCAAAGAACTCTTTCAAACCCCTCCCACAAGCGCCCTTTTATAGCCTCTAAAGCATGGGCGCAAAACGAGTTCTACTGGGAGGGGAACTTTACTCTCAATAGAACTCTATGTAGAGAACAGTCCGACCTCAAATAGAATTCTATTGAGAGAGTAACTCTAACTAAAATATGATTTTGTATCATGTGGTCGGTGCCTCCAAGCTGCCGTGCTCCCTGCTGGAGACCAAGTTGTGAGGTGCTGAGCTTCCGAGCTATCGAAAATCCAAGCTGTTGAGTTGTCGAGCTTTCGGGGTGCCGATCCTCCGAACTGGGGACTTAGGCTTGGTAGAGTTAGCTCGGCCCTGAGTCCCCATGACTGGCCATTGAGTAGACACGCGGGAACCAAGAGACAGATGAGCTAGCCCTGCATGACTACTTGCCTGAACATCTCCAACTCTCTTAGCGCCTCAAATTGAGCCAACTTTCACAGCTCTCTCCAACTAGTCAGGGTTATGAATATGAATTAAAACATAATGTTAAATTATATGCATGGGTTAATACATTCGATTACAGATATCAAATTTCTTTAGGATTAACGGTTAAGAAACATAAATGTTAGATAAGTGAATCAGTCTTAGTATGTGAATGTTAGAAACCTGAATGAAGTATCAATTGCTTAGATGAATGCATGTATTAATTAGGAGTCTGACTAATGATATGAATAAGTTCAAAAGAGAACTGCATTCCCTAGTATAGAAATAAGTAAATTGGTTCAATTTTATGCACGAGTTAATAGAGCAGGGGCAACTATTAGCAACATGAACGTTAATGCATCAATCTTAATATATGGATTTTATAAACATAAATGAATTATTAATTGCTTTGATGAATCTATGAATTTATTAACAATCTAACTAATGACATAAGTTCAAAAAAGGGTTGCATACTGAAGAAAAAAATAAATATCAAAAGCTGAAAAGATGTAATGACAAACAGAGATTGATGGCTCCTTTTCATACGAATCTAAGGACACCTCTCTTTGCAGGTGTGGTCTTGAGATTTTATTCTTTAAAAAGAGGATATGAACAGCCATCATTTCTCCCTATAATTCAATAACGCATTATAATTCATATTTATACAGATATCGGTATAGAAAGGGGTGTGTGTTTAACATTAAATAAAGCAAACTTTATGAGCCAAAACAAGTCATGATTTACAATGTCATTAGGACATTCATCTATCATATTCTTGTGCACAATTACGTATTGTTTTGATAATTTTGATTGGGCCATTAAGTTACATGTTTGCCATGGATCTCTTATAGAAAATAAATTCGGAACAATTTAGCTAGATTGAAAATAATATATGTAAGAGTCATACATAATAATTATATGAAGTTTTTATTGGGCATAGCAGGTAGTACACATGCTTATCAAATTATCTAGTGTCTAGTAAGTAGTAAGGAGAAATAAGAATATATAAAGGCTAACTCAACGTACATGAGACCTTACAATGGAAGACTTTTCAAGACCATATACGTGTTGACCATTAATAATCTACTTCCCGTGCCTTACTTAGTTTGAGTAAATTTGATTGCACATCTAGTCTATTTATGTCTAACAATATACTCTTTGTAACGATGTTAAGATAAGTAGGGTCAAGTCGTGTACGATCCATGAGCTTAACAATAATAGCCTACGAACCTGTAGACAAGTATTTATTTTCGTACCTTTATATTACTCCTATGCACAAAATTAAATAATAAATATCCAATATTTTGTGCCAAGAACATTAACTTTTTTGATAATAAAAAATTAAAAAAAAAACAAGAATGATATAAATTTCAATAACAAAAATTCATAGTTTCTAATCACATAAGAACTCAAACAAAAAAGATTTAAAAAAATATAATCAATACCTAATTGACTTTAACTGATGATTAAGCTTTAACCTTTATTGATATAGTACCATCTTGAATAAGATGATCATTTTAAATATATATTTTTAAAAGGCACATGGCGTTTAAGTGGCATTCAAGTGTTTGACATACGACTCATAGGTTTTATTTAAAGTGGACATGGCTCGAACATACAATTTTTTAGGTTTTTAAGATGGATACAAATTCATAGTGTCCGATATATATCGTGCAAGTAGCGGTGTTTGACGCGTGTCTGACAAGGACATGACTCCTATTTTGAAGTGTTTGTGATACATAATTTAGTTGACCTTCATATATTCATATATCTCTGTGCCGTTCACTTGATAATTTGATAAGCATATGCATTACTTTCTATGTCGAATAAAAACTGCAAATATTACTCATGAACTATGATTGTTACAGCATATTTTCAATCTTGTTAAATCATTTATAATTTATTTTCTACTAAAGATTCCTGATCAGAGTTATCAAAATAATCTGGAACTAGGCATAAGAATTTGGGATACATGTTGCAATGACCTGGTAATTCATGATTTATTGTGGTTATAAAGTTTAATTCATTTAATACATTTGACATATGACGGAAACGGGAAGGTGTGTGCTATATGCATTTGGAGAAGAAAGAAGTTAAGAATTTGATAATTTTTTGGGCATCACAGTCCGAGAATCTCACGATCACCGACTCACACTTATCGCATGCGTAGATTTTTCGGACCTCTCGCTCGTGCAACCAAGCACACTTTCCCACACCAATGCAAAGGATTTGATTTTTATAGAGAAAATTGAAATTTACACTAAAATTCAATGCTTCATTCATCTATAAAATAAATAACTTTATGGCCTTTATATAGACGTACACCTTTGGTTTTAAAAACCACATCCATTGTGGGATTAAAACTCTCAAACAACTGTATCACTCAAAAATAAATAAAAGACTCAAATGACCCGATTTCTATCACTATCTCAATTTAAAATAATATAAAATAAAAAGAACTTCATCTCAATTTCAAATGGGATATCTATCATTTTTCCCGGCTTGAGAACTTCAACATCTGGTGAATGGTGACAAGAATATCACAACTAGACAGAAATTGATAGTCCCCTGCAATTGGAGATGTGTTCATCAACTTTGAAGTGTAGTAGGATGTAGATTTATACATAAATATCTTTTGAAATTTTTTCTCAAACAACAAAAGAAATGAAAGCATATATAACCTGATTATTTGTAGGATGTGGAGGATCTAAGATGACAAACTCAATGTGTTCAATTTCCTTAAGCGGTGTCTCCAAATTGAGTGCTAGCATATGATTAACGTATGGCTTTACCTCTAGCAGTAGATTCATCTCAAGTACATGCTCAAACTTAACCTCAGGTACGGATATAGAATCAGGTCGCAACTTGATCTTGTACTCAACATTTAGCTCAGGTTCTTATTTGACCTCCAAAGACTTGCTCGTACCCGACTCATTGAAGTTTAACACATTCTGTTGAGTAACTCGAATCTTGGGTTGGGTAAGTTTTAACAAATTCTTTTCTCATTAAATATGAATGCATGAGTGTTTGACCTTCCAAAACTCATTACATCTTGGTCGTACAACCAAGATCTTCTTAAGCAAAATATGTGCTACATCTATGGGCATAGCATCATACCAAATGTGATCATGATAACTTGCAAACTGGAGAGGTATTAAACATCGCTATGTAACGAAATGAACAGCCCTATCAATCCAACTGATGTATATGGCTGTGGGTGAGGCTCATCTGCTAAGCACATTCTTTCTATGGTGAGTTGGTGATAACATTATCATAACTATTTTCATCAATTATTAATTTATAAGACATATCACGTACATTGATATTGTTGGATCATGTGGATGACATGCAACACTAGAAGGGGTTGAATAGTGTTGTATGTAAATAATAAAACTTTTTCGCAAGATAAAATCCCTTCTACTCAATTGCCTAAGTCTTCAAGAAGATTTACCTCTATTGGTTCTTAATCAGCATAAAAATAATTACTTGCAATAAGATAATGTGCACAATAGAAAACTAGATCACAAGCAAGTAAGATATAATAAGCAATAAGAGAATAATCACAGCGCATACACAAAGATTTATCTTGGTTCCCCATCTCTGGATACGTCCAATCCCCGACCTCCCTCGGGATTTAATCCACTATTGCAACAAGCAATACAAGCACCTAGTTTCACTTGTTAGGAATTTCCTAACTCACCTAGTTACACCAAAACTAGGATTTCAAACCAACTACCCTTTCACACAAGGCAATGCAAATCAATACCTCTTTTGAGGACCTTACTTGAGGCTTTTACAATTCACACAAGATCTTACTAATCCACTTACCAAATGCCTCCCTTGAGGCTTACAAACCTTTATAGATGAATGAAGCTTACATTATTGATTCCTATAGCCAAAGATAGGAGCTTTATGTGCTTTTGTGTGGCTATAAAAAAAATCGAATCTTTTGATCTCAAAATTAGATTTAAATGAAGTTCAAAAGAGCAAAAGAAAACTTGAATCAAATCTCTTGAAATAGAATTTAAGAACAGAGATTAAAACAAGTTTTTCAAGGTCAAAAGATTAATCTAAAAGCTTAGAATAAGCATACAATCTTTTAGAACATTGGCAAAAATGAGAGCTTCTAGATATTATAGAGAGCTTGAGAATTGTTTTCAAAATGATAGAAAATTGCTTTAAAATTCATGTTCAATAATTCTGCACTCTCTAGTGTATTTAGATGGTCAAAATAATTCAAAACGAATTCCTAAAATGCCCCTTTTACGGCTATAAAAATAGCATCGCAGAAATCACGTATTTGTGATTAATTAGCCGGCTATCCTGAGTGATGGGCGACTACCTTGTGGCCAATAGTCGGCTATTCAAAGGAGATAGTCGGCTGTCACAGGACAGAGAATTCTAGTTCATTTTCCACTTCACGATAGTCAACTATCAGAGTGTGGATAGTGAACTATTTTGTGACTCGTGTGTTTTTTCTCTTTCAAAACGATTTGAAACTTTGTCAAAACTTTTATATATTATATTAAAATCTTTTAATACTATTTAAAATCACTTTTGTTATATTCTAGTGTGTGTCCAGCTCCAAATTTAAAGCTTGTACAAACTAAGGCTAAACTTATACAACTTGACATAGTCTTCAATCTTGAGTCTTGTCCACTTTGTCTTGAGCCTTTACACTTCATTTGAGTCTTCATCTTGAGCTTGTAATATTCAGTTCTTGCTTTAGATCTTGACTCTTGATTGGCTCCATGTTCATAGCTTTATGTCTTTATCTTTGTTCATTCCTTGAGTTACTCCACTTCCTTGTTCTCCATGGCTTTGTATTTTGTTTCTTTTGTTCTAAAGCTCTGATCATCATATTATTCATATCATACACACTTGATTGAGAATGTTAATATCATATCATTTGTGAACATCATCAAAACTCTACTGGGGGTGTCTCAATATCCCAACAAATATATGTATGAAAAATATTAGTCCTTCGTCACTCTTCCTCATTTTCAAGTGTTATAGGCAGACATTAATGATATTGGCATGAACATCAGATTCATATAAATCTTTATTAGCATCAGTAGTACTTTCACGTACATAAACTTCTTCATCATACTTTTAGATTGTACTACATGGAAGATGAATATGTCCGACAGTGAGCCGTACTTTCATGTGCATAAACTTCTTCAATCTTTATCAGCATCAGAGTTGACAATCGGTGGTGGTCTGTATCACACCACTTCCTGTATTGATATTCCAGCTCGAAGGAAGATGTTCTACAGGTATGAAATGCCATTCCATGAATTGTTAGGACAGAAAACCATAAGATTCTCTCAAATCAAAAAGAGAAAGAGCCGGAAAAGAAGCTACTAAGACTATGCATACAGACATGGATCAACAAAGAAATAGAAAACATTAGATATAAGAAAAGATAATACAACAAGAGATAATGGAAAGAACAACATAAAACAAAAGAAAGGAAAAAGGAATTACAAGTGATGACTTGACCCGTCACCTTGGCCTCCTTAGCAATCATAGTGAAAGTCTGCCGCCTAGGCTTGTTTGGCCTGGGCCGGCCGCTTGGCAACACGCTGCTGCTGCCTCGACACTAGCGAAACTCTTTGTTCAGCACCGACAACAACTGGGGCGGTGGACAGAATGCTGATAGTAGCTCTGCTTGCAGTCCCTGGCTGAATGTCCTACCACCCTACAATTGCTGATGCATATAACGTCAATCCTTCTTGAGGTGTCGGTTTCCTATAATGGAAAGCACTCCACAGGTCGCTGGGTAGCATTGGAACATGAAATCCAGATCTCTGAATATCAGCAGGAACACCTGGGTACTTGAATTGAGTCGTCTGACGGGGACGTGTCGTGTTCCTTGCTGGCAGCGCATGACGTCTAGCTCCTCCACCTAAAGCAGCCTTACGCTTGGTGTTGGCCTCAAACCTCCTTGCTGCCTCAAGAACATCGTCATGCGAGTCATATCTGAATGTAATCATATGATCATGAATAGCAAAGTTCAGCCATGACTGGAAATGCATCACTCGGTCCATTTGGTTTGCAACCATCTCAGGGGCAAATCGTCTCAGCATAGAGAATTATGTGTCGTATTTGTCTATGGTTTTAGAACCCGGAACAAGATGTACAAAACGCCGCTGAAGATTTTATCTTCGTTGAAATATGGAAATACTTAGCATCGAAGTGCTCCTTGAAGGTTGCCCAAGTTATAGGCTGAGCTAGGCGAGCCTCCTCAGCTTGCTAGCAGTTTCTTGCAAAATCAGTCAGCTGAAGTTTCGCGACATCCACCCACATTTCTGGCGGGATGCGAGCATCACACAAGTTATCTTCAGTGCTTCTTATCCACTCTTCTGCTTGCAAGGTAGTCTTTTTTCCCGCTAAGTATTTCGGATGAAGCTATTTGAACTGCTTAATCCATGACTCGTGGTGTGGGGTTGGCTGGACACCACACTGAAGCAGCTGAGTTTGTTGCTGCTGGAGATGATACATCCCTTGCAGTACATCCTGCAGTCCTGCTAGCACACCTTATTAGAAGGGTGATGCACTGGTGCATCCTCGACTGGCGTATCGTTACGGTCCCTCCTGGTGTTACGCTGAGACATATCGAATGCAAAGAAAATAAAACAATTGAAGGGGTTACAATTCGAATTAGATCTTATGTTGATTTACTAACTTTTAGATTTTAAAACATAATAAAATATAGTATTAAAATGATTATTGTTGCTCATTGTTATCATCTTGGTTACCTATTATTATTAATATCCAAACTTTTATTTTATAATGCAACCAAGGTGTTTCATTTATTTCAGGATTTATTAAGTTGATTCGTATGGACGAGGACCTGCGTGTGGACACCACAAAAACCTGTCACGCTTCACTTTTCAAAATACTTGGAAAACGAAACGTACATGCACGCGCCATATTGAAAATAAAGGAAATAATGGAGTCATAATTTTTTTAAATTTCCACTTTTCCTTTGATCTAAATACGCTAAGCGTATACAAATAACAATTCGTAGATTCTCATGCAAAATTTAAGTATAATAAATCTCAGAAATAATTAAAGCAATAATATTGCATAAAATAACTAAAAGTTACCCAACAAACTGGTTACATTATTACAACTAAAATGTCGCATGAATTGTCCAAAAGTGAATTACAAGATAATTCTAGAGTTTGCCAACAATAATTAGTTTAAAAATATCAAAGGCAACTCCTGTTCAGGTTCCACAAATGACTCAAATGGTTCTTCAGTATATAGTATATTCCATGCACTTTGGATTTAACTCACATCTACAAAACACATGAATGACTTCCGCAAATAAAATTCGGCAGGCTCCCAAAACAAGCAGAAACAACAAGAAACATATAGAAATCAAACTACAAAAACATCGAGTAGAGAGCAAGGCTAACAACATATCTAATAAAAAGCAAAGCTAACATGTTAAGTAAGAGTAAATCTAGCAACATGCCATATAATTCTCAAAGCGATAAAAGTAAAGCATAACTAATGATCTCAAAAGTCAAGTGTGGTTATGTATCACTAGACTAATGTTGTGGTTGTTGGCTCAATTAGAGCATATGGGCTGCCCTTTGGGGTTGGTGCACCAACCAAAGGGGGGTTGGTGGTGGGTTGGTGCACCAACCCAAGGGGGGTTGTTGCACCAACCCACCTCCCCCTTTAGCCTTATAAAAGGAGACCCATGGCCTTGTTTGTTAGCATCGAAAATTGGAAATCAATGAGCTTCTATTGAAGCATTGTGAGAGTTTGTATGAGATCCTATTGGAAGTTCTATAGGATCATTGTGAGCGATCTTTGAGTGAGCCATTTGTGAGGATTTCTTTGTATGTGTTGAGTGTTTTATTTGAAATTAAGAGAAGTGTTCCCTTGGTCGTTTAGGCGACCTAAATCTTTTGTGCTCTCTCTATTTGCTCTTCGTTCTAGATACTTCGGCGATCTGACTGCTTCCGCTCGGCGCACAACAATTGGTATCAGAGCTTTGGCGACGAAGTTCTAGACGAAGAAGATGGGCAACGATGGCGACGACGCTTCTACTTCAATGACGCAATCTTCAACAACGCGAACTATCGTATCCAGTACGAAGTTCGAAATTGAGAAGTTTGATGGGCGTATCAACTTCGGCATGTGGAGATGTGAAGTACTTGACATCTTGAACCAACTTGGTCAAGATCAAGTACTAGATGAGAGGCCGACTACGACGTCGGATGCGGAGTGGAAGATGATGAACCGGACCGCTTGCGGCACGATCCGGCTCTACTTGACAAAGGAGAAGAAGTACCCTTTCATGGAGGAGACGAATGCGAAAGCGTTATGGGATGCGCTTGGTGAGAAGTACATGAAGAAGAACATTCAGAATCGTCTACACCTAAAGAAGAAGCTTTTTGGCCTCAAGATGGAGGAAGGAGTTTCAGTTGAAGAACACCTAGACTACTACAACAAACTTCTCACAGATTTGAGGAACATCGACGTCAAGGTGGAAGATGAGGACAAGGCGATGATTCTCCTCAACTCACTGCATAAAGACTATGAGCACATCGTTTCGATCTTAACCTATGGTAAAGAATCTATCACCTTCAATGAAGTTTCTAACGCTCTCACAAGTAATGAATTTAGAAAGAAGGATGATGAGAAGATGATGGGCCAAAGATCCGAAGCGCTAACCGTGGTTAGAGGTCGGAGCAATGAAAGTGGTGGAGGCCGCAAAGGGAACCATAGATCCGAGACGAGGGACAATAGTAAAGCTCCGCGCACAGACATCGAGAGGGATCAATGTGCTTTTTGCAAAGAAAGAGGACATTGGGCGAGGGAGTGCCCAAAGGCCAATAAGAAGAAAGATGCTACCGCCAACATCGTCAAAAGCGAGGAGGTGGATGAGTGGGTCCTAGTTGGTGCGACGGAAGGGGTGATGAAGGGGGGATGGGTGCTCGACTCGGGTTGCTCGTTTCATATGACACCCCACAGAGAGTACTTTACTACTTTCCATGAAGATTGTAAGCGTAAAGTCCTTCTTGGAGACGATGGAGCATGCACGACGGCGGGCATTGGCACGGTCCGCATAAAGATGAGTGATGGTGTCACACGGGACATATGCAACGTTCATTATGTGCCAGATGTGAAGTACAATTTGATATCGCTTGGTTCACTTGAAGCCAAGGGTTGCAAAGTGACTATGGAGGATGGCGCTTTGAATGTGACACGAGGAGCAATGATCCTGATGAAGGGGAAGCGTGAAGGCAACCTCTATTACTTGGATGGTACGGTGATGATGAAGACGACAAGAGTTCCAGATGAGCGAGCTACTGACTCAAGCTCGCATGCACCAAAGACGACGTCATTGGATGATCTCCGGAGAGGTGGTGCTAATAGAGGTGATGGTTCAAGTCCGTATGGTGGAGATACCTTATCCCCACAACTTGTCCAGCAGAAGGATTCTATCAAAGTTTGGAGACCAAGTTATGAGAGATGCCAACCTGTAAAAAGAGTTTCGTTTGCTTTCTTTGTCAGGTGTGATGAGTTTCCAACCTTATTCGGTGAGGTGGAGCACAATGACGACCTATGTGGACGAAGGAAAGATTGGTGTGATGAGATGGAATCAACGACGAATGATGAAGCCAAGGATCGGGTGGAGCTACTTGGCACTAGTGATTGTTCGACGGATGAGCTTATGAAGGTTGATATTGGAGTCAAGTTTGAGTATGGATCGGACTTGTATGTTGACGATATGAGATGACGTTGGTGGCCCCTTCTAGGGCAATGAGGCTCTGCGAAGTCATATGAACCTTTCGAGGTAAGATGATGTGAACACGAGATGATTCTCACCGAGGATGAGCGTTGACGGTCGATTGTGTGACATAGACCTAATATCTCGCCAAGGTGGAGATTTGTGGTTGTTGGCTCAATTAGAGCATATGGGCTGCCCTTTGGGGTTGGTGCATGGGTTGGTGCACCAACCAAAGGGGGGTTGGTGGTGGGTTGGTGCACCAACCCAAGGGGGGTTGTTGCACCAACCCACCTCCCCCTTTAGCCTTATAAAAGGAGACCCATGGCCTTGTTTGTTAGCATCGAAAATTGGAAATCAATGAGCTTCTATTGAAGCATTGTGAGAGTTTGTATGAGATCCTATTGGAAGTTCTATAGGATCATTGTGAGCGATCTTTGAGTGAGCCATTTGTGAGGATTTCTTTGTATGGGTTGAATGTTTTATTTGAAATTAAGAGAAGTGTTCCCTTGGTCGTTTAGGCGACCTAAATCTTTTGTGCTCTCTCTATTTGCTCTTCATTCTAGATACTTCGGCGATCTGACTGCTTCCGCTCGGCGCACAACAAATGTATCACTTAAGTTTCTAAAACTGTGTGTCTCACGCCTCGACGATAAGAAAGCAATTTGGGTGTTCCTCCACCCGAATAAGGATCATTTATAATAGCACCATTATGGACAAACCTTTCTCACGGTATAGCATCGGTCTACCTCACGTGAGTTATACCTTCCCCAACGAAACCAGGGTCCAGACTGAAATCGTTGGGTCTTTATTTTCCACAATTGCAATCCAGGCCGAACTGTGGATCTTTAAAATAAAAAACATAATGTCCAACATATAAGAAAAACCTTTCTGTTACCCCTTTACAAGTAACGGTATTTAAGTGACCCTAATTGCATAATCATCTTTGTGACTATGAGTTCCTACTCCAAGTGTGTGTGCATCAACATAACAATTTGTGTGACATCAATACAACATGTTTTCCATCCTTTCTTGGTACACATGATTCCAACTTTATTTCTCCTTATTCTACGTCATTTCATGTTTTTAATGTGTTTACATATTAGCATAGACATGTCACATTTATATACACATTCATATCAACAAAGCTTCAACACGATATCAAATCATTGTATGAAATAAGAGCATAGCAACTTAGAATGCTTACTAAACTTAAACAGTGATCAAACCTTCATTTATTGCAGTAAATAAGACATCAAATGTGCCAATATTTTCAGGAAATTACTGCAGCAAAGAATAATAAAATGATGAAAAACTGAACACAATATAATGACAGATCCAAATTTCGGCAATAGTAACTTGTCAATTTACAACGTTTTCACCTCAGGTTGCAGTCACTAAAATCTCAGAAAAATTATGTAGTGTTAACAACAAAATAGCCAACGATTTCAAGAAAGATTTGCTATAAAACTGGTTTATAAAAGTGATGAAAACTGATCACAAATTGTATGGACAGATTCTGAAATTTCAGCAACAGCCCTATGCAATGCAACATGTTTTACTCCCAGATTTTAATTGCTAAAAATACCACAAAAATTATAGAAAGTAGAGGTATGAAAGGGGAGAGAGGGGAGAGGTTCGCCTCCTTAAAACTCCGCTCGGCCAGAGGCCAGAGCAGTGACCAAACGGCAAGGGGTAGCAGGACTAGCTTTCGGCCAGAGCAAGGATGCTCATGGCTAGAGCAAGGGTTTAGTCGTAGGTTTTGGGATTTTGGGGGCTAAACTTCATTAAGGATTTGATGTTAGGGTTTTGTCTAGAGTTCCAAATTTGTTTCATGATCAAGGGTGGGCTCAAAGTCTATAGTGTTAGGTGTTAGGATGATAAGTATCATGAACACAATGTTTATCCTAATCATGTTGGGATTACTATTTAATCTAAGTCTCTTTAATTAGTGAATAAGATCATATCATGAATCACAACTCCTAATCATAATAAGCTTTATATAAATTACAATGTTCATGGATTAAACATATATGTATAGGTTACATAAATATAGTCCTAATCACATAAGAATTGTAGCAATTTTTTAAGATCTATTGTCTTTAAACATTTTAAATCTCGATATCTATCTTAAAAAATGCTCATTTACATTAATCTCATGCTGGAATCTTAACAAGATCATGTTTTAACAATTTATTTAGAATGTTGTGCTAAAATAAAAAGATCATGAATTTTAGATGTACAATATAAGAGTTTTCACGATTTCAACATTATAATTACTGGCTACATGACCAAAACATAATCACTACTGTTGAATCATTGGGCCGACACTCGAAATGACTCGACCGACGGATGACTAAGGCCCACTGGGCCCACAAGAGAATCCCGATATCCACTCGATCAAAGCTCATTGGCCTGTCGACCATTGCATTCCCCTCACTCGAACGTGTGATTAAAGACGAGCTCGTAATTAGCAGGAACGTGAGCAACATTCACTCCTATTAAAAGGGGAGATTGTGGCACCATAATGAGTGACCGGCGGCATGCTGATCCGCGATTACTAGCGATTCCAACTTCATGTTCCCGAGTTGCAGAGAACAATCTTATCTCCCCAACGTCACTGGAGAGACCCAAGGGGTCTATAAATACCATAAGGTTCCAATTCTCAAGGTACGAAATCTAATACATATACTCTACTTTTTCAGCTGAAATTTCTTACATTATAGAGCTTGCGACGTCAGATCTGAGACAAACCTCCATGGGTCGATCTCAGCTGCTCCTAGCTCCCTCTCTTATTTAAGTTCCCGTACTAACTTAAGTATCGGATGGGATTTAGGTCGGGACCCAGATCCGACCCCCCCCTGACGTTCCTTTGTGATGTATATCTTCGAGCCTCAGACTTCCACGAAGGTCGCTTCCGAGCTTCCTAGCCTCGATCTGTCAATCTACAAGCAGCTCGAGGGTCAATCGACCACCGCATCCCAATCAACATCCATCGTCCGACCCTGGTTCTACCAACCTTAGGTCCCACTTCACTTGCAGACGAGGCTCTGACTCGACACGAAGTGTCCACGTCAGCTTGACAACTGTCTCGGCCATTTTTGGTCTTAACAGTTTGGTGCCGTTTGTGGAAAACGTTAACCAGCTCGACATCCCGAAGCCAACGAAAAGCTATGTCAGCTGGACCCATCAATACCGGACCGATCGAAGGTCCAAAAGAGAAGCAAAAGGCGAATAGTGTTGAGGTGGAGGACGCCATGGATTCCACCTCACCGTTGAAGCGGCCAGCAAGGGCCACCAAGGAGCCTAAAGTGAACCGAAAGGAATTCACCCAATTTTCGGATCGGGTCGACAAGAGTCTCGGTGTTCTGGCAACTTTGATACGCCAGAGCATGGGAGACCCATCGCTCTTAAATGAGCAATTGTTGCCTACAAATCTGACCCTGGCACCGACTAGGGGCGCAGCCTTACTCAGGGATCAGGGGGATCTGAGGGCAGATCAACTCGAGATCGGCCCGCACAACACAACCCCCACGTCTCACCAATACGTCGGAATATGGGTTGACAATCGCGCTTTCGTTCTCCAAGGGGAGGCCATCCCCTCCAATTATAAGGAAGAGACCCGTAATATCCAGACCAGGTAATGTACGTGGCTCCCCTGGGTTATAACCCTCTTAATCTTGCAAGTAGATTTGGGAGAAGAGATGAAATCCCAAACCGATCTTCAGGAGCTAACTATGTGCAAGGCGGAGAGGTAAGATCTTTACTCATCCAATCCGCGCTTCGGCAAACTCCACTAAAGGAGAATACCACATCTGCTCCTCTTTCGAAATTCAAACTTCCTGCCTTACCAGCTTATGATGGCAGAGGCGACCCGTGGTCGTACATCCATAAATACCTAAACGTGATGCTGATCCACGGGGCCGATGAGCCATGCCTTTCTCGAGCCTTCCATGCTACCCTATTCACAAGGACGAAGGGCTGGTACGGAGGGCTACCCGACGGCTGTATCAGATCATTCGACAAATTAGCGGATATGTTCTGCAAGCAATTCGTCGCGGGTCAACGTCCAAAGAAGAAGTCCTCTCACCTCTTCTCGCTCAAACAGAACGAGAATGAGTCGATCCGAGCCTTCGTCCAAAGATTCAACGACGAGAGGCTCGATGTAGAAGAAACACCGGACGTGACTGTTATTGCGGCGCTTACTCAAGCAGTCCGGAACAAACACCTGCGAAGAGCGCTCCATCAGTTCCCTCCTAACAACCTCACAGAAATGTTCAATATAACGGATCGGTTCATCATCTCCGAAGAAGCGGAGGAGCCGGCGGGAGCTAATGGGAAAGGCACTCCCGCTTGTCGTGGAGACACCAGGCGAGAGAAACCGACTCAAGGAACCCCTTGCCAGAAGTCTCGAGACAAGAGACCCAGAGAGAGGAGCCTTGAAGTAAGGAGTGCCCTATCTACGCAAAGAAAAGCGCTCCCAAGACGGAGATCCTCGCCTACGCCTCACGAGAAGAGCTGGTCCAAGAATCAGCGAAGAAGGGCAAATATGAAAAGAGGGACGACCTCAAATTCTGCAAGTACGACAATGACTACGGGCACGATACCAACAACTGTTGAACTCTCAAAAAAGAGATCAATGCACTGGTCAAGCGAGGACACCCTAAAAACCCAGCTAACGATCAATCTAGTAAGGATGGATCCTCAAAGCAGAAGGGCAAGATGACAGGGTCACCTGTCACCAAGGTGGTCGACTAGCAAGCTCAGGGTCAAATAAAGAGGCGTTAAGCAAAAGCAACTCCGACAAAGTTTGAAAACAAATGTACGCCTTTTATTTCTATCATTCCTTTCAATAAAGCATGTTTTTTCATCAAGCAAAGTTTCACTTCCTTCTCGAAATTAAACCGTCTTGAATTTTATAGAAGCTATCCCATCAAACTCCCCACTTAAAGGACCAGATCCTTGGGAAATCCTGGATAAGCTGAATTCATATTTGATGAAACCCGTGCGAGTTACGCTAAAGTGTCGTCAGCCTTAAGTTGAAGGGGCCACCCCTTCGCCACTGAACAACTCTTCTAAAGCATCGTCAGCCGTAAGTCGAAGGGCCACACCTTCTCCATTGAACGACTCTCCTAAAGCGTCGTCAATCGTAAGTCGAAGGGCCACCCTTTACCACTGAACGACTATTTTAAAATCACATCAGCCGTAAGTCGAAGTGGCCACCCCTTCGACACTGAACGACTTTCCTGACGTGTCGTCAGTCGTAAGTCGAAGGGACCACCCCTTCGCCACTGAATGACTCACTAACGTGTTGTCAGCCGTAAGTCGAAGGGTCCACCTCTTCGCCACTGAACGACTCTCCTAAAGCTTCGTCAGCCGTAAGCCAAAGGGCCACCCCTTCGCTGCTGAACGACTTTCCTGACGTGTTGTCAGCCGTAAGTCGAAGGAGCCACCACTTCGCCGCTGAATGACCCACTGACGTGTCGTCAGCCCTAAGTTGAAGGGACCACCCATTCGCCACTGAATAACCTACTAACGTGTCGTCAGCCGTAAGTCGAAGGGGCCATCCCTTTGCCACTGAACGACTCCCCTAAAGCGTCGTCAGCCGTAAGTCGAAGGGCCACCACATCGCCACCGATTGACTATCCTAAAGTGTCGGCAGCCGTAGGTCGAAGGGACCACCCCTTCAGCACTGAACGATTCTCCTAAAGCGTCATCAGCCGTAAGTCGAAGGGCCACCCCTTCGCCACTCAACGACTCTCCTAAAGCGTCGTCAGCCGTAATTCGAAGGGCCACCCCTTCGCCACTCAACGACTCTCCTAAAGCGTCGTCAGCCGTAAGTCGAAGGGCCACCCCTTTGCTACTGAACGACTATCCTAAAGTGTCGTAAGTCGTAAGTCGAAGGGGCCATTCCTTCGCCACTGAACAACTTTCCTGTCGTGACGTCAGCCGTAAGTCGAATAGGCCACCCATTCGCCACTGAATAACTCATTAACGTGTCGTCAGCCGTAAGTCGAAGAGGCCACCCCTTTGCCACTGAACGACTCTCCTAAAGCGTCGTCAGCCATAAGTCGAAGGGCCACCCCTTCACCACTGAACGAATATCCTAAAGCGTCGTCAGCCGCAAGTCGAAGGGGCCACCCCTTCGCCACTGAACGACTTTCCTGACGTGTCGTCAGCGGTAAGTCGAAGGATCCACCCCTTCGCCACTGAATGACCACTGACGTGTCGTCAGCCGTAAGTCGAAGGGGTCACCCCTTCGCCACTGAATGACTCTTCTAAAGCATCGTCAGTCGTAAGTTGAATGGCCACCCCTTAGCCATTGAACGACTATCCTAAAGTGTAGTTAGCCGTAAGTCGAAGGGGCCACCCCTTAGCCACTGAACGACTTTCCTGACGCGTCGTCAGCCGTAAGTCGAAGGGGCCACCCCTTTGCCACTGAATGACTCACTAACATGTCTTCAGCCGTTAGTCGAATGGGCCACCCCTTCGCCACTACTGAACCACTCTCATAAAGTGTCGTCAGTCGTAAGTCGAAGGGCCAATCTTTTGCCAATGAACGACTATCTTAAAACGTCGTCAACTATGGGTCAAAGGGGCCACCTCTTCGCCACTGAATGACTTTCTTAAAGTGTCGTCAGTCGTAAGTCGAAGGGGTCACCCATTCGTCACTGGACGACTTTCTCGACGTGTCGTTAGCCGTAAGTCGAAGGGACCACCCCTTCGCCACTGAACGACTATCTGACGCGTCGTCAGTCGTAAGTCGAAGGGACCATCCCTTCGCCACTGAACGACTCTCTGACGCGTCGTCAGTCGTAAGTCGAAGGGACCATCCCTTCGCCACTGAACGGCTCACTGACACGTCGTCAGCCGTAAGTCGAAGGGCAACCCCTTCGCCACTGAACGACTCTCCCAAAGCGTCGTCAGCCGTAAGTCGAAGGGCCACCCCTTCGCCACTGAACAACTCTCCTAAAGCGTCGTCAGCCATAAGTTGAAGGGCCACCCCTTTGCCATTGAACGACTATCCTTAAGCGTTGTCAACCGTAAGTCGAAGGGGCCATCTCTTTGCCACACGAATAGCTATCCTAAAAACGTCGTCAGCCGTAAGTCGAAGGGGCCACCCCTTCGCCGCTGAACGACTTTCCTAAAGCGTCGTCAGCCGTAAGTCGAAGGGCCACACCTTCGCCACTGAATGACCCTCCTGACGTGTCGTCAGCTGTAAGTCGAAGGGCCACTCCCTCGTCACTAAACGACTCCCGTGCCGTCAGCCATGAGTCGAGAAAATTACTCCTTCACCATGGAACGTAGTGGTCTAATATGGTTCGATGGCTTATCCTCGATCATCCTGAAGCAGGGTCTAACCCATCGAAAGGGGCCATCAGCCAATGCAACCACCACATGGCGTAAGCGGCAACAAGCAAAGAGTTGTAAAGACAAACAAAAATATATATTTCGAATTTTCTGACACTTCTATTATGAAAATTGTTTTCGTTTACATCTACATCACCCATATACATTCAAAAATTATTTATGCAGAGTAAATGGAGCACAGAGATTCTACAACGGCTGGATATGCCTTTGGTTTCCCTCCAGCACGGCCACGGATTCTGGGTCTTCCGAAGCATCCGCTCCTCCATCGTCACCAGTCATAGTGACAACTTCGCCGGTGGGAGCAGCCTCTTCCGTGCCTTGGCTCGACTCGTCATCACCAAGATCCGAAAACATCATCGGGATCTAGTCGATCTCAGCAGAAAGGTCAGGGAATCGGTTTTTCATTTCCTATCGACATCGCTCGTAGCCTTCCCTGTATAGCTCGTCGAAATCGTGGAACAAATCCTTGAATTCCTGAACCACCCTCTTCGCTACGACCTCGGCATGGGCTCGCTCTTCCAACAGAGCCTTCTCAGCCCGCTCTCTTAGAGCAGCTTGTTCCGCCTCCCTTTTACGAGCATCCAGAAGCTCACGATTAAGCCGGTCAAGGCGATTCAGTCTCGTTTCAGAGAGAAGGCCGAGTCTAGTTAGCTCAACTTGAGATCTTTCCATGGCCGACCTAACGGCCTACATGGTGACTTCATGATTGGCTACCATCGGAGCGCGATGACGCTGTTAGGAATAAACTCTCTTGTATTATTCCAAGGGCAATAGCCCGATATTTATAGAGTACAGGCAATGGTAAATAAGCACAAAAAACCCTATACAAAAGGGATATATACATATACATCTAACACCCCCCCTCAAACTCATGGTGGATCAACAACACTGAGTTTGGAAAGATAAAAACTGTGCTGTGCTCTAGTCTGGGCCTTTGTGAAGAAATCCGCGAGCTGATACTCAGAAGGCACATACTGTAGAGCAATAACCTTGTCCCGTACCTGTGAACGCGTAAAAGAGGCGTCCACACCAATGTGCTTGGTGAGCTCATGCTTCACCGGGTCACGAGCAATACTGATGGCACCTGTACTGTCAGACAACAAAGGAGTAGGTGTGAAAATAGAGACGCCAAAATCCTCAAGTAACCAACGAAGCCAAATAATCTCTGCTGTCAACAAGGCCATAGCACGCAACTCAGCCTCCGCACTCGATCGAGAAACCGCCTGCTGCTTCTTGGTCTTCCAAGTGATGAGAGAGCCACCAAGGAAGACGCAATAGGCAGATAGAGACCGACGATCAGAAGGATCACTGGTCCAAGTCGCATCAGAGTAAGCATGGAGCTGTAAAGGACCAGAGCGTGGAAAGAATAATCGACGGTGGCTGGTCCCGCGTAGGTAACGCAGGACACGAAGAAGGTGGCTGTAGTGGAGCTGAGTAGGTGCAGAAACAAACTGGCTCAAGATGTGCACGGAATATGAAATATCCGGTCGAGTGATCCCAAGATAGACCAGACTGCCAACAAGATGGCGATAACGAGTGGGGTCCGAAAGAGGCTCACCGTCAGTGGAGCGAAGATGTACATTCAGCTCCATCGGTGTATCAGCGGTACGCTGATCAACGAGAGAAGCCCGATCAAGAAGATCCTGAATATACTTCTCCTGAGAGAGATAGAAGCCATCGGGTGTGGAGGAAAACTCAATCCCCAGAAAGTAACGAAGAGGGCCAAGATCCGTCATAAGAAACTGCTCGCTCAGCCGTGCTTTCACAAAAGCAATGTACTGGGGATCATCTCCAGTGATAATCATATCATCCACATACAAAAGGAGAAGCGTCCGACCACGAGATGAAGTATGAACAAAGAGAGCAGGATCATGATCACTCGCAACAAAACCAGCAGCAGTGACGACAGAAGAGAACCGCTGAAACCAAGCACGTGGAGCCTGCCGAAGACCATATAGAGAGCGAAGAAGGCGACAAACCATGCCCTCGGGGACGGAATAACCAGGTGGTGGTCGCATATAAACCTCCTCATCAAGAACGCCATTGAGAAAAGCATTCTTGACATCAAGCTGGGAAATAGTCCATGAACGAACAGCAGCAACAACAATAAGACTGCGGACAGTAGTCATATGAGCAACATGAGCAAATGTCTCCTCAAAATCTATCACATGCTCATGCTGAAAACCGCGCACTACAAGATGAGCATTGTAGCGCTCCAGAGTACCATCAGATCTGGTCTTGACCTTGTAAACCCACTTGCACGTGATAGGACGAACACGGGCAGGCAGGGGTACAAGATCCCACGTACCAGTACGCTCAAGCGCAGCAATCTCCTCTTCCATAGCATGCTGCCACTCCTGGTGAGCAGCGGCATCCCGATAAGAGGTCGGCTCGGCAAGAATAGCACCCAGAGAAGTAAACCGACCAGGAGGGCGTAGTGACTCACGATCACGAAGGTGGTAACGAGGAGGGTCACTGGAGGAAGAGGGCAACTCAGGAGGGTCACTGGTGATGGAGGGCATCTCATGAGAAGGCACTGCAGGAGGATCCTCGACTCGCTGACGACGAGTGTAGTGAAGAGGAAAGGGAGAAACATGTCCTGCGGTAGGTGCAGAGGTGACAGGGGGCACTGGTGGTGGAGCTGAGGGCACAGGTGATGTGGGTATGGGTGGTGGAATGGTGGATAGTGGACTATCAGGAAAAATGAGAAACAAAAGAGGCTCAACAATAGAAGCCGGATTGGAAGACGAAGAAGGACGAGGGAAGAAGGGACGAGACTCATCAAAAGTCACATCACGAGAAATCCGCATCCGTCGAGCTACATGATTCCAACACCGATATCCCTTGTGCACAGCACTATATCCAAGAAAGACACACTCAGCAGACTGTGCTGTCAACTTGGTGCGCTCACGAGGGGCCAACAAGACATAGCAGACACAACTAAAAAGACGAAGCTCAGGATAAGACGGTAGATCTGGAGGTGGTGTAGGAAGGCGCTCAAGTGGAATCGCACCCTGAAGAGGAGATGATGGCTGCATGTTGCTGAGATATGTAGCAGTAGATACAGCCTCAGCCCAAAACTGAGGGGGAACAGAGAAAGCAATCATAAGGGCACGAGCAGTCTCAAGTAAATGACGATGCTTGCGCTCAGCAACGCCATTCTGGGCATGAGCACCAGGACAGGAAAACTGTGAGAGAGTGCCCTGGGTATCAAGAAAGGCACGAAGGTGCCGAGATAAGTATTCTCCAGCAGAGTCAGCATGAAGAACCCGAATGGGAGTGCTATACTGTGTACGGATCATGGTAGCAAAAGATTTATAAATAGACAAAACCTCAGTACGAGAGGACATAAAGTATATCCAAGTGTAGCGAGAAAAATCATCTATAAATATAATATAGTAGCGATGACCCCCTTTCGAAACGAAGGGGGCCTGACCCCATACATCTGAGTGAACAAGATCAAAAGGACTCTGAGAGACAGACTCACTAGTAGGATAGGGTAGCTGTAATTGTTTGCCAAGTTTACAGCCCATACAGTCTAAAGACATATCACCAGAGACAGACCCTAATAAATCTCTACGAACCAAAGAAGAAAGACGCGAACCACAGAGATGTCCTAAGCGATGATGCCACTGGGCAAACGAACCGGTAGAGGATGCAGCAGGGGCGGAGGCAATAGTGGTGATGGGAGGACTGGTAGAGGCAGCAGAAGGAAGATGAAGCCAGTCAAGCTCCCAAAGACGCGGAGAGTCACGCCTGCGGGGGTCAGAACCAACTAGAGTGCCCGTGTGACGATCCTGGATAGAACAAGAGTCGGAATCAAGAATAACACGACAGCCATGATCAGTAAGTTGACCTGCCGACATAAGCTGCATGGTGAGTTTTGGAACGAGGGACACAGCAGGGACATGAAAAGTGGGATTAGAAAGTGTGCCTAGCCCTGTAACTGAAAGTGGGGTGCCATCTGCAGTGAGAACTGTGACAGGGCTGGAGGGAGTACTAATGGAATGTAAAGTGGTAGAGTCAGGAGTCATATGAAATGAAGCACCAGAGTCAAGGATCCAAGGAGAGGTACCTGAGGTGGTGGAAGAGGGTGTCGCAGTACCTGGAGGCTGACTGGCAGAAGAAGCAGAGCCTGATCTCCCAGAAGCAGACATCCGACGAAATAACGTGAGAAGCTCCTGCTCAGTATCAGATGGGGGTAGTGCTCCTCTGAGAGGTGAAACCCCTAGTGTCAGTCTCCTTCTTCTTGGCAGCAGCTTGATCCCTCCGCTTCTTGTGACACTGCGCCTCCACATGTCTGTCTCGGTGGCAGTAGGTGCAGCGTCTGGTGTCACCTCGCACGGGTGCTGTAGCAGAAGGCAGATCTGGTGTGATGGGAGCAGAAGAAGCAGGAGCACAGGTCGCCAAAACAGAAGTAGAAGGTGCCACAAGTCCAGCAGTACGAAGACGAGTCTCCTCAGTACGAATAGCAGCAAGAACATCCAAGAACGTCACGCGCGGGTGACGGGCAAGCAGCTGGGCACGTATCTGCTCGAACTCAGGCCGAAGTCGGGTCAAAAAGTCATAGACCCGACGAAGTTGCAGGTGGGAGTGCTGATGCTGACAACACTGGCAGATACGACATATCACTGGTCCCAAAGAGTCGAGCTGACGCCAGATAGCAGATATCTGTGCATAGAACTCATCGACCGTGGCATCACCCTGCTGAAGAGCCTGCTCCTGTTTGACGACAGCAAGGTAGAGGGAGTCACCGGTAGGCTCATAGTGAGAGCGAAGATGATCCCACATCAGCTGAGACGTCGCCAAACGCACAATGTTGCCAGTCAGGGACACATCAATGCTAGCGATGAGGATGTTGGCGGCACGAGCATCGTCATCACACCACCGCCGATAGAGAACATCCTGAGAGGAATAAGCAGCAACAGCAGTCGCATACGCATCGGTTGCTGCCTTCTTGGCGTTGTCATCAGCAGTGGGAGGGAGTGGTGTCTCGTTGGGGAGCACCGGTCGCGGTGGGCAAGGACGATCGCCGGTGAGAAGGTCCCAAAGGCGCTGACCGCACATATGGAGACGAATGTGAGGTACCCAATCCTTATAATTAAGGCCATCAAAAATCAACGAACACCGAGGGATAGCAACATGATGATGATGAAGAGGTAGATCCGTAGGAGACGCCATATGAAGAGGTAGATCCGTAGATTGCGGCAGGCGGCCGGAGACGCAGCGAGTGGTCACGGATGCGAGGGAATAATAAAAGGCCAGGAATAAAAGCAGGCCTGATAATAAACTAGAACAAACAGCACATAGACATGTGTACAAGTATTTATCTCCTTTTTTTCATCGACGAAGAAGACCACGCTAATCTTCAAGAAATACTCGAGAATCAGAAGGCCCGGCCGATCACCAACAGAAGAAAACCAAGCCGATCTGATCGCACGAACCGAAGAATCAACACAAGGAATCCACCAATCTGATAGGAGATGGCAAACAATCACATCAAGGATCCACCGATTTGATGAAAACGCCAATCTTGATGACGAAATCTGAATCGATCGATGGTTCACGGACAAAATCCTCTTCAAATCAACAGGATCTGATCCTCCAGAGCTTCACGATCGCCTCATCGCCGAAATCGACGGCTCCCAGTCGAATACGAGAGGAACCCTAGGTCACGAACGGACGGCGAATAGTCCCCCGCGCAGTAAAAAGCGCCTCGGATCACGCGGAGCGGCGTCGTGCGGAGGCGGCCTCGTGCGGAGGCGGCGTCGCGCGGAGCGGCCTCGGATCGCGCGGAGCAGGCGGTCGGAGAGAGGGCGAGAGACGTGACGGGGGATGCGCCTCGTCGTGGGATGCGAGCAGGCGGCGCCTCGTCGTGGGATGCGAGCACAGCGGCGCGCGCAGGCGAAGCAGCTGGGCACGCGGCGCGCGCAGGCGAAGCAGCTGGGCACGCACGCAGGCGAAGCAGCTGGGCACGCGGCGCGCAGGCGAAGGCGCGACTCGCGGCTAGGGCAAGACGGCGGGTGGGAGACGCGGCGGGGGAGAGAGCAAAAAGACGGCTAGGGTTTAGGTCAACCTAGCTTTGATACCATGTTAGGAATAAACTCTCTTGTATTATTTCATGGGCAATAGCCCAATATTTATAGAGTACATGCAATGGTAAATAAGCACAAAAGACCCTATACAAAAGGGGTATATACATATACATCTAACAGACGCAACGCTATGGTGGCCACGAGAGCCTGTAAACAGCACACGATAGTCAACATCCGTGCTTGCATCACCTACAAGGGAGGCTGATGCAATAATTACATGGATGCTGGCATGAATATCTATCGATGCAATCCGCTCATAGTCGACCCTCTCCACGACAGCCCTGTCCCGTGGAAGGGTCGCATTTTCAGCAATGCGAGAGGCAGTCCCGCAATCAAGAAGAGAGTAATCTTCTCGACTCATCGGAAACTCTGCCTGAACGAGCTCCTCCGTGGAGCAGTCGAATGGAGCCTGGGGAGATCGACTCTCCAGCAAAACCGGCCTGAATTCATCAGGGATGTCTTCAGACAATTGTACTGGAGAGAAAAGACCTCCCCATGGCCAAGAATCCTCGTGCAGAAGGAGCTCCGGAGGGACCTGGGTCTTCCCCGAGTCTCCCTCTAGAGATGTACCCCTCTCCTGCTGGGAGACATGCTCCGCAGCTTCATTCGACCCAGACGGCTCAGAGTCACTGAGAAGAAGTCGCCGGCTCCTCTTATTCCCCTCAAGTGCAACCACTTCAAACTCGGAAGCGGGATTTTCATTCTTCTTCGCTGGAGATGGCCCACCTGAGCGGTCCTCTCGACAACAACAGGTCGATCCTCCGAAAATTGGGCCATCCTTTCCCCCAATGTCGGCACCCGAGGAGATAACATGCTTATCTCGACCTCTCTGATGGAAGCCTCAACCGTCTCCCTCAACGCATGGTCCACCTGATAATCCACATCGGCCATGCCTACAGGAGAAACAAGCGAGTTAAGCCAAAGAACGGGGGTCGAACAGTTGGCAGGCACGATCGAACACCTTTCGTCCACACGGTCTGCCACAGCAAGTCGTTGGACCAGAGCCACTTTGTCTTCCTCATGTTCTTTGGCAGACCCGTTAATGTGTCGGCGTCTTCTTTCTCCTCTCTAGTCAGAGGCTTATCCTTGGCAGGGCCTAAGTCAGGGGTGCCCCAGCTGGTGCAGAAGCTTGCCTCTCCTTGGAAGACCACAAATACGAACTCTTCTTTCCATTTGGGATTGGAGGATGAAAGATCGTCAAACAGCTTCCTGCCTCGACGGGCCGTTATCGTGTACCAGCTCGAGGTCTTGAGGGGAGGGATCGAGAAGAAGTGATTGAACAGTCTCAGAGATAGTTCAATCCCCTTCATCATGCACAGAGCTATAAAGCCCATCAGTATGCCAATGACGTTTGGCATCAACTGGTAGAGGGAAATATTCAAAGTGCACAAGAAGTACCGCATGACGGGGTGCATGTGGAATCGAAGCCCTCGTTGGAAGGCTTTGAAATATACCCACACTTCCCGGTCGCTGGGACGATAGACCCTTTCGTCCCTCCCAGGCACCCGGATTTGATAATCGAGGCAGACGTAATTCCTCTGAAGCTCGGGGATCTGGTCAGATCCAACTTTGGACCTCAGATTCGTGAGCAAACCCAGCTCCATAACCCCTTCCTTGTTCTTCTGCATGACGGTGACCAAGCTCCTCTCAGAGGCAGGGACAGAAGACGAAGTCATTTCTTTCGAGTGAAGAAAAATCTAAATCAAGGAGAACGAAGAAGATACCTTCACATTCTGTCGCTGGAACCATCTTATATAGGCAAGGCGACAACCTCATGATGAAACACACGTCGAAGATCCAAAGGCTCTGAGCGCCTTGGATTTCGAACCGGCAAATCATCTGAATCGGCGAGGCGGGCGTTTTGGTGCCTGGAACTTGAGTGCTATTTTCTCGACTGTCGTGCCCCATTAATGCGATGTAACGTCGCTTGACTTCAACAGGCAGACCCTTTGAGGTCGTGCGATGGGGGCCATTGTTGAATCATTGGGCCGACACTCGAAATGACTCGACCGACGAATGACTATGGCCCACATGGCCCACAAAAGAAGCCAGATATCAACTCGGTCAAAGCCCATTGGCCAGTCGACCGTTGCATTCCTCTCACTCGAACGCGGGATTAAAGACGAGCTCGTAATTAGCGGGAACTTGGGCAACATTCACTCCTATTAAAGGGGGGGAGATCGTGGTACCATAATGGGTGACCGTTATCTCTCCAACGTCACTGGAGAGACCCAAGGGGTCTATAAATCTTGTAAGGTTCCAATTCTCAAGGTACGAGATCTAATACATAGACTCTGCTTCTTCAGCTGATATTTCTTATATTATAGAGCTTGCGACGTCAGATCTGAGACAAACCTCCATGGGCCGATCTCAGCTGCTCCTAACTCCATCTCTTTCTTAAGTTCCAGTACTAACTTAAGCATCAAAGTGGATTTAGGTCGGGACCCAGATCCGACCCCCCGACGTTCCTTTGTGGTGTAGATCTTTGAGCCTCAGACTTCTACGAGGGTTGCTTCCGAGCTTCCCAGCCTCGATCCGTCAACGTACAAGCAGTTCGAGGGTCGATCGACCACCGTATCCCAATTAACATCCATCATCCGACCCTGGTTCTACTAACCTTGGGTCCCACTTCACTTGCTGACGAGGCTCCGACTCGGCACGAATGGTCCACGTCATCTTGACAACTGTTTCGGTCATTTTTGGCCTTAACAACTACCAAACATGATCTCATAGATTATCATAGAACAATAAAAATTCGGACGTGGTTGGTTTTAAGAAGTGAAACTTCATGAAATTACACACGACATCATAAACAATGTCTACACATGTGATCTTGATGAAATGTTATATCTCTACTAATGAACACACTAATGAACACCCTAGATCTATCATAATCATGAAAAAAACATTATTCATCATTTAAACTCAATTTTATTCATCAAAATCTGTTATGGCTTTTTTTAAAAAAATTTAAAAAGAAGCATAAGAGCATACCTCAATGTACATCTACATCTCCGAAAGAACCGTATTGAAAGATGCTCCTTCACCTTCCTCCTCCTCAATCTCCTCCTCATGCACAAGCTAGAGCACCACAAGTCGACTAGGGTTTGGGCAGGATAGATTTTAAAGGGATTTATTTGTTATTTTTGGTTAGAATCTTTATTTAGTTATGATTTTAATTGGAAATCTTTAATTTAGATTTTTCTTTGGTTTTCAAAGATTCCAAAATATCTCTCATGACATCAAATTTTACACTTAAATCTCATATTTCTAAATTTATTATTTTATTTGCAATTAAGAAATTTTATTTTACATTTTTACAATTTTACGGTTAATGTTTTCAATTTAATGCAACTATTTAATATTATTACGAAAATGAAATTTAGACATGAAATTAAATTAAATTATTAACCATCGCTACAAAAGAAATTCTAAGAATTTTATTAAATATAAAGAAAATAATAAATTCAAGTATAATACAAAAATACATCATAACGGTTTAGGACTGTTACAGTGAAGCTTTAATATATGGTTGTACACGGAAATTTAAGAAATGACTAAAAATACATTAAAAAGACTCAAAATACCATGATATTGAATCTTTGATGTTGTCCACTTGATCTTAGTCCATGTCTTGACTCCTTGTGTACTCTATGAAGTATGAGTAAGCTTCAACACTTGGTCTCCTTGTTTGTGAGCTTTATCTTCAATGGTGAGCTCCACAAGTCTTTGGTACATATCATCATCGAAGCTTTGAACACATCATCATTAGTAATTAATTTTTAATTTCTGCACACTCACAAACTTGATTAGCACACTTAATTGTTTGCTCATCATCAAAATACACTAGGGGTGTCTCAATATCCAATAGATTACCTATGTGAGAGGTTTGAAAAATCTCCGCATGCATTACATGTATGATCGTTAGATCTTCAAAAAGCGAGGCCTAAAAAATTATCCTAACTTTCTTCTACCCTAAATCCCCATATCACTTCCCGCTTATAAATGTGTCATTATCATATACACTTACCATTATATGCATAATTTCAGAAATTCCCTTTCTTAATACAGGTTGTTACTTTTGCATTCACTGCATTTAATTCCATCTTCATATTCAACCAAATACTGATACATGGAGATGTTTAGTAGTATTTTCATTTTTGTAGCATTAACTTTGATAAATTCCTGAAGGCACTTGCGCATGTCTATTGGACAGCATGACAGTTAACTCATAAGTTGTCATGATAAAGAAATTTTGAAACCAATAAATTGTTATTATTGCCTATGCAATATCAACTCAGCAAACCATTCATCTTGTCTACGTAATCATATTCACTTGTCGTTCAACACATAATTTCAAGGTTTCCTAGTTTTCAATCCAGTTTGTTTCCATTGTGTAATATTAGGTTTTATTTAATCAATTATATGAAAAATGAAATGTTAGGTGATTGGGATCACCTCTCTTGGGCTCCTATGCTCTCTTGATAGGCTTATCAATAAGACAATCGTCCCGTAAAATTCCAAGATTATTGAACCGACAAACAAAGCTAATAAATTTCTCTGCAAAACCTGTAACACAACAATATATATGAAAAGTAAGGCAAAACAAAAGATAAACACATACCTGGTATTAAGATTTATACTGGTTCCACACAATACTTAGTGTACGTCCAGTTAGAGAGATCACAATGCTTTAATAATTTTGAATTACAAGTTATTACGTTTGGTTCAAAGGAATAACTAAAGCAACTAAGAATTCAAAGAAGAAAATAATAGAGAACTCACACATTTTGACTCTCAAACAACCCTCTATTACCCCTCAGTTTGCCATCTGTATTTCTATATATAGTCACAAATATTTACATGAAAATTCGTAAAAACCTAGCCGAAACAAGGTCAAAATACCCTTAAAACCCCTGACTGGTCGGAAAAATCCAGATTCTGATTTGGGTTCGGATTCGCACTCGCCACTTGCTTGTGTGCCTGCACCTGCGTGCTACATGCATTGCTCACACGCGCGCCCACACGCACAACGTGCGCATTTACTGGGCCGTTTGCACTGTGGACCCGGGCCATGTATTTGGGCTCTCATGCGCTGTGCACATACGACGGCTCTGCGGGCCGCACAATGCTGGGCCACACTATTCATCCAACCGTGCTTCAAAAAATCCAATGTCTGGGCTTAAAAAAAATCAATGTTTTGGGCTCCAAAAAATATTTTAAAATTTCTCGTAAATCCTGAATTAATCTTGAGATATTTTTTGTGTTTTGTATCACATTTTCCAACACTCTATCTTGATAAAATACACTACAATTCCCGAGCCAAACCAAAACTCGGTATCATCCACCTTCAAAAAATAAACGACCTCATCTTGATGCCATGACACTTGGTTAGTAAGCTTCACAGTATGCATTATTAACTAACCAAGTATCCAAGAAACCCTCTTATGAAGGTGCATCTTCGAATTCGCCGTATCTTCTGAATCCTTCACATGAAGTAAAACCTGTAGTGTCTCTCTGTGTCTCCTCGTGCACCCTAGCATCTCAAGAAAAATAAGTTTGAGCACCGCTCAAACTTCACCGCCGACATGTCTACCAATGGATTCTCTTTTCCGTAAATTTCCTTAGAATGTACTATCATGCCTACATCTTTCCTAGCACACGTTCACACTGAGTTTGCGTCCAACCTCAATGCGTTTATTGTAAACCTATCTGTCGTAGGATCTCCATGCGCATGCAATGCATAAGCAAAATTTACAAAGTTCTCGTAGCGAGCTGAGGTCTTCATGATGCGTCATTCCATGCTGCTCGCTATAGAGCCGTCCACGGTAGATCTATGATTTTCACATCGTCTAAAACTTTCACTACCATCACTACCTGCAATAGTAACCTCATGTGAATTCTCCCTATCAATCGTCGCTCCTTTACCAACATCTATGTCGATTCTGTGATTGGAATAAGTATATCTCATTTGGCACCTCCTTGCCTCTACATGTTTTGGTATTTCCTAAAGCATTTCCTTGTAGCAATGTTGACTCATCAAATGTCACTTGCCGACTTATCAAGATCTCCTTTACACTCTAAAGTCTGTAACCATCGACACCATCTATGTATCTTAACATGTCATAGTTTCTTCTTTTGGTGCCAAACTTGTCACTTTCCTTGTGAACATAAAATGGACATCCAAATAACCAAAGATGATCTAAATCTATTGGCTTCTATGTCAAAACCTCGTATGAAATTATCCCACCGGTAGCTGAAGATGAAATTTTGTTAACCAAATAAGCTGCAGTTGATATACATTTAGCCCGAATTTCTTCGACAAACCTGATGTAAATTTGAGACACATCGCCTTATCTGGAAGTGTCATATTCATCATCTCCACACTTCCGCACCTCCACTCGACTGTGGATCTTCTAGTGTTGTGAAATACCTTTTAAACTTAGCAGAAGGAAACTCGTCACCATTGTCGGAGCAACATCAGTTTTTCCTCGTTTGACTCTTGAACGTCTCAAACACATCTACTTTTTCCTTCATCACATGCATCTAAACTTTAGTGAAGAAATCATCGATGAATGATACAAAGTAAACATCTTCACTTAGAGAGTGAACTGGAGCATGACCTCAAACATCGGTTTGAGTATAATCAAAAATCCATCTTGTGCATGCTTCACCTCATTGAAACTGAGCTTAGTCTGATTGCCATGTGCACAATCATCGCATAACTCCAACTTCTTGAAGTTCACCCCTTTGATTAGACACCACTTTCTTAAAGCCTCTAAGCTTTTCTTCGCGATATGTCTAAATCTAATATGCCATAGCCTGGTATAATTAATGTCCTGCAAACCATCAACTTCGAAGATGGAATCTCCTATGATCGATGTTTCCCTTCAGCTGATATAAATCCCTACTTTATCACCTCTCATAATCACCATTGATCCCTTCAATTTTTTCAGAACTTTCTTCTCTATCATAACCTTGCAACCCATTGAATCTAATGCCTCCAAAGAAATTATTTACTTCCTCAGCTCTGGAATATGTCACACATTAATGAGTGTGCGAATCATGTCATCGAACATTTTAATCCTCACCGAACCAACTCCAACAGCTTTGCATGCTTCATTGTTACACATAAAGACTGATGCATTCTCCATATTTGATGTATGCAAGCATATTCATCTAGTAGGTATGAAAGCGCTCCCTATTTGATATCATGTGAAATAACGCCACTGAATCTATGACCCAAGTATGTTTCTCAACATCTAATGAGCATGCCGTGAGCACATCGTATGCCTCATCGTTCCTAACATCATTTGCCTGCACAACTGCAACTGATGAGAATGCTGGCATATCCTCCTTAAATTGGCTCCTCTTCTCTGGGCAGTCTCTCTTCTAATGTCTAGGTTTCTTACAAATGTAGCAGATCATGTCTCTAGTCCTCGACCTCGATCTCCTACTGTTGTCACCTCTTGCATTGCTTTGCATCGAAGCAAATAGGCCATGGCTGTCTAAATCTCCTCCGCCCAAATCTTTCAACTCCTTGATGTAGAGACCCGTATTCACATTCTCAAGATTGAGAGTATCCTGACCATAGATCATAGTGTTGACGAACGTCATGTATTGCTCTGGCAACGACATGAGCAGAATCATCGTCTCATGCTTCTCCTCTACAGTCAATCAAATGGCCCTCATCTTCATCATAAGCCATTAATGATATTTAAGGAATCCTTTATTGAGGTCCTGTCTCGCATCCTGAATGTGAAAAAGTCTTCAACAAGATCAGTCTATTAGTAAGTGACTTTTTCAGATACAACTGCTCGATCTTTTCCTATAATCCTTTGACAGTCTCCTTAGACAATTGATAAATCACATCGTTTGATAAACTGAACTGGATGGTTGTTATAACCGAGTCCTCCATCTCCATTTTCTCCCTTTCCGAGATATCCAATTGTAAAGTATCTGTGTCGTATACCACCCTGTGGACACGATCTTTTCTTAAGATTGTCTTCATCTTGTAGTGACATATCTCGAACTTTCCTTTGCCATCAAACATTTCAATTTTGTATTATGCTTCTCTAACCATCACATACAAGCCACATGTATACGAACTTAAACCAATTGCATTTCTAGGTGCCTCGCCTTTGTAGAAGAACTCTACATCATTGCCTTGGACTTGTATCATGAACATTGCTCTGATACCAGTTGTTGGAGGTGATTGGGATAATCTCTCTTGGGCTCTTATGCCTTATTGATAGGCTTATCAAGAAGACAATCGTCCTGTGAAATTTCAAGATTGTTGAACCAACAAACAGAGCTAATGATTTTCTTTACAAAATCCGCAACACAGTAATATATATGAAAAGTAACATAAAACAAAAGATAAACACACATCTGACACCAAGATTTATACTGGTTTCACCCAACACTTGGTGTACATCCAGTTAGAGAGATTACTAATGATTTACTAATCTTGGATTACAAATTATGACGTTTGGTTCAAGTAAATAATCAAAACCGGTAAGAATTTGAAGAAGAAAATATTGGAGAAATAACCATTTTGGTTCTTAAAAACCCATTTCTTGTCCATTAGCTTGCCCTCTATATTTCAACATGTAGCTGTAAACTTGAATAAAACAATTCGCTCAAAAACCTAGCCGAAATAAAGTTTAAATACCATTAATAAAATCTCTAACGTGTCATGAAGAATCTGGATTCCGAATCAGGTATGTTTCCGCACCCGCTACAGGCACGTGCCCGCACGCGCAATGTATACGCACGTCTATTATGCCGTGCACGCTCATGGGCCGCGTGCACTGTGGGTATGGGAAGCGCATGCGGCGACTTAATGGCCGCACTGTTCATCCAACTAGGCTCAAAAAGTCCAACTTCTAGGGTTCAGAAAATTAATGTTTTGGGCTCCAAAAAAACTCTAAAAATCCACATAAATCATAGATTAATCTTGAGATATTTTTTGTTGTTTTGTATCACATTTTTCAACATAGAAATATTTGTTCTTTATACCAAATGCGAATGTTTTAGTCAATATTTGGTTTTTACCAAAAGAACAAACAATAATATGGATGTGACATACTTGTATTCCTATCATATCTGCTGCATTTACTTCCCTGCCATTAAGCATTGGGCGTATTGCGGACTTTGTATTCAATCCTCAGAGACCAGTGTTCATTTAGACGCAATCGGAAGGGAGAATCATTCTCATAAGTTTTGAAAAGCTGAAGTTCGTCTTAGATCCCAAGAATATTATATGGTGGTTTTATACATTAATGTCAACTGTAAGATCATTATGACTTGTGCCTAAATAAGGGCCAGATATCTTAATGGCCAAACTAGTAACATGTAGAGTGAGATTAGTCATTACACCCTTGTACAAAAATCAGGTGAGAGATGGTTCAGATCGATGGAAAATGATTCAATGAGAACCACAATTGGGATGATGCAAGTCGTCACATTGATGTGCTGCATTTATGCTACATTACCTGCTATTTCTCTAACCATCACTAACATGTCTCGTTTATCTAAATATGAACAGTTTTAGTGGTCAGTTAAGCAGCTGCCCTTATTGAAGGCTAGATCATATACAACTCTCAAAAATGATTTGCGCTATCCCAGAAGCAGTCATATTATCTTTAGATCATTTAGTCATTTTTGCTAACCCATCGACCCTATGCCATGCTGTTGATTAGGGTTTTAATCTCTTTTTATCTTTGTTGCCTTTGCTCTTAGCATCTAAGTCATTTCTCTGTACCCTTGTACAAAAATCAGGTGAGAGATGGTTCAGATCGACGGAAAATGATTCAATGAGAACCACAATTGGGATGATGCAAGTCGTCACATTGATGTGCTGCATTTAAGCTACATTACCTGCTATTTCTCTAACCATCACTAACATGTCTCGTTTATCTAAATATGAACAGTTTTAGTGGTCAGTTAATCAGCTGCCCTTATTGAAGGCTAGATCGTATACAACTCTCAAAAGTGATTTGCGCTATCCCAGAAGCAGTCATATTATCTTTAGATCATTTAGTCATTTTTGCCATGCTTTTGATTAGGTTTTTAATCTCCTTTTACCTTTGTTGCCTTTGCTCTTAGCATCTAAGTCATTTCTCTGTCTCTTTGGTTGTTCCAGTCTAACTTAATTCTGACCTTTTCTTTTGAGAATTGCTAAATCCACCGATTCTTCGGTGCGGGGAGTTGACCGGTTTCTAGATTTGGAAAAAAATTTTAAATCAGACTTAAATCACACATTCTCTCTCCCCACCTTTTTTCTTTATCCGGATAAGTGTCACCTCCCTGCACCGAAGGCAGGGGGTGCATGTAGTCACCTCCTTTCTTTTTGGGTTTAGTCAAAACATCATTTAGCTGTTTTTAACTACCCTTTATATTCCATAAAATTCCTTCTCTTGATTTATTAATCTTGTAATGCACCTTTTATGTACATGGATAGCATGATTGTTCAAAGCATGCTTATATTTTATAGCTATATGAAAGTTCCACAGAATACCGAGGTTGCACTAACAGAGGGAGGAAATGTGAATATGACATGGCACGAGTACATGGATACGAGAAATGTTGAAAATCCAGGATATTGGTATGCTATGGATACAACAATATAAAATTACACATGCATGCCACTTAATGTTATTTATCTATAACATGGACTTCTGTGGCCATTATGGTTAAATAAATACAATATCTTACATAAAATATTTCCAAGGCAATTGCAATCAATAGTTAACAAAATATTCATGGTGTTTCATTAAAAATGTAGATCAGTCAGATAAATGCATCCAAAAATCCAATTGGATTATCATCTATGAATTGCGTTTCATACTCATCAGCCTCAGATATACTTTAGCAAGTTGTTGTTTTGCCTAGAATACATTATAGATCTTACATCGTATGCACACAATAAATATCCATTATCCCAATATCAGATATTTTTTTGTATATGGATATGTTCCCTTGACTGAAATATCAATGCAGCATAGCAAAATACCCCTTTCATATCTCCCATGTCGCAACTTTTCTATTCGGGTTTTCTTCTTTTTAATTGCTTTGTTTACAAAATTCCAAGAAATAAATAAAAGAATGTGTCCTTTTTGTATGCTGTATTTTATGCCATTTGTATTTAAAGTAGTTTTTTCGTTTTAAAAAGGATTGTAGCTTGTTCTTGAACCTAGGACGTCCCATTTCCCAACTTAACCCTTTTACCCGTGAGCCAGGCTTCATTGGCTCGCATCCTTGGTGATGTTGTAACTGTGAGACCCCATTTTTAGTGAGAACAGTTTTGTTTTACTTAAAGCAGTTGCTGCAAGTAAACCATACCTCTCTTTCTCTCCCTTATAAATTGTTGGGGGCAAGGTGAGAGTTGCCGGTGCTGAAACTTGATATGGATGTTCTCCTGGCCTCTCCCACCCTCTCCTTCTCCACAAGTTTCAAACTCGAAAAAGGGTACCTGGAACAAGCAGATATATATGATCATGAATAAAGGTTGCTAAATATAAATGGTAGAAATAAAATATATTATCATATATTGCATATCTGAATCTGTATATGTATCTGATCGAATAACATATTTTGATATCCTTGTCTTCAACCTAAAAGATACATTCGGATAATCCAATTCCGTTTACAGCCCTAGATTTGTTGAATATGTAAAAAAAATTTATGAACGTTTGGTCATCTTTAACCTGAAGGCAGGCTGCCATGGTCTCTCTCTCTCTCTCTCTCTCTCATTCTAGCACAAATTTAAAATTCTTAAATTGCTTGTTCAACATTTGGCTCTATATGTTTATCCTCCAGTGGTTGTTGATGGCAGTGTCATTTTTTGCAATAGATTTTTGGTGACTGATATTTGCTAACAACAAAGTTGGCAGCTGCACTACAAGTGTTGGTTGAAATGCTTATTTGTGTTTCATAGAGTAATTTGTAGCTTGGTTCACAATTCTTTAGCAAGGAGTCGTCAAGTTCGACAACAGTGGTGTGCTTGCAGTGATTCGTTGGCTTATTTTTCTGTAGGTGTGGAAATGCCCAAAACATTCGAAAGGGATTCAACCCAACGGTTACGATGGCTTGTTGGCTGGAGGAGAAGATTGGGGATGGTAGTTGTGTTGATAGGATGGTCAACTATTTTGCATGGTCTTGGTGAGTTACAGATGCAATCACCTCCTTCCTTCAACTTTCGATTATGACATAGGGTCCTATTAAAGTGGAGTCACAATTTAGCATGATTTCGACGCAGCCAAGGAGTTGCATGGTGCCGAACCTTGTTAAGTTGGCGGATTATGAAGAGGTGGGACTAAAAATGTGCAACCCCCTCATCCTTCACCGTGACTTTCAACTAGGTCATAGGGGTCACATCGAAGTTTGAAAACTTTAACGTGTGCCTGTTATCACGACATAGGCGTCCTACCGAACTTTGAACAGTTTAGCATGTTATCGACACGGACAAGGAGTTGCATGGCATCGAATGACTCAAATCCATGGCGGATTATGTATGGTGGGCTAAAGTCGTTGCTACCTCTTCCTTTCATGCGACTTTCAATTAGAATGCATGTTGTCACGCCCCGCTTCCTAGGGCGTGGCTGATTTCATGCAAAGCAAGTCCTGCATATACCAGTTAAAATAATGTAAAGAAAGCAAGAAATAAAGATACTCATTTCATTTGATGTTTTTCATTACAAGGATTACACGTTCCGACTCAAGAAAATAAAAGCACAACTCTCACACTGAAAAGAAAATACATGAAAGGAAAGTACAATATGACGCTCATCACTCGACCTGAACTGAAAACTCCAAGCCTTGAATAGAGAAATCCGACTCCTCGTACACAGGTGCATCGGCGTATTCATGTTCGTCACATAGCAGAAACGGAAATTGTACCACTACTCAGTAGAGTAGATTATATATAACCAAGCAACAGTTATGGTGCCAAACTAAAAAGGTAATTAGCAAACAGGTACGAAGAACTATATTGTAAGAATGTAACATGTTGTGAACATTTAAATATTGCAAGAGTTAGAAAAGTGTGCAACTGCTGAAAAATAACACATGTCATAGAAATGCTACGATGGTACTAAACACAAAAAGAAAGGATGTTATATTCATTTAACCAACCCTAGGCTGTGACTTATAATGAGAGCACAATGTGCAATCCGGAGACCACCTTGTATCGCGTGGAGCTATCCCGGGTCGAGTCTAAACGTCAATTGTGACATGGACTCAGGATCCATATACGCAAATCTTCCCAGATACAGGTTGAAAGTATGGCTCCAATCGCTCCCACACTCTTTCAATTATAAGTTTTCCAAACCCCGTGAGTCAATGTGTAATATTGTTTAAGTTATCAGTGTTATGTCGTGGTTCTGTGATTGTTTGTCTATTCACTTTCTTGGTAACATTCTAAATTACACAATATCTTAAATTACACAGTTTATAAGCTTATAATGGTATTTCAAATTTCTAGTCCATATTTCAACATGAATACTTATGTCAAGTGTCACCTCTAGTATTAAAACAAAAGTCACTTCATTTCATGTGTAACCCCTAAACTATACAATTTAAACATACCGATAACAATCTAATTTATTGCAGGCATGATAAGCAGTTCAAGATTTCATGGGAAATAGTAACATGACATATAATTTATACAGGTTACCTTTCTAAAGCTTCCAATCACATAAATCTAGCTGAGGCACTTTCTAGATTCTACACAAATAGCATATCACATGAAAGCTGAAATATTATTAAAAAGAAAATATTTTGAAACCATTTTCTAAATTAAAGTTTTAAAGGAAGAAAAATGAGACAATCTAGTATCAGATTATAGGGTTTCTTCACGTTGGGGGGGAACCCAAGCTCACGGCATGGTCAACAGGAATTGCGGTCTCAAACAGTAAGGAACCAGGGGCCAAACCCTAGTGACATCAGGTACAGGGAGCCCGAAAGTCCAAACAAGCCAAACATGGAACATGAATCCGAAACAACAAGCATCTGTAGGCCAAAACATCTCAGAACAGTGAACCAAGACCTCACAACAATCAAGAAAGCCAACCAAAACCTTAGGACAATTCAACAGCTAGCTGAAACACCACAGCCAGCTAAGGGAAAGAACTGAATCCCCAGGACAACCCATATAGCAAACCGAAACCCCATAGCCAGCAAGAGAAATGACATCACACTAAATCAAGACCCTAAAACAACCCACACAGCCAGTCAAGACAACAAATCAAGCAAAAGGGAGAGAGAAACCCTAACACCCTATCAGTAAGCCGAGACAACACATCGAGCAAGGAGAAGAACCGAAACCCTAAAATAACCCAACGCAACAAGCCGAGACCCCACCACAGTAAGCAAGGGAGCCAAAACCCCACAACACAATCAAGGAAATAAAGCCCTAGATTAATTTCCCTAAATCATCATTTCCCAGCGTATTAGAAAAATTCCAACTTTTCACGAAATTAACCATCGATTCATCTTAAATTTACGCAAAATAAAGCAGAAATTAAACTAAAGCTTAGGAAAGAAAAGAATCTATCGTTCACTGACGATGCCAAAGAAATCCAAGAAAACTGAAAGCCCCTAGCAAGATCCTATCAATACACACAAGAAAACTGTGGGATCTTGTCCAAAACAGAGTTAGGATCGATAATATGAAGTTTAGACTTACGCTTGCGTACGCTGCACGGTAGTCTACGAACTTCACCTTCGGATTCGCCACGACGGATCGAGTCTACTCACGAACGGAGTAAGGCTACTAAATCCACAATCTAAATCTCTACTTTAGATTAAGAACTTGGATAGAGGGAGAGGAAATATTTCTGCAGAGCTTCGCTAGGATGAAGATGCATGCATGAATTTCATGCAAAAGGTGTAAGAAATGGCTTACCCTTGGGTCTTATTTATAGCCCCCAAGGTAGTTATTTTAGGGTAAGTTGTTCCTTTGGAACAACTTAATTAAGGTGTACCATGATACATGGCACATTATAAGCTTAAGTTGTACCATATGCATGGTACAACATAAGCTTAAGATATTCCCCCTTTATAAGCCATATGTCGCATGCACTTATGCATATATAATGCGACTTTCCCACTCATCCAGAGATCCTCTCCGCAAGGGAACAGATTCCCTTTGTACACGACTTCGTGTACGCGACGTTCGAGGTCCGTATTCCCTCGTACATCCCCCACAAGGGTGTACAAACGTCTTCCATATCCAACATCTCCCACTCACACTTGAGGGGATTGTAAGAGAACGTCTTTCCCTTAGTTCTTTCATCTATCATACCGAGAAATAGACCGTGCGACCGTCATGCGCGTAGAGTCTGTTGTTGTGCACTTGTTAGAGATACACAACGACCTCGAAGGTGCAAAGTTGAGTAGTTCAACGCATGCTTTACCCTAGATTATTTCTTCACATTTCTTGTACTTTATATTCAACAATTGAATCCCATCTGGATTACAATTGGCTGGCCAGCTTTGAATCACTAAAGTCCAAATGCGAATATGAAATCAATCTTCCTCTTCTTGCGAACCTTCTGATCTTGACTTGATTCGCTTTTCTAACGTGCCCCGCCGAGCCGAATTACCATAGCCCAATAGTAACACGCTAAGATAGCGATCATCTCGTCAAATCTAAAGGAACCAATTGGAGTCCTTGAGGGTAAGAGTTAAGACCCGTATGGCCTTTGAGTCTCACATAATAGCAAACACTATTGCTACTAACTCATTGGTCGAAATGCATACGTGGTATGAACACGTATTACAACATCACTCCTTTCCCAGGGATAGTATGTCTTAATGATGTTGTACGGATGAAAGATCAGACACCACAGTGCCTATCTTTTGAGTCCCCTTACTACTCCGGAAATATTCCCGGACTCTCATCCTGCATAAGACAGATAGGATTATAAAATCCAATGAGATCTTTTTATCCTTGTGATACAGATCTCAGATCTTTTGTAAGCATCCATATGATGCAGATCTTTCATTCGACTAACTTTGTTAAAGTCATGACTCTAAATCATCCGTCTAATGATTTTGACTTTAAACCAAGGTTTTAGGTCTCGGTTTCGGTCTCGGTATCGCTCTTCCCAAAATTTAGGTTTCGGTATCGGTATCGTCCGTTTCGGTGGTTTCGGACGGTGGTTTCGTTTCATCGGTATCGGTAATTTCAGATACTTAAAACTCTATTAAATACTATCAAATATTATCAAATATTAGCACAAATACTTTTTTACTAGTTACACATTTTGTTAAAAGTATTATGCTAAATATATTACATTTTTTTGATCAACAGGATTGAAAATAAATGAGAATGGCAAGCTTTTGAATAAATGGAAGGGTTTGGTGGCTGAAAATGATAACTTTGTAAATAAATGGAAAACCTTTAGTGGCTGAATGTCAAGCTTGTAATTAAATGGAAAGCCTTTAGTGGCCATGAGGTACGTCCATCTCTTCGTTTCTTCTTCTTTTTTGGATTTTGGTGATGTTTCCTCCTCCTCTTTCTTCTTGTTTTCATTTTTTTAAGTTTCAGTCGGTATCGGACAAGTTTCGGCCGGTATTGACCAATACGGCCGAAACCCCGACCGATACGGCCGAAACCCCGGCCGATACGGACGAAACCCCGGCCGATACGGCCGAAACGGCCGAAACCGAGAACTGACGTGTGGTTTCGGACCGGTCCCCTCCGAAACCGATCCGAAACGGCCGAAACCGGTCGGTTTCGGCCGAAACCTAAAACTATGCTTTAAACTAGTCTCATCTCTATCTTATCCATCTGATAAGATAAGGCGGTTGCTCATGTGAGAGAGCCAACCTTAATCTGTCCGACATACACACAATTCAGCTGAGATTTCAAAAAATGTACACAAACATTTCTTTAAGAAATTCATATGCAATGTTTGAAAAAGAACTTATTCTTTTATTAAATTTGATCTTTCTTAGCCATGGGAATATATATTGGTACAACTCAGCTCATACGCAATCCTTGGGATGATAAGTGTTTATAAAACACATTTCTGGGGATCGCTTTCGTAAGCTGATCCTCTATCATCTCATGCGTAGATATGTACCTTATGTCTACCTTCTTGGTTTTATCATAGTCTTTTGCAAACCTGCAGTTCCTTTAAGATACTGCATTATCCTCTTAACCGCTTTCCAGTGTTCTTGCCCTGGGTTGGATTGGTAACAGCTTACCATTTCCAACGGCAAAACAGATGTCCGGTCTCGTACACACCATAGCGTACATAAGACTATCAACTGCACTGGAATATGGAACTTTTTCCATAATTTCCTTTTCCTTTTGGTTCTTTGGACACGATTCCAGATATAAATTATCGCATATGCTTATATGAATATCAATGGACTTGCAGTCCTGCATATTAAATCGTTCTAGAACCTTCTTTATATAAGTCTCCTGTGAAAGAGAAAGAAGTTTCTTCGAATGATTCCTTGAAATCTTAACTCCAATGATATATGCGGCTTTTCCTATGCCTTTCATCTCAAATACTGATGAAAGCCAAGCCTTGATACTCATCACAAAGCCCTTGTCATTTCTGGCTATTAAAATGTCATCTACATATAGAGACATAATAACATGCTTGCTTTTAATCCTCTTGATATATACGTAGTTATCTTCATCAAGTATGGAAAATCCATTTGATAAGACAATTTCTTGAAATCGTATATACCATTGCCTCGAGGATTATTTAAGACTATATATGGACTTACGAAGTTTACAAACCTTATGTTCGTTTCCTTCTTTTACAAACCCTGTTGGTTGTTCCATATAGATCTCCTCGTCCAATTCTCCATTGAGAAAGGCAGTCTTTACATCCATCTGATGTAATTCGAGGTATAAGCAAGCTACCATTGCCAGAATCAGGCGAATCGAGGTAAAACGCACAACAGGTGAGAAGGTCTCTTCGTAGTCTATCCCTTCCTGTTGCGTAAAACCTTTCGCGACAAGGCGAGCTTTATATCTATTTATAGAGCCATCAGCCTTATGCTTGATCTTGAGAACCCATTTGTTCCCAATTGCTCTATGTCCTCTGGGTGAGTTAACTAAGTCCCAGACTTGGTTAACTTTCATGGATTTCAATTCCTCCTTCATCGCTTCCATCCATTTGTCTTTTGCAGGGCATGATGTGGCATATTTGAGATTCTTCAAGTCCTTGTTGACTCGAATTTAGATCAATTCTAATATCACTCCCACTTGAAATGTTGTTAGAATTGCTCCCACTTGGATCATTATTCCCGTATGGAATAGGATAATCGTCATTCGTATAATCCATTGGTGAAGGTTGAAAAGTATTTTCGTTTTCACCAAGAATTCTCCCACTCGAATGAGGTAATCCTTCTTGATCACAAATCTCAAATAGAGATAAGTCCTGACTTATCTCGCCCTGTCTTGGAAACTCGTTTTCCAAGAAAGTGACATCCCTCGACTCAAACTCAATTAGCACACCATTGTCTTCCTGACTAACAAAAACATAACCTTTGGAGTTTAATGCGTATCGTTTAAAGATACATTTCCTTCCCCATGGCCCAAGTTTGCCATACTTATGGGAGGAAATATGTGCGTTGAATGCACAAACTCAAGGTAAAATGTTTAAGTCAGGAGACCTTTGGTTCCACAACTCATAAGGAGTGGAGCTAACTGATTTCGAGGGTACGCGGTTTAAAATGAAAACGGTTGTCAATAATGCATCACCCCAAAAGGTGATTGGCAAGTTAGCTTGCGCCATCATTGAACGGACCATTTTTCATTAAAGTCCTATACCTCCTTTCTGCAACACCAATTTGTTGAGGAGTATAAGGCATAGTTACCTGATGTACTATGCCTTTTTCATCACAAAGTTCCTTTAAACTTGTTGATTGATATTCACCACCCCTATCGGTTCACACGACCTTAATCTTGCGATCTAATTGATTCTCCACTAAACTCATATAGTTTTTAAAGCAGGTTTAGTGCTTTCACTTTTGTGGGATATCAAATAGATATGACCGAATCGGGTGAAATCATCAATTAAAAGTGATGAAATAGGACTTCCCGCGTCTTGTCTTGACATTCATCGGACCACATATGTCCGAATGGATAAGCTGTAATGGAACCTTGGCCCTTGTGCCGGTTCCAAAACGGCTTGCGACAAGATTTCCCCACAAGGCAATGTTCGCAGGTCGACTTTTCAACCTTTGAAACATTTGATAGAAGGCCATGTTTGGCAAATCTATCCATACGCGTTGGTCCAATATGACCAAGCCTTGTGTGCCAACAAATTATATTAGACTCATTAGTCAAAGAATTTGTCACAAGGAAATTTTTATTACATGAGGAATCATATATTGTACTTATTACAATAAATCCTTTGAAATACATAACCCAGAACCAATAAAAGAATTATTACAAAATAGGTCCACTTTACAATCATGAAGAAACCAACTATTACAAAGACCCATTAAATTGACCACAGTTTTAATATTCCTTTGAATATATGGAATGAAGAGAACATCATGTAGTAGGAGAGTGAGGCCGTTGTCCAAGACAAGCTTGCGAGTCCCAACGCCTTTCACTTCAACACGTGTGTTGTTTCCTACATTGATCCACTTCATTCCTTGGGTATCCGGTGATACTCCACGAAGGACCGTCTGTCCTTTGCTATGTGGTCGGTGGCACCTGAATCAATTATCCAAAAATGGATTAGATTCCACAAGAAATAGTGGACTAGAAACACATATGTACCTAGTATTACAAGTTACCTCGTCACTTCTACTCGTACACGAACGAGCATAGTGACCGAGCTTGTTGCACTTGAAGCACTTGATCCTTTTCAAGTCTTTCTTCTTGTACCATTTCTTGTGCCCACCCTTATGTTTGGGTTCCTTGGTAGACTCAGGTTGCTTATTACGTTCATTAGAAGACTTCGAACGATCTTTACGTTTCTTTCCCCCGTGTGAGGAACTAGCAACCATGTGCACTTCTGCACCTGGCTTGGCAGCCGCAAGCCGCTCTTCCTCTAATTCGAGGTGCTTGGAAACATCGTTGAAGGTCTTGATGCTCTCATTATGAGTGAGATGCATCTTCATCTGATCCCACCCATTTGGTAGGGAACGTATGACTGCTTGGATTTGTTGCTCATCCGTGAGCACATGACCTGCGTCCTTTAACTCTGATATAAGGTTCGCCATATGTCGCAGATGTTTCCCCATGGAATGATCTGGACGTTTCTTATATGTATCGAACTTTATAGTTAAGGCGCGAAGTTTGGACACCGATGTGCCACCGAACTTCTCCTCTAGCTTGGACCATATGTCCATGGCTAGGTCATGTTCTCGGAAGATGCGCATTATGTCATCAGCCATACTGCTTAATAACGTAATGCGCGCTATCTTATTCTTCCGAGACCAAGCATCAAAAGCTTCCTTGTCTCTTCGGTGTTGGGCCGTAGTGCCCAACTCGGGTTCAATCATTACGTTCTTTAGAGTTTCGAGCACTTCTTGCTCCTCTAAAACGTATTGTATCTTAATGGACCAAAGTTTGTAATTATCGCCGTTGAGTTTTTCACCTTTGTTTAACTCAGCGGCGATATTCTTTGAAGCGGAAGACATTTTACTTTTAAAATGCTGCAAAAGACACAAAACCGAAGGTTCGATCAAAACATTGCATAAAAATTCTTTAAAATATAACTCCCACTTGAAATGATAATAGAGTATCCCATTTGGATAGTTCTAAAAATTCAAATCCCACTTGGAATTATATTATATTTGATAAGTTACTTTCGAAAAATATTGAAGATGTTGTTCTAGAATCGAAAAGGTCTCTATGATTCCAATCACCATCTAGAACAATCTTCAATATTCCCCCATCACTTATCAAACAATAGTACTCTTATAGTACTAGCAGCGGAAAACAAGTATTTGATAAGTTACTTTCGAAAAATATTGAAGATGTTACTCTAGAATCGGAAAGGTCACTATGTTTCCAATCACCATCTAGAGTAACTTTCAATATTTCTCCTCACTTTATCAAATGTTAGTACTCTTATAGTACTTTGCAGCGGAAAAGCGTTTTTGAAAACGTATTTTTCAAAACGAATATAAAATACATTGGCTAATCTCCGTACAGTAGAGCACAACGTCATAAGTTCATTGGCTAATCTCCGTAGAGTAGAGCACAATGACATGGCTAATCTCGCATGAAGTAGAGCATTACGGCTAATCTTCAAGGAGTAGAGCACAATTTCATAAGTACATTGGCTAATCTCCGAAGAGTAGAGCACAACGACTTGGCTAATCTCGCATGAAGTAGAGCACTATGGCTAATCTTCAAGGAGTAGAGCCCAATGAAAAAACTTCATTAAAACGTTAGTTCCGTATGAACTAGTCGGCACTGTGGTTATCCCCGTATGGGCTAATCGGCACATCCGAGTTTGGCCAATGCCTTTTGTCACCCCGTATGGGTTAGTAGGCAAGTTTGCAGTCGACCCAGACCTTCTGTCAGATTGGTCGACCAAAAACTCCAAATTGCTCGACCAATTTTTCGAAAGCAACTTCTTCCCGGCCAGGGCCTCTGCCCTGGCCCCCTCGGCCAGGGCCGGCCAGGCCCTGGCCTCTGCCAGGGCCGGCCGGCCAGGCCACTGGCCGGGGCCAGGGCTCCTGCCCTGGCCTCGGCCAGGCCCTGGCCGGCGCCCTGGCCTCTGCCAGGGCGGCCTGGCCGCTGGCCGGGGCCAGGGCTCCTGCCCTGGCCTGAGGCCAGGGCGCCGCCATGGCCTCTGCCAGGGCGGCCTGGCCGGGGGGGCCAGGGCTCCTGCCCTGGCCTCGGCCAGGCCCTGGCCTGAGGCCAGGGCGCCGGCCCTGGCCACTGCTAGGGCCGGCCTGGCCGGCAGGCCTTGGCCAAGGCCGGCCACTGCCGGCCTGGCCTTGGCCGGCCATTGCCGGCCTGGCCATGGCCGGCCATGGCTTGGCCATGGCCGGTCATGGTCAAGGCCATTCGGCGTTGGCCGGCCATGGCCCCTTTGGCCATGGCCGGCCACCCCCTTTGAATGGGGTTGCCGCACTTATTCCTCCCCCTTGATGGGGTGGTCGCCGGTGGTTATTGGCCGTAGCCAACCCCCTCCGCATGGGGAGAGGGGGTGCATGGCCTTCATAGCCCATTTGGCCATGGTGCACATACACCAAATTTCCTCTTACCCGATGGAAATAACTACCATCATCTTCCTCGATGAAGCACCCGTTCGTCGATGAAGCATCCGTTCGTCGAGAAATTAGTTATTTCCTAATGGCCGTGTGCCAAAAAATAAAAAATAACATACTACGTGAACGGTCGGTTCTTCCCGTCACGGAGAGTTCCTACCATATCCGTAATGATAGGAGACCCTAACGTGAAAAGAACAACCGCTGCGTTCTCTCCGTCACGAAGCGTTCCTACTATATCCGTAAAGTAGGAGACCCATTCGTGAAAAAGACAACGACTCGTTCATAGTTTCGACGGGGCGGTGGTTTGACCGGGGCGAACCCATATGGCTCTGATACCAATGTGGGATCCTGTCCAAAACAGAGTTAGGATCGATAATATGAAGTTTAGACTTACGCTTGCGTACGCTGCACGGTAGTCTACGAACTTCGCCTTCGGATTCGCCACGACGGATCGAGTCTACTCACGAACGGAGTAAGGCTACTAAATCCACAATCTAAATCTCTACTTTAGATTAAGAACTTGGATAGAGGGAGAGGAAATATTTCTGCAAAGCTTCGCTAGGATGAAGATGCATGCATGAATTTCATGCAAAAGGTGTAAGAAATGGCTTACCCTTGGGTCTTATTTATAGCCCCCAAGGTAGTTATTTTAGGGTAAGTTGTTCCTTTGGAACAACTTAATTAAGGTGTACCATGATACATGGCACATTATAAGCTTAAGTTGTACCATATGCATGGTACAACATAAGCTTAAGATATTCCCCCTTTATAAGCCATATGTCGCATGCACTTATGCATATATAATGCGACTTTCCCACTCATCCAGAGATCCTCTCCGCAAGGGAACAGATTCCCTTTGTACACGACTTCGTGTACGCGACGTTCGAGGTCCGTATTCCCTCGTACATCCCCCACAAGGGTGTACAAACGTCTTTCATATCCAACAAAAACAACATCGAAATCCGAAGAAAATCAAACTGAAAGCCTAGAAATTTTAGAGAAAACTTGCAATTTTCGCATAAAACTTGAAGAAGAAAAGGTAGAGAAGATATAGAAATCGATGGAGCTCGTTGGAGGAAGACGTGGAGGCGATCGTGGTGAACGATCCACGTAACCGAAGCGAAATGGGGACGGTTAGGGTTTCTCCGTTGTCGAAGGAAGAACGATCATTTATGGCTGGAACCCTATTGGAGATGAGCAAAATAGAGGCTAAGTGTGGGCTTGGCTAAAAAATGAAAGGGGAGATAAATTTAAGAAAATGGAAAGGGGGTAAAGGGAGTGGGCCGAACCTTTGGGCCTGCAAATAAAAGAGAAGAAAGAAAAAGAAAGGGAAAGAGAAGAAAAGAGGGGAAAAATCGGAGAAAAATACATACAAAATCCTAAAAATATTTATAGCTGAATACAGATCATTACATCCTACACGCCTTATAAAAAAATTCTGTCCTCAGAATTAAACGAAATAGGATACATCAAATAAGTATGGATATCGCTCTCTCATCTCATCCTCTCTCTTACAGGTAGACTTTTCAGGCGAGTCTCGACGCCACATCACCTTCATCAGATGGACGGTCTTATTCTTGAGAGCCGTCTGTTATCAGTCGATGATCCTCACATGTTATTCATACGTCAAATCTGGCCATACGATAATCTCCGAGTGGTCAACCACATGTGTTAGGTCTCCCACGTACCTCCGCAGTTGGGACACATGGAATACACTATGCACCCCTTCTAGAGACAAAGACAGTGCAAGCTTGTACGCCACTTCTTCCACTCGCTCCAGCACATCGAAAGGCCCATTATACTGTGTGCTGAGTTTTCCTCTCCAACCAAACCGAATCAAGTCTCTGTTGGGAGATATCTTCAAGAATACATGGTTGTCTGATTGGAACTTCAGATGCCGCCGCTTCGAATCTGTCCAATGCTTGTATTTGTCATGCGTCAACTGTAGCTTCTCTTTGATAGTCCGTACCACATCAACTGCCTCTACAATCAACTCAGGCCCAATCAGCTCTCGATCACCAACATTGTCTCTGCTCAACGGTGTCCGACACTTCCTCTCGTATAATGCTGCAAACTGTGTCATCACAATGCTAGCCTGATAACTGTTGTATGCAAACTGAACGATGTGCAGATGATCTTTCCATGACCACTTGAAGTCTAACATGCATGCACGTAACATCTTCTCCAAGATCTGTATCGTGCGCTCCGATTGTCCGTCTGTTTATGGATGATATGCCCTGTTGAAACTAAAATGAGTGCCCAGGTGCTCTTGTAAACTCTTCCAAAAGTGAGTAAACCGAGTATCCCTGCCTAAGATAATGCTGACAGAAACCCGTGCAATCTCACGACGTCATCTATATACTTGGCAAGTATCTCCGTCGACTGCCCCACTTTGAATGGAATAAAATGCGCAGGCTTGGTCAACCGATTCATGATTACCCAAATAGTGTCATTATGCTTCGTACTCTTAGGTAATCCAGTCACGAAGTCCATCGTAATGTGCTGCCATTTTTACTTTGGAATGAGCAGAAGGTATAACAATCCAGCAGTGCGGTGATGTTCAGCCTTCACCTGTTAGCACACTATGCATTTGGTCACGCTCCGTGCAACACTCCTTTTCATCTCATGCCACCAGTAATGCTGCATCAGGTCTTTGTACATCTTCGGCATGCCTGGATGAATGGAATACGGAGAACTGCGAGATTCCTTCAACAGTTCCTCTCTGATGTCTCCAAACGGCACAGATTCTGCTACTGCATCTCAGGGATCCGATCTCATGAATCCGAAATTCTGGTCATTGTCCAGCCAGTGCCAACTCTCTGATCCTCTGTATCTTTGCAACTCCTGATTGAGCAGCATTGATCTTGTCCACCAAAGTTGACTGTATCTGGAGGTTCATCAGAGAAGCAGTCATCCCCGATAGTATCAATTCTATCTACATCTCTCTGATCTCATGCTGAAGCCTCTATTAAGTCGTAAGAATTATCACTGTCAGAAGACGACTCAGCGCAACATGTACAACATTGACCTTCTTATAATGGTATTGCAGGTCAATGTCATATTCCACCATAAGCTTGACACATCGACGTTGCCTCATGTTCAGCTCCTTATGCGTATGCTCTTATAGTCTGTAAACATCTTCACAGGCTCCCTCAACAAGAAATGACTGCAGATCCTCAAGGCAAATATGACTGCCGTCAACTCAAGATCGTGAGTGTGGTAGTTCTTCTCACAGGTCTTCAGTTGCATGGATGCATGCGTCACGACTCGGCCACGCTCATGTAGTGCATAGCCGAGGCCCTTGCCGGATTCATCGCAGAATATTTTAAATCCTCCCATCCGATCTGGAATAATCAGCACATGTGCTGTCGTCAAACCTCCTCTTTAGCTATTCGAATGCATCGTTACAAGCTTTCGACTAAACAAACATCACGTCTTTTCTCGTTAATTGCGTCATAGGCCCCGCAATCTTTGAGAAATCTGAATGAACCTTCGATAGACACCGGCTAACCGTAAAAAGCTTCAAATCTCGGGTACAGTTTTAGGGATTGGCTACTTCTGCACATCTGATAATTTCTCCGAATCCACAAAAATCGCCTCTCTGGACACCACGTGGCCCAAGAAAGCCACATTGTTAAGCCAAAATTCACATTTACTGAATTTGTCATATAGTTGGTGTTGCCTTAAGGTCTCTAGAACATTCCTTTAATGCTCTGGATAATCCTGTTTGTCCTTCGAATACACCAAAATGTCATCAATGTAGATCACCACGAACTTGTCCAGGCACTTGTATAGCACCTGATTCATGAGGCTCATGAACACTGCCAGTGCATTTGTTATACCAAACGGCATCGCCAAGAATTCGTGTGTTCGTACCTGGTTCTGAATACAGTCTTGGGCACATTCTCCCTCCTAACCTTTACTTAGTGATATCCATTTCCGAGGTCCAACTTCGAGTGGACACCTGACCCACCAAGTACTCAAACAAGTCGTCGATACGAGGAAGATTGTACTTGTTTTTCACCGTAACCTTGCTCAGCTCTCTGTAGTCGATGCACATGCGTCTGGTCCCGTCCTTCATTAGCAGTATTCGGGCACCCCATAACGACACACTGTATTGTATCCATCCTTTTTGTAGAAGGTTATCCAACTGGGTCCAAACTTCTTCCAACTCAGATGGAGCCATGCGATAGGGTTCCCTACATACGGGCTGGGCTCCTGGCACTAGTTCAATTGTTAATTCAAGAGTACGATCCGAAGGCAAACCTGTAAGTTCTTCCGAAAACACATTCAAGAATTCTTGCACAACTTCTGGTTTCTCTGGCTCAGCATCCATGTCAGTCACTACCGCCTCTGTCGGTCTGGTTCTGAACTTGATCGGTCCTTCTGACTTGTTTCCTCAGACGAACTCGAACCTTGGATGGTCAGGTATTTCGAACACCACCACTCCACGTCGGCAATAGTGGCGTGAAATGTCCCCAACCAATTCATCCCAAAGACGGCGTCGAAACTCGACATCCCGATTACCATGAAGACTACATAAAGCTCTCGCCCACATGGTATGCCACTCTTCCCATTATACTTGGGAGCGAGAACACGAGTATGTCCGCGATGTGCTTAAAACAAGGATGAGTATTTTTTTCGTTTTCATCATTGGTTTAAACACATTAATCGTCTGTGTTAAAAACCACAGGTCCTTGCATGCTTATTTAAGAAACATCATGAATGACATTTTACAAATCAAAGCGTTCAGAAATAAAATATAATCATGGGCCTAGTATGGCCATAACAACAACACACACAAATCTCAACAATAGTACAACTCCACGGCACTAACACGAAATACTAATCCTTTTAGTCTTCAGTAAGTAGGAGGTCCACGTAGTCCTCGAATACTGGGTCGGTCTCTGGAACAGAATCTTCAATAAAGTTACTTGCGAAACCTGACAAACATTTCATAAGATAAAAGTAAAATGCCTGTCAGCGAGGGTTACTCGGAAAGTATTTCCCCATAATAGAAAGGTTAAGCATATATAAAAGAGACATAATGAATAACCTGATATGATCTTGATGTGACAAGTATGATATGAGAGCATATATAGGAAAAAAGGGATCTAAGGTGCTTCCTTAGATGAAAACTAAGGAGGCGCCCTCATTTCCCCCATCTCCTACAATATTTTTTGAATTTTTTTCATGGGGTTGTTCACATCATGGATGATCAACATACCAAATTTCAAGACATTCCAATAATTTTTGAGCCACCAGCTACCTCTTACAACTTCAACGGTCTCAAAATGTGCTGAAAACCCCCCGAAGTTGCAAGGAGTAGACGGTGGCTCAAAAAGTATTAGAATCGCTTGAAATTTGGTATGTTGATCATCCATAATGTTAACAACAAACCCATGAAAAAATTTCAAAAAAAATGTGGGAGATGGGGGGAAATGGGGGCGCTTCCTTAAATTGAAACTAAGGAGGCACCTTAGGATCCTTTTACCCGTATGTATATATATGAGGAGGGATCAAATAACCTCCAAAATAACCCCGTAGCAAAAAGTCTATGCCCCATATTTTTTCAATAGATCCGAACCGTTTATCTTGATCTCCACCATCTAAAACCCCGACCCACCAATTTTCAGCCTGATCCCATGTGTTTTGCGCGTTCATCAACCCTTCGCAAAAGTTCTCTTCATGTGAAACCGTTAGATTTGGGTCGGATGGATGAACGAGCAAAACACATAGGATCAGTTTGAAAATTGGTGGGTCGGGGTTTTAGAGGGTGGAGATCAAGATGAACGGTTCGGATATTTCGAAAAAATAGGGGGGGGGGCATAGGCTTTTTTCTATGGGGTTATTTTGGGGTTATTTTGGGGGTTATTTTTGGGGTTATTTGATCCCTCCTATATATATAAGAGACATAATGAACAACATATTATGAGCATGATATGTAAAGACCGAAAATGATACTAACTAGCAGTTAGAACATTTAATAGCATTTGTAATATGTGATGAAAAGACTGCATAAGATATTAAAGCAATACTTGATGACTATCAGTTCTCGTGCTAAGTCTATGTCCAAGAGTACGATATGTGAATAAAATGCGCCCCGCCATCGGAAGCTACCCGTGACGCTACTTACCGACCCCATACCTCGGGCGACGGTCAAGTTGCTTGCCTCCCATTTTGTGTGTTGGAGCTAGCCATAGAGCGGATCCACTCACTCCGTATCATCTATGATTATTGACTACCACAATAAACACAGTCAAGTCAAGTGCCAGGTCAATAATACGTGTAACATCAATTGATAATCCATGCAAAACCATATGGTTCCAACAGTCATACGATCATTTCTGTATAGTTGCATCATAACATATGCATATAGACGGTCCACAATGTCTCATGAACTCATGTAGTAATTCAATATAATTCTGTGGTGAGTGACATGTCGCCAAGTTATAATATACCCATTTCACATTGTTAAATCGAGCAATTAATATATAAAAATGAATTCGAAAACATTTACAGCAAAGCATATGAGTACAACTAAGTAAGAAATAATTTTCTGAGTCTAGCAGGTATTTTAAATAATTTTAAGCAATTAATAAACAATTTTCTGAATTTATATGGCTAAAAGTCAATTTTTGAATTTAAAAATGAATTACTAAAAATTTTCCATGATTTATATAGGGAAAACTACACGTTAGAATTTTTTACACAATATGTCAAATTATTTCTCTTCACTAGTGTTCTAAAAGACGGTTTCATTATGTGTGTGGTCTAGAAGCGCATAACGCATATGCGGATTATGCGGATTATGTGGTTTACGTGAAAATAAATATTTTAATAAACAAACAAACAGTAAGTATATATACATATATATGTTTGTGTATATTAAATTAAAAAAATCCTAAAAGATGGTAACAAGAAAAAAAATTATATTAACTTTTAAAAACATGGATTAATTCATACTAAAACATCAGCACCATCAATGTGATTCCTACATAAAATAACTAAAGTCTAAAGCAATCTTACACAGTTTTGTTTTACATCTAAATCAAAAGTATGTCAAACATAAGTATTTTGAAATAACAAAAAATCAATTTTATATCTATTCATTATCTTCCTCGTCAGCTTCATAACGAACATCATCATCTAGGCCCCATCATAAAAAAGAAGAAAGGAAAATACAAGTGGCAAAGCCGTTGCTTCCCGCTGGGGAAAAAAGAAAAAAGAAAAAAGAAAAAAGAAAAAACATACGTTCATACATACTTCTTGCCGTCGCTGTGCTCTGTTGCTTCCCTCAGCTATCCGTTGCTGCTTTGCCTTGGATATGATGGAGATAGGTAGCCGCTTTTTTGTTTTGGGAAAATCATTTAAATCAAAATAAACCGCTTTTTATGCTTAATAGGTCGGGGTTCTTAATGGTTTGGGTTTTAAGTTGCCGATTATGCGCCTGTATATTCGCATATGCGGGTGCATAACAGTTATGCGACCGATTATGCTGCCAACCACATAATTTGGTTGCATAACTAATTTTTGATGCTACCAAAGGCCGCATCCTTATATGTGACTGCATATGTGACCACATATAACTTGTTTTAAACAATGCTCTTCACTGGTAGAATCATAGTCTTTTTTTATGTATCTAAGTTTACGTGAAATTTGATGGCAATTAATTATTTAGTGAAATTGACAGAAATAGTAATAATGTTTAAAATTCTATTATGAGGAAAGTAATTGCCTGATTTCGACGGTTGGGTGTCTACGTGTTACAGGCAAGGCTTACGATTTTCCTGTATTCTTAGATTGTTTTTAGTATGTTTATATATTTTTATTTTTTTTATTTTCTTTATTTCTTTTTATCGTATCCTTTATTTCATTCTCTCTCCTCCTCTTCCATGCGTCTTGTCTTCTTTCTTTCTTTTTCTTTCTTGTTGCTGATGCGCGTGCTACAAGGAGCAAAGGAGAAGCACGATGGATGGGCCGAGGGAACGGCGGCACGCAGGTGAACGGCGGCACGCAGGTGAACGAGGAAGGCCGTCGGGGAGCAGCGGTCGCTGACGAGCGGCAGCGGGGTTGTTGCACTAAAGGGGAACATGGGAGCTAGGAGGAGGGGGTTCATCACACGGCTCGCGGCGGTGGCTAGGACTCGAGGATTCATCGCCGGAGTGGAGGCTGAGCTCAGGGGAAGGAGTTGAGGGGAATGGAAAATCACGACAGTCTTGGGAAGACGGTGTCGTTGATGGAGAGGCATGGGCGGAGCTTCGGAGCATGGTGAGCTCACGGCGGTGATGGAGGCGGAGGACGTCGGAGGCCTTGGGGAAGAATGGTGGAGTCGTCGGCTCGCATTGTGGCTTTGGCTTCACGATGGAGGGCTCCGACGGGGCTCACGGGTGCTCGAAACTCGTCGGCTACGTTGCTCGGAGGCCGGTGGGCGCACGGTGGGGCACAAGGAGGGCTCGACTGCTCGTTGCGACGTCATCGGAGCATGGCGGAGAGGCGAGGGAGGTCGGAGCCGCGACGTCGGGGTCTCGCTGGCTTCACGGAGGAGGAGACTCGGAGGGGGTCGTCGACGGCTTGCTGCGTATGGAGGAGGGAGGAGCCCACGACGTTAGTCGGTGGCTCAGGCTTCGGTTGGGTTCTTGTCGGGGAGGAGATGGAGGCCGGAGGGGCATCGGCTTCTTGCGACAGAAGAGGGAGACGACGGTCGCGGGGGTCGTCGGAGTTCACGGCGTAAGAGGGAGTAGTGGAGTGTCCAAGCTTCGGCGTTGGAGTTCCTCCGATGTGTAAGAGAGTGAGGGAGAGATAGAGATGTGTTATGTGGGAGATATTGGAGGGTGAGTTATATAGGCTAGGGAAATAGAAATAAATATTTAGTAATTAATATAATAATTAATGTAGCAATGAATTTAGGCGGTTGGATCCGAAAGGTTCGGATCTGACCAACCACATTAATGGGGCGGGGTTAGTGAATTATTTAAGTATGGTTAGGGTAATGTAAATGGTTAAATATAAGGGTAAGTAAAAAGTAAAAATCGAAATTACATTTGAATTTCTCGATTTTTGTGCCCAGAAAAATGTTTTCGAAAAAATACGAAAGAAATATCAAAAAAACCCTAAATTCATCAGGATCATAAAATAATTTTCGTTTAACGTGTTTGAGCTACAGAAATGTAAGTTTTGGGGCAAAACTCGTCTATCGATCGCGGGTTACGGTTTGCGGGTTATATGTCATTTTGGCCTAAAAATATGAAACAATTATAGAAAAATATTTAAAAGTCATATAATCATATTTGAAATCGTTTAAAATTATTAAAATAACAGAAATACGGAAATATGTGTAGTGACGGATATGTGTCGTCACACCACATATCACTACGAGACACCCGCTAGACGTCTTAGCACTCCATTGCCCGTATTGACATCTCAACAGGAGGTAAGAGGCGAAATAGTATCAACGTTTTGAATGACATCTCGACTCGGTAGGAAGCAATAATAAGCTTCTGAGTCGAACAATGTGAGTGCAGGTCTACCAGCTACTAGCACGATATCAAAAGTAATAGACACTATATCTAAGTATGCTGTAATTAACATATGAAATAAAATAGAACAGTGGAAACGGTAGATCCATACCTATGATAACCTGACCAGTAGCTTCGGCCTCCTCTGCGGTCATCGTGAATGCCGGGCGTCTGGGAGGTGGCGCTTGAGATCTCACATGCTTGAAGACTCTGCCGGGGTAGAAGTGGGGGTCCATGTCGAGTGTTTCCAGTCGGAGCAGTAGCTGATGTGGGAATCGGAGCTGGGCCTATATGTCTCTATCCTTTTCGAGGACAGACTCTGGCACTATGGTCCTTAGACCCACAGATGAGGCACATGTTCAAGAACAGTCTGCATTTTAGCTTGATGTGTCCGGACTTGTTGCAGTAATGGTAGATTAGGAAAGGGCGTCGCTGAACTGCTACGGTGATGGGCTCTTAAATTGAGTCTGCTGCATGGGTCGGTGTATCTGTCTTATGGGGGCAGAGGGTTGTCGATTAGATCCTGTAGAAGCTGATGTAGGTGGAGGTGGCCGCCTTGGAGGGACAACCATCTATCGTTCTCGTTCAGCTTCCTTCTCTACATATTCATGTTTCCAGGCTACTGATAGTACTACGTCATGTGTAGTCAAGTCTACTGCGATCAACTTCCTTTGAATTTCAATGTTCAGTCCCGGCCGGAAATGCATGGTTCGACTCAAAGGTGTCGCGACCAGCTCCGGCGCAAACATGCAATTATAAATCATTAGGGTAATATACATAACGTGTAAATCATCACCGCATATTGGAGTACGAACCTGCATAGCATGGAGAATTCAGCATTATATCGATCTACCGTCATCGAGCCATGCTTCAAGTTGATGAATTTACTTCACAACTCCATCTTTGCCTGAGGTGGAAAGAACTTGGCATTGAATACCAGAGTAAAGGCAGTCCAATCGAGGGGTAGTCCCAGGTGAGCCTCCTCTGCCTTCCACCAAATCATGGCGCCTTCTACCAGTAGTAGTTTTGCTATGTCCCAATACGAATCCTCCGGAACCCGAGCAACATGCAAGTTGTCAATTATGCTACTCAACCACTCTTCCGACTGTAGATGGTCCTCAATTCTGGTGAACTTCTTTGGACCTAGTGCTCGAAACTGCTTGACCCCTAAGTTTGTGGTTCCTTTGGTAGAGACGGGATCATCTCTCGTAAGGCTTGTTCCGAAATCTGGTGTACCATCGAGTTGGACCTAGAGTTGTTGCTAGAGCATGATCATGAAGCGTTCCCATCCATGGTTGGTTTCTTGACCGATGTGCGTCCACACCGTCCGTAAACTTTCGTTCACATGCATTCATAGGGTGAAAGTCAGTGCTATTGAGTTCTTTATACGTCACCCATACTCACTCTACAGTGTTCAAGAGGTGGTTGTGAGGACCTGCATGTGCCATCACAAAAACATGCCACGACTAGCTTTCCAGGGTGTGGCTGATTTCATGTAAAGCAAGTCCTGCAAATACCAGTGAAAGCAATGTAAGGAAAGCCAAAAATAAATATACTCATTTCATATTCTGTTTTTCATTACAAGGATTACATGTTCTGATGCAAGAAAATAAAAGTACAACTCTCACACTGAAAAGGAAATACATGAAAGGAATCTACAATATGACGCTCATCACTCTACCTGAACTCAAAACTCCACGTCCTGAATAGATAACACCGACTCCTCGTACGCAGGTGCATCAGCATATTCCTGTCCGTCACCTAACGGAAACAACAGAAATTGTACCATTACTCAGTATAGTAGATTATATCTAACCAAGCAACAGGTATGGTGCCAAACTAAAAAGGTAATTAGCAAAACATGTAAGAACTACATTGCAGAAATGTAACATGTTATGAATATTTAAATATTGCAAGAGTTATAAAAGTGTGCTACTGCTGAAAAATTACACGTCATAGAAATGCTACGAAGTTACCAAACACAAAAGAAAAGTCGTTATATCCATTTAACCAACTATAGGTCACGACTTATAATGGAGAGCACGATGTACAATCCGAAGACCACCTTGGACCGCATGGAGCTATCATTAGCCAAGTCTAAAAGTCAACTGTGACATGGACTAGGATCCATATACGAAAATCCTCCCAGATATGGGCCTAAAGTATAGCTCCAATCGCTCCTGCACTCTCTCAATTATAAGTTTCCCAAATCCCATGAGTCAATGTGTAATATTATTAAAGTTATCTGTGTTATGTCGTGGTTTTGTGATTGTTTGTCTATTCACTTTCTAGGTTTCATGCTAAATTACATGTTATCTTAAATTACATCGTTTAGGGGCTTATAATGTAATTTCAAGTTTCTAGTCCAATTTCAACATGAATAATTATGTCAGGAGTCACCTCTAATATTAAATCAAAAGTCACTTCATTTCATGTGTAACCCCAAACCATGCAATTTAAAGATACCGATAACAATCTAATTTATTGCGGGCATGATAAGCAGTTTAAACTTCATGGTGAATAGTAACATGACATAATTTCTACATGCTACCTTTTTAAAGCTTCCAATCACATAAATCTAGCTGAGTCACTTTCTAGATAATACACAAATAGCATACTGCATGAAAGCTGAAACATTATTCAAAAGAAAAGATTTTGAAACCATTTTCTAAATTATAGTTTTAAAGGGAAGAAAAATGTGACAATCTAGGATCAGATTTTAGCGTTTCATTCTGGGGTGGCGAACCCGAGCTCATGGCATGGTCAACACGAACTGCGCTCTCGAACAATAAGGAACTAGTGCTAAACCCTAGGGACAACAGGGTACATAAAGCCTGAAAGTCCAGACAAAACAAACAAGGAACATGAACCCAAAACAACAAGCATCCGTAGGCCAAAACATCTCAGAACAGTGAACTAAGTCCTCACAGCAAACACGGGAGCCAACCGAAGCCCTAGGACAACCCAACAGTATGCCAAAACCCAACAGCCAGTCAAGGGAAAGAATCGAATCCCCAGGACAAACCACGCAACAACTCGAAACCCCACAGCCAGCAAGAGAAAGGACATCACAATAATCCGAGATCCCAAAACAACCCACAAAGCCAATCGAGACAACATAGCAAGCAAGAGAGAGAGAGAGAGAGAGAGAGAGAAAGAGAGAGATCCAAACACATAAATAGTTAGCCGAGAGAACACAGCGAGCAAGGAGAAGAACCGAAACCCTAAAACAACCCAACACAACAAGCCGAGACCCCACAATAATAAGCAAGTGAGCCAAAACCCCCACAACACAATCAAAGAACCCAAGCCCTGGATTAATTTCCCCAAATCATCATTTTCCAGCGTATTAGAAAAATTCCAACTTTCTTACGAAATTATCCATCGATTCATCTCAGATTTACGCAAAATAAAGCAGAAATTAAACTGAAGCTTAGGGAAGATAAGAATCTACCGTTCACCGACGATGCCAAAGATTTAGAAAATCGAAAGCCCCCAGCAAGATCCGATCAATACCCATAAGAAAACAACACTGAAATCCGAAGAAATTCGAACTGAAAGCCCCAGAAATTTTGAGGAAACTTACAATTTTCGCATAAAACTTGAAGAAGAAAAGGTAGAGAAGATACAGAGATCAGAGGAGCCCATTTGAGGACAACCTGGAGGTGATCGTGGCGGACGATCCGCATAACCGAAGCGAAATGGGGGCGGTTAGGGTTTCTCCGTTGTCGAAGGAAGAGAGAGATCATTTATGGGTGGAGCCCTATTGGTGATGAGAAAAATAGATGCCAAGTGTGGGTTGGGCTAAAAAATGAAAGTGGAAAGAAATTTAAAAAAAGGGAAAGGGGGTAGGGCAGTGGGCCAGGCCTTTGGGCCTGGGAATAAAAGAGAATAGAGAAAGAGAAAGAGACGAAAAGGAGAAAAAATCAGAGAAAATAACACACAAAATCCCAAAAATACTTATAGCAGAATATGGACCATTACATGTCATATCGAAGTGGTGTCACAATTAGCATGTTATTGACATATAGCCAAGGAGATGCATAGCATTCAATCATGTTAGATTGTTGGATTATGACGGGTTGATCATCGGATGGGCATGAATGACCTGCCAACCACAACCACACTGCAGCGTTGATTCAGGTTGGACGTGTACTTGAAAAGAAACTGTGGCTATGAAGAGCGATGTTCTAATTGTTTTCATCTCCCGTTGCCACACCACGATTTCTTACAGATTCACTGGGTTTTAGTTTATCGTTTTCTTCTCTCTTTTTTAGGGATTAGGCTATATGTGAGACGTGTATCTTTGTAACCCTTTCTTTTGAACGTGTTTCATTAAATTCTTTTTAATGAACCATCATGGAGGCCCTTTGCCTCACCTTTTATCTAAATATTTCTATATAAAAATGTTCGTTCCGCTTAATATATTCTAATTCTATTCCAACTAGCTTAGAACCGTTATAATCTAAAATTCCGAATGTTATTTCAGCCTTCCTACTGCATGTGCATTCATTCTCACGGATATACATTTTTTTCCCTTTGTACTAGCCGATTAATATTGCCAAAACTAGACAAATACTATGTTGATGACATAAATTTTCCTGATATTTTCTTGTATGACATCACAGGTAGAATGGTTATGGCAGAAACGAAACGGCCCACTGGACAGTGTCATATACGAGACGCACACAGAAGGCTGAAGCTTGAAGGGAAAATACCCGGCAAAATCGATTACACGGCTCTTTCGACAAGGTTTTCCAGCTGCATAGTGGTCAGAATGTACTTCTAGAATCTCCATTTTGTGCATGTCTGAATCGCTTTAGTTTTCCAGCAAAATTATTTGCGGGGACTAACATTTAGTCACATTTCAGTTTCACAAAATTGTGCAGCTTAAGCTTTTGTTTGGCTTTAGATATGCTAGCTAGTCATCCGATATTGTTTGTATTCAGTTATTGATGTTTTGGTTTTGTTGCCTTTTTTGAGTAAATTTTTTGGTACCTATACTGAAATGGCTTGACTGGTCTATTTGTTATATTTCTCAAAGGTAAAATTCACATCTCCAATCTTATTTTCAGTTCTTTTCTGACTATCTTTGGATTTATTTTGTGTTTGCATGTCAGAAAATTGCCCAAATTATCTTGTAAACTTGGGCGTATAGGAACACATGAACGACTTAACATTCGATAAAGCATATCTCAACACCTAAATACCAAACTCGCTCCTTTATTTATTTCTGTATTTATTTCGTATAATACTGTGGCACCACCTATTTTTTTTATTTTGTAATTATTGTTTTTTACAGCTTATCGCTCTGCCTGGTTGAATGCTTTGATTGTTAGAGTATCTGCATGTTTGATAGGCAACATTTGCAGAGCTGAAGCTTATTTGTAATCACTGCAACCAATTTCCTAGATTTTGTATCCTTTTAAGTGTTAAGTTCTCTGATTGCAGTAATTGATATACAAGAATCTTCCTTGAAGGCTTCTCTCTTTTCCCCATAGGCATTGGTCACTATGCATTTCTAACTCGTTACATGCCTCAAGCATTTCCCTTTCCCCCATAGACATTGGTCACTATGCATTTCTCTTTGATTGTTAGACTATCCCCATAGACATAGGAAACAATGAAGATGATTTTAGAATGTTTTTGTTTTTTGATGATTATGAATTTGATTCTTCGTCATCTCATCCGCCTTCTTCTTCCTGGTCCTTTCTTTTTCAACAGTGTAGGAGGCGGCATGAGGGAGGCAACGGTGGTGGCATGAGGGAGGAGAAGGCGGCAAAAAGGGATGAGGGGAGGCGACGGCGACGGCGAAGAAGAAGAAAAGGAAGAGCCGATGAGAGGAGCGGGGTAAAAAGGAAAATTTTTAATGGCACACCCGTGGGCTAGCATCGTCAAAACTATCCATCTGAAATGCCATCGACATTAACAAGATGATACCATGGTATGAAATACCAAAAAAAAAATCTATATCACGCCTTATTCCATTAAAAATCAATTATACCTTTTACTGAAGGTTATGGCTATTGAACCCGTAACCCTATATTTATAGTAGAAAGGTTACAATAGGGTGGATATCCTAGCCTTACATGGGCTCTACATGAACCTACAAAAGCTCATTCATAACACTTCCCCTTATCCATCCATCATTGTAAGCTCGATATATGAATACTTTGGGATTCCTGATGCTTATTGGTATTATGGGGATTTGGATACTTCTGGATCCTAAGTTAGGATATTTTGCCTTGTTAAAACCTTTGGCAATGGAAAACCCAGTGGGAAAAAACCAATAGCTAAGGAAAAAGAGTACAAGTCTACTTAACTTTTCCTGATCTGTGGATGCTGTGGGTGAATACTTCTGGATCCAGAGTTAATGTGATTGCCTCGTTAAAATCTTTGGCTATGAAAACCCCAGTGTGAAAAAACAATAGCTAAGGAAAAAAAGAGTACAACTCTTCATTAACTCCCCATGTCCTATGCAAGCTTCAGGCTTGCAGGTCTCCTTGGCATCTATACATCAATCCAGTTTACAATATTTTGAGAATAAATACAAAATACTAGTATTGCTAATTTATGGCAGCTGCAAAATCCAAATGAGCTTTTGGAGAGGTGTGTTCTGTCTCATCGCCTTTGATGTAGCCTCCTTCGCGTTGAACTAGGAAAGTGGCATGGTCTGCGAACTTGGTGGACAGATCCAGTTTTCTAGTCTTTGATCCAGTCGTCACTAGTTTACGAGGTACTTCAGGGCATAGCTAGACCCTCTTGATTTGCTTCTTGGTGACCTTCTAGAAATGGTAGAATGATGTTGCCTTAGTGGTATGCTTTGCAGATCTCCAGGAGGTGGCCATTCCTTCGTGGTGGTCATCTTGATGATATATTACCAGCATCTGCAAATACATTTAACATTGAGGATGATCCTTGATCTTTGGAGGTAGCGTAGAAGATGCGTATGGCCGGTCTAGTGGCGCGTGACGCCCCCCCGCTTATGCGTGCTAGATGTTTGCAACGATATGATTTGGGGCATGAGATTTAAATATTTGTAACCGCAAGCGCACGGTGTTGTAGTGTGGCTTGGGGGTCGAACTTAGGGAGGCGTGGATGTGCTTGTGTCAAAGAGGATCAAATTCACCCCATGGGCGAGCTAGCTCGAATCGAATGATGGGGTGTCACGGTAAATGGAATGCAAGGTATAGACAATATAAAGGAAAAACCCGGGACTTCGGTTTCCACCCTATCGTGCGATTCTCGCCGATATGGCCTACGGGTAGGATAGCGATCGGAATTAGGGTCTAGTGGTGAGACGTTGCCTCTGAAAGTGGTACCAGCGTCCCATGGGCCCGATATTTCGGTCGGTGTTCAGGATGATACGCCGGACTTCCCGGGTTCGGTCAATAGGCACTCCAGTGTCCATTAACACTGACCGACTCCGAGAGCACTAAGCTCGCAACGATAACTCCCAACGTCTCATTCTGTCGCTCCCGCGTGTTAGGATTCGACGTCTACGCTAAGGGCGTGAGCTATGGCTAGGGAGTCAACCGCCAAGTTTATTCCCCCTTGGCCCAACGGTCAAAGGCGGTCTTTTTCCCGCCGATAACAATAAAACACCTCGCGTAACCGTTAGATTCATAATCCCTATCGACATCCTAGTCCTATCGACGCACCGGGAAGAACCCACGAAGGGGTTTCCACCAAAATCCCAGATTTCGGGTCTACTCACACATATTTAGTAAAAAGCGATCTAAACAGAAATCGACCGTAAAAATCATGATCAGGCAATTGAAAGGCAGTAAGAACAATGCTAATAACACTATATTAAAGTTTGACAAAGATCGGAAAACTTACAAATATCTGAAAAATTACAGCCGTCAAGAAAGAGAAAAAACAGCAAAAAATAACAACTCTCGTTTCTGGAAAACCTAGGGGTTCTATTTATAGAATACGAAATCACCTGATCGGGTGAAAAGTCACTCGATCGGGTGACCTGCTTCGTTTCTTCGGCAGCGCAAAATAGGATCCCACCCGGTCACCACGGCACGGTCGATTGAGTCATGAGCTGATCGGTTGGATCTTCGTGCCGTCGGGTGAACCGGTCGGTTGATCTCTCCGTGTCGTCGCTTTGGAGAATCGGCTACAGGTGAACCGATCCGGTGAAAGTCACCCGATCGGTTGGCATTCAACGTCAGAAATCCAGAGAGTTGGGGCGTTTGAACCGGTCACTGAACCGACCGGGTGACTTCTTGGCCGCTCCAACTTGTGTCCGGGTGGTGCACACATGCATCACCTGATCGGTTGGAAATGACCAACCGGTCGGGTGAGGGGCTGAAAGATGCGATCTTCGTCGTTTGACCCCCTGGATCACACGTGACTCCTCCCGTTGCTCCGGGGACTCATGATATCGTCGTTTTATGTCCCATATGCCAGTAAAATCCTGCAAAATACGAAAAACACGGAAAAGTGAAAGAAAACAAGAAAACACGAGAAAGCGAATATAAGACGGCGGTAAAATACGGAAAAACACGGAAGAAAACGTGCGCAAATATATGAAATATAAACGCACGTCAAAATCCCCCAAGCTGAACTCTTCCTCGTCCTCGAGAAAGACGAGTGAGAGTAGGAGCTCGGAGAGGGAAAATAGAGAATAAGAAAACTCTGTATCCTAGATCGCCAGTCAGGGCCAACAAAATTAAAAACGACACACCAAGCAACCAAACGCCAAATCGCATCACTAAACCAAGGAATACAAGTCCAGACAAGTGCCGTGGGCCCACGCTGTGAAGCGCGAGTGAGTGTGGTCGTGTGCTAGCAGACGGTGTCACTATCTACGATGTGCGATAAAGCTCGATATACACAAATCCAGGAAATGAACCAAATATCGATTCGAATTGAATAAAGCGGTGAATATAAGTAGTTCAAGCATGCATGAGAATAGAGAGAGAATCGAAACATAATATGCGTCAGGGGTTCCACAACTAGGGTTAAGGAAATCACCACACTATAGCATAGATAATAGCTAAAAAGTTCCTAAGCCAAGTGTTTTCGAAACCGATGGGGGTTGAGATGATGTGGAGTAGAACACTCGGTGCAAATTCTCGCCTTCCCTTTATTCTCGGTAAGGAGGAAAAAATATTCACACGGGAATTTTTTTTGGGTTTTGGGTATTTGTATTTTTTTGGCTTTTTGGCTATATAATTTTTTTTTCTTTTCTTTTCTCTTCTTTTTGGGTTTTTCTTTTCTTTTCTCTTTTTTTTTGGATTTTTTGGGGTTTTGGCTATACATATGTGTACTCTCCCAAGTGGGAGAACGGTACACGACGATGGGATTTGCACCAAGTAAAACAAAAAAGAAATCGGATTCTAAACACTTGGGCAAAGGAAACTCTACTCGCTAATTAGAGCATGGGCTAAATGGGTTATCCTAGTCCTTAATTGTGGAATCCCGACACATGCGAAATGAAGTACACGATATATATATATATATATATATATATATATATATATATATATATATATATATATATATATATATATATCATGCAGAAGCAAACAGGGGAAATAAATACCGCATATTCAAATCGGAGCATGATAATCTAGGGGTCATTCCTGGACATGTATATAAAGTAAAATCACAAAGTAGAAGCACATCACACAGGTAGGCACGACGCACGACTCACAAAAAGCTATGTGGACCCACGATGCATGAAATGCAAGAGGACTCGATATCCTAGGGCTAGTGAGTGTGATTATCGATGCCATGCTAGGTGTGTGTGATTTTGTGACAATTCATCATAGGGTTCATCTCTAGGAGAAAGAGATAAAAAGAAGAAAAGAGAAAAAAAAGAAAAAGATGGAGAAAACCGACTCAAAAACGAAAAAGAAAGACTCAAATGACGCACAAAGTGTTGACTCCCCCAAGCTGAAGCTTGCATTGCCCTCAATGCAATAGAATTAAATATGGGAGGGCAATGAATATGGGGGGAATACGCACAGACACAAAAAGACACGAAAAACAAGAAAGTCACACGAACGAGACTAAAAATACGAAATAAAAATAAAAAGCACACCACACGACATATAAACAGAAAATAAAATAAATAAAAAGGGAAAATCACACAACACCACAAATAAGCAAACACAAAAAGAAAAATAAAACACGACAGCATGCAGAAAAAGGTTGACTCCCCCCAAGCTAGACATGATAATGCTAGCAAGATGATGTGATCGTGAAAATGCAGAGATATGCAAGGGGGAGATCAGAAAACAAAATGAAATCAAAAAGCAAGAGATGGGGAGTCCTCACCCTCCTCGGAGGAGGGTGTGGATGGGTGGTCGGGGGATGCGGGGGGTGTGCGGAGAAGTGGGGAAAGAGGTGGAGGAATAGGTGCAGTGGGGGTGTGAATGATGGGTGGAGTGTCGGTGGAGGTGGGTGGTGGTGGAAGTACGACGATCAAGGCGGTGGTAGAAGGGATAGAAATGGGGGGAGAAGGTGTGATGGTGACGGTAGTGGGTGGCGGTGGGAGAGATTTGGAGCGCACCGGTAATTTCTTGCGGGGCACATATGAAGTGACGGTGGAGGAGGGAGGAGGTGGTGTGGGGGCGACAGAAGTGGTCGTGAGTGGAGTCGTGGATACGTGGATGGGAATAGACGTGGGAGGGGGGATGATCGCCTAGGTGGGGGTGAAGGATGTGGGGATGGGTGGGATGGTGGAGGTGAGGATCGTCGAGGTGGTGAAGGTGGTGGTGAGGGTGGTGGTGTGGGTGGTGGTGGTCCGTGGAGGTGAGTGAGAAGGCGAAGGATGGCGGCCACGTTCCTCTCAAGTGCGAGGAAGCGTGGGTGAGTGAGAAAGGAGGATGGTGATGGGTCCGAGGGGACAGAGGACCTGGCAAGATTACGGAGAGCATCGACCTCTGACTCGAGAGCAAGGCGAGCAGAGGCCTGGCGGCGACCAAAAGAAGTGGACTAACGTGAAGCAGTAGTGGTGCCGGCAAGTGATGTGGAAGTAGTGCCGGCGGCAGTGGTCATGCCGGCACTGGACACAAGGCCGGAGATGGCCGCAGAAAGATCCTCAGCAGTGATAGGGCCAGGAGTACGGGTGGTGTGACTCGGGCCAGCCCCGATATCTCCCCGGGACGCAGGAATATCCTGCTCGCCTAAGTAGACGGCAGGGGAAGGTGGTCTGCGTGCGTCCGGGGGAAGGAAAAGAAGGTGCAACCCCGCTAGAAACTCGGGATCGGGCAGAAAAGTCCAATCTGGCACGACAGCAACAGTCATGCGAGCGGGGTTGGGGAGAATGGTGTAGGGGCGAGGGGGGTGGCCGTAGTTGAATTCGAAACGACGATCAGGAAGGGGCTTAATCATATGAATATGCCGTAGGACATCAAGATCTAGACGTGAGGGTCCTACGGCGACGGGAAGACCACGGGGGATGTTGATATTAAATTGGGGGTAAGAAGCAATGACAGTGATAATTCCCCTACAACAAATCTTGCCCTTGCTGGCCCGACTAATCTCTAGGAGCTTATAAATAAGCCAGTCGCCGGCATAGACGGGGACAGTAGGGGCCCTAAAGCTAATCCCATCATCATCACGAACGAAGGGGAAAGTCATGGCCCATAGAATAAAAAGATCAGGGATGGTCACGGTGCCTGACTCATCCCTGGGGAAAAATGCGGAGGATATGATCCGATGGGCCAGACGGAATATAGGATGGATGATTGAGGAGGCCTTGGCCTTACCTCGGGGATAGCGAGGGAGTATGGTGAGCCGGAACCAAAAGTTATCGACGTCAAATTCGGGCGGGTATCCGTAGTGTCGGATAGCGTCGTCCCCAAGGATGGGGAAACCAAAAATATTGTTGATTGTGTTCAGGTTGGTACAGATGGTTTTGTTACGCACCCGAAAAATGACGGTCGACCCCGACTCACAAACCAGTGAGGAAAGAAATTCAAGTGTAAGGGACGGGTAGGACACCGCGGTGGTGTTCAGGAAGGCTAACCAACCTAGGTTCGCGAAAAGAGTCTCGACCTCGGTGAAGACACCGAGATCGATAAGCGATTGGGTGTGCGCAAACTTGGTCGACAGATGCCCCCGAGCATCCAGCCTATGGTAAAAGTCTTTGTGCTCCTGGTTCCTAAATTGATACCCATGCGGGCCCAACAGTGGGTCCTCAGGGGGGATAACAGGTGGGGGAGGGGCCAGTGAAAGTGCACGTGGTGTATTGGGAGGAGGACGTGTTTGTTTACGTCTCTTTCGAGACGGTTCCTCCTCCCCATGATACCCTTCCCCTTATCACGATCCCGGGCCATAGTGAGTGTGTGAAAGTGATGCAAATGAGTGTAGAACACGAAAAATTCACGCACACACAAACAATCAAGCGGTTAGAAATTTTAGGGTAAGAAGTAAACTTGAGCAATTGAGCGAAGTTACCCAGCGGTGGTAGTAGTTCCTTGCTTGAAATTGACCCCAATACCGTGCAATCGGTCGGAGTGTGGAGCCGCGACACTTAACGTCAGCGAAAAATCCGAAAACGGGGGATTAGGGTTTGAGAAATCGGAATGGGGGAAAGAGAGGGAGCGAGAACGATGGAGAGATGGATGGGGTAGGTGGAGAGAGAGGTTAGAGGGGCAGTGGAGGTTGTGGGAGGAGTTTTCCGGCCGTTGGGAAGTCGGAGGAGACGAAACGGCGGCGAAAACGGCGAGATCGGGCGAGAGAAACGAACGGGTGGGCGGGGGGGATATTTATAGGGTTTAAGTCGAACCGATTGGGTGAGTTGTCACCCGATCGGTTGACTTTTAGGTCTAGATTTTCAGCTGAAGAAACGCTGCAAGCGAACCGGCCGGTTGATAACTCACCCGATCGGTTGGCCGCTCCACAAATTTTTTCGAAAGTTTGGTACAGCTCACCCGGTCTGTCACCCGATCGCTCAGTGTATCAACCGATCGGTTGATCATTTCCCAAAAATTCCCGAGAATTCAGCCCAGTTTACCCGGTCCATCACCCGGTCTCACATGCCTTCACCCGATCGGTTCGTTAAGCGACTGATACGGCCGGCAGCTGATACATCCCAACCGATCGAGTGAGTTATCAACCGATCGGTTGGGGCCCTATTTTCTGCAAAAGTGCACAAACGGCCTTAGTCCCTCAACGGAAGTTCTTGCGGATGGATTTATTTATTAAAAATAGATAAAACAAAGTTAAAAATAATCCTAAAATGGAAACAAAGGGTTTAGAGCATGGGTTGCCTCCCATGAAGCGCTTTTATTTAACGTCGTTAGCTCGACGCCCGTTGATGATGTTCAAGGTGGCCGATACGGGTGATGCCCAGAGTTTGGCATCGTTTCAGCTTCTCCCCTCGTTGCAGTCGGTGGTGACAAGAAAACTTGCTCGACCACTCTCCCTTTGTCGACGGGGTCCGGAGGCTTCTCCTTCATATTGGCGTCCACCGCCACTCGTTTAAGGATACGGACCTCATCCCCGGCAAGCCCCATGGGATCTTTGCCTTTTCTCCTCATAGGAGGAGCTTTTGGGAATCCGGGAGGGATCACATGTCGGGCGACCGCCTCATCAGCAACTTCTTTCTTTGGGGAGCCAACTTGCTCTCCAAGGTCTCCCAAGTGGTCAGGGGGATTTCTCGAAGAATTTCCCAGGAGCTTGCTTCTACAGCTCTCTCATCTTCCAGCTCCAGCGCATTGATACTAGGGTCATCCAGAGGATCGGGGTACTTCATCGACAACCCCAAGTCAAATTCGACTCTTTCTTGGCCGACATTGAGGGAAAGCTTCCCATTCTTCACGTCTATCAAAACTCCGGTGGTTGCCATAAAGGGCCGTCCAAGGATAATAGGGGTATGTGTGTCTTCCGGCATGTCCATCACCACAAAATCAACCGGTACTTGTACTCCTCTCACATCAACGGGGAGGTCGTCCACTGCTCCCACCGGGTACTTGACCAAACGGTCAGCAAGTTGTAATGTCATGCCGGTGGGTTCCAAGTCTCACATCCTTATTCTCTTGTATAGCGACAGGGGCATTAGACTGACGCTCGCTCCTAGATCGACGAGCGCCCTCTAGATTCGCACTTCCCCAATAGAGCAAGGGATGGAGAAACTTCCTGGGTCTTTAAGCTTGGGCGGATTTGCGCGCTGAATGAGGGCGCTGCACTCCGCCGTTAGTACGACCTTCTCCTTTCTGGATCCCCGGGTCACCAAGTCCTTTAGAAATTTGGCATATGAGGGGATTGTCTCGATGGCCTCGATGAAGGGGATCTGTAAGCTCAGATCTTTCACCATGGCAAAGAATTTGCCATACTTCTCATCAATCTTGGCTTTGGCAAGCCGTTGTGGAAAAGGCACAACGGGCTTGAATACTCTTAGGTTCCCTTCCTCATCCTTTTTCTTCTCCTCTCTATGAACTCCCTCCGGATTAGTTGGCTTTGGCGACGAAGCACCGTCGTCATTTAATTTCTCAATTGGTTGTTCCACGACCAACGGTGCTTCCGGTCCTTTGGGGGGCACTCTCGTGGGTATTTGCGTCCCGCTCCTCAAGACGATGGCGGACACGTTCTCATGCTCATGCGTGAGCGCCAAGGTCCGATTTACCCCACTTGGGTTTACTTCAGGCTGTGGCGGTAATAGATTCTGCGGTCTCTGAAGGTTCGCCACTTGTAACCCCAGCTGGGTCACCTGATCAGTGAGGACTCTCTGTCCCATCTCTAGCTTCAGATTTATCTTCTCCTGGTTGGCGATTTATTGAGTCAAGAGGGACTCAACCGGAGAGATGGCCCTCTACTGGCCGTATTGCTGCTGGGTGGGCTGCTGATTCCTAGGAGCATACTGCTGGTACTGTTGTGGAGGTTGTTGCTGCTGAAATTGCTGCTGCTAAAACTGCTGTTGGGGCCTAGCCGGCTGATATATCTGTTGTTGTTGCTGCTGAGTCGGCTGCTGATATGGTGCCCGGTAACTAAGGTTCGGATGATTCCGGTTGTTTGGAGAGTAGGCCGGGTTGGAGTTGGTTCATGGTGGAAAAGGCGCATTCCCTGTAGTATTGTAAAATAATGTGCTCGCCTGATCCAATGGTGGTGAGATGTCACCACCGTCGAATTCTCCAAAAACTCCGGATTCCACCGCAGCAATCTGTTGTGTACTGGCGCCACCGGCGCCAACCATCAATGCAGAGATCTGGGTCGACAGCAAGTCAAACTTGCTTGATAATTTGTCGACGTCCTCGACCCTATGGATGCCCCCAGATCTAGGTGTGGCTCTCTCGTCACACCACCGCTCATTGTTGGGTGCCATATTTTCAAGAATCTGTCCGGCATCTTCTTCGCTTCTCGACATAAAGGATCCTCCAGCCGCGGCGTCCATGGAAGATTTCAAATCGTCCCTCAACCCATTATAGAACAGATTTATGATCTGCCACTTGGGGAGCTCATGGTGGGGACATCTTCGCTGCATCTCCTTGTATCTGGTCCAGGCTTCGTGCAGAGACTCGTGGCTGGCCTGGGAGAAGGAGGAGATCTCACTCCTCAGCTTCATGGTCTTCCCCGGAGGAAAGAACTTTGTCAGGAAAGCATTTGAGAGCTTCTCCCAGGTGTTGAATGTATTCGGGTCCTTCCCCCTAAGCCACAGCTTGGCCTTATCTCGCAGAGAGAAGGGGAACAGCTTCAGTCGGATCGCCTCAGTTGTGACACCGTTTATCCGAAAGGTGTCACATTTCTCCAAGAAGGAGTCCAAATGCTCAATGGGGCTCTCCATGGGTGCACCCGAAAATTGATCCTGCTGGATCCATGTCACCAAAGACGGCTTAAGCTCAAAGCTTTGGGCCGTAATAGTCGGAGGATGGATGGCGGAGGTGGACTCGATGGATGGCATCGAGTACTCCAGCAGGGACTTGTGAGGTGGGGTGTTCTCCCCAATGGTTTCAGGATCCTCTCTTCTTTGCTTCTCGGCGGCCAAACGCCTTAGGGTGGCGTTTATCTCTGGATCAACGCGGATCAAGTCGTCGAGACTTCTTGAACTCCTGCGCATGAAAAACAACAAACACCCGTGAATCGAAAAGTGGGAAAGAAACAGATAAGATAAAAAATAAAAATAAAAATAAGAAAATAAAAAGGAAAAAAGAAGAATGCGAAAATTATCGCGAGGTAGGGATGAGAGCTAGACACTAGGGTTCATGAAATCCTAAAATAACAAGCACATTGCCTCCCAGGCAACGGCGCCATAAAGCTTGACGCCCCCCCTCCCCCCCCCCCCCCCCCCCCCCCCCCCCCGCTTATGCGTGCTAGATGTTTGCAACGATATGATTGGGGGCGTGAGATTTAAATATTTGTAACCGCAAGCGCACGGTGTTGTAGTGTGGCTTGGGGGTCGAACTCAGGGAGGCGTGGATGTGCTTGTGTCAAAGAGGATCAAATTCACCCCATGGGCGAGCTAGCTCGAATCGAATGATGGGGTGTCACGGTAAATGGAATGCAATGTATAGACAATATAAAGGAAAAACCCGGGACTTCGGTTTCCACCCTATCGTGCGATTCTCGCCGATATGGCCTACGGGTAGGATAGCGATCAGAATTAGGGTCTAGTGGTGAGATGTTGCCTCTGAAAGTGGTACCAGCGTCCCATGGGCCCGATATTCCGGTCGGTGCCCAGGATGATACGCCGGACTTCCCGGGCTCGGTCAGTGGGCACTCCCGTGTCCATTAACACTGACCGACTCCGAGAGCACTAAGCTCGCAACGATAACTCCCAACGTCTCATCCTGCCGCTCCCGCGTGCTAGGATTCGACGTCTACGCTAAGGGCGTGAGCTATGGCTAGGGAGTCAACCGCCAAGTTTATTCCCCCTTGGCCCAACGGTCAAAGGCTGTCTTTTTCCCGCCGATGACAATAAAACACCCCGCGTAACCGTTAGATTCCTAATCCATATCGACATCCTAGTCCTATCGACGCATCGGGAAGAACCCACGAAGGGGTTTCCACCAAAATCCCAGATTTGAGGTCTACTCACACATATTTAGTAAAAAGCGATCTAAACAGAAATCGACCGTAAAAATCATGATCAGGCAATTGAAAGGCAGTAAGAACAATGCTAATAACATTATATTAAAGTTTGACAAAGATCGGAAAACTTACAAATATCTGAAAAATTACAGCCGTCAAGAAAGAGAAAAAACAGCAAAAAATAACAACTCTCGTTTCTGGAAAACCTAGGGGTTCTATTTATAGAATACGAAATCACCCGATCGAGTGAAAAGTCACTCGATCGGGTGACCTGCTTCATTTCTTCGGCATCGCAAAATAGGATCCCACCCGGTCACCACGGCACGGTCGATTGAGTCATGAGCTGATCGGTTGGATCTTCGTGCCGTCGGGTGAACCGGTCGGTTGATCTCTCCGTGTCGTCGCTTTGGAGAATCGGCTACAGGTGAACCGATCGGGTGAAAGTCACCCAATCGGTTGGCATTCAGCGTCAGAAATCCAGAGAGTTTGGGCGTTTGAACTGGTCACTGAACCGACCGGGTGACTTCTTGGCCGCTCCAACTTGTGTCCGGGTGGTGCACGCGTGCACCACCCGATCGGTTGGAAATGACCAACCGGTCGGGTGACGGGCTGAAAGATGCGATCTTCGTCGTTTGACCCCCGGATCACGCGTGACTCCTCCCGTTGCTCCGGGGACTCATGATATCGTCGTTTTATGTCCCCTATGCCAGTAAAATCCTGCAAAATACGAAAAACACGGAAAAGTGAAAGAAAACAAGAAAACACGAGAAAACGAATATAAGACGGCGGTAAAATACGGAAAAACACGGAAGAAAACGTGCGCAAATATATGAAATATAAACGCACGTCAGCGCGCTGCAGGCGCTGCACTGTATCTAGCTAACAGATTTACTGTCAACGCTATATCGGGACGCGTGCAGTTGGCTAGATAAGGAAGTGCTTCGGAAAGGTACTTCAGGGCCTAGTATTTCCTCCCCTTCTTCCAGCGGACTGAAGTGGTCCTTATGTAAGTCCATAAAACCTATAAGTGTATTTAGTGGATTACAATGGTCCATGTTTCTTCATCAACTTCAGGGGTATGAAGTTTAATGTCACATAATTTTCATCATTTGGATGATATTTTCATCTTCAAGATGATAAGTCTGTAAGCCAAGACATGTCTTTATTTTTGCCTAGGTCTTGCATATCATATTAGGCTTAAATAAATATTTCGGCTTTCTCTTCAGGAGATCCGATGAGATTCGAGTCTTTCTCAAATCATTTTATTAAATTATTGTATTATATTATTTCTCATAGAATAGACGTCCTGAAGTCTATTTAAGCAATAAGTGAATTTAGGAATAAATCCTTGGGGGTTTGCCGTCAGAACATCCAAAGCAGCATATCCACAATTTCTTTTGCCAATCGTGAGGGTTTCACAATTATAACCAGGGAGTTTGATGCATCATTTATGTTTCATAAGTGAGTCAAGCTCATCTTACTTTATTACTTCCTGGTTTTTAGTGAAAAGAAACCTCTAAGCTATAGGTTATACCTTATAGTATATGAATTTATTTATATTTTATACAATACTCACTATTCCAACGGGTTTGATACCTTTGATATCAGGACTTCATGTCTAAACACTTCACGTTTCATAAGTGAGTCTAGCTCAACTTATTTTTTTGCCTCGTTCCACATTTTTGGCCAATCACGATTGCTTTTTAGCAACTGATTGTGGATCGATTATTATCATTTAAATGGCAAGATGAATCGTGAATTAATAGTCAACATGTGTGTTTTTTATCCAAACACCTCCCCATGTACATACATTATTAATTTATGTTTCATTTTATTCCAGAATTTCCTCTTCTGGAGGTCTGGAAAAGGAGAGGATATGGAGATGAGCTCACTTTCTTGTGGTGGTATTGTTTTAAGGTCTCCAAGAATTTCCATCTATTTGGAGCCTCGTGGTCTGTCCTTTCTTCATTGAGGACATCCACTTCTGTTGGTGATGGATTGTATCCATCATTTTTGGTATGTCAATTCTAGCTAGATTTTTAGCAGCAGGGATGTGTGATTTTGACACTATTCAGATTGCCAATTACTATGTCCGATGAATTTTGAATAGTTTCATGATTGTTGGGGATCTTCAGGATTTCATCATAATTCATAATTCTCATATCATAGATTTTGATATTCTAATATGGTCAACTGAGATCTAATCTCAGGAATGATTGTGACATCCAAGTTGAACCTAGTACTGGGAAATTAAAGATGTCTGAATGTGAAGGATCCTCAGGATCTCATCGTCATTATCGAATCTTTAAATGAGGGCACATCAATGCATAATCTTATGGGATGTGCTTTTAAATGCTTTCCATGTTTGGAGTGCCTTTTGATGATTTATAGGGGTGATATGGGGATGTGGACCTATCAAGGCACAATCTATAATATGTGCTCTAAACATCTCATCCATTTGGAGTTCTCTGAAAACTATTTATCTGGTGTGATCAGTCTCTGCTAAATAGGTTCTTAGGTGGCATTTTGATGGTCTGCAGTGTAATTGCATGTCCACATGCAATCACCAGCAACTGGGTTTTTAACGAATGAGTGATTCGTTTGAATTAATTTAATGATTTACTCGTATGACCTATTTTGGGTGTGAACACAATCTTCAGGGTGTTCAACTTTATTCCAGTTTGCAAATTATTGTTGATTTCCCAGTATTATCCAGTTTATCCGCCATTTAATAATGTGTCTTTTTTACTTTGAAAAGGCTGGACTGCAGTTGGATAATAGGATTGCTTATGACCATTTTTAGAGGATATATGGATGAGTACTATAAGGTACTTCATCAGCTTGTAGGGGTGGATAAGTCCATTTTATCCCTCAATTGCTATCAAGAGACCTAAAGGTCTTTTTATGATAGATTCTGTAAACAATTATATTTGAGGAAGTCTTGAGAGTCAATGTCCACGTGTAGTGGAGATGATATCGTAATCATTTTTCCCTTTGAATGGGACAATGAATGCTCACACTTCTGAGGAATCTTCGTGTTCTTCAAGATATGATTATCGGAATGTGATGTGATGTATTGCATCATCATCGATCCAAGGTGGCATATTATGTCGTACCAAAGTCAAAGCTTGGACGATTTTGTGCACTTCATGTGTTTATTTGCTCCCCCCTCTTCGAATTGATATAGGAATTTTTGAAAGTCCATTTGAATGCTCAAGTGTGGTCTTCATGCCATTATTTCTTGAGTCATTCATAAGGAATTTTGTTTTGACAAATATCCAACGAAACTTAGTAAGTTTCTTTTTCAGAGAGTAATGGGCATCCTCATGTAGATGCTAAAAACTAAGCTTGAAATTTGCAGTTTAAATGAATGCATGAAGAGCATATATATATATAAATATATATATATATATATATATATATATATATATATATATATATATATATATATATACAAAGGGGTGCGCCCCAACGAGTACAAGCCCATATATATATATATATATATATATATATACAGTGTTCTAAAAATCGGCCTGGGCGGCCGCCTGGGCGGCGCCTAGGCGCTAGGCGGCCAGTAAACGCTCCGACTATGGCCTGTGCGGTCAATCTGGGCGTTTTTAGGATTAATCGGCCGCCTAAGCGTTCTGAGCAGTGTCTGGGCGCTCTGGGCGGTCCTAGGCGGTTCCTGGGCGGTGTCTGGGCGTTTTTGGTAAATGGCTTAATTGTACAAGAGTATCTTTTAAATTTTATTTTGTTGCACACAAATACTCTAAAGTAGGTAAACTGGATTTGATTTAGTATGTATTAAATATTTGATGTATTTTAAATAATATTTATATTTATATTTATATATAAACATAAATATATTATATAAAAATAAATAAAATAATTAAAAAAATGCAAATCCGCCTAGGCCGATTAATGCTCTGGGCGCTAGGTGCTAGCAATCCGAATGCCTAGCGCCTAGCGTTTTTTACAACCTTGTATATATATATATATATATAGACTAGGATCCATTCGGATGGATCAAACATGCGGATCCATCCAAGTGGAATTTAAAGCTAGACAATGTAAATAGAAAATCCGACCGTTGGATATCATCTAATATGTCTAAACTAGCTCCAAACAAAATTTCAACTACTTTAGACATGTTTTGCCCATGCATCAAGTGGTTGCAAAATCGATTTTTTTGAATAGTTATAAAATCGGCTAATTTTGCAACCACTTGATGCATGGGAAAAACATGTCCAAATTAGTTGAAATTTTGTTTGGAGCTAGTTTAGACATGTTAGAAGACATCCAACGGTCAGATTTTCTATTTACATTGTCTAGCTTTAAATTCCACTTGGATGGATCCGCATGTTTGATCCATCCGCATGTTTGATCCATCCGAATGTAGACAGGTGGCACCTGATCCGTTGGATCAGGTGCAAGACACAAAGGGGTGGGCCCCAACGAGTACAAGCCCATGTGGGAGCTTGTACTTCCCACCTTTTTTGTGTCTAAGCACCTGATCCAATGGATCAGGTGCCACCTTTTCTACAAGGTTGCGAAAAAGAGGGTTTTGGCACCATTGCTTAAACTTTTTTTATTTTTTTTTCAAATTTTTTTCAAATTTTTTTTGCTGTTTAATCCATACAATTATATACCCCAAGGAAAATAATGGGTGAACCCGTTATGGATTAGAGCACACATCCACCCGTTACAAATTTAACGGTATCAAAACATGCGAATTTGATGAAATGCCTTGATCGAAGGCCAAATGACATTATTTTTCAACGATTATTTTTTTAGGGTGGTATACCAACATATAATGAGGGTGGAAAAAAGAATTTTTGAAAAAAAATTCAAAAAAACTAAAAACATTTTCGCACAGTGTGAAATGTTCTCATTTGAAGATTTGCATATATCTACTATATAGAAAGAAGATAATATGAGATGGTGAGATGGTGAGATGAGATATTTATATCTTGAACTAGCCAAAACTATTTTCCAAAGCATCAATCGGAACCGTCTACTTGTTCTATCTATCAAGTGACCTTTATGTATAATTGTTTTTGGTTATTTGGATATTTCTATCAAATCCATCAAGTGTTTGAAAGATGAACGGTTTACAAGCTGCCTGCAAATGTAACAAAATTGGAACGGGTTGATGCATATGATTTTGGGGTTTATAATCTCTAATTTTTTAAGGGTATAAATCTATCAACATGTTCTTCAAGTTGAACGGTGCCGATCGTTAATTGGTGTTGCCGATTGTGCTAGCTCACGATAAGGATTTAAGCTCACCATCTCATAATAACATCACTATACACACACACACACACACACACACACACACACACAGATATATATAAATACATATATATATGGATTAATGTAGAGCAGGTGGCACCTGATCCAAAGGATCAGGTGCAAGACACAAAGGGGTGGGCCCCAACGAGTACAAGCCCATGTGGGGGCTTGTACAAGCCCAACGAGTACATCATTCAAATGGACTTTCAAAAATTCCTATATCAATTCGAAGAGGGGGAAGCAAATAAACACATGAAGTGCACAGAATCGTCCAAGCTTTGACTTTGGTACGACATAATACACACACACACACACACACACACACACACACACACACACACACACACACACACAAGTCATTACCCGTGTCCATAGGGCACGTTTTATTTAATGGGTGAGTTTTTTCCCCCACAAATTTCAAGTTTCCCCCCAAATTTAAGTTTTCCCCCAAAATTTAAATCCCCCAAAATTGTCATTGCCACATAGGATAAACTTGCCATGTAGGACAACGATTTGTCATAGTAGGATAAGATTCAAAATCATCAAAGGACTGTAAAAAAAGGTCGGAAGGGGGGAGAATAAAAAGTGTGGGTGGGTGTGTGGGGAGGGTCCAGGGGCAAAAATGCAAAACCCGGGGTTGTATGTGAAAAATTCCCCACCTCCTCTCTTATCCCTCAAAATTTCACCTCTTATATTTTCTCTTATCCAATTTTCCTCTTATATATAATAGATATCCAAATTCACTTATCCAATTTCTCATGTCCAAATTCTCTTATCCAATTTCTCATGTCCAAATTCTCTTATCCAATTTCTCTTGATAACATCCCTCTTTTATATAATAGATATCCAAATTCTCTTATCCAATTTCTCATGTCCAAATTCCCTTATCCAATTTCTCTTGATAACATCCCTCTTTTATAGAATAGATGTATATACTCTTGTCCAAATTCTCTTATCCAATTTCTATTGTCCAATTTCTCTTATCCAATTTCTCTTGATAACATCCCTATTTTATAGAATAGATAGATAGATAGATAGATAGATAGATAGATATATATATATATATATATATATATATATTTTGACAACCCAGAAAAATCCCCAACCCCCTCCCCCGCCTTTGGCTTTTTTTTAGGAGGGTAAGGCGAAAGCCCGGCCGAGACTATGCAAACTGGGGGGAAACCGCTGTGCCCCCAACGGCCCCCGGGTAAGTCCGAGAGGGGAGATGTAGCCCCAGGGTAAATAATTCCACAACAAATTCCACAATAATTACCAAGTCACGGCGGCCATAGGCCTCGAACCCCGCACCCCTTGGCTTTGGAGCGGAATGACTTACCACTGGGAATATATATATATATATATATATATATATATATATATATATATATATATATATATATATATATATATATATATATATATGTGTTGACTAGGATCCATTCGGATGGATCAAACATGCGGATCCATCCAAGTGGAATTTAAAGCTAGACAATGTAAATAGAAAATCCGACCGTTGGATGTCTTCTAACATGTCTAAACTAGCTCCAAACAAAATTTCAACTAATTTAGACATGTTTTTCACATGCATCAAGTGGTTGCAAAATCGATGTTTTTGAATAGTTTAGACATGTTAAACTATTCAAAAACATCGATTTTGCAACCACTTGATGCATGTGAAAAACATGTCTAAATTAGTTGAAATTTTGTTTGGAGCTAGTTTAGACATGTTAGAAGACATCCAACGGTCGGATTTTCTATTTACATTGTCTAGCTTTAAATTCCACTTGGATGGATCCGCATGTTTGATCCATCCGAATGGATCCTAGTCAACATATATATATATATATATATATATATATATATATATATATATATATATATATATATATATATATATATATATATATATATATATATGTTGACTAGGATCCATTCGGATGGATCAAACATGCGGATCCATCCAAGTGGAATTTAAAGCTAGACAATGTAAATAGAAAATCCGACCGTTGGATGTCTTCTAACATGTCTAAACTAGCTCCAAACAAAATTTCAACTACTTTAGACATGTTTTTCCCATGCATCAAGTGGTTGCAAAATTAGCCGATTTTATAACTATTCAAAAACATCGATTTTGTAACCACTTGATGCATGTGAAAAACATGTCTAAATTAGTTGAAATTTTGTTTGGAGCTAGTTTAGACATGTTAGAAGACATCCAACGGTCGGATTTTCTATTTACATTGTCTAGCTTTAAATTCCACTTGGATGGATCCGCATGTTTGATCCATCCGAATGGATCCTAGTCAACCTATATATATATATATATATATATATATATATATATATATATGTATATATATATATATATCTATCTATCTATCTATCTATCTATCTATCTATTCTATAAAATAGGGATGTTATCAAGAGAAATTGGATAAGAGAAATTGGACAATAGAAATTGGATAAGAGAATTTGGACAAGAGTATATACATCTATTCTATAAAAGAGGGATGTTATCAAGAGAAATTGGATAAGGGAATTTGGACATGAGAAATTGGATAAGAGAATTTGGATATCTATTATATAAAAGAGGGATGTTATCAAGAGAAATTGGATAAGAGAATTTGGACATGAGAAATTGGATAAGAGAATTTGGACATGAGAAATTGGATAAGTGAATTTGGATATCTATTATATATAAGAGGAAAATTGGATAAGAGAAAATATAAGAGGTGAAATTTTGAGGGATAAGAGAGGAGGTGGGGAATTTTTCACATACAACCCCGGGTTTTGCATTTTTGCCCCTGGACCCTCCCCACACACCCACCCACACTTTTTATTCTCCCCCCTTCCGACCTTTTTTTACAGTCCTTTGATGATTTTGAATCTTATCCTACTATGACAAATCGTTGTCCTACATGGCAAGTTTATCCTATGTGGCAATGACAATTTTGGGGGATTTAAATTTTGGGGGAAAACTTAAATTTGGGGGGAAACTTGAAATTTGTGGGGGAAAAAACTCACCCATTAAATAAAACGTGCCCTATGGACACGGGTAATGACTAGTGTGTGTGTGTGTGTGTGTGTGTGTGTGTGTATTATGTCGTACCAAAGTCAAAGCTTGGACGATTCTGTGCACTTCATGTGTTTATTTGCTTCCCCCTCTTCGAATTGATATAGGAATTTTTGAAAGTCCATTTGAATGATGTACTCGTTGGGCTTGTACAAGCCCCCACATGGGCTTGTACTCGTTGGGGCCCACCCCTTTGTGTCTTGCACCTGATCCTTTGGATCAGGTGCCACCTGCTCTACATTAATCCATATATATATATGTATTTATATATATCTGTGTGTGTGTGTGTGTGTGTGTATAGTGATGTTATTATGAGATGGTGAGCTTAAATCCTTATCGTGAGCTAGCACAATCGGCAACACCAATTAACGATCGGCACCGTTCAACTTGAAGAACATGTTGATAGATTTATACCCTTAAAAAATTAGAGATTATAAACCCCAAAATCATATGCATCAACCCGTTCCAATTTTGTTACATTTGCAGGCAGCTTGTAAACCGTTCATCTTTCAAACACTTGATGGATTTGATAGAAATATCCAAATAACCAAAAACAATTATACATAAAGGTCACTTGATAGATAGAACAAGTAGACGGTTCCGATTGATGCTTTGGAAAATAGTTTTGGCTAGTTCAAGATATAAATATCTCATCTCACCATCTCACCATCTCATATTATCTTCTTTCTATATAGTAGATATATGCAAATCTTCAAATGAGAACATTTCACACTGTGCGAAAATGTTTTTAGTTTTTTTGAATTTTTTTTCAAAAATTCTTTTTTCCACCCTCATTATATGTTGGTATACCACCCTAAAAAAATAATCGTTGAAAAATAATGTCATTTGGCCTTCGATCAAGGCATTTCATCAAATTCGCATGTTTTGATACCGTTAAATTTGTAACGGGTGGATGTGTGCTCTAATCCATAACGGGTTCACCCATTATTTTCCTTGGGGTATATAATTGTATGGATTAAACAGCAAAAAAAATTTGAAAAAAATTTGAAAAAAAAATAAAAAAAGTTTAAGCAATGGTGCGAAAACCCTCTTTTTCGCAACCTTGTAGAAAAGGTGGCACCTGATCCATTGGATCAGGTGCTTAGACACAAAAAAGGTGGGAAGTACAAGCTCCCACATGGGCTTGTACTCGTTGGGGCCCACCCCTTTGTGTCTTGCACCTGATCCAACGGATCAGGTGCCACCTGTCTACATTAATCCATATATATATACACACACCCCCAACGAGTACAAGCCTATGTGGGGGCTTGTACTCTCCACCTTTTTTGTTTCTTGCCACCTGATCCATTGGATCAGGTGGCCGCTTTTCTACATTAAATCCATATATATATAGCAAAAATGTACCTAAGAACGTGCGCAGGCAGAATTACATGCGCACGTCCCCTCTGTTCGGGGGTTTTAGGTATTTTTTTGAATTTTTTTGCAGTAGGTTGTTATGTAGCTCTTTACAAAATTTCAGGTCAATCCAACACTGTTTGAGCCTCTGTTCATCGATTCCAAAAACGTTGCGCAAAACTGTCCAGAATTGACTTGAAATTTGGACAGAATTCTGAACAGTTTTGCTCAACGTTTTTGAAATCGGTGAACGGAGGCTCAAACAGTGTTGGATTGACCTGAAATTTTGTGGGGAGCTACATAACAAGTTTATCTACCCGGCTGCAAAAAAATTCAAAAAAATACATAAAACCCCCAAACAGAGGTGGCGTGCGCAAGTAATTCTGTCTGCGCATGTTCTCAGGCACATTAACCCCATACACACACACACACACACACACACACACACACACACACACACACACACACACCGGCACAATAATATTATTCATTCATGATAGTTACTTTAAAAATACATGCAGGTAAAAGTAGTTATAATGTAAAGAGAAATTGTTTCTACTACATTTATTGTGCTAAATAGATAAAAGATGGCATCAATCTAGGAGATCTTCATTCCTAAAGTCCTCGGCGGTGAACCGAGTTGGAGCCTGGACTTGATTCTCTAGCAGATTTGTCTCAGCAATAGACTTCAAGCTTGCTTGATACAAATCTTGAAGGTGGCGTGGAGTTCGACATATCCTAGACTAGTGTCCAGTCATGCCACGTCTGTGGCATTTGTCCTCCTAGTCTTTCATGGGAGAAGATGTATGTTTGGTATTCTTCCTCCACGTATATTTGTTCTCCCCCTCATTATTGTTTTGTTGTGGGGGACCTCTGGCCTGCTTCTTCATTGATTTACCCTTCAGGGGTTTACCCTTGTGCTTGTTATTTTCCTTTTGGGAAGAAAATGTGTGTGCCTCCATAGAAATGAACGCGTAAAGAGTGGAGCAAGTATACCCAAGCAAGCGGTGATGCGAATCGACAAGCGATGAACTCCACGCGCCCAAAATTGCAAAATACCCCATGCTATCCGAAGGGCGCTCCTTGATCTACTCTGAGGAATCCAAGCAAACCCTAATCAAGGAATAGATTTGGAAATTTAGGAATTGATTCGAAATTTTTTGAAAATTGGTGGAAGATGGGGTTTTAGGGTTTGGGGAATGGAGGAAGAAGAAGAGGGGGATGATGATAAGGAGGGGTGGAGGTCGAGGGGTGAGGAGATTGAGTGGGAAGGGAGGTATTTGCACCAGAATTTGGGGAGGAGGTGAGGGGGTTGCGAAAAAAAATGGGGAGGGGGGGTGCTCGATCGAGGCTCGGAGAAGTGCTCGGTTGAGCCCCCTCAGGTTAAAAACTATGGATGGTTTGATAGCGCTCGGTCGAGGGCACTAGGCGCTCGCCCGAGCGCTTCAAAAAGGCCACCTGTCTGGGCATTGTGCTCAGCCCGAGCGCATATGCGCTCTGGCAAGCGGCTGCTGCTGGCAACCTGCTACTTCCTTTGTTGTGCTCCGTGTTTGCTCATGCAAAGCTAATAATAAATTACAGCAAGCACACGGGTCGCGCGTAGCGCTAACGGGTCGAACACAGGGAGGCGATCAATGAGTATCGATTTATAGTTCTTTGTTTGAAAGCTACGCAGTCGTAACGGTGATTGGCTGGTGAAATAGGAAAGAGTGTGAATCAAGAGATAAAAGCTCTAGGGTGTGTGGAATCATTCCCCTCACTCGAACGTGGGATTAAAGATGAGCCTATAATCAGCGAGAACGTGGGCAACATTCACTCCTATTAAAGAGGGAGGATCGTAGCACCGTAATGGGTGACCGTTATCTCCCCAACGTCACTGAAGAGACCCAGGGGGGTCTATAAGTACCGTAAGGTTCCAATTTCCCAAGGTATGAGATCTAATACATAGACTCAACTCTTTCAGCCTATAATTCTAACACTAAAGAGCTTGTGACGACAGATCTGAGACGAACCTCTGTGGGTCGATCTCAACTGCTCCAAGCTCCCTCTCATCCTAAGTTCCCATACTATCTTAAGCATCGGAGGGGATTTGGGTCGGGACCCAGATCCGACCCCCCTAATGTGTCTCTGTGGTGTAGATCGACGTATCTCCATCTTCCACGATGGTCGTTTTCGAACTTCCCAATCTCGAACGAAAGACGTACAAGCTATCCGAGGGGTCGATCGAGCACCGCATCCCAACCAACATACATCATCCGATCCTGGTTCTTCCAACCTAGGGTCCCATCTTACTAGCTAACGAGGCTCTGACTCAGCTCGAAGGGCCCACGTCAGCTTGACAACTGTCTCGATCATTTTTGGCCTTAACAGTTTGGCGCCATCTGTGGGAAATCGTTAACCAGCTTGACATCCCGAGGCGATCAAAAGCTATGTTGGTTGGACCCAACGAGATCGGACCGATCCAAGGTCCAAAGGATAAACAAAAAAGCGAACAACGTCCTGGTGGATGACGCCTCAGACTCTACGTCCTCGTCGAAGCAGCCAGCGAGGGCCACCAAGAAGCCTAAAATGGCCCGGAAGGAATTTGCCCAATTCTCAGAGCGGGTCAACAAAAGTCTCAGTGTTCTGGTAACCTTGATACGCTAGAGCATGTGAGACCCATCACTCTTAAATGAGCAATTACCGTCTGCAAACCCGACCCTGACGCCAACTAGGGGCGCGGCTTTACTCAGGGATCAAGGGGATTCGATAGCAGATCGACTAGAGATCAGCCCACTCAATGCAACTCCCACGTCTCACCAATACGGTAGAATGGGGATTGACAATCGTGCCTTCGTTCTCCAGGGGGAGCCCATCTTCTCCAATTATAAGGAAGCGACCCGCAACATCCTGGATCACGTAATATATAGGGCTCCCTGGGTTATAATCCTCTTAATCTTGCAGGTGGATTTGGGAGGATAGATGCGATCCCAAACTGATCTTCAGGAGCTAACTACGTGCAAGGCGGAGAGGGAAGATCTCTACTCATACAATCCAAGCTTCGGTGAACTCCACTGAAGGAGAATATCACTTCTGCCCCTCCTCTTTTGAAATTCAAACTTCATGCCTTACCAGCTTATGATGGCAAAGGCGACCCGTGGTCGCACATCCATAAATATTTGAACATGATGCTGCTTCACGGGGCCGATGAACCATACCTTTGTCGAGCTTTCCATGCTACTGTATTCAAAAGGGCAGAGGGTTGGTACGAAGGGTTACCGACGGCTGTATAGGATCATTTGACGAATTAGCGGATGTTTTGCCAGCAATTCATCGCAGGTCGACGTCCTAAGAAGAAGTCCTCCCACCTCTTCTCGCTCAAGCAGAATGAGAATGAGTCGATTCGAGCCTTCGTCCAAAGATTCAACGACGAGAGGCTCAAGGTAGAAGAGACGCCGGACGTAACTGTCATAGCGGCGCTCACTCAAGAAGTCCGGAACAAACACCTGCAAAGAGCGCTCCACCAGTTCCCCCTAACAACCTTGCAGAAATGTTCAATATAATGGATCGGTTCACCATTTTCGAAGTAGCGAAGGAGTCGGCTGGAGCTAATGGGAAAGGCACTCCCCCCGACGTGGAGACACTAGTCGAGAGAAACCAACTCAGGGAACCCCTCGCCAAGAGTCTCGAGACAAGAGACCCAGAGAGAGGAGCCCTCGAAGCAAGGAGTGTCCTACCTATGCAAAGCCAAGCGCTCCCAAGACGAAGTTTCTCGCTTACGCCCCACGAGAAAAGTTGGTCCAAGAATCAGCCAAAAAGGGCAAATATGAGAAGAGGGACGACCTCAAATTCTGCAAGTACCCCAATGACTACGAGCATGATACCAACGACTGTTGGACTCTCAAAAAAGAGATCGATGCACTGGTCAAGCGAGGACATCCAAAAAACCCAGCTAACGATCAACCTGGTAAGGAGGGATCCTCAAAGCAGAAGGGCAAGATAACAGGGTCGCTTATCACCAAGGTGGTCGACTAGCGAGCCATCAGGGCTCAGGGTCAAATAAAAAGGCGTTAGGCAAAAGCAACTCCGACGAAATTCGGGAACACCTTTACGCCTTTTATTTCTATCATTCCTTTCAATAAAGCATGTCTTTTCATCAAATAAAGTTTTGCTTAAATAAATTTTACAAAAGCTATCCCATCAAACTCCCCACTAAAAGGATCCGATCCTTGGGAGGCCGGGATAGCTGAATTCATAGTGATGAAACTCGTGCGAACTATCCTAATGTGTAGTCAGTCGTAAGTCGAAGGGGCCACCCTTTTACCACTGAACGACACACTGACGTGTCGTCAGTCATAAGTCGAAGGTGCCACCCCTTTGCCACTGAACGAGCCGAAGGGACCACCCCTTTGCCACTGAACGACTCACTGACGTGTCTTCAGCCGTAAGCTGAAGGGGCCACCCCTTCGCCACTGAACGACTCACTGACGTGTCGTTAGCCGTAAGCTGAGGAGCCACCCCTTCGCCACTGAACGACTCACTAACGTGTCGTCAGCCATAAGCCGAAGGGCCACCCATTCGCCACTGAACGACTCACTGATGCGTCGTCAGCCATAAGACGAACGGGCCTCCCCTTCGCTACTGAACGACTCACTGATGTGTCGTCAGCCGTAAGCCGAAGGGCCATTCCTTCGCCACTGAATGACTCTCCTAACGTGTCGTCAATCGTAAGTCGAAGGGGCCACCTTTTCGCCACTGAACGACTCACTGACGTGTCCTCAGCCGTAAGCCAGAGGGCCACCCCTTCGCCATTGAACGACTCTCCTAACGTGTCGTCAGCCGTAAGCCGAAGGGCCACCTCTTCGCCACTAAACGACTCTCCTAACAAGTCATCAACCTTAAGCCGAACAGCCACCCCTTCGCCACTGAATGACTCTCCTAACACGTTGTCAGCCGTAAGTCGATGATGCCACCCCTTCTCCACTGAACGACTCACTGACGTGTTGTCAGCCGTAAGCCGAAGGGCCACCCCTTCGCCACTGAACGACTCTCCTGATGTGTCGTCAGCTGTAAGTCGAAGGAGCCACCCCTTCGCCACTGAACGACTCTCCTGATGTGTCGTCAGCTGTAAGTCGAAGGAGCCACCCCTTCGCCACTGAACGACTCACTGACGTGTCGTCAGCTGTAAGCCGAAGACCACCCCTTCGCCACTGAACGAATCTCCTAATGTGTCGTCAGTCGTAAGCCGAAGGGGCCACCCCTTCGCCACTGAACGACTCACTGACGTGTCGTCAGCCGTAAGCCGAAGGGCCACCCCTTCGCCACTGAACGACTCACTGACGTGTCTTCATCCGTAAGCCGAAGGACCACCCCTTTGCCACTGAACGACTCTCCTAGCGTGTCATCAGCCGTAAGTTGAAGGGGCCACCAATTCGCCACTGAACGTGTCATCGGCCGTAAGTCGAAAGGGCCACCCCTTCGCCACTAAACGACCCACTGACGTGTCGTCAGCCGTAAGCCGAAGGGCCACCCCTTCCCCACTGAACGACTCTCCTAACGTGTCGTCTCTCGTAAGCTGAAGGGCCACCCCTTCACCACTGAATGAATATCCTAATGCGTCGTCAGCTGTAAGTCGAAGGGCTACCCCTTTGTCACTGAATGACTCCCGTGCCGTTAGCCATGAGTCGAGAAAATTTCTCCCTCACCATGGAACGTAGTGGTCTATTTCTAACATGGTTCGATGGCTTACCCTCGATCATCTTGAAGCAGGGTCTAACCAATCGAAAGTGGCCATCAGCCAATACAACCACCATATGGCGTAAGCGGTAACAAGCAAAGAGATGCAACGACAAACAAAAATATTCAAGCCGACTTTTTTGGCACTTCTATTGCTAAAATTGTTTTCGTTTACATCTACATCACCACCTATACATTCAAAAATTACTAAAGCACGAGTAAAGGGAGTGTCGAGATTTTACAATGGCTGGCTAGGCTCTTGGTCTCCCTCCCGCACGGCCGCAGACTCTTGATCTACTGAAGCATCCGCTCCTGCATCGTCACCAGTCATGGGGACAACTTCGCCGGTGGCAGCAGCCTCCTCCGTGCCTTGGCTCGATTCGTCGTCACCAAGATCCCAAACATCACTGGGATCCGGTCGATCTCAGCGGAGAGCTTAGGGAATCGGTTTTTCATTTCCAATCGACATCGCTCGTAGCCTTCCGTGTATATCTCGTCAAAATCAGGAAACGAATCCTTGAATTCCTGAACCGACCTCTCCGCTATGGCCTCAGCACTGGCTTTCTCCTCCAGTAGAGCCTTCTCCGCCCGCTCCCTCAAGGCAGATTGCTCGGCTTCTCGCTTATGAGACTCTCGTAAGTCGTGCTTGAGCTGCTAAATGTGATTCAGTATCAATTTGCACAGAAACCCAATGTTAGCCAGCTTAGCCTGAGACTTCTCCACGGGCAACTTTATGGCCCCCAGGGTGACATCATGATTAGACACCACCGACGCACGTTGACGCAACGCAGCGGTGGCCACGAGAGCATGCAAATAAAGCACAGTACATGATAACCATGCTTGCCTCGCCTACAATGGAGGATGGTGCAATAATTACATGGACGTTGACGTGGACGGCTATCGACACAAGTCGCTCGTAATCGATCGTCTCCACGACAGCTCTGTCCCGTGGAAGGGTCGCATTTTCTGCAATGCGGGAGGCAGTCCTGCAATCAAGAAGAGCAGAATCCTCTCGCCTCATCGGAAACTCCGCTTGAACGAGCTCCTCCACGGAGCACTCAAAGGGAGCCTGGGGAGATCGACTCTCCATCAAAATCGGCCTAAACTCATCGGGGATGTCTTCAGACAATTGTACAGGATGGAACATGCCTCCCCAAGGCCAAGAATCCTCGTGCAGAAGGAGCTTCGGAGGGACTCGGGTCTCCCCGAATCTCCCTTTAGAGAAACACCCCTCTCCTGTTGGGAGACCTGCACTGCAGCTTCATTCGACCCAGATGGCTCTGAGTCACTGAGAAGAAGTCTCTGCTTCCTTTTACCCCCCTCAAGTGCAACCACTTCAAATTTGGAGGCAGGCTTCTCATTTTTCTTCCGCTGAAGACGGGACACCTGAGCAGTCATGTCAACAACAACGAGTCAATCCTATAACGATTGGGCCGTCCTTTCCCCCATAGTCGGCACCCGAGGAGATAACATGCTCACCTCAGCCTCTCTGATGGAAGCCTCGCCTGCCTCCCTCAATGCAAGGTCCACCTGATAATCCAGCCGGCCATGCCTGCAGAAAAACAAACGAGTTAAGCCAAAGAACGAGGGGCGAACAATTGACAGGCACGATTGAACCAACCTTTCGTCCACACGGTCCGACGCAACACATCGTCGGACCACAGCCACTTTGTCTTTTTCATGTTCTCTGGTAGACTCGTTAATGTGTCGGTCGCCTCTTTCTCCTCTCTAGTCAGAGGCTTATCCTCGGCAGGGCCTAAGTCAGGGGCACCCCAGCCGGTGCAGAAGCTTGCCTCTCCTTGGAAGACCACAAACACGAACTCCTCTTTCCATTTGGGATTGAAAGAGGGCAGGTCGTCAAACAGCTTCCTGCCTCGACGGGCCGTTATCGTGTATCAGCCCAGGGTCTTGAGGGGAGGGATCGAGAAGAAGTAATTGAACAGTCTCAGAGACGGTTCGATCCCCTTCATCATACACAGAGCTATAAAGCCCATCAGCATGCCAATGGCGTTCGGTATCAACTGGTAGAGGGAAATGTTCAAAGTGCACAAGAAGTACCGCATGAAGGGGTGCATGGGAAATCAAAGCCCCCGTTGGAAGGCTTTGACATATACCCTAACCTCCCGATCACCGGGACGATGGACCCTCTCGTCCATCCCTGTCACCCAGATCTGATAATCGAGGCGGACGTAGTTTCTCTGAAGCTCAGGGATCTGATCAGCTCCGACTTTGGACCTCAGGTTCACGATCAGGTCAGGCTCCATAGCCCCCTCCTTGTTTTTCTGCATGACGGTGACCAAGCTCAAAGGCAGGGACGGAAGACGAAGCCATTTCTTTCGAAGGAAGAAAATCTAAATCAAGGAAGATGAAGAAGGTATCTTCGAATTCTGTCGTTGGAACCATCTTATATCGGCAAGGCGACAACCGCATGATGAAACACGCGTCGAAGATCCAAAGACTCTGAGCGTCTTGGATTTTCGAATCATCCGAATTGACGAGGCGGACGTTTTGGCGCCTGAAACTTGAGTGCTAATTTCTCGAATGTCATGCCTCATTAATGCGATGTAACGTCGCTTGACTTCAATAAGAAACCCCTTTGAAGTCGCGCGACGGGGGCCATTGTTGAATCATTGAGCCAGCACTCGAGATGACTCGACCGACGGATGACTAAGGCCCATGGGGCCAACGAGAGGAGCCCGATACCGACTCGGTCAAAGCCCACTGGCCGGTCGACCGTTGCATTCCCCTCACTCGAACGTGGGATTTAAGATGAGCCCGTAATCAGCGGGAATGTGTGTAACATTCACTCCTATTAAAGAGGGAGGATCGTGGCACCATAATGGGTGACCATTATCTTCACAACGTCACTGAAGAGACCCAGGAGGTCTATAAGTACCATAAGGTTCCAATTCCCCAAGGTATGAGATCTAATCCATAGACTCTACTCTTTCAGTCTATAATTCTACCACTAAAGAGCTTGCGACGACAGATCTGAGATGAACCTCTGTGGGTCGATCTCAGCTGCTCCAAGCCCCCTCTCATCTTTAAGTTCCCATACTAACTTAAGCATCGGAGGTGATTTGGGTCGGGACCTAGATCCGACCCCCCTTAACGTGTCTCTGTGGTGTAGATCGACATGTCTCCATCTTCCACGAGGGTCGTTTCCAAACTTCCCAACCTCGAACGAAAGACGTACAAGATGTCTGAGGCTCGATCGAGCACCACATCCCAACCAACATACATCATCCGACCCTGGTTCTTCCAACCTAGGGTCACACCTCACTAGCTAACGAGGCTCCGACTCAGCGCGAACGGTCCACGTCAGCTTTGTTGAGTATTGATTCCCCTGATTTGGTTTTGATGATGAACAATAAATATCAGGTACTAATTCTCTTTGAGCACAGTTTTGGAGATTGTTGTCAAATTACTTTGTAGATCTCAAGCAACGTCCCAAGACTTCTTTAGAGCGCGTGATCGTTGTGCCTGAAGCTTCGTTCAAGCTCAAGGAGTTATTAATGAAGTCAAGGGATTCAGACTCATCGTGTTGAAGCTTTGATGACGGTTTGTCATGTTTATTTCTATTGTCTTTTAGCTTCGTCTCATAGAATTTTAAGCCTTGAGTCTTACTCGCTTATTTATCCTCATTTCTATCGTAACTTATCACTGAGAATGCCCTATAAGCCATTAGATAGGGTTCATTGCTTATCATCCTAGTTTTGGCTTTCTTGTGCATCTTAGTTGGTTCAAGAAGAATGATTAATCGACTAGATGACAATCTAATCGGTTAGGAAGTCTTCTTGAACCGACTAGTTGTTTTTGTGTTTTTCAGCCTATCAATGTTGACCAATTAATCGGTCCAAGAAGGCTCACCAACCGACTAGTTGTCAAACTAGTCGGTTAGTGTTTCTTCTTAGACCGACTAGTTTACCCTTCTTATTTCACTCAATTCTCTGTTTGAATCTAGTCGGTCCAAGAAGGTTCACCGACCAATTAGTTCATCAACTAATCGGTCAGTGATCCTTCTTAGACCGATTAAACAGCTTTAATTTTCCTGCCGTTGGAGATTTTATTTCCACGATTTTTCTTGATCTGTTTTGATTCTTTTCATATATGTTTGATACGTTTCAAACATGGAAATTTCTCTAATATGAAAGTGATTTCAGATCTATTTCGAGATCAATCGATTATCAATTACAAAGGGATCTTTCTCTCTCGAAAAATCTCTCTCTCACGTTTTTGACCTAAATCCTTCCCAGAGATTTTCAGATCTTGTGCGATCATTCTTCTGAAGGATTGAATCGCGATCATCATCATCGTCCTAGCCATCTCACGCTGCTCATCTTGGTGGTGCTAGGGTTTCGTGATCATCTCTTCTAATCATCCTTCCTTGTCCTAAATTCGTAAGTATTTCTCAAGACATAGGAATTTGTGGTAAGTTCTGTTTATTTCATTTAACTCTTTATTATAAGTTTACTCTCGGGTTGTTAAAGAAGTTCGTGATCCCGTTTGTGGGAGTCACGATTCGTTTGTTGTATTGATTGTTCTTGTTGTAGTTTCTACAAGAAGTTTTTAGTGAAAACTTGAGTTAGTGGATTCTAACTCAAGTAGCCGGAATGGATCTAGGTGTCTGGGACGTAGGATCGCCGGGAACAAGTCGGGGAGACTTGGGTGGATCCGAGCCCATTATATCTATTATTTGTGTTGCATTGTTCTTGTTGTTCTTAGTTATTCCGCATAGTTATTTGTGATTGCAAAAATAATTAGGAATTATACTCTTGATTATTTTAAAGTACTATTCACCCCCCTCTAGTACTTGTGCAGTAGCTTCCAGGGCATTACATTTGGTATCAGAACCAAGTTCATAGCTATGACAAACAACGACAACAAGGCCGTTCGATCACCTCCCGACTATAGCTCCTACAAGAATCGTGAAGGAGCCTCTTCCGTGGTCGAAGGTTACTCCTCAACTAGGCCTCCTCACTTCAACGGTACCAACTATGGGTATTGGAAATGCCGGATGGAAACCTTCCTCCAGAGCGCATCACTTTGGAGAGCCACGTTAACGGAGTACGTTAAGCCCACTGAAGAAGACTTCACAAAGTGGACTGCCGCAGAGGTCGCCGCGGAGGTGAACAATGCCAAGGCAATGAATGCCTTGCAATGTGCACTGGAGCCTGAAGATTTCAACAAAATATGCACCTGTAAGAGTGCATATCAGATTTGGAATCAACTCCTCATCTTGCACGAGGGAAAGAGCAGGGTATAACACTCTAAACTCACTGTTGCTAACAAAGAGTTCGAGTTATTTCACATGGAACAGGGTGAAAGAATTAAGGAATACTATGCTCGTTTCGTGGATCTAACCAACGAATTGGAAGCTCTTGGGAAGACCTATACCCAAGAAGAGAAAGTCGCAAAGATCATTGACGGACTTCCTTCTAGTTGGGAAAAGAGAACCTACGCTATCGAGGAAGGTAATGATATGTCAAAATATACTGTTGTTCAACTAATGGGTACATTGATGTCTTATGAGGTACGAAAGGACAGCAAGATCAAGATGCAGGACAAGATGAAGGCGTTCTTGAAGCAAGAAGAGCCGAAGAAAAAGGCGATTGCTTTCAAGGCCGCCCATACCACACCTACCAATAGTGAAGAATCGGAAACTGAGTTGGACATGGAATCTTTGGCCCGCATGGCAAAGAAGTTCAACCGGTTCTTCCGAAAAGGTAATTTCAAGAACAAATCTAAAGTTAGTTCTACTAATGCCTCTGCTCCTCTGTGTTTCAAATGCAATAAGCCAGGACACATCAAGGTCTGTTGTCCTATCAACAAACAAAAGGAGAAGTGGAAGGCACCCAAGTACGACAATTCAAGAAAGTACAAGGAGTACAAGAAGGGGCTTGTCGGTACATTCATTGACTCGGAAGAGGATTCTTCAAGTGGTGAGTCAGATGAAGAACAAGTGGAGAAAGCACACATATGCTTCATGGAAAGAGAGCAACATGATCAAGAGACCGCTTCAGATGAAAGCGAGGATGAAGGTAAAGAGGTAACTATGGATGACCTTAGATTAGCTAATGAACAAATTTGGTCTATGTATTCTAAGTTAGTAAATAGATATACTAAAATAAAAGATGAGCTAACTAGTCTTCAAACCACACCTAAACCTGTTATCACCAACAACGACACCGTTGTTGAAGCCTTGAGAACTGAGATTGTAAATCTCAAATCTCAACTTGAGCATGTTAACATTGAGGATTCAGATGAACATGAGATGGCGAATTTGATTTCTCGAAACTCAACTTTGAGTATTGAGAATGAGAATCTCAAGTCACGTGTTTGTGAACTCACAACGCAAGTGTCCACTTTGGATGCAAAAATACTTTCTCTCAACGAGAAATATGAGTCCACATTAGGCCGAATTGAGAAATTCAACAAAGGCCAGGATCATTTGGATAATATTCTGAATGACTTACTTCCGGCTAATCATCGTATTGGCTTGGGGTATAAAAAGGAAAATTCATCCAAATCTTCCACCACCTTTGTAAGGCCATCCTCAGATGCCTCAACTACTGGGAGTAAACACCCGTGGGTAGTCCATCTACCAATGGTACTTCCACTAAGTACACATCCCCTTTTGTAAAGAAACCCACTTTGGGTGGACCTCCAAAGAAGGGTCATGCCTTTATGTACACAAATATTATGCCACGTAGGAACACACCTCATACTCCACAAGTTCACTCTTATGATGATTTCTATGTTCCACGTCCACGAGCACGTGCACACCAAGTGAGACACACTCACACACGTGTTCTCCCACATGCATATGTTCACCCACATCATTATTACATAAATGATTACCATCATGCACCGTATCATATGTTGCCACCACCATTTCATCATGTGCTGCATGCTTATCCACAACATGCATACACTAGGACACTTCCTCGTACAACACATGCAACACATAGAAATCAACAAAATGTGCATGTTCCCAATAGGAATAGGGCTCCCAAAACATTCCCGATTTGGGGCCCGAAGGACACTAGCATGCATGAGAAACAAGCGTATATTAATTCTTATTTTATGAATGTAGTGCACAATGATGACTATATTGGGAAGTCTAAGTCCAATTGGACTTGGCTTCCAAAGGTCTAATCTTTTAGGACCCAATGACCTTGGGTACCATGATACAATGTTTTTATCTTCAGGTACTCAAGAAAAAGAAAAGGAGCAACAAATCTAAATCTGGCTCCAAGAACGGTTGGATACTTGATAGCGGGTGCTCAAAACACATGACTGGGAAAGCTCTGTTGCTATCCGAAGTGGTACCCATTGAAAATGGAAACCGAGTGGACTTTGGAGGCAACGACAGTGGAACCATCATAGGTGTTGAAAAAGTTGGTAACCCCTCTAAACCCCTTATAAGTGATGTTTATCTTGTTAAAGGATTAAATCACAATCTAATCTCAATAAGCCAACTTTGTGACAAGGGTTACAAAGTTAGCTTTGAGAAAAGAATGTGCCATATTTTAAGAACTGATACTAATAATGTGTTGTTCTCTGGCACACGCCATAAAGACTTATATATCTTAGATATTCCAAATTCTCATGAGCAATGTCTTATTGCCAACACAAGTGAGCAACTTATGGCATAGACGTTTTGGTCATGCGAATTTCGGAACACTTTTCAAACTATCCAAGCTAGATTCTATAAAAGGATTCCCTAAGCTTTCTTTCAATAAGAAAAGCTTTTGCGACTCGTGTCAACGAGGCAAACTTCCAAAATCGTCATTCAAACCTAAGAAAAGCATATCCTTTAAACGGCCCCTAGAGCTTTTACATATAGATCTTTTTGGGCCAACTAGAGTTGCTTCATTAGGGAATGCCCGATATGGACTTGTCATCGTTGATGACTTTTCTAGATTTACTTGGGTATTTACTTTAGTCAATAAAAATGATGCTTTTGAAAACTTCACAGTTTTTGTTAAGAAAGTACAAAATCTCATTGGAACTTCCATTGTCACTATCCGTAGTGATCATGTATGGGAATTTGAGAACGAGTCTTTCTCAAACTTCTGTGATGAGATTGGTATTACTCCACATTTTCTTTTCCTCGCGCACCCCCTCAAAATGGTGTTGTTGAGAGAAAGAATAGGACGCTAGTGGAATGTACTCGCACTATACTTGATGATAGCCACCTTGGCCATCAATTTTGGACAGAAGTGGTACATACCGCTTGCTATGTGTTTAATAGGATACTCTTGAGGCCCGGCACTAAACAAACTTGTTATGAATTGTTGTTTGGTAGGTCACCTCAAGTTAAACATTTTAGAGTTTTTGGTGCAAAATGTTTTATCAAGAACACGTATGGTAGTTTGGACAAATTTGATCCAAGATCCAATGATGGGATATTTGTTGGATATTCCTCCCGTAGCAAAGCCTACCGGATATACCACAAAAGAACCTCAACGATCGAATAATCACTTCATGTATCACTTAATGAATATTTTGTCCCTCCAAGAATTATCGATGACGATGATTCTATGGAAGTAGTTAGTGATTCTGTTGATAAGTCTAATGCTATTGATTCTATTGAAACTAACCCTTCTAATGGATCTCTTAGGAATGTTCCTAGTGACCAGGGTGTTCCCAGAAAGCTTCCAACAGTTCGTGACCATCCCCATGAGCAATTTATTGGCAACATGGAAGATGGTGTCAGAACAAGGTCTCAAGTTAACTTCTTCGCCCAGTGTGCCTTTGTCTCTTCCGGGGAGCCAAAGAATATCAATGAGGCGTGCGAAGATAGTTATTGGATCTTAGCCATGGAAGAGGAGCTCATTCAGTTTGAGAGGAATGAGGTCTGGGAGCTAGTTCTGTTGCCTTCGAAGAACCACAACGTTATATGAACGGAGTGGATCTTCAAGAACAAGACAGATGAGAACCAAAATGTCATCCGGAACAAAGCTCGGTTAGTTGCTCAAGGCTACAGGCAAGAGGAAGGTATTGATTTCGAGGAATCTTTTGCACCTGTAACTAGATTAGAATCTATTAGGCTATTATTGTCATTTGCTTGCCATAAAGATTTCAAAAAATTTCAAATGGATGTAAAGAGTACGTTTTTGAACGGAGATGTTGTTGAGGAAGTTTATGTTTCTCAACCTCCGGGTTTTATAAACGAAAAATTTTCGAATCACGTTTTCAAACTTAAGAAAGCACTTTATGATTTGAGACAAGCTCCTAGAGTTTGGTATGACCGCCTAAAGAACTTTCTTTTGGATTTGGGTTTTGAAAATGGGTGAGGTTGATTCAACGCTTTTTGTTAAGTATCTAATCATGATATTATTCTAGTTCAAATTTACGTTGATGATATCATTTTCGGTGCTACTGACTTCACTCTTTACGAAGAGTTTTCTAATGTTATGAAGGATCAGTTTGAGATGAGCCACATGGGTGAGCTCAAATATTTCTTAGGACTCCAAATTCGCCAAATGAACAATGGAATCTTCATCCACCAAATCAAGTACACTGTGGAGCTGCTAAAGCGATTTGGAATGGAGAATGCTTCTAGCAAGAAGACTCCGACGAGCACCACAACACATCTTGATAAAGACACGGGCGGCAAAGATGTAGACATTCGTCTATATCGAGGTATGAAAGGGAGTTTATTATATCTTACTGCTAGTAGGCCAGATATAATGTTTGTCGTATGTGTTTGTGCTAGGTATCAATCACAACCTAAGGAATCACACTTAATAGCGGTTAAACGTATTTTCCGCTATTTAAGTCACACACTAGACTACGGATTATTCTACCTAAAGTCGAGCACATATGAGTTAATCTCATATAGTGATGCAGATTATGCTGGATGCAAATCCGACAGGAAAAGTACTAGTGGCACTTGCCATTTTATAGGAAATTCCCTTGTCCTTGGTTTTCCAAGAAGCGGAATTCCATATCACTTTCAACCACTGAGGCGGAATATATCGCCGCCGGTGCTGCATGTGCACAGATTCTTTGAATGAGACACACACTTAAAGACTTTGGTATAAACTATGATACTTGCCCTATCATGGTGGATAACCTAAGTGCAATATGTCTCTCTAAGAATCCGGTACACCACTCCCGTACCAAACACATAGATGTCCATCACCATTTCCTAGATGATCATGTAGCTAAAAAGGACATCATTTTAGTGTACGTTGAAACCCAGAAGCAAATCGCCGATATTTTCACGAAACCACTTAAGGAAGATATCTTTGTGCGGTTACGTCGAGAATTGCGGATTATGGGTGAATCCGAGATTTAGGATTCATATTTTTTATATAATCTTGCATGATTATGATATACATAAGCTCTTATGGGATTTGTTGTGATATGATTGGTTTTTCGATTTGCGCGACGGATTTATGGTTTTCTGGTTTTATGGGGTAGAATAAGTGTGTATGCGAGTGTTTAGATGTTTAGTCCAAGTGACCTTTGGAGAGAACTCAAAATTTCTCATTCTCAAATTTTTGGACTCACTTAGTCGGTCCCAGTTCATCTCCAGACCGACTAGTTCTACTTCTAGTCGATCAGACATTGAACTCAGACCGACTAGTTCGTGCCCTATTTTTTGCCTCACTTGCTGTTTGCCAAGTTCATTTGCCGACCGACTAGAATGCGTTTTAGTCGGTCAGCTCTTGAACTGAGACCGACTAAATGCACAAGGGCAAATCTGTCTTTGGCCCTACTTAAACCGATTAAACCCTCTCTGCACCGATTAGAATTCATTCTAATCGGTGCACCCCCCTTCCTCAAAACCCTAAACCACCGACTCCTTGTGTCTCCGTCGTTCACCGGCGTCTCCGGCCGCATCCCGTCGCCGCCGGTCGTCGTCGTCCTCCTAGGGTATATCCTCCTCCCCTCTTTTCCTGTTTTTAGGGCTTGATTTCGTTGTTTTTGCCATTTTCTCTTCTTGATCTCATGGCGAGAACGTGTATCCCTATCCGCCCTTCCGGTCCCTCTTCGATGACTGTCGATCCTCCATCCAACTCCAATCCACCCAAACGCCGCTCCAAAACAGCTCGTCCACCCCCTTCGTCGCCTACTTCTCCATCATCCTCCTCGCCTCCTCTCAAAAAAGACGAAGCCGGCCACCTCCAAACCAAAACCCCAATCTAAACCCAAGCCCCAGCCCAAGTTCCAGAAGATCTTGACCACTGGACCCTATCGTTCTTTGGTGCCCACTGACTTCGACGAGGATTATATCCCGGAGTCTGAGGGTCCCGAGAAAGCTCCTACCCCGCCTCCTCGCACTGCCTCGCGTCAGTCTAAGGGGAAGGGTCATATGCCTTCTGGTGGGGTAGATATCTCCCTTTGCCACAATGACCCTCTTTGTCTTGCCGCCTATAACCGCATTGAACATTGCCCCTTGATCCTCGAGCATTATGTCAAGATCGCTGATTTCCCTCAGCTTGCCGATCTCTTATCCTATAGCGGACTTGTTGACTATCTTCGCCATGATCCCAAGGCGAATCCTCATCCTTATCCCCGACTCGTCAAACTTTTCTATGCAAATCGAGTTAGGGGTGAGTATGACGACAAACACTGTATTGAGACCACTATTTTGGGGACGCCCACTGTCCTCACTGCAGAGATCTTAGGACAGATTCTTGGGGTCTCATCGTCTGGTCTGCTCACGTCCGATATTTCTGTGGAGAATATCCACGACCTCGATCAATCCCTTTTAGCTGACATGTTCCACGTCGTTCCTCCCGCCATGATTGGTGTTTCCTCCAAGTCTTTCAAACCCAATGCGTGGGTCCTCAATCTGATTCTGAAGTCGTGTCTTCTTCCGAAGTACGGCTCTTCCAGTCTGCCTTCCCAGCCCTTCCTGAAGCTCATCTATGCCCTATTTGATGGGAGCGAGATAAATTGGGCCCGCATCATTCTGGACAAGATGGACTCGTTTGAGTGCATCAGGAAGTCGTCCAAGGCCGCACATATTCAATATCCGTGCCTCTTGACTTTGGTATTTCGTCACTTTGGAGTTCCCCTTCCTCCTGACGATCAGCGTCCCTTGGGTCCTCTCTTGAACGCGACCGCCGTCAAGAAGTCTCTTGCGGCCTTGCGACATGTTCAGTGGACCACCCCTTATGTTTCTCCTCCGTCGTCTCGCTCTACCTCTTCTTCTTCCCTGAGCCGTCAGGAAGCTCGTCTCTTGCGATGTGATGAGATGCTTGTACGCATCTGTGATCATTTGTGTGTTGAGGTCCCTCCGACAGTTTCTGATGAGGAAGCCATGGAGGCTGCTGAGGATGAGGAGCGTGCTGCTGCCTCTCCTGTCCGTGCCCCCGAGGGCACCCCTGCTGCTGCATCTCTTGTCCGTGCGCCCGAGAGCACTGTGGATACTACTTCTGTTGCTTCAGCGTCTGCCACTCCGTCTGCACAGCCTGATGCTGGTGCAGATCCTGCCTCTGCCTCCTGAGCCTACTTTGGAGGACTCTCCGTTGAGCACTTTGGCTGACACATCTAGTTGTGAGTGGGGCTAGGATAGTTAAGTGGTTGTTTTGTGTTTTGCGATACTTTTTGATGTATGTTGGAGTGTTGTATGTTGTGCACTTTATACTGCTATCTGCTGATGTTCGATACTTTTTGTTGTCTGGATGTATCATTTTTGTTGTATCTATATATGTATATACATCCTGTTGCAGTTCGTATTTTTGTGCACATTGTACATTGTCTCTGTTGTTTACTTCGTCGCTCGTCGACTATGTTGGTTATATAGCTTTGTTTGTATGAAAACATGAATTGTTTTCCATGCACTCAATTTGCTAGAATGTTGATGTTGGAGAGATTGTTCCTCTAATCAATCGTCTGATTTGATGGTGTCTTGATGATTTCTCTTGTCGTTTTTCGACTATGGTCTAGTTGACACACCTTATTTTCTTCGATATTTTCCTTGGTGTCATTTGGACCGTTGTCATATTCTTCGACTCTCTTGATTATATTTTCGTTTAGCCATGGTTGTTGTCATTGCCTTCCTCCCGCTCTTTTTGGATAATACCAAAGGGGGAGAGAATTAGTAATGACCTTGTGCTAAATGATAATTTAAGCAATTACCATGAATCTAATTTCATATGTTAGATTCAGGGGAGTGAAGATATAAAAATCTATGGATTCCGATCCTATGTTTTATACTTTTCTCTTCTGCTTGATGCTTATGGTTATTATTTAATATGGAACTAACGAGTCATCAATGTAGGGGTGAGTAAGTAAATTTCATTTATCTCATTATTATTGATTTATATTTATGTTGGTTTGTCATCACCAAAAAGGGGGAGAATGTTGAGTATTGATTCCCCAGATTTGGTTTTGATGACGAACAAACATAAATATCGGGTACTAATTCTCTTTGAGCACAGTTATGGAGATCGTTGTCAAATTACTTTATAGATCTCAAGCAACGTCCCAAGACTTCTTTAGAGCGCATGATCGTTGTGCCTGAAGCTTCATTGAAGCTCAAGGAGTTATTAATGAAGTCAAGGGATTCATACTCATCGTGTTGAAGCTTTGAAGACGGTTTGTCATGTTTATTTATATTGTCTTTTAGATTCATCTCATAGAATGTTAAGCCTTGAGTCTTACTCGCTTATTTATCCTCATTTCTATCTTAACTTATCACTAAGAATGCCCTAGAAGCCATTAGATAGGGTTCATTGCTTATCGTCCTAGTTTTGGCTTTCTTGTGCATCTTAGTTGGTGCAAGAAGAATGATTAATCAACTAGATGACAATCTAATCGGTTAGGAAGTCTTCTTGAACCGACTAATTGTCTTTGTGTTTTTCAGCCTATTCACTGTTGACCAATTAGTCGGTCCAAGAAGGCTCACTGACCGACTAGTTGTCAAACTAGTCGGTTAGTGTTTCTTCTTAGACCGACTAGTTTACCCTTCTTATTTCACTCAATTCTCTGTTTGAATCTAGTCGGTCCAAGAAGGTTCACTGACCGACTAGTTCATCAACTAATCGGTCAACGATCCTTCTTAGACCGATTAAACAGCTTTAATTTTCCTGCCGTTGGAGATTTTATTTCCATGATTTTTCTTGATCTGTTTTGATTCTTTCCATATATGTTTGATACGTTTCAAATATGGAAATTTCTCTGATATGAGAGTGATTTCAGATCTATTTCGAGATCAATCGATTATCAATTACAAATGGCTCTTTCTCTCTCGAAAAATCTCTCTCTCACGTTTTTGACCTAAATCCTTCCAAGAGATTTTCAGATCTTGTGCGATCATTCTTCTGAAGGATTGAATCACGATCATCATCATCGTCCTAGCCATCTCACGCTGCTCATCTTGGTGGTGCTAGGGTTTCGTGATCATCTCTTCTCATCATCCTTCCTTGCCCTAAATTCGTTAGTATTTCTCAAGGCATAGACATTTGTGGTGAGTTCTATTTATTTCATTTAACTCTTTATTATAAGTTTACTCTCAGGTTGTGAGAGAAGTTCGTGATCACGGTTTGTGGGAGTCACGATTCGTTTGTTGTATAGATTGTTCTTGTAGTAGTTTCTACACGAAGTTTTTAGTGAAAACTTGAGTTAGTGGATTTAACTCAAGTAGCCGAAAGGGATCCGGGTGCCTGGGACGTAGGATCACCGGGAACAAGTCGGGGAGCTTGGGTGGATCCGAACCCATTATATCTATTGTTTGCTTTGCATTGTTCTTGTTGTTCTTAGTTATTCCGCATAGTTGTTTGTGATTGCAAAATAATTAGGAATTATACTCTTGATTATTTTAAAGTCTATTCACCCCCCTCTAGTACTTGTGCAGCAGCTTCCAGGGCATTACAAGCTTGACAACTGTCTCGGTCATTTTTGGCCTTAACACAAAAGATTTAATATACGTCGTAAAGGGTTTGCGAGTATATCAAAGGCATAGAACAAGCTTAATAAAGATGTCTAGGAATGTCCTAGATAATTATGTTGTTGGTCCAAGCCCAATAGGGTTATATAAATGCCAATAAATAAAATTGGGAGGGGGGCCTTAATATATCAAAGCCCAAGGGCTGGACCGGGCGTGGGCCAGGGAAAGCCCAAGGGCTGGCCAAGCCCGGGCGCCTGGGACCGGAGCCCGGCTTTTTTTGGGGGCTCGCGCCCGTAGGCGCCAGTTAGGGGCTGATGCAGGTGGGCCCCTTTGTGGGGACCACATTAGGGTTTTGAAAACCCTAGTGGCGGCTGGATTTTTCTGTAAAAATCATTTTTAAGCTAACTTTGGACATACGTTTGAGGGGTCAAACGTATTCGGAATTGAGCCACGTTTGTTTCTATGCGATCATCATTCAGTGCTCTTCGATTTGATATATGGATATCACTTGTGAAAGCTCAACAGTGAGGGAGGAAAAATTCGCTAAACATTGGCCTTTGTGAAAGGCAAATTTTAATTGATTTTTTCACTCCAATCTTTAGTCACACATCGGTAAATGAGAAAGAGGAGCTGTCAGTCGCCTATATAAATAGGGGCCAACATCCTTCCTTGAAACTTGCACCAAGTCTTCAATTCGAGTAACTCCAAAAAGTTTTGAGCACGCTCGAATTAAGACTTAAATTAATATTCCATCTTTCTCCCAAATTCGTCCTTACTCCTGATCAGGCTCTAGCAAAGCTACGAAGGAGTTCGGATCAGATCTGAAGTCTTTACGGAGGATCCACTCATGGTGAAACTTTCTTTGGCGCATGGTTGGCTCTGCGACAGGGTGTTGCTTGCCTCGGGACGCGGTTCGACTTGAGAGAAGCGGCGCGGGGCATCGCTTCAGAGATATGTTGCTGAAAACGACGCTTCGTATTCTGCGGAAACGAAGTGAAAGGTATGTAGTTTATTAACATGCGTTTATCATTGCAATGGTTAGATAGATCTATCCTCAGGGGTTGGTCAGACCCAACCCCAGGATAGTAGAGATTCTGGCTAGGGTTGTTTCTTAGGTCTATACTTAAAATTGTTTTAAGTTTATTTTTTCCGCTGCTTTTATCATTTCGTTGTCCGCCCGACTTAGGCCGGACGTTGATTTTATAGCCCTAAGGACCTAGAAAACTCTACAGTTGTATCAAAGCCCGTCTACATTGATCTTTGGTTCTGCAATTATAAAGTGCATATGATGCAGCATATTTCTCCATCAGATGGAGGTTTTTATTAAACTATTAATTTCCATGTGATGTTTTTTCGAAAAATTGTTTTTTAATTAGATTTAAATTTAAAATCATGTAATAGTTTTAAAAATTAGATCTTTAAAAAAAATTATATGATAATTATTAGTGTAACTTAACTTTATGAGATATTTTAAGTTGCATGTTTAGCTAAATTTTATGAGATAATTTTTAGTTGATCTGTCATCATGCTAAATTGTTTAATTGATAATTTTAATAATTATATTAGTTCATGTTGATTATGTGATAATTCAAGAAAAACTGTTAGGATAGCCATTAAAAGAAAAACTTTTAGGATAATGCAAGCCAAAGAATATCAAGGCCGTTAGCTTCCACCATTGAGCGAAGCCACAACTTGAGTTACCGAGGGACTTCTACACATTGCCAGACGACATCTGGCCCGTGCTGATTGACGAAGCCTACACCGCTACACAAACTAAGCCTTCTAAACTCTAAGTTATTATTTTGTGTAGTAGTTTTCTAGATCTTCGTAGGGGAAAACATTTACCATTATTTTGTGACTTTTGGGGTCTTGTCTGGTGGGTGCTAGACAAGAGAGACTTGGCTAGTAGGAACTAGTCAAGTGAGAACATATACTATTATTAGTTTTGTTTCGCACTTGAGTTAGTGCAGGTGTTGAGAGCTAGGTGAGTGTAGAGTAGTTTCTCTTGCTACAGGTCATACCAGTGACACTTGGAGAGAGTGTGTGTACAGAAGACCAGGTGAGTGTTTAGAGTTGCTCTAGCTACAGGCGGTACCTTACATTATTAATATAGTATTTACTTTGAGGGCTGGACGTAGGTCGTTGGGACGACCGAACCAGGGTAAATCTGTTGTGCATCTGTGATTGATTATTATTTTCACTGCCTGTGATTATAACTACGTGTGATTTCTCGTAGGTTGCACAAGAATTTTTATAAACCTATTCCCCCCTCCTCTAGGCTTAGATCCAAATCCAACATTGACTTCATCATCGGACTCCTGCATATCTGATGTGGCTTTGAATGCAAGATTCTTCTTCTTTTCACCGTGCTCCTTGGTCTTCTCTCTTGCAGTTGGAGTTCATATACCATTAGATTGCCAATGAGCTCCTCCAAGGTTAGCTTTGAAGTGTTGTTGCCTTCTTCAATGGCCGAAGCTTTAGATTGTCATTCAGGAGTGCGGGATCTAAATATTTTGCATACATGATCCTCTTGTGTGGACTTCTTTCCCAATTCCGCAAGTGTGTTGACGATCTCCGTAAATCGCGTGTACATCTCTGTTATGTTCTCACCCTTCTCCTTCATAAATTGTTCATACCTGTCAACATAAAGAGAAGATTTCGATGATTTAACTTTTTAGTTACCTGTATGCTTTACCTCAAGGATTTTCTATATTTGGGATACGTAGGTAGCCATGGAGATGTGGTTGTACTCCGTTGCGTCAAGTCCGCAATAGAGAATGGATATCACCTTGGCATTTAGAGACATTTTGTCGTCTCCTTCTTGGTCCACTTTTCTTCTTCAAGAGTGGGTGCTTCATAAGGGTTCTCTACCATTTTCCATAGCTCATATGAAATAGAGAGAATGTACATCTGCATCCGATTCTTCCAAGATCCATAATTTGATCCATTGAGAAGTGGTGGTTGGATGGAAGATTGTCCTTTGGAGAATCGATCAGTTGATGCCATCTAGTAACCTTGTTTTGATACCAAGTGTTGGGACCTGAGATGGCAAAGAGAACACTAGAAAGGGTGAATAGTTTTTTCTCAAATTAAAACTTTACCTCTAGAATTCTCCCTAAGATTAATATAGAATTACCTAATATCAATCTTAATCAACAAATACTTGTAATAATAAAGATAAGCAGCGGAATGTAAATACAAGTGAATAAATAACAATCGCAAACACAGCGATTTTTGTCCTAGTTCCCCACAACCTGAGTACGTCCAGTCCCCAAATCTCTGTCGGGCTTTAATCCACTATTTTCGATAAATAGTACAAACCACATCACCTCCAATGAGGATTTTCCATTGCCTCACAATCCGAGGACTTTTACAAACTCCTTACCTACAACAAGGATTTTCAACACCACCACCTAGCCTTAGCTAGGATTTCCAACACCCATATCTCCAAGGGACTCAAAAATAAGAATAGATCCAATGCACCACAATGAATTAGTGGAGATTGGTTTTTACACATTATAATTTTATAGCCAAGAAGAATGTGCAATTGTGCTCTATGTGGCTAAAGAATTAATCTTTTCTTTGATCACACAAAGAATATGAAATGATTCAATGTGATCAAGAACTCTTGTTGTTTTCAAAAATCCTTTAAGAATATAAAAATTAAAGTAGAGAGGATTTTGAAAAACAATTTACAATAGCCAAAATATAATGAGCTTAAAAATATTTAGAAAAAAATACGAAATAATAAGATCAGAAATTTGAAAGCGTTTGGCTATGAAGAACTTTGAGAGCGATGAGAACTTTGAGAAGTTTTGACATAGTTATAGCTTTGTTCAATAATGAATTGGTTAGGAAAAAGATCTCAAGGGTTCTCTATTTATAGAGCTAAAGAAGGATTTGAAATAATTCAAATGAAGTTTGACTTCGCCCAAAAAAAAATCAGCTTAGAATAAATGAAAGAATGAATCAAGGAATTCTGGTCGCATAGCTGGGAGTCGACTCCCAACTTTGGCAGTCGACTCCCAGAGCAATTTCTGAGAAATTCTGATACTACTGGTATTCGACTCACAGAGAAGTTTTCTGAGTCTGCTGCTGAAAGGCAGTCAACTAATGGGTGTTTGGAGGTTGACTCCTTCTTGAAAAATGATTTTCTCAAGAAGTTTTGCTCTCATATCATTGAAAATAGGGTTATATAATAGTAACATTAATTAAAAACATTTTCAAAATTCTTTTTGTGTGTGTGCATATTCTTTCTTGGCTTTAACATAATCATAAGCAAAATGAAAAACAACTCACACACTAGACTCTATGAAGAACTTGAACCGATGGTTGAGCTTGAGCTAGTTGCATAGGCTTTACATGAGTTTGAGCTCCTCTTTATCTTGAGCTTGAGGACAGTCTTTGAGCTTCATCTTCGAGCTCCAGGCTTTAGACATTTGCTCCTAGACTTCTTTGATTTGTTTGCTCCATCACATTTGAGCTCCATTCATTCATGACTCTTATTTGTGCAATGCATCTTTGCTTCATAAAATATATTAAAAATACATTTCATGTACACAAACTCAATGAAAATTGATACGACCATTTGGAGACGGCCCAAGAACGAGCGGCCCATGCCCACACTTAAAGCTGGAGGGCCACGCTTGAAGCTGGAGGCCCGTAGAGGGAATTCGGCCCGACCGTCGAATCCCGCACAAGGACTCGGAATCGGGTCGACCACGACCTGAACGTGCGCCCCGTTGGCCCAGATCAGCGGGAGCTAACTGCTCCCCAAAGCATGCCTCTTAATGACCATTAAGGGACCCCATTAACCCACCCCCACGGCGCATGCTGGCGCCTCAAAGGAGGCGGATCATGGGGGCAGATAGTGAGGGACGTGGAGGGGGGCGATCGTGGGACAATCCCTATAAAGTGAATCGGGAGGCAACGAAGAGAGGGATCTCGCCCTAGATACCAAGAGGCAGAGGTATTCTATTCGAAGTCCTTGTTTTCCATTCTAAATTCCCTCCTATAGCTCGGTTCGAGGACTCACGTATTGGCCTCCCGGTGAGCCGTATCGATCCCACCGAGCATTCCTCGGATCCGTTCTGACTTAGGCCATCGGAGGGGACTTGGCCGGAACCAAGCTCTGGCCCCTCTGATGAGTTTCTTCGTCCGTCCAGGTTAAGCAGACCCCGCGGTGCCGAGGCTACCCCTCAGCACATCATCGACCGAGGCCGAGCGTTCCTGTCAGAGAGTCATCCCGCCCCCAACGAGGCCGCTCGCTCCTGACGAGTGCCTTCATACACTCGTCGGGCAAATCATACACCTGACGGAACCAAGGGGTCCCCTGCGTCCCCTTGACCACGCTGACCCATCACCCATCGGTCAACGAATCAGCGGTGAGAAAGCACCCGTAAACATCTGGCGCCGTCTGTGGAAACCCGAACAAATACCCACGTCAAACAACCATACCAGCGATGACACGACCGCACCCCTCTCGACGCAGAAGAACCGCGGCATCGACATCAGTACCGGGGCCATTCCACGATCGCCTAGGAAAAACCTTGACTGCTAGACACTCCCCTCATGTCGAGGGGCCAGGAGAACCCCGGTCTGGACCCGCGAGGGTGAACAACGGGAACTCCAGAACCTCTCCCATGTCCCTTTACTTTTCCGGGGAGGACGCGGAGAAGGCGAAGCCATCGCATGACGAAGCACTGGTTGTCTCCGCCGTTATCGATACCGCCGTTGTCAGACGGTTACTCGTCGATTCAGGCAGCTCGTGCGACGTCCTCTTCATGTCGACTCTTGAAAGGATGGAGCTGCGGGTCGAAGACCTGGAGCTATGTTATGGGTCCATGATAGGTTCACAGGTCATTCCACACCCATCGTGGGGGCGATCCGCCTCCCTGTCACGCTCGGGGAGCCACCCAGCTCGATTACTTTGACTATAGAGTTCGTAGCACTGAGGATTGGGTCGACGTATAATGGGATCATCGGTCACCCACTCCTCAATGGGACCAGAGTTGTGGTCTCGACCCTCCATCGAGAGGTCAGATTACAGACCCCTGGAGGAATTGGACAGGTCAGAGGCGACTCGGTGAAACCGAAGATCTACTACCAGCTGGTCGACGCGGAATGAGTCGAGGAGCACAGTTACCTGATGGACCTACTCGACCAGAGGTGGCCCGAGACCCACTCCGGGGGAAGAGCCGGAATTAATTCCTGTCACGGACGTTGACGGAAGATTCGTCGCCATCGGGTCCGGGCTGGACCCGATCCTGAGAGGTGAATTAATCGGGTGCCTGGAGGCCAACTTGGACGTCTTCGCATGGTCGCCCGACAATATGCCAGGCGTGGACCCCGAGGTGATCACCCACTAGCTGAACGCCGACCCCAATTTCAAACTAGTCAGGCAGAAGAAGAGAAACCTAGGTGGTGAAAAGAGGAGTGTTGCGTCCGAGGAAGTAGGGCACTTGCTTGACGCCGGATTCATCCGAGAGGTCTGGTACCCGAAGTGGCTATCCAATGTCGTGATGGTGAAAAAGTCCAGCGGCAAATGGCGGATGTGCATAGACTTCAGCGATCTCAATAAGGCATGTCCCAAAGTTAGCTACCCATTGCCCCGCATCAACCATCTCGTGGACAGTGCATTCGGCTACGAGATGCTCAGCGTCATGGAAGCCTAGTCCGGGTACAACCAGGTCCAAATGGACCTCTAGGATGAAGAGAAGACATCCTTTACCACCGACTGAGGGACCTTCTGCTACAAGAAGATGCCCTTCGGCCTGAAGAACGCGGGGGCGACCTACCAAAGGATGGTCAACAAGGTGTTCGATTCCCAGATAGGAAGGAACCTTGAGGTCTATGTGGACGATATGTTGGTCAAGTCCAGTGGCCCTGTAGACCACATCGCGGACCTCCGGGAGACTTTCGAGTGGCTGAGGAGGTACAACATCAGACTCAATCCCACGAAGTGCACATTCGGGGTGAGATCGGGCAAATTTTGGGCTTCATGATCACTAATCGCGGCATCGATGCGAACCCTGACAAGATCGAGGCTTTGGTTAACATGCGGGAGCCAATGACGGTCAAGGAGTTGCAGAGGCTAAATGGGCGAATCACCGCTCTGGGGCGCTTCCTGTCCAAATCAGCAGAAAGTGTTGGATCCTGTGGATGGCAAACAACACTAGAAGGGGCAGTTGAATAGTGTTGTGCAAATAGTATACTTTTTCGATTGTTAAGATTAGCACAAATAAAATCCTTCTAATGTTGCCTAAGAAGCCAAGTAGAGTGATCTACGCTTGGTTCTTAATCAACAAAGTAATCTTACAAATATGATAGAGAAAAGATTACAATCCGATATAAATCTTTACAGAGTAATCTTTACACAGCGGAATTAAATAAATAATCTTTGCAATAATAAATCAACAATGAAATACAAAGATGTAAGATTAGCAAATGAAAAATGCTTATACAAGAAATATAAACAATCACAGAAAAACGAACGCAGAGACAAGCGATTTTATCCTGGTTCCCCGCAACCCGGGTACGTCCAGTCCCCGACCAATCCGGTACGAGATTTTCCACTATCTGCCTTGGCAAATACAATTACCTAACTTCACTCGTTAGGATTTCCAACGACCTAGTCTCAACCAGGATTTCCGACTGGCAACACCTAGACTTGTCTAGTGTTCCAACAACAACACAATGAAACTTATATCCAATACACCACAATAAATTGATGGAGATTGGTTTTTACACCCGATTCTATAGCCAATCAATAATAGACAAAATTGTGTAGTGGCTTGATAGAATAAGAGTCTAGATCACACAAAGATACGAGAGAATTCTTTGTGATCTAGATCTAATACTTTTCAAAAAAAATCCTTTAAACAAAAATAAAGAGAATAGCAATAAGGATTTTGAAAAACGTTTCGCCAATAAAACAAGAGTATGATCTTTAAAAAAGTAATAACAGAATTTTGCAAGATCACAATAAAAATAGAATTGGCTAGAGAAAATGAGAGCTTTGAATTAAAGAGCGTTTGCACGAGAGATTTGATTTTCAATAGATGTTGTGTTTTTCTCAAATGAAATTAGCTCTTATTTATAGGGAAAATTCTGAGATTTGAAATTCAAATTTTCTTTGACTTTTGTCCCAAAAATCTCGGAGAAAATCACTCAACGAATTTTCAAAATTCAAATCAAAACGTCAGAATTTTACAGCTAGTAGTCGACTCCCTCATGTAGGTAGTCGACTCCCAGAGTGTTTCAGGGAATCTCGAATCTCAGCTGGTAGTCGACTCCCTGCTATTGGTAGTCGACTCCCAGAGGAGTTTTTCCTGCAACACTTCTAGTCAGACAGGTAGTTAACTCCAGGGTGTGTGGAGTTTCACTACGGAAGTTATAGGATGACTAGAGAAAGCTCTTAAAATATTTTTGAAGATATAAAAAGATTTTCAAAAAACTTTTTCAAATTTGTTTGTGTGCGTGTGTTTTGTCTATATGATTTGGCTTTGACAAATACCCTAAAGAGACACGACACACTCACTATAGACTTAGGACATGTCTTCGGAAGCTTGATCAATTTGATGAAGTGGATGCGAGCTTCACTTGAGCTTCTTGTTCTATTTGAGCTTGAACTTCATCATTTGACTTAGCCACGTTTGTCCTTGTCTTTGAGCATAGATTTGTGTTTCTTTGAGTATGAGTAACGCTTCGCATATTCTGCACACTTAGGTGTAGTGTAGTTAGTACACTTAAGCTTTCATTTGGTGTGCTCATCATCAAAATTACTTGGGGTGGAATTCAATTTCCATCACTCTCCCCCTTTTTGATGATGACACCCAAATGAAAAAAATGAAGAAGATTGAAAAATGAAAAATACATTTAAGTATACTTACTCCCCCTGCTTTGATGCGGTTCTCCCCCTGCATCGAAGCTGTTAGCAATACAATTCATATAATTTCATTTTTTGCATTTCATATATTTTTCTCCCCCTTGTCATCAACAAAAAAAATTTCAAAAGATCATAATATAATCAGGAGAGGAATTCAATTTCATATACCTGCAAGAGAGATGTTAGTTCATAGAAGATAAGTTCATGATAGGTAGCACCATACGATAAAAGTTATTACAAGCCATAAGTCTTTAGGACATAGTTTTAGAAAATCATTGTTTGAAAGAGAACCATTGTTTATGAAGCTAAGTTCATGAAGCTAAGGATGACCGTTGTTCTTCTTCAGTTCCTTGATCTCTTCAAGGATCATAACAAGTGTTTCCTTAGTCATCGTGTTGCTTTTCACGACGATCTCCTTGAGGTCATCCACCTTTTGATTGAGATCTTCAAATCCTTTCTCTTGTGAGATCTTCAATTTTCCAATCTTCTTTAGAAGCATTTCTTGAAGTTCAAGAATATATGCCGGTGCTGCTGCTTCTTCTTCTTCTTCTTCGCTTCCTTTTTCTTCTTCTCCTCCTTCTTCTTCAGAATCTGAAACCACAATTTTCTTACCTTTCCTAGAGGATGAGGATCCTCCTTCAGCTGCAAGTTTTTCTTTAGGGATGTTCTCATCAAGGACATGGTGAAGATTCATTCTCCCAAGTGCATGAACATCAAAAACTCGAGCCGGTTCTAGAATAGAGGTTTCATGATCCAAAGGCACATTATAGCTAATAAACAATATAGTGAGATAGTGCCCATGAGCTAAAGTGGAAGAGGGTTTATTTGAAGAAGCTGAAGCAAGTATAGAATCCATGATAACTTTGGCCCAATTGATGCGAATGTTACCTAGTATAGCATAGATGCATTTGGCTTGCTTTTCTGATAAGATCGAATGACTTCCAGACTTTTGAGTGATATTATAGGATAATATATTTGCCAAAATTCTTGCCGGATAGCGAAGGTCGCTACATGGCAGTTTAGTCTGAAAATGTCGTCCTGGCAAATACATTCTCTCTAGAATATTTCCTTCAGTCATTTGTACTTTATCAAGAAGCATGCCAGAATATGGGATTCCTAGGGCTTCTCCTAGAGATTTGACAGTAATGGCAAGCTTGGTGTCAAGGACTTTGGTTATGAAACGGCTTTTAGCAAGATCGTAGTCCATGTTGGCATAGAACAAGTGCACAAGCCTAGGGTAGCAAAGATAAGTATTTTCAGAAGAAAATAGGTTGGCCAAGTTCTGGAAATCAAGCAAGCTATCAATGCCATAATTTATAACATCATTAAGCTTAACAAAACGTTCATGCAAGATGGGTTTCTTAGTGACCTTAACGAATTGTTCATAAGTGGTGGTCTTGAAAAGATAGGGTAGAATGGTTTCTTTTTCAGAATCAATTTCAGATGATGTTTTTCTCTTCTTGGTGAAAATTCCTTTGATAGGCATCTAGAAAGAGTAAAAACAGTATTTTTACAATGCTAGATAGGCAAGAGAAAAAGAAGTAATGAAATAAAGAGCATGAAGTAAAAAAAATTTTACCTTGGGTGAAGTTTTGGAGGAGTTTCAAATGAACCAAGCACCAAGAGAATTCTCAAGAGAGGAGGAACAAATGGGGTAGTCGGCTACCTAGGGTTTCTCTTGGGGGGGTTTTAATCTTTGGATGAAAGATGAAAAGGAATGAGGGCCTTAGGATCAAGAGATGAAGGGTTAGGATGAAGTTTTAGCTTATTGGGTATAAGTTGCCTTGAGGATATGAACCCATTTACTCAATAGAACCCATTAGGAGTTAGTCAAAAATAAACCCAGAATTTCGCATATACTCTGGTAGTCGACTCCCTCATGGAGGTAGTCGACTCCCTATTGGGTTGAGTCGTTTTCTCATCCCGAGGGGTTTTTGATCCAGGTTGAGTGCGATTTCTGAACACAAAATGTTTTTAGGAGTATATCACAAATACATAAGATCAAAGTAAGATAAAAATATTTATTCAATCAATTTTAATCATATATATAATAAAAAATTGAGTTGCGCAAGAAAATTGTTGATGTTGATTCTTTTACAAAGCGTTTGACCTTGTTTTCTTCCTTTCATTTCTTTGGAGTACCTGAAAAATAAAACGTTTATGGTACTCTTTTTTTTTGAGTCCAAGAGGTTAGTCTTTAGGAAGCCAAACCCAGTATGGTTTAGTTCCCTCATGAACAATATATTTGTAATTTTTGTTTAAATGAACTTGCTGAACAAAGTCAATAACGTACCTTTTCCTTCGTTGATTAGATAGTTTCTTTGGTATCCAGATGCTCAAAACATTATTGTTAGAATGATGCATCCTAGTATGCTTAACCCATTTCTTGGTATGATGTGAATCATAACCGAGTCCAGTTTTGCTAGATGAGGCTTTTTGATTATTTATTAGACTATCTAGCTTCCCTTTTCCTTTGTTGAAATTCTCAATAATTTTCATCGTAGCTTCGTATTTGTTTTTGACAGATAAGAGAAGATTATTCCGATTCTCAACCTTTTCATTTACTAAAGAGATATCTTTTTGCAAAAGATCATTCTTTTCTTTAAGAAGGCTATTTTCTTTAATGATTTCTTCTTTTTCTTTAGTATCCTTTTTAATATTTCTAAGTGTTCTTCTATGTTCTTTTATGAGCTTTTCATGCATTTTGCATAGCTCCTTATATGCTCCCCTATAATCCATGTCTTCATCATCACTTGATGACGAATCATTGTCGCTAGATGAATCATGATGCGTGCTTACCTTGGAGGATGTGGATGCCATGAAGCACATGTGTGCTGTTTCTCTTCTTTCATCATTATCTTCCTCTGAGGATTCATCGGATGTGGAATCGTCGCTCTGGTCGAATGCTGCGTAAGCTTCCTTCTTTGGTCGTCGGAATTTGTTTCTTCCGTTGTTTCGCTTTTCATTATTGTCTTTGTTCTTCCCACGATCTCTGGAATCACGATTGTTTCTCTCCAATGGACAGTCTCTCTTGACATGCCCTGGTTTGTTGCAACCAAAACAAATAATACCGTTAGTGGGTCTAAAAGATCGTTTTCCATACTTACTTGTGATGAACTCTTTAAAGTTCTTTGAGATGAACGCGATATGATCTTCTTTGTCCGTGTAATCGGAATCTTCCTCTTGGGCTTTGAACGCGAGATTCTTCTTCTTTGGTTTTTCTTCGATCTTCTTGTCTTCTTCAAGCTCAATCTCATATGCCATGAGATTTCCCATTAGTTCTTCAATGGTGAGGTCTTTTACATTATGAGCTTCTCGGATGGCGGTTGTCTTTCCCTTCAATTCGGGCCGGAGGGATCTTAGTATCTTCATTACCTGCTCATATTCAGAAAGTTTCTTTCCTAATCCTGCGAGCTCATTTATAATATTAGTAAAACGAGTATTCACATCGGTGATACTCTCTCCTTCTTCCATTTTAAAGGATTCGAATTTAGAATGTAAAACATTTATGCGGGATTCTTTTACCTTTTCGGTTCCTTCATGACTTACCTGAAGAGTATGCCATATTTGGTGTGCTGTCTCACAATGGGAGACTCGATTGAACTCATTTCATATAACGGCGCAAAATAGTGCATTCATTGCTTTTGCATTTAGATTAGCTCTCTTCTTGTCGTCGACAGACCATTTTCCAAACTCAACGTCGGTGGGTGCGATGTACGGGACTTTAGTAACGGTCCAAGCTTCAATGTCTAATGACTCTAGGTGAGTCTTCATTCGGATCTTCCAGCTAGCGTAGTTGGTTCCATTGAACAGTGGTGGTCGCATGGTATTCAGTCCTTCAGAGTGAAAGGATGTTGACGCCATCACCTTTGTAGCCTCACTCTGATACCAAGTGTTGGATCATGTGGATGGCAAACAACACTAGAAGGGGGGGTTGAATAGTGTTGTGCAAATAATATACTTTTTTGATTGCTAAGATTAGCACAAATAAAATCCTTCTAATGTTGCCTAAGAAGCCAAGTAGAGTGATCTACGCTTGGTTCTTAATCGACAAAGTAATCTTACAAATATGATAGAGAAAAGATTACAATCCGATATAAATCTTTACAGAGAGATCTTTACACAGCGGAATTAAATAAATAATCTTTGAAATAATAAATCAACAAGGAATTACAAAGATGTAAGATTAGCAAATGAAAAATGCTTATACAAGAAATATAAACAATCACAGAAAAACGAACGCAGAGACAAGCGATTTTATCCTGGTTCCCCGCAACCCGGGTACGTCCAGTCCCCGACCAATCCGGTACGAGATTTTCCACTATCTGCCTTGGCAAATACAATTACCTAACTTCACTCGTTAGGATTTCCAACGACCTAGTCTCAACCAGGATTTCCGACTGGCAACACCTAGATTTGTCTAGTGTTCCAACAACAACACAATGAAACTTATATCCAATACACCACAATAAATTGATGGAGATTGGTTTTTACACCCGATTCTATAGCCAATCAATAATAGACAAAATTGTGTAGTGGCTTGATAGAATAAGAGTCTAGATCACACAAAGATACGAGAGAATTCTTTGTGATCTAGATCTAATACTTTTCAAAAAAATCCTTTAAACAAAAGTAAAGAGAATAGCAATAAGGATTTTGAAAAACGTTTAGCCAATAAAACAAGAGTATGATCTTTAAAAAAGTAATAACAGAATTTTGCAAGATCACAATAAAAATAGAATTGGCTAGAGAAAATGAGAGCTTTGAATTAAAGAGCGTTTGCACGAGAGATTTGATTTTCAATAGATGTTGTGTTTTTCTCAAATGAAATTAGCTCTTATTTATAGGGAAAATTCTGAGATTTGAAATTCAAATTTTCTTTGACTTTTGTCCCAAAAATCTCGGAGAAAATCACTCAACGAATTTTCAAAATTCAAATCAAAACGTCAGAATTTTATAGCTGGTAGTCGACTCCCTCATGTAGGTAGTCGACTCCCAGAGTGTTTCAGGGAATCTCGAATCTCAGCTGGTAGTCGACTCCCTACTGTTGGTAGTCGACTCCCAGAGGAGTTTTTCCTGCAACACTTCTAGTCAGACAGGAGTTAGCTCCAGGGTGTGTGGAGTTTCACTACGGAAGTTATAAGATGACTAGAGAAAGCTCTTAAAATATTTTTGAAGATATAAAAAGATTTTCAAAAAACTTTTTCAAATTTGTTTGTGTGCGTGTGTTTTGTCTATATGATTTGGCTTTGACAAATACCCTAAAGAGACACGACACACTCACTATAGACTTAGGACATGTCTTCATAAGCTTGATCAATTTGATGAAGTGGATGCGAGCTTCACTTGAGCTTCTTGTTCTATTTGAGCTTGAACTTCATCATTTGACTTAGCCACGTTTGTCCTTGTCTTTGAGCGTAGATTTGTGTTTCTTTGAGTATGAGTAACGCTTCGCATATTCTGCACACTTAGGTGTAGTGTAGTTAGTACACTTAAGCTTTCATTTGGTGTGCTCATCATCAAAATTACTTGGGGTGGAATTCAATTTCCATCAGAAAGATCCCTTCCTTTCTTCCGGACCCTAAGGAGAGCCCTCGCCGAGCCCGCTGATAAGAGGAAGGCCGTGCAATGGGACGAGAGCTGCGCCCAGGCGTTCGCTGACCTGAAGGAGTACCTCCGCAGCCCCCTGCTCCTCTCCAAACCCAAGGAAGGGGAACCACTGAGCCTCTACTTGGCCTGCACAGGGGAGGCAGTGAGCTCGGTGCTGATCAAAGAAGACGACGGAATACAGCGGCCGGTGTACTACACCAGCCGAGTCCTGTGGGACGCGGAGGGAAGGTACAGTCCCATGGAGAAACTCGCCTACGCCCTCATGCTCTCGGCACGGGGACTTCGACCCTATTTCCAAGCCCACACGATCCTGGTTTTAACCGATTCCCAACTCGAACAGAATCTCAAGAGGTTCGACCGGATGGGGAGAATGCTGAATTGGGGGTAGAGCCGAGCAAGTTTGACCTTCAATTCAAGCAGCGGACAGCCATCAAGGAGCAAGCCCTTGCGGACTTCATCGCCAAATGCACCGTGAATGGAGGAAGTCCTCTCGAGGAGACAGCCCCGGGCGTGGTAACTACTCAAACTTTGTCTTTCCTTTCAACTGACATAGCTCTTGTCGATTGTCCAGGGGGACCAGGACACGTGGGTAATCCATGTAGATAGATCAGCCAACTGGGCAGGGAACATGGCCGGCATAGTTATCCGATCGCCTGACGGAAACATCCGAGTATGTGCTCCGATTTGGGTTCCCGGCCACCAGCAACGTGGCCGAGTACGAGGCCGCAATTACTGGTCTGAGGCTCGCGCGAGCACTCGGAGCAGATTCTGTATGTCTCCTCAGCGATTCCAAGCTCGGCATCCACCGGCTGCACGGAGATTATGAGGCTTGTGAAGAGGCAATGCCGCATTACCTAGCCTCAGCCAGAACTGAGTTGTCCAAATTCAAACACACCGAGACCTTCCACTTTCCGTGATCGGAGAACGCTCACGTAGACGCCCTATCAAAGTTGGCCTCCTCCTCTCCCGCGGAGTTGGGTCGTGCCATCTACGTAGAGAACCTCCGGTCCCCTAGTACAGAGGTAAAGGAAGTTATGGCCATTGACGCGGAGCCGACTTGGATGGATCCGATCGTTCAATATCTCTCCAATGGAGAAATACCGACGGACCTGGACGAGTGTCAATCATTGGAGCGAAAGGCATTCCGGTATGTACTCCATGAGGGATCGTTGTACAGAAGGCGCTGGACGAAAACGGACATCCTTCCCTACCTCAAATGCCTCGGGCCGCATGAGGCTGACTACGTCGTCCGGGAGATACACGAGGGGAACTGCGGAAACCACCATAGAGACAAGACAGTCGCCCAGAAAATCCCAAGGCAATGATACTACTGGCCAACCCTAGCCAACGATGCCACCAAGTATGTCCAAAGGTGTCTGGAATGCCAGAAGTTTGCCAAGCTCGGCTCGTCTCATCCGTCGGATCTCGTTCCAATAATCAGGCATGTCTCCTTCGCAAAGTGGGGTCTGGACAACCTCGAACCCTTCACTTCCAGGAGGGGGCAGAGGAGGTACCTGATTGTCGCGGTGGATTACTTCACCAAGTAGATTGAGGCGGAACCACTTGCTTCCATAACCTGGAAGAAGGCGAAGAGCTTCGTGTGGAATTTCATCATCTCCAGATTCGGAATCCCCCGGTCCATCGTGACGGACAACGGGAACCAGTTCGATTCGACGGGATTCAAGGACTTCTGCGTGGATTGGAATTTCAAACTCTTGTTCGCCTCTGTGGCACATCCTCAGACCAATGGGATGGCCGAAGCCGCCAACAAATGCGTCATCGAGCCGCTATGCAAGAAAGTGACAGAAGCCGAAGGGAGATGGCCAAAAGAGCTCCCTGGGATACTCTGGTCATACGAGACGACCCACAAGCAAGCCACGGGCGAAACCCCCTTCATGCTCACTTACGGTGCCGAAGCGGTGGTGCCCGTTGAAGTGGGCGAGGAGTCTCTTTGCCTCAAGCATTTCGATGAAGAGAAAAACTCGGAGAGCCTGGAACTCTGTCTGGAGCTCGTGGACGAACGACAAGAACGAGCCTTGGCAACCATCATCCGGCAGAAGCAAAAGATGGCCCGTTACTACAACTCCCGGGTTAGGGGAAGAAGCTTCCACCAGGGGGATCTGGTCCTCAGAAAGGCGATCTTTAGCCCAGAGGTCACCCGCAAAGGGAAGCTCGCTGCTAAATGGGAAGGGCCCCACAAGATCACTGAGGTCCTCAGCCATGCGACCTACCGGACCGCCAATCTGGGAGGGAAGATCCTGACTCACACTTGGAACACCGAGCACCTGCGCAAGTACTACCAGTGAGGTCGGCAACGAATGTATCTTTCCCCTCCCCTTATCTAAGAGAATGTATTGAAAAGAGAAATCATCCACGAATGAAGAACTCTTTCTACCTCAAATTCGCCTCACGGACCTATCCGAGGTGGGGTAAAACCCTACTAACTGAGCATCTCGTGACCGACCGCAAGACCGGGGGATGACCCCCTCAGCGGGCCGACCATGAGACTAACTGGGAGGTTAGGGGCAACTCTCCCAACTAAAATCAGACATTAGATCGACCATAAGGCTAGGGGCAGCTCTCCCAGCAGGTCAATCCGTCGTTCAGTCATAAGACTGGGGGTAGCTCCCCCAGCAGGCTGATCGATTTAAACCGACCATAAGGCTGGGGGCAACTCCCCCAGCTGGCTGATCATCGGGCCGACCGTGAGGCTGGGGGCAACTCCCCCAGCAGACTGGCCCATCGATCAGCTGTAAAAGCGGGGGTAGCTTCCCCGGTGGACTGACCGACCCGACCGACTGTAAGGCTGGAGGCAACTCCCCCAGCTGGTCGGAATATCGGTCGACTATAAGCCTGAGGGATAGCCCCCCCAGCGGGCCGACCGACCCAATCTGCCGTAAGGCTTGGGGCAGCTCCCCAAGCAGGCTGATCACCCGATCGCCTATAGGACCGGGGGCAAGCCCCCATCCCCCGCGGGGCGATCGGCCCCTAAGACCGAGGGCGGTGCTCTGAAGACCCGTGCAGCAGAGCACCCTGGGGAACCAACCCGGCGGCCAGATCTTCGAGCAAGTCGAGGAGACTCTACCCACCTGGTCAGCTCGAGTGGCACATCCAGGGTTAGAAAAGGGGGTCTACAACCATGGACAAAAAGGAACCTCGTTACAAACGGGAAGAGTGTATTACACAAAAGTCGTGTACGGGACCACAAAAGAACGGTGAGGCTAACTGGCTAAACCCCACCTCCCGCATGAGCATCCGGAGCATCTTCGGGGGCGTCGGCTGGCTGCCCGGCACCGACGACGTGTACATCCCTTGCCTCCTCCTCACCCTCAGAGTCCAGCTGGAGCTCTTCGAATCGGATCTCAGAAAGCGGGAACCTTCGTTGGATCTCAGATCGGTACCTGGCGAATCCCTTCTCAAACGCCTCGTACATCGCCTCGGAGACAAAAGAGGGGGCGTACTCGTCCACGGCCTCCCAGGCAATCTGCTCGGGATCCAACGTTCCCAGCTTCTGGATCCGCCCCTCGAGGACGGTAACGTGGCGCTGGTGCTCCGCCCGCTCTTTTTCGGCCTCCCGGGCACTCGCATTGAGTTTATCCAGGAGAACTCTCTCTCCCCTCCACCGCCTCCAGAAGGCTGGCGAGCTCCGTGGCGTCGGCTTCCACTGCCGGGCCACCATCCCCTCTCGCCTCGGCGGCCCTCATCAGCTCGGCTATCCGATCCTCGGCATTCGCCTTCTCGGCCAGGGCAAGAGCTCTCTCCAGATCCGACTTCTCCAGGTCGGCTGAGAGCTCGGCCATCCGCTTCTCCAGTGACTTGGCGCGTGCCTCAGTAACTTGGGTCGCCTCGTCTCTGCCCTCCTCGGCTTAAGGCTTCTGGGACTGACCTGCCCTGACCTCTAGGAGCGCCATGAATTGGCGTCTCATTGAAAGGCCGACCGAGGACAACTGCATCAGGAGGAAGAGGTGACCTCTCCTGTTGGCCGGCCTATATCACAAAAGCCACAAACCGATCACCCTTCACTCCATCCAGCACAGATTGGTCCGAAGGGAGGCATCAGTTTTCAGCCAGCCGAGCCGCCACCCTGCAATCGGAGAAGATGGACTCCTTCACTGTAACGACCACTTTCCGGTCGTGTATTTTTGGCGCGTATGTTGTTTTGTTGGTGTATTTTTCGTGTTTGGCCTTATTATTTTGTTCAGTAGCTCGAACGCGCGACCCAAACCCCATATTCACGTCCCTCTCGGAGGCGCGATCGCCCCAGTATTTTCTTTGCAATTTTTCGACGTCGAGGGCCCAATCTGCGTAACATTACCACTTTATAAAATAAATTTTTATATAAATTTGTTTTCTTTTTGGCTGTACGATTTCAAAACAAAATCAACTTTACAAGTTTTAAAAACTAGGTACGTTTGTAGAAGAAAGATAATCAAATTACTTTTAATCATAACCCAATATCTCTAATCCTAACAATTTATTAAAAATCAAATTCTAATTAACTAATTAGATTTCGTCCTATCCTAACTCCCCTCACTTCACGTTCTCTCATCCAACTCACGTCACTTTCCATTACCCTCCATCAACCCTCCCTCCCTCCCTCCCTCCCCTCCTTACAAAATGGAAACAGCAGCAGCCTACAACTTTGGATAACCCATACCATTTCACCCTGGGCTTTCCTCCTCTTCGAACCGTATGCACGCAAGAGGGGCAGCTCGCACCCCCGACCTCGCGCATGACCCTAACAGGCCGCACCCCCTCAGCCGTTCATCGCGCCTACAGCCTCCCCAAAGCCCGAACCATCGCCTTGACTTTCCCTCCGACGCGCCATCACCGTTCGAAGCCCACGCCCAACCTCACGGATCTAGCGCCCGCCTCCTTCAACCTCGCTTCGCCCCTACGGCGATCTTACGCTGCAAGTCGCCCAGTTTCCTCCGCCCAGCGCAGCACGCCACGACCTCCGGTCACCCACAACAGCGCCACCGTGGTTGCCGCTGTCTGGACGTCGTCCGCCTCAGTCCGCCACTTCCCCTGCAGATAAGCGAGAGCAACGAAAACACGTGAGTTCTTTATTGCCATTGTTGTCCACAACTTACCATTTCTGCCATTATTTCTTCGCAGTTTAATAGGCTTGAAGTTCTATCTGTATAAGCCGGTCTATTTTTTAGCAGTTGTGTGCAAATACGGAACTGGTTGGACTATCATAACCATATCTGTATTGTAAGTACTCGGATTAATTTGTAATGATTTCCCAGATTCCCACCATTATAGGGATGAGAATGGGCATGCCCAAAGCCCAATTGGGCTTCCAATTGGGCATGCCACATCATCATCCCTACCATTCCTTCACTAATTCTAGGAAGAATTAGGGAAGGAATGGTAGGGATGATGATGTGGCATGCCCAATTGGAAGCCCAATCGGGCTTTGGACATGCCCATTCTCATCCCTACCCACCAAGCATTGGAGGGTTAAAACATATTGGTGAACTCAGTATGTGTGTGTGTGTGTGTGTGTGTGTGTGTGTGTGTGGCAACACTTGTGGCATTGGCTAATGTTAATAAGAGACATCAGTAATATTTTATAATCCTAGCGGCTTAATGTCGTAAACTTATTTAAACCAGTAAGTTGGCGTAGATAACATGTTAGTATCATTAATAATATGATGTGATCCCCGTTTCGAGTTGGAGAACCTAATTAAAATTGGAATCACTAGACGTCGACAGGATTGTTTACAAGTCTCTGTTGTAACGAACCTAATTGAATAGGTGATTTATCAACAGAGTATCGTTCATTCCATATCGTACGCGCTACCAAAATCCAACCCCCGACATCGCTACCCGACGTCAGAGTAGCTCTCACGTCGTGTTGAGATAAGACCCGCTCCGTAGTAATCACCACTTGCCTGTTAATCAACTAAAAAATTGGTAACTTCTGATTGTTTGTGATTCACTAATCAGGATCAATAATTGGGACTGTAGGCTGGACTGCGATCTGAACACATTGGTAGTTTGGACTCTGGTTGATCGTGACTTCAGCTTGGTTGTTCAGGCAAGTGATACTTGCCAGTAAATTGTTTAGGCCACGTTTTAGGCCAAATTGTGTGTTAGCGTAAAAGAGACTAGGCGGTGAAATGATAGTCGCCTAGACGACCCTATTTGATCTAGTTTGACAACGAAACTAGATCCGACACCCTACTCGATCTAGCTTGACAACGAAGCTAGATCCGACACCTTTACCTTGCTTCCAGTCATGATGTCATGTCATGTTTAATTTCAAATAACAGTACGCACTTTAACTGCTCATCCCATGTCTTGTCATGCATCATATTGTTCTATCGTGATTGCGTAGCACACGCTATAAATATTGTAACTATTGAGGCTAGCACCTGCGTTTGCAAGCACAACCCTATGCTAAACCAAATACACTGCCTGGCTCGTGATCCAGAAGTGAGCTCACGTACTTGGGAAACTCTGGCTCGATACACGTGGAGGGGTAGGGTTAAGCGATCACTTGAGCGTAGAAGTGCGCCCGTACAACCACTTCAGCTAAAAAGCGTAAACCATATGCACAAAGTGACAAGTTAGTATTCATGAATCGTGAAACAGTGTTTTTTTCGTAGTTTCTGCTACGACATGCATGCATGTCATCATGTCATCTTAAATTGTTGCATTCTTTAAATGTCATGTCATGTCATTATATTTAGAACTGCTAAGTTCGCTTTATTTTCTTTGTATCCTTGCACAAAAGTCTTCCGTTTTCTCTTGGAAGACTTTTGCTGACATGTGCCCTTTCTCTTTGGGTGTCACGTGTCAGGTTTTGAGCTTGAGTTAGTTGCAGAGGACGACAGGTTACTGACGTCCAGTTCGAGGATTCCGGTCCTACCCTTAGTCTCAGCTGGTGACTCTCTTTTAGTTGTTGTACTTCTTAGAAGATGTTGTTAGGTTGTTTGGTGCGTTGCACCACTTCTTGTTGTAGTTCGGCCATGCTTAGGCCTTCTTTTTGGACTCTGTACTTTTCTTTATGACTATCTCTGTAATGTTTGGAATAAAATCTGTGGATGTTGAATGTTGGATAATTTTATTGTCTATCCCTCATTATTATTGTTGTTGTTTCGTCGTAATGCAAAGGGCCTGATAATGGATTAATTTACGAGACACTTATCAGACTGCAGCTTCACAGCTCCAAGTCTGAGCGGACCTCTTCACGTCTCGCCTTCCATACTTGGGAAGCGGGTCATGACATTCACCCCCACTAGAAAGCGTGGCCTGAGCAAACCTTCTCCAGACCGCAACAGTTCGGCCTCGGCTGACCGGAACACACCCAAAGACCGCTCATAAACTTCAGGGAGCAGTCCCAACGGGGAAGGCGAGGGGCCGACCCAGGGCCACGTGACCTTCGTCAGGGGAGGCCGAGCGAGATCCTCGGGTGGTGGGACGCCCTCGACAGTAGCAGAGGCTCGGGACTTCTTCCGCGCGTTCTCCCCCGGAGCTGGCGAAGCTTGCCCCCTCGCTCTCTTAGAGCCCGCTCCAGACATCCCAACCCGCGGTTTCTTCCGGACTTCCAACACATGGTCCTGCCGTCATGGGTCAGGATCTGGGACGGTAGCTGGAATAGGGGGCTGAGAAGAACCTTGGCCGAATACACCTGCACGAGAGGACAAGATGAAGAAATGGTCTTGTTTGGGCGGGTTGCGGATGGCACCTCCCCCAAATTCAGGACTTCAATAAGAGTCTCACCGATGGGCCACACGGTCTTCCGCGGGTTTAGGTCGGAAAAGAGGACGTCGATCTTCCGGTCCGCGGTGGGGACCGCCAGCAAAGTATCGACCGCTTTGAGCTCAGCGTCGGTAAGGCTTCCTAGCTCAAGGGCCAGCGAGCTCGCCGCCCCCATCGGGTCGGGAAGTTCACTTCCGACGGGAATCCAACGAAGACGTACTCTCCTTTCCAGTGCTTTAAAGAACTCGACAGCCCCAGCACCTAGCTCTTCTTCGGCCGGGCGCTGATGTAAAGCCAGGCTCCTGACTGATGATGGCTCAAGCGGAAGGATTGGGCAAAGAGTCGGAGGGACGGCTCTATCCCCTTCAGCACGCAAAGAACGACAAACCCCACTAGAGACCCGACGACATTGGGGCAGAATTGACATAAGGCACGCCCATAAGCTCGCAGAAACACGACGACAAAGGGGTGGAGAGGAAATCGGAGCCCGAACAGGAAGCTCTGTTCGTACACTCCGACTTCGCGAGGGCCGGGGAAGCAGGTCCGCTCGTCCTTCTCAGGGGCCCGGATGGAACAGGGGGGAGAAGGTAGTTGGAGCGCAACGCTCCAATCGAAGTGGCGCAAACGGAAGACTGCCACCCCATTACCTCGGGGGGCACACCGGAGAGGTCACCAACATAGCGGCACACCGCAGTGATGGACCCTCGAGCTTGGCCTGGATTGGTGGCTGTCATGGCATGTTTAGCCCTATACGGCGACTGACGCGGTAGTCCCCTATACATGAGTAGAGGGAGTATGAGGAGTTAATGAGAGGTGATATGGTGTGTGTGTATATGGCTTGGGGCAGTCGTATAATTCCGTGAAAGGTGTGAGGGCATTTCGATCATTAGGCTATAGGGGTGGAAGTGTGTGTATAGAAATGGTGGGAGTGTAAAGTAATGTCATACTTGTAATTTTGAAGGAGTGGATTAGTAAAAGAGGGGTTAGGGGTTAGTGTGAAAAGGGATGGGATTAGTGGCATGCTTGAAAATATTTAGGAGGGTGAGGGGCAAAATGATATTTTGGTCATAAAAAGGATGTGTGTAAAGTAAAGGAGTGTGTGCACAAAGTAATGGCAAACTTGTAAATACTTGGAACTTGAGGGGTAGTTTTGGGAGTGCACTATAGTCATTTTACCGTATAGCATGCTTATCCTAGGTGGTTCTAGAGAGAGATATTTTCTTAGAACTCTCTCTCTCTCTCTCTCTCTCTCTCTCTCTCTCCTTCTTTAAGATTCTTCTCATTTTTCTTCTCCTTTCATTTTTTTTCATTCTCCCATTCTTCCCTGTGGCCGAACTCTCCCCCTCTCCTTTTCTTTTTCATCATAGCTCCAAACCCCTAATTTTATTTCCAAAAATCCAAGAAACCCCTAGGCTACTTCAAGGAGAAAGAAAGGTGAAAGGAAGAGAAAGAGAAGAGAGGAAGAAAGAAGCTTTCTTGAGGTACGATTCCAACTTGGTTAGGAATTTTATTTAGGATTAATGATAGTTTCATGATGGTATTTAGATTGCTCATACTCTGGAATTCATGTGATATGTGTGCAATAAATCAAAAGAATCAAGTTTTCCTTAGTTTTCTTAGCAATTCACCCCCCTCTGAAATTCTGAAACCCTTGCTGCATGTTTCAACTTGATTTCTGGTCTCTATAGGTTGAATTACTTTCTGAAAAAAATATGTAAGTGTAGATCTTGAAGTCCTACCCCAGACTCATATAAAATATGACATATGTTGAGTTCAATAAGCATGAGCAAAAATTCAATGTTTACAACATGTCTGAAAATCTGTCAAGCTGGACACAGTTTAGAAAAATGAATCCTATCACCTGAACACTCTATTGAATTTGCTGTTCGTGGTCTTGTTGTAAAGTTAACAAGTTTATCTATAATTTCATCTCAGTGCATATGTTTCGAAATCTGACTGCAACATGCCCAAAATTGGCTTTTAATACAGACCCTGAAATCTGTCAGGAAAACAGTCTGTACAGGTTCTACCAATTAATTCACTATAAATCACTCATTCCACATTTCTGCATGAAATTTTATGGGTAAATCCATGACTACTATATCTTCAACTTTCATTTATAGAGTTTTTCAAATTCACAATAAAAATGGATTGAACATGCTGATCTTGTAGCTGTTCCAGCAAGTTTCAGCAAGCTGGACTGTTTTGGATGAAGTTGGAATTGTGTGTTGATGTTAATTTTCCATTCCAATATGCATGAATGATGTTGATACCTATAAGAAAGTTTAGTTATGCTATTTGTTACTAAATTTGATGGTGTGACACCTTTCATTTGTATGATGACCGCTATATGTTTGTCGAAATGCCCTGTGAACATGATGTTAAAGCTACTTGGGAAATATCCATGAAAATGTTGGTGCCATGTATTATTGAAGAATATGACAAATGATATGTCAACTGGGGTGTCTCGATCTGCTCTAAGGCAGGTGAGCATCCTAGTATGGAGATGTGGGGGAAGTTTGGGTATTACTTAAGTATAAGGGACTGGACTGAGGAGTTGAGGGAAAAGATATGTGATATGTGATACTTATTCCCACTCGCCTTTACCGGGAGTAAAGGGGACCTATGGAGGTTGTGTTACTATGGGAAGCCTTACTCCTGCCAGGGACGGTGGAGCTGAGAGGCCCTACGTACAGTGCCCGTGTCCACTGCGTCGTGTGCTATATTCGCCCCAAATTTGGGGGGAGGTCCAGGCCCTTATCTTTAGGTGATACCCAGGCTTCCAAAGAGTCACTAACATCTGCTAACTAATAAACTTTATATGTGTTATTGTTGCATATTTGTGTGTTGTACTTTTCACCTTGGTTGCTTGTACTCCTATTCCATTTACACTCATAACCCCTAAATGATTTTTCCTACCCTAGTTAGTTTCCTACTGGACACGTTTTGACGTGCTCATTTTATTTTTCAGGTCTTGAGCAAGTGACACCAGAGCAGAATCTCCCTCAGGAGATTACCCATGTGTGAGCTGACACCTTGGGGACACTACTCTTTTTGCGATGAGTCTTGTAGTGTGAGTTGGGTCATGTAGTAAGCGTGTTGTCTTTTTGTAGCGGTGGTATTTGTTGGGAGCTTGTGGTACTTCTCATGTATACCTGAGTTAGTTTCACTCTGTACTTGATGTTGTTGTATAATACTTTCTCTGGTTATGTAAATCTGTGATTATGTACTCTTTGTGATGGCTGTATGTGTTGCTTCTTCCCTTTATAATGTGATGTATGATCCCAGCATTCGTAGTGGCATGCTTATGGTGTTTTCTAATTACGCTTGGTGATACACCGCGGCTTGTCAAGCTCCATCCTCCCTTTCCCATAGTATAGAATGTCATATAGGGTATTTGTGAGAATGGGGCGTGACAGGTTTTGTGGTGGCCCATGCAGGTCCGCTCACACTGCGATATGCGAAAGGATGATACTTCCGACACACTTTAATGCCATCACATATGGTACTGATTTCTCTTGTGTTGTCCTTTTCCTGCAGAATGGATAGTGGAAACGGGATATCTTTGTCAGAGATGGAGCATGCCGAGCCCTTTTTGATGGAAAAGATTCCGATGGGTTTCCAGGCGAGTCTGAGTCAGCAGGCTGAGATGCTCGCCAAGATGCAGGGTCAGAAGACCCCAGGCTTCAAGCAGTTTAGGGCAATGAAGCCGAGGACTTTTTCTGGCAAGGAGACAACATTGGACGTTGATGAGAGGTTACGACGCACAGAGGATGACCTCACAGCTATTGGATTTTCACTGGAGAGTTGGGTTGATGCAGCAAAAAGGCAATTGACACATCAGGCCAGAGATTGGTGGGATGCCCAGGAGCGGAATCTGACAGGTCCTATCTCTTGGAAGACTTTCAAGGAGCATTTTGAGTCCAAGTTCCTTCCAGAGACCGCAAAGGATGAGCTCAGGCAGCGTTTTGTGCAGTTGACTCAGGGCCGACGGAGCGTGGATGAGTATGATGCCAAGTTTCCCTTGCTGAGTAAGTTTGCCCTAGAGCTTGTTGCGACTGATGCGACCCGAGCTCGACGCTTCCGTATGGGACTGGATCCGAAGTATAGGGGGCGATGTCTACATAGAAACTTGAGGATGTGCTCGAGGCGACACGATTATATGAGATCCATTTGTGGAGCATAGGGAAAATGCCTACACGTGACAGACGACCATCAGGTCCACAGAAGGCAGTATCTCAGCCAGTACAGACAGCCCAGTTCAAGAGGCCAGTAGCCCCTATAGTAACACAGAGACGTCTGACATGCCAATTCTATGAAAATACTGGTCATGAGCAGAAGGAGTGTAGGGCTTGGGCTAGACAATGCTTTGCTTGTGGTGGCCGAGGACACATTAGCATGTTCTGCCCGCAGCAGAGTGCCTACCCGGCCCCAGTAGCACCTGTGGCTGCTAGGCCGATGCAGCAGCGAGCTCTTCCACCTGGTTCACAGCGGCCTTCACTTCCGGCACCAGCTGGACCAGGCACCAGCCTCCAGAGGACCTTCCTTGCCTCCTCAGCGGCAAACTTTTAAGAAGGCACACTCTGCTCCAAAGCCCCAGGCTTTCACGATGACAGCAGTAGAGGCAGAAAACGTTGGCCAAGTTATCACTGGTATGGTTCTAGCCCTCTCCTTACTTTACATTATATCACTTATTGCTTAGTTATGATGGACGTTGGTTTGATTTCCTTGTTGGCTTCTAGGTATGGTTAAAGTAGCATCTTTTCTTGCTTTGACACTTTTTGATTCTGGGGCTTCACATTGTTTTCTGTCCCGACAATTTGTGGACAAACATGTTATACCAGTAGACTCCTTCACTGTTAGTTGGAATATTCATACAGGGGGTGGTGTGATTAGGAGTACTTCAGGGCTCCGTTGTTGTCCAGTGGAAATTTGCGGTCGGAAGTTATATGCTGACTTCCTTGTGATTGAGATGCCCACCTTTGAAGCTGTGTTTGGGATGGACTGGTTAGCAATGTTTTGTGCATATATTGATTGCAAATTAAGGAGGGTAGTCTTTCAGATTCCCGATCATCCAGAATTTGAGTTCAGAAGTGGTAGTTGCACATTAAAACCTGTAAGATTCAGAGCGACACCAGTGGAAGCAGAAGTGTGGGCAATGGCCATGGAGGCAGAGCCAGTATTACCCAGGGTTATGCGAGACTTTCCTGATGTCTTTCCTGATGACATTTATGGACTTCCTCCTGAACGATCATTGGAGTTCACCGTTGATTTGATACCAGGCACGCAATCCATGGCGAAGGCTCCTTATTGGATGGCACCACCTGAGTTGGCTGAGCTTCGTAATCAATTAAAGAATCTATCAGAGCGAGGGTTGATACAGCCAAGTGTGTCACCTTGGGGAGCACCAGTGCTTTTGGTAAATAAGAAAGATGGATCCCAGAGGATGTGTATTGACTATAAGGAATTGAACAAGGTGACAATAAAGGACAAGTACCCACTTCCTCGCTTCGATGTTCTCTTTGATCAGCTTGGTAGATCCCAAGTCTACTCAAAGTTGGACTTACGGAGCGGTTATCATCAGATAAAGGTTCGGGGGTCTGATGTTTCGAAGACAGCTTTTTGAACTCGTTATGGACATTATGAGTTCCTGGTAATGCCCTTCGGTGTGACTAATGCTCCAGCTACTTTCATGAGATTAATGAATCAAGTATTCTTTGACTATTTGGACAAGTTCGTGGTAGTCTTTATTGAAGATATCCTGATATATTCCAAGGATGAGGAAGAGCATGCAGAGCACCTGAGGATTGTTCTAGAGACTTTGAGACAGCATCAGTTATATGACAAATATAGTAAGTGCCAGTTTTGGCTGTCTAAAGTGGTTTTTCTGGGGCACATAGTTTCAGGAGAATGAATATCGGTTGATCCAGAGAAGGTGGCTGCAGTGGAGAAATGGCCTGTTTCAAGATCGGTTTCAGAGATTCGGAGTTTCTCGTGATTGGCTGGCTATTACAGGAAGTTCATCAAGGATTTCTCCAAGATTGCGGCACCACTTACTCACCTGACTAAAAAGGATGTTGCTTATGTCTGGTCTGAGGAATGTCAGCATGCATTTGAGGAATTGACTGCGCCAGTTCTGACGAATCCAAATCGTTCTGGAGGATTTGAGACTTCATGTGATGCTTCTAGTAAAGGGCTTGGATGTGTCCTACATCAGCATGGACGTGTGGTAGCTTATGCCTCTAGACTTTTGAAGGTGCATGAGTTAAACTATCCTACGCATGACTTAGAGCTGGCAGCCGTGATTTTTGCCCTAAAGCTATGGAGACACTTTCTGCTAGGGGAACATATTAAGGTGTATTCCGACCACAAGAGTTTGAAGTATGTGTTCACCCAGAAGGGGTTCAATATGAGACAACGTCGGTGGCTTGAGCTGATGGCAGAATATGATATCGATCTCCAGTATCACCCTGGAAAGGTGAATATGGTCACTGATGCACTCAGTAGATATCCTGATGTGATGATGTTGGCCTCTCAACCTCGGCTCCAGTGGGCACTACGACAAATGGAGATAGATGTTGTTCTTCCGGGTGTTAAGGTAACCATGTTGGGTTTGCAGGTTCAGCCTGATCTGGTGGACCGGATCAAAGCCGCACAGTTAGGGGATGAAAAGTTAAGAAGAATCCGAGAACAGGTAGAGGTCGGACTTCGAACTGACTTCCACATTCATGAAGATGGCTCTCTTAGATTCGGGTCTCGGCTATGTGTGCCGGCTGGTGCTATTCGAGAGGAGTTACTTAGAGAGGCCCATAGCTCCCCATATTCGGATGGACAAAGATGTACCGCGACCTGTGACAACATTACTGGTGGCATGGGATGAAACGCAGTACAGCCAGAAGTGTGGCCTCATGCTTGGTTTGTCAACAGGTGAAGGCCAAACACCAAAAAGGTTCAGGTCTGTTGCAGCCTCTTCCCATTCCTAAATGGAAATGGCAACATGTGACGATGGATTTTGTGACTGGGCTACCTCGCACACCCAAGGAAAATGACGCAATTTGGGTAGTCGTTGACCGCTTGACCAAATCTGCACATTTCATTCCCTTCCGGGTTGGACAGTCTACCGAGCATTTGGCTCGAAGATACATGGAGGTAAAACTTCTTCGTCACCATTACATTTTCTATACTTGGTAGTGTGAGGTGTTTGACATAATATTCTTTGCAGGAGATCGTGAGGCTTCATGGAGTTCCTGTTTGTATAATCTCTGACCGGGACACCAGATTCACCTCACATTTTTGGAGAAGTTTGCAGTCTAGTTTGGGGACCCATCTCAAGTTTAGTACCGCATATCATCCCCAGACATATGGGTAATAAGAGCGAGTTATTTAGATCCTCGAGGATATGTTGAGGGCGTGTATGCTGGAATTTAAGGGATCCTGGGAAGATCATTTGCACCTGGTGGAGTTTGCTTACAACAATAGTTATCAAGCAAGCATTGGAATGGCACCGTTTGCTGCTTTGTATGGAAGGTAGTGCAGATCGCCTCTAAGCTGGGACGATGTTGGGAACCGTGAACTCTTAGGACCTGACTTGGTGGTGGAAGCAATCGATGTAGTTCGGACAGTCAAGGAGAATCTTCGTATCGCTCAGGATCGCTATAAGCATTGGGCAGATACAAAGAGGCGTCCATTGGAGTTTCAACCAGGTGATTATGTGTTCTTGAAGATCTCCCCAGCATGTGGCACGATTCGATTTTGGTCGACGAGTGAAGTTGAGCCCGAGGTTCATTAATCCATTCGAGATTTTGGCACGTGTTGGTGAGGTTTCCTATCGCCTTGCCTTGCCACCCTCCCTTGAAGGCATCCATGATGTGTTCCACGTATCTCAACTATGAAAATGTGGGAGACCCTAATCACCTCGTGGACTTCTCAGAGATTGAAGTGCGTCCCGGCCTGACTTATTAACAGCAACCAGTAGCCATCCTGGATCGGAGACAGAAGATACTGAAGAAGAAGGCCATTAATCTAGTAAGAGTTATGTGGCAGCAAGAATCTCCTGGTGAATCCACCTGGGAGCGTGAGGACGAGATGAGAGACAAATACCCCTCACCTGTTTATGTAAGTATCTTATCTCTGTATGAATGTCTCTTTTGATGATCCTATGTGCAAATTTTGTGGGGACAGTGGTGTAGGATATTATATAGAGAAGGCTCCTGGAATTTAGAGGTATTTTTCTTCTTAAACTAGAATCATTGAACTTCGAAAGTTCGAGAACGAACTTTATTTTAAGGAGGGTAGGATGTCATGGCCTGTTTAGCCCTATAGGCGACTAACGCAGTAGTCCCCTATACATGAGTAGATTGAGTATGAGGAGTTGATGAGAGGTGATATGGTGTGTGTATGGCTAGGGGCAGTCGTGTAATTCCGTGAAAGGTTGTGGGCATTTCAGTCATTATGCTATGGGGGTGGAAGTGTGTATAGAAATGGTGGGTGTGTAAAGTAATGTCATACTTGTAATTTTGAAGGAGTGGAATAGTAAAAGAGGGGCTAGTGTGAAAATGGATGGGATTAGTGGCATGCTTGAAAATATTTAGGAGGGTGAGGGGCAAAATGGTCTTTTGGTCATAAAGAAGGGTGTGTGTAAAGTTAAGGAGTGTGTGCACAAAGTAATGGCAAACTTGTAAATACTTGGAACTTGAGGGGTAGTTTTGGGAGGGCACTATAGTCATTTTACCATATAGCATGCTTATCCTAGGTGGTTCTAGAGAGAGATATTTTCTTAGAACTCTCTCTTCTTCTTTAAGCTTCTTCTCATTTTTCTTCTCCTTTCATTTTTTTTCCTTCTCCCATTCTTCCCCTTGGACGAACTCTCCCCCTCTCCTTTTCTTTTTCATCATAGCTCCAAAACCCAAATTTTATTTCCAAAAATCCAAGAAAACCCTAGGCTACTTCAAGGAGAAAGAAAGGTGAAAGGAAGAGAAAGAGAAGAGAGGAAGAAAGAAGCTTTCTTAAGGTACGATTCCAACTTGGTTAGGAATTTTATTTCGGGTTAAAGATAGTTTTATGATGGTATTTAGATTGCTCCTACTCTGGAATTCATGTGATATGTGTGCAATAAATCAAAAGAATCAAGTTTTCCTTAGTTTTCTTAGCAACTCACCCCCTCTGAAATTATGAAACCCTTGCTGCATGTTTCAACTTGATTTCTGGTCTCTATAAGTTGAATTACTTTCTGAAAAAAATATATAACTGTAGATCTTGAAGTCCTACCCCAGATTCATATAAAATATGACATATGTTGAGTTCAATACGCATGAGCAAAAATTCAACGTTTACAACATGTCTGAAAATCTGTCAAACTGGACACGGTTTAGAAAAATAAAGCCTATCACCTGTACACTCTATAGAATTTGTTGTTCGTGGTCTTGTTGTAAAGTTAACAAGTTTATCTATATTTTCATCTCAGTGCATATGTTTCGAAATTCTTGCTGCAACATGCCCAAAATTGGCTTTTAATACAGACCCTGAAATCTGTCAGGAAAACAGTCTGTACATGTTCTACCAATTAATTCACTATAAATCACCCATTCCACATTTATGCATTAAATTTTATGGGTGAATCCATGACTACTATATCTTCAACTTTCATTTATAGAGTTTTGTCAAATTCACAAGAAAAATGGATTAAACATGCTGATCTTGTAGCTGTTCCAGCAAGTTTCAGCAAGCTGGACTGTTTTGGATGAAGTTGGAATTGTGTGGTGATGTTAATTTTCCATTCCAATACGCATGAATGATGTTGATACCTATAAGAAAGTTTACTTATGCTATTTGTTATTAAATTTAATGGTGTGACACCTTTCATTTATATGGCGACCGCTATATGTTTGTCGAAATGCCCCTGTGAACGTGATGTTAAAAATACTTGGGAAATATCCATGAAAATTTTGGTGCCATGTATTATTGAAGAATATGAAAAATGATATGTCAACTGGGGTGTCTCGATCTGCTCTAAGGCATGTGAGCATCCTAGTATGGGGATGTGGGAAAGTTTGGGTATTACTTAAGTATAAGGGACTAGACTGAGAAGTTGGGGGAAAAGATATGGATATGTGATACTTATTCCCACTCGCCTTTACCGGGAGTGGAGGGGACATACGGATGTTGTGTTACTATGGGAAGCCTCACTCCTGCCAGGGACGGTGGAGCTGAGAGACCCGGCGTACAGTGCACGTGTCCACTGCGTCGTGTGCTATATTCGCCCCAAATTTGGGGCGAGGTCCAGTCTCTTATCTTTAGGTGATACTCAGGCTTTCAAAGAGTCACTAACATCTGCTAACTAATAAACTTTATATGTGTTGTTGTTGCACATTTGTGTGTTGTACTTTTCACCTTGGTTGCTTGTACTCCTATTGCCTTTACACTCATAACCCTTAAATGATTTTTCCTACCCTTAGTTTCCTACGGAGCACGTTTTGACGTGCTCATTTTACTTTTCAGGTATTGAGCAGGTGACACCAGAGCAGAATCTCCCTCAGGAGATTACCCATGTGTGAGCTGATACCTTGGGGACACTACTCTTTTTGCGACGAGTCTTGTAGTGTGAGTTGGGTCGTGTAGTGAGCGTGTTGCCTTTTTGTAACGGTGGTATGTGTTGGGAGCTTGTGGTACTTCTCATGTATACCTGAGTTAGTTTCATTTTGTACTTGATGCTGTTGTGTAGTACTTCCTCTGGTTATGTAAATCTGTGATTGTGTACTCTTTGTGATGGCGGTATGTGTTGCTTCTTTCCTTTTATAATGTGATGTATGATTCCAGCATTCGCAGTGGCCTGCTTATGGTGTTATCTAATTACGCTTGGTGTTACACCGCGGCTTGTCAAGCTCCATCCTCCCTTTCCCATAGTATAGAATGTCATATAGGGTATTTGTGAGAATGGGGCGTGACAGTGGCGGCTGACGGGCGCCCTGAACAGCGGCCGAAGAGGAAGACGACATGAGATAACACTTGAGGAAGATCCAGGATAGCTGTGAGGGATGGGAAGAAAAGGGGACGAATGGAAGATCGAAACCCTCATCCGTCGGACAACGGCCTCCCTTTATACCGCCCCATCGAATCCTCTCACCCCGTCGCGGTCAACCACCTGTGCACACGCGTCGACATCCCGCGAGGCACGACATCTCGAATTCCGCACCTAGGGGCGGGAGAAGTTCAACCAGGCAGTGTCATGATGGCTCCCAGTCAATGGCATTTTCTCGACCGATGCGCCTTTTAAGATCCACGCAAGTGACATCGCCCGAACCAAACCGGCAGAATCCGAACGGCACGAGTGATGGGGGCAATTGATACGACCATTTGGAGACGGCCCAAGAACGAGCGGCCCATGCCCACACTTGAAGCTGGAGGGCCACGCTTGAAGCTAGAGGCCCGCAGAGGGAATTCGGCCCGACAGTCGAAGCCCGCACAAGGACTCGAAATCGAGTCGACCACGACCTAAACGTAAGTCCCGTTGGCCCATATCAGCAGGAGCTAACTGCTCCCCAAAGCACGCCCCCTTAATGACCATTAAGGGGCCCCATTAACCCATCCCCACGGCGCATGCTGGCACCTTGAAGGAGGCGGATCATGGGTGCGGAGAGTGGGGGACGTGGAGGGGGAGCAATCCTGGGACGATCCCTTTAAAGTGACTCGGGAGGTAACAGAGAGAGGGATCTCGCCCTAGATACCAAGATGTAGAGGTATTCTATTTGAAGACCTTGGTTTACATTTTAAATTCCCTCCTATAGCTCGGTCCGGGGACTCGCGTATTGGCCTCCCCGTGAGCTGTATCGATCCCACAGAGCATTCCTCGGATCCGTTCTGACTTAGGCATCGGAGGGGACTTGGCCGGAACCAAGGTCACGGCCCCCTGACAAGTTTCTTCATCCGTCCAGGTTAAGAAGACCCCGCGGTGCTGAGGCTACCCCTCAGTACATCATCGACCGAGGCCGAGCGTTCCTATCAGAGAGTCAGCCCGCCCCCAATGAGGCCGCTCTCTCCTGACGAGCGCCTTCATCGGTCCAGGTTAAGCTGGCCCCGCGGTGCCGAGGCTACCCCTCAGCACCTCATTAATCGAGCCTGCGCGCTCCTGTCAACGAGCCCGCTCGCCTGTAACCCGTCAAGGCTACCCTTTGGAGGGCCGACATAAGGATCCGAACTACCCCCGTCGGGCAAATCATACACCTGACGAAACAAGGGGTCCCACGCGTCCCCTTGACCACGTTGACCCATCACCAAGCGTTCAACGTTTCAGCGATGAGAAAACACACATAAACAAAAATATTAGTAGCATAATATGTTGCTCATCATCAAAATAACCACGGGGTGGAGACTCAATATCCAACAACCGGTACGCTTGTGGCGTTAGATATATACGAAGAACACCCGTTTCAAAATCATAATTATGTTGGTTTAAGTTAGCCCACTAATTATGGTCAAAATTAATTTCGATGATGACAAATAAGTCATATGAGTCTAATATGTCTATCTAGAGAGTTTCAAGTCGAACGGAGGTCAAACGGGTAACATTTATGCAAAACAGGGCTTACACGGGTATGCGTGTCAGCTGACATGCATAGCCGTGTGTATCAGATGGCCTTGTGTCAAAGAAGGGCCAAAGTGTCACGCCCCGTTCCCCAAAATATCCTGCATTAAAAAAATTTCCAAGTATCCTGAAGAGTGGGGATGATGTAAGAGGAAAAGAGAGATAAAAGAGAAACTGAATATGCAGGCCACTGCGCACATGCTGGGATAGTACAAGTGAAGCTCCACTATAATATCAAACAGCCTCATAAAACAACAACAATATTTTATATATAACATGTTTAATTTATATACATAGTCTAAGTGTATCATATACACAGCCACTCTCCACCTCCAAGGACAACCACGTCACAACGCAAACTACATCTCACACCAAGTGCCACCCCTGAAACCTAACTCCAAGTCACCGCCAACCATGCTATCCCTGCTACCTGAAAAATGAAGAGGAGCACGTCAATGCGTGCCCCAGTAGGAACCAACTTGGATTTGGAACATCGTTATAAGGTTATCAAAACACAAGGCAATACAAGAGAAATAAGGCATGTAACTAAGTAATATAATGAAAAATAAATTACTAAACAAGGGGATCATACCTGCGGTCCAATGTCGAGTTAATGCAAGAAAAGGGTTAGCGCGAATAATAATAATAACACAAGTGTTCAAGCAAACATTATCTAATAAGATAAGTACAAGTGCCTGAGGTATGACGCAGAGTCATAAAGAAGCAGGCAAAGGGAAGGGGAAGTGCTGCCAGCAGAAGGAGTGACATGCAAAATTCTTATTTTATTATTTTATAATTAATTTTTTGGAAATTTGGGTAAACTGTGTGATACCAGGACCTGGACATCACCCCAAATTTGGGGTGAATATATCACACGGCGCAGTGGACACGGGCACTGTACGACACCGAGCCTTTCAGCTCCCCCGTCCCTGGCAGGAGTGAGGATCTCCACATAATAACACAACCTCCGTATGACCCATCCTCTCCCGGTAAAGGCGAGTGGGTAGAAATATCCCCTCCACTCCCGGTAAAGGCGAGTGGGTATAAATATCACATATCACATAATCATTTCCCCCAACTTCTCAGTCCAGGCCTCATATCCACAATTTACTCAAATCCCAACTAAAACCCGGGTTTTGCTAACTCACCCTCTTTAGAGAGGACTGAGACATTCAAGAGTTTCATTTTATCATTTTTAGCAATAAAAGAGTCATGTTGCATGGCATCACATTCCATATTCATACCAACATGGGTCATGCACCGAAGTGTCATGCCCTCCATCATAATCACATCACATATCTACATGGGACATGCACCCTAGTGGCATGTCCTACATCATAGCCATTTCAATTCATCATCTATAACACATGAAACCATACTTTCCATGACTCCATCATCACCAATTTATAGCATGCTTAATAATACATGTATATACAAACTCATTTTACATGTTTCTCTACTTTTGTTTCATTGAGGCATTTACACAAACACTTGGCAGGCGACATACATGTGATCATTGTCACATCAAAAATTCAATATCCATTTGCATAACTAAACTATCTTTCAAGTAACAACAAAAATCATGCATCATAGAGGGGAGTTTAGCAACATGGCACAATTCATACTACCACTTAAATGCTTCAGCTTGCAGGAAACATATAGACATTCATAAAACATGGCTGATATCACCAAATTGTAATCAGAATTGAGCAAACATCCTCAAATGAATGTTGTAGATATGGTAGTTTTGTATTCACAGATAAAATTTCATGCAAAAATATTAAGTATGTGATTTATGGTGAATTATTTGGTGGAATCTGTTCAGTCTGTTTTTCAGACAGATTTCAGGGTCTGTAAAGATTGCTGTTTTGAGCCTGTTTCAGTCAGAATTTCGAAAAATATACACTGTGATGAAACTTTAGAAAAACTTGTTAATTTCCAACGAGACCAAGAACATAAAATTCCATTGCGTGTGCAGGTACTGAGGCCAATTTTACTAAACTGTGTCAAGACTGAAGATCAAACAGACATGTTCTAAAGATAGAATGTTTACTCCCAATTTCTGAATTGAACATATATCAAAATTTATATGATTTTGGGGTAGAACTTCAAGATCTATCAGAATATAATTTTTTCGAAACTTAATTCGAGTTACAGTAACGAGTATCAAAGCTACAACAGACATCAGGATTTCTGAATTTCAATGGAAATGATTTTGTTAAGAATTTCAAGGGGAAATTCATGAAAATTGAATCAAGGCACATTAATTTGATTAACACTACTTCATATCAGTAAATCATGCTATAAAATCATGATAGCAAGAACAAATTAAGGGAATTCCAAATCCAAAAGGTCTTCCTTCCACCTTCTTCTCCTCTCTCTCTCTCTCTCTCTCTCTCTCTCTCTCTCTCTCTCTAAATTGATTTTGGTCAACATAAAGAGGGAGGAGGGGGAGCACAAAATTGGAAGAGATGGGGGAGGTTGAGAGGGAGGAGAGGGGATAAGGATAATGGAAGAAAAGAAAAGAAAAGGAGAGAAAGATGGAGAGAATTCTAGAATACGGGTTTCCATGGCTTATCTCATAAGCCATGTTAATTATTAAATGACCAAACTACCCCTCACACATTCAAGTATTTACAAGTATGACATTACTTTATGCACACACTTCTCTAGTATGTACACTCAGCACTTTTGGTCCAAATGATCATTTTGCCCTTCGCCTTTCTAAAATTTTACGGGGTGTTGCCATTGACTCCTAACCCCTTTCACACTTGCATGGCTTCCCTACACATACACATGCATGCCTACACATGCATACATGCACCACGCACACACGTCCAACACATTCCTGTTGTTTTGCACCCACAACTTCTTTTACACTTCTCCCGCACTCAATCTCGCTTTCTCGTCTCTTAGCCATACATTACGGCCCAATCCCCCTCACACTACGTTACATACATCAATATCCACGTTTATTTCATGCCTACGTATGCACCGTATGTAGAAATACCACATGTGTTTAGTAGAATACACGCATAGTGCTAAATAGGGCATGACACAAAGTGACACGACTGTGCGAGAGCTAACACGGATGTGCCACAATTGCGAAAAAGGGCTACTTTCTGTATAGTACCAACACGACCGTGTAGATTGCCACACGACCGTGCCATATTTGCGAAAGTCATGAAGAAGCTGCAATTCACTTGACACGACCGTGCATATTAGCACACGGCCATGCCATACATGCCAAAATCCAGATTAGCCTAGGATTCACTGGGTTGACCAATCAAACGCCCAGAGTTGACTTCTTATGATTGATTGGAGTTCCTATTGATGTTGAAGGCATATTCTATTGGGACTTTCCAATTAAAAGAAGCTATCCAAATCAAAAAGTAATCAAGGAGATTTAAATTGAATATTTAGAGAATGAATTGAAGTTTATGCATTCTAATTGAACAAGACTTATAAATCTCTATAAAAGGAGAAGCCCCCTCCGTTGGAGAAGTACCTTATTAAGCCAAAAAATCTTCAGAGATCAATTATCACCCTCCTTGGCCGAATTTCTACCTCTTCCATCAAAGCTTCAAAGAGATCATCAAGTTAGAGGAAGGAGGAGTTCTACGGATGACGCTAAAAAGTGCATAACTTTCTCCCTAGCGCTCGAATTGACGAACCATTTTTGTCAGGATGATCACAACTCCGCGCTCAACACTACAGTGATATTATTCTAATTTTAATCTCTGTATTAAATCAGTGTTCTTTATTTTTAGCATTATATTTTGAATAGCTTCATTCAGAGGCTATCACTGGGCGTAAAAATTTTGTTGTTATTGTTGTATGCTTCGATCACCACCCGCAAGTGTAATCAAGATTTTCCTTTTAGTGATAAAAGGAGTTTGAAATCCTTTAGGTTGAGTTCGGAACAGATGCGGGGAGCTACTCCGCTAAAAATCTGTAATTGCTTGCACTTGCTTTATTCCGCTGCTTATTATTTTTTAATTTGTGACATACACCATATTCACCACACGCTCTAAAGTGTTTTTTCAATTTGTATCAGAGCGGGATTCTTTTAGACCCAAAGTCTAATGGAATTTCGATCCTATGGCACAAATCCCGCACACATATTCATATGACCCACACAACCAAAAAGGAAGGACAAGCACATCTTAGATCATCCCTGTTTGATGGTACAGCCTACAGTTATTGGAAACAACGCATGTCCATACACATCAAAGGCATTGAAATAGCATTTTGGAAGATAGTAATGTCTTCACCTTAGTCGACAACCCCACCAGTAGGAAAAAAATGTTCGGTTAGAAAATCTCAATGCTAAGGACATGAGTATATTGTATTGTGGTCTTAATAAAACTGAATATAACAGTATCAGTTCTTACTCTACTGCTAAGGATATTTGGATTATACTTCAAGTTACTCACGAGTGGACTTCTGAGGTGAAGAAAACTCGCATTAGAATGATATTACAAAAGTATGAAAATTTTGCTATGATGCCTAATGAATCTATCGATGTCATGTTTTTCCGTTTTGCATATATTATCAATATGCTAAACGCTTTAGGAAAGGACATCCCAGAAGAAGACTTGGTCCAAAAGGTTCTATATTCCGTGTGCGAAGAATGGATCCAAAAGCAGACGGCAATTGAAGGAGCGCATGATTTGGCGTGCATCACTTTTGAGCAACTAATGGAAAAATTAATGGCATATGAAGTTCAGTTAAAGATGATAATGAAAATGTGCCAAAGAAGGAGGAGAAATCTGAGAAGAAGGAGAAAGATGAAAAGAATTTGACCTTCAAAGCATACGTGTTCAAAGATGAGATATCATTCGATTCGGATGACGAAGACATCGACTCTCTAACAAAAGGCTTTAAAACGTTCCTTCGAAATAACAAGGGAATGACTGGAAACATACGGATAATTAATGGAAAGGAAAAGGACGAAGAAGATGATACTGCACCACGATGCTTTAAATGCAACAAAAAGGTCACTTAAAATGATCAGTGCTTCAATATATTTCTTTAACGTCCAACAATCATCTGTGTCGTGGACATTATCATGGTGGTACCTGCAATATTTAAGGTCGTCTCTTTTATCATACCTGATTTTCTGATTGGGAGGTCAGTCAAAGAGTCCTTCACCTTCTGCGTAGGCCATGACTTCGGATCTAATGGCATTCAGTTTGGTAAAGGCATCGTCAATCACATGCATATGACCCTTGGGACTTCTATATCATTGTTGTCGGTCCCTAGGCTCTCGGCGGGAATTTTCATGAGGCCGAGCTTCTCTTCTCGCTTCTGTATGGGGTTTGGAAGAGCGTTTTCTTCGAGTGGCCATCGCCTCTCCCGATTGTATGAACCGCTCCACTCTAGTAAGGAGATGGTCGAGGTCACACGGTGGCTACTAGTGCAGTGATTTTACCAAATCCTCACACTGGATGCCTTGCATGAGAGCTGCAACGATTGTATCATCAGTGCAACCCTCGACATTGAGCCTCTCAATGTTGAAGTGCGTGAAGAAATCCCATAGCGTTTCTCCTTCCTTTTATTATAGAGTGAACAAGTGGGATGAGCCTCACTTTCACAATTTTCCTGCCATGAACTCTCAGTAGAAAGCTTGGGATAAGCTTTTAAAGGCCCAATAATGCAACTGGAAAACATGTTGTACCACTCATCCATTGCTTTGGTCAATGTTGTGGGGAAGGCTCAGCATAGGAATGGCTCATCTACCACGTGTATCTCCATCACTCTTTTGTACTTTCGGATATGATCGCAAGGGTTACTCGTGTCGTCGTATTGACTCAAGGGAGGCAGATTAAACTTCGGCAGTCGAGGAGCCAAAGTGATGTTCTTCATCAAAGGATCACGATCATCTTTCGAACCAGCTGAAGTGTATTTGGGACGCTGATCCTCACCACGACGCCTGGTCTACCGACAAGTGGATGCGCTGGAGGAATCGATAGGGCCCCCTTCCGAACGATTGGGAGAGTTCGAGGGTAGAGGATTGCTCCCTTGACTCTTTTGATTCTGACCAACTGTAGGCCTTTGGGGAGGACTGCAGCTATGATCCTGGGTGTGGCTGTCCTTTTCTTGCTCCACATCGATGTGGATGGGATGGCGAGAAGCTCTTCCATTGTTGGATGGCCCTGGGTCATGTGGACGTCCAGTAGAGCGGTTGTTGCCATCCCTCTGGTCAATCTGGCCTCCATCATCGTTGCCGACCCTAGGTCTTCGACGAGATGTAGGAGTGGCATCGAGCAGAGGGTTGACTTGCTGCTCTAAATTCGGCTCCCTAGCCCTCTGGCTCCCTGGTGCTGGTTGTGGCACAACGGAGCTCGACGTCGAATTGGGAGGTGGCTGCACTGCGGCCGCCTGTATTGGTTGTTGTGTCATTCGTTGGATGGTGGTAGTCAATGCCGTGAGGCTGGCATTGACCGTTTGGGTGAATGCGACGAATTTCTCCTGCGAGACTAGATGCGGCATTGGTCTCCCCTCCGAAGAAGATCCGGAACCTTCTTCGATGATCGGGGCATCCGGGTCCTGCCAAGGATTGGTCTGGTGTTGGTGGGTCGAGCCGACATTGCTGTTGCTTGGGAAAGTGACTCAAGTTTCCCACAAATGGCGCCAACTGTTGACGGATGGATTCCAGCAACCAGTAAGGTGGAGCTGACGTGGACGCCTCTGGTGACGTGGCACTCTATCAGCTGATGGATGAGACCCGCAGCTGATGGGACCCAGGTCAGGTAGAGCCAAGTACGAGCTACAGAAATGAAGCCTGACCTAACTCTGGGTTGTTCTGAATGATCCTCTTGAGCTACTTACTGAGTCGACCATCGAGATATCTGCAACACAGACGATCGTCAGGGGGTCGGATCTGGGTTCCAACCCAAATCCCATCCGATACTTAAGTCAGTATGGGACTTAGATTGGCTCGGGCAGTTAATATCGACCCAAGGGGAGATTGATTTGATGCTATCTCGACGAGCTTTTTAGAGGAAAAAATATAAGTGGAAGTAGACTATTTATAAGTGGAGGAGTCCCTTCATTGCCGTTGGCAAATAACGGCCTCCAATTATGGTGGCATGATTACCCCTGAGGAATAGGCATAACCATCATCCACTTACTGTGTCATTAATGGGCCTATTATTAACCATCTTCTTAAGGCTCGGAAGCTCAACGGACAAAATATGACATGGCTTTAACTGGTCAAGCGGTTAGTCTCCCATGTGGATTTCGTGTGCTCGATTGGCCACAACTTCTCCTTCGTTGGCTCCTTTACGTAGATGAGAATATTCTTCTCCTCTTTGGGGGCCGGCACAATGCTGTAACAGTCGCGTAAACACGAGGTGTTCTCAGGAGGTCACCCATCCTAGTACTGCTCTCGCACCCGAACGCTTAACTTCGGAGTTATCATGGTACCGAAAGAAGCCAGTGAATGCTACAAATCTTGCAAGATACTGATTCCAGCAAACTGAGAATGGTTTAGTTGTCGATAATAAAAATTGTAACACTGCCTTTAATTTTAAACCTTGTATATGTAAATTGTTACCAACCCTGAATGCAACCATTAGCGACCTTTATGTTTTTCTACACTTAAAGGTCTGTTAATACTAATTATGTAAATAATCATTCAAGGATTGATGAAATATTCTTAAATTAGTCTCAAGTCTCAACCTTATAGCTATTTCCATAAGATTTATAGGTGTTGTTTACGGGTGTTTTCTCACCACTGACTCGTCGACCGGCAACTAGGCGGTCAACGTGGTCAAGGGATCGGTTGGGACCCCTTGGGTATGCCGAGCGCACGTGCTCTCGTCGTGGGTAGGCAATGGATCTGTGGCTGAGCAGACGCTTCGGGGGAGCGTCGGTCTTCAGTTGGCGTGGATCCGAGGGAAGCCTCGGTTCCATGTTGATTGCTCGGCCTCGGCTGGACGAGTGTCGAGGGGAAGCCTCTGCGCCTTGAACGTTCCGCGGTCCTGATTGGCGACAGCGCTCGTTAACGGTGATCGGGCTCGATCCTTGCTGGATTGTAGCCTCGGCGCCTCGGCTCAGCTCCTTCCTGGACAGACGAGAAAACTCATCAGGGGCGGACCTTGGTTCTGGCCAAGTCCCCTCCGATGCCTAAGTCAGAACAGATCTGTGTAATACCCGGCGGGATCGGTACGGCTCAATATGAGGCCGGCACACGTATCCTCGAACTGAGCTATGATAGGGGGGATAATGGGGAAAAGCAAGGTCTAGTTAATGGAGTACCTCAGTTGTAGGTGTCAAGGATTCCATGCCTTTCCCGGTTGCCCCTGCTATCCCTTTATAGGGTTTGGACCACGATTGCCCCCAATCCACGTCCTTTGACCGCCCCCCTCACGTCCCCGCGACCCGCCTCCATCAAGGAGCCTGTGTGCGTCGTGGGGAGGGTCGATTAATGGGCACCTTAATGGTCATTAAGGTGTCGCGCCTTTAGGGGGACGGTTATCTCCGAAGAGCGTGAGCTGATCGTGCGTCTTCCAGGCCGGGGCCGGTCTGACTTCGAGTCCACCCGTGGGCCTCGTCAAGCCGGCCCAAACCCGTTCGTGGGCTTCCCACTCTGGGCTTGGGCTTAGGTCTCTGGTTCTTAGGTTTCTCCAAAATAGTCGTATCAATTGCCCCCATCGTCCGAGCCGTTCGAATTCTGCCAGTTTGGTTCAGGCGATGTGACTCTTGGAGTTTTTGTCAGACGCGTCAGTCGAGGCCAATCCATTAAATGGCGGTCATTATGACGGGGCCCGGTTGAACTTCTCTTGGTGCAGGTTTCGAAACACCGTCGATCTTCAGATGCTTCCACGTGCTCCCCTTCGGATGGCCATGATCCTGTGGTTGTCTTCCATATAAGGGAGTCGGCCTCCCAAGTTTTGATTCTTTCGCGCCTTCCTTCCTGATCGTGGTCTTGCAAGCTCCTTCTCTCCGTCGTTTGTCTTCCTTCGGATTCTTTTCGAGGTACACTTCTTCCTCATTCACTTGCCCCATGGCTACACTTAGGATAGGTGATTCCGCTCCGAGATCGGGGGACCCCCCGGCGCCCGAGTCTGGTGACCCCCTGCCTTCGAGGCCCGGCGTCTCCCCGGGGACACGTCCCGCACAGGACAAGGGGAAAGGCTTGCTTTTTGTGTACCCCGTCGGCGATGACGTGGCTCGGGCAGCTGAGAGGTTCGACGTTCCCCCCGTGGTCCTTGGGTCGCCGTCTGTGGTCCCCTTCTCGAAGGTTGCGGAGATCCAGGAGAAGTACTTGTACCATCCTTACGATGTCAGGATCCCTTTTAGCGACGAGCGGATTTGCTTTTCGCGGAGCAGGGAGGTCGGCGTCTATGTCAAGATGTTCCGCCTGGGACTCCGCTTCCCCCTTCATTCTTTCATCATCCAAGTCATGGAATTCTTGATGGTGGCCTTGTGCCAGTTGACCCCGTATTCCATCGCGGTGCTGACCGGGTTTATCATGATCTGCTGCGTCCACGGCTTGGAGCCGTCTCTTCCTATTCTATTTCACTACTATCGGATCCAAACGGTCGGCCAAGGGTCGTGGCAGCACCTCCGGGCCCGTGTAGGGAGAGAGTGTTTGCTCGGTCTACCCCGCTGTGTGGGGGGACTGGAGCTCAAGCTATGTTTTCGGTGTTTTCCCCGGGGACGTCGATATCTTGACAGGTTGGGGAGGGTTATGTCAATATGACTTGACGTTAACCCTCTCCGAGGCTGACCGGGCCGTTGTCCATCTTCTGTCGTCTCTTCCCCTAGAGGAGAGGTCGACCTGGCCTCTGCTAGACGACTTGCTGTCACGGTCTGTTTTCGATCGTACGCTTTTCGTGCACGTACTCTTATTCGTACACGTATTTATTTTGGGCATTTCTTGTATCCGAACCCTATGATGTTATATGCCGCTGTGACCCTCTCGAAGAGTATTAATTTGTGGAAATATTTTGAAGCGTCATTTCACATGTCGTTCTCCCACAATTTGACTTTGTTTGAAGAGGCGTCGTGATTTTCACTTTTGTCGTGAGACGTTTTTATTTTTAGTTTTGTCCCTCGTCGCCAAACTCGTGATCGGTCTCCTTAGTTTCGTTTCTATCGTCGGCACGGTTGCCCCAGTATTTATCTCTTAATTTTAGGACTCCGTTTGACCCATTTTCAGTATTTTGCCCAACCTATTATATTTAACCATAAGTTTTGAGATTTTTCCCCAGGTATTATGTATTATAATCTTAATCTACTTTGAATCTAGCCAATATTTGAACCCAGCCCATGTTTACCCCCTCTTGGCCGCACCCACTAAGGAGAGAGAGAGGGTGTGAGATCTATTTTAATAATAGTATTAAAACAAAAAAATTTTAACCTATAAGCTAACCCAGACCTACAAGCACTGCTTTCCCCACTCACGTGAGCTTAACCCTACCCTCCTCTATTAAATAGCCTAGGGCTATTCTTTTCTCCCAACACCAGAAACGAGCCGTCGCCCTCAAAATTTTCGCATGCAATTTTTCTCCCAAGCGCCGCACGCAGCAACTCCACGCAAAAACAACTCCAGGCTCTCCGACCTCGCTCTTCCCCTCTCTTCCGATGTACCCTAGCCCTCGCCGGACCTTCCTCCACCCCTAACCCGCTGTGATCCCCGCCCAGCTTCACTTCCGGCGCTGCAGCAACCGGATCCTTCGCAACCGGATCCTTCGCAACAGTGCACAACAGCAGCAGCAGCCATCGTAACGGCTGCTGACCGCCGCTGCCGCTGCCGCATTTGCCCTCCGACGTTCCTCCGACCCCCCAGCGACCATCCCCTTGCCGTCTAGCCCTCCCAGCGACTATCTCCCACTGTTGACATCTCCTTGGCCATTGTTTTCACGCGAACAGCAGCTCTTCTTCGTGTCGCAGCGACGCGCGGCGACGCACGGCAGCCTCCGACGGTTGTCGACCCTCCCTCGAGCCCGTTCAGCACCATATAGCCGCTGTCCACGCGTGTCGATGTCGCTCTAGCTGTAGACAACTCACCACGATCTCCGGGTGGCTTCGTGGGATCATCGCTTCACCACGGTTAGTATCTTTCGCTGAAATTTTAATTTCAGTTTACTATTGATGGTTGGACAGTGATAACGAACAATCATGGACCCGATAAACTGATGTTGACACGCTTAATTTATAGGATGTATATATTGTGTACTACCCTTAGCAATATTAGTCTAGGTTGCCTTGATGATGATATTGTTGACAACTAAACTTAACTAGTAAGTTAGTAACTTAATAATATGATGATATCATGCTAGTAGCGTTAATAATGATGTGTCACCCATCGTAGGATAGCGAACTTAATTAAAATTGGGTCATTAGACGTTTTAGGGCTATCAAGAATTCAAATCCGTAGTTACGAACTTGTTCGTGCACGTATTTTATCACAGAGAACACGCAGTTCCGTACCATACGTGAAACCGAAATCCAACCCCTGACGTTGCTACCCGACGTCAGAGTAGCTTTCGCGTCGTGTTGAGGTAAGTCTCTCTCCGTAGGAACCCCACAACTCGCCTGTTAATCAACTTCAAAATCATAGCTTCCGATTATGTTGTAACTCACTAATCAAGAATAATAAATTGGGACTGTATGCAGGACTGCGAACTGAACACGTAGGTAGACTCGAACTGATTGAGCAGGATCGTGACTCGGTTGTTTTTCAGGCAAGTGATACTTGCCAGCTTTCTGTTCAGGCCATGTCTTAGGTCATTTTGTACAGTAGCGTAAAAGAGACTAGGCAGTGAAATGATAGCTGCCTAGACGACACTTTTAGATCTAGCTTGACAACGAAGCTGGATCCGTCACCTTATCATGCTTGCATCCATACTATCATGACATGTTTAATTTCAATTAACGGTACGCAAATTATCTGCTCATTGCCCTGTAATTGCATGCATGTAATGTTTCATCGTGATTGCGTAGCACACACTACACTTATTGTAATGATTGAGGCTAAGCACCTGCTTTTGCGGGCACAACCCTATGCCAAAAACACTTCCTGGCTCGTGATCCAGAGGCGAGCTCATGTACTTGGGAAACCCTGACTCGATACACGTGGAGGGGTAGGGTTAAGCTGTCACGCAGCGTAGAAGGATGCCTGATCCGCTCCTTCAGCTGTAAGGAGTAAACCATGTGCACAATGTGATAGGAAAGTGATCGTGATTGTGAATTAATGTTCTTGTAATGCATGTCATCATGTCATCCTTAATTGTTGCATTCTTAATTGTCATTTCAACTCATTGCATTATTTTAGAACTGCTAGTCGTCCTTTTGTTATCTGTATCCTTGCACAAAAGCTATCCGCTTCCTTTTGGGAGACTTTTACTGACATGTGTTCTCTTCTCTTTGGGTGTCACATGTGAGGTTCTGAGTTAGAGTTAGCAGCTGAGGACGAGCAGTTCGTGGATGCTGAGTTCGAGGTACCTGCAGGGACCGAGGTCGAGGACACTGGTAACCAGCCCTAGGCTCACCTGGAGTCTTTTTAGTTGTCACTTCTTTTAGTAGTTGCAGTTAGCTTTCAGTGCGTAGCACCTGACTTTCTTTACTTTTGTTTCGACCATGTTTTAGGCCTATTTGTTCAGACTTATACTTTTGTGACTTTTCTGCGATGTTGAAATAATTTGCTGGATGTTTTGTTGGTGGATGTTTCTATATCTGCTTTATTATTATTGTTGTTGTTTCGTCGCAATGCAAAGGACCTGCTACGATTTGAAATTTTTATAGACGCTTATCAGACTGCAGCTTCACAGCTCCACGTCTGAGCGGACCTCCTCACGTCTCGTCTTCCATATTAGGGAAGCGGGGCGTGACACTTGCTTCTTAAGACCGTTCTGTGGTCTCCCGGTAGGCGCTCCCTTTTTCTTTCCGTATTCCTTCTCACTTATCCTGATCTTCTTTCCTTCTGCAGAGATGGCTGGTCGTGAATTTGCCTGCAATGTCGATGAGCTCATCTGCCGGAGATCCGGCCGAAGCCGGGGGACCCATTCGGGTCAGGCGCCCCGCCGCACGGTTGAGGAGGAGGTGTGTCAAGCCGAGCCTGCGGTGGGAAGGGTGGAACCCGCAGTCGCTACTGTGCCGCTTACCCTGGCTGCGACGGATCTCTCGACGGCGGAGGCTACGGGGGCCGAACCCCCCGCCCCGTTCATGCAGAGGGAGGCAACGAGGGTGCCGGGCCGGCCCCTCGCGTGCTCGCGGGCGGTCGCGGCGTGGGGCGTAAGCGTTCCCCCCCCCCCCCGAAATTCGCTCACCCTAGCGAAAGGAAGAGGAGGAAGGAGAGTGGGGACGTCCACCCTTCGGTGGATCCCGGGGCTTCGGTTGCCTCGAGCGAAATCTTCCCATTGACCCTGGTGGCCACCCCTGTAGCCTCGGCTGAGCCGTCCTTGGTGGGAGCTGGCGGTGCGCTGGCGAGCCATCTGGCGAGGCCCGAGGTTACGCCCGGAGACTCAGTATTTGTCGACCTAGCCGTGGCCACCCAGCTGGCACAGAGCACCATCCTTTCGAGGGCCCGCTCTCTCCTGGAGAGAGCCCCCTCCGACCGACTGTCGGATTCCTTAGTCTGGCAGCTTCAACAGGTTTAGGACCTATCTCTCGACTCCCCTCAGCGTAACTTTTTTCTTTTCTGCAGGCCACCGTGATGGCCGTGGAAGCGCAACGTCGGTCGGCCCAGGTGAAAGGTCTCGAGGAGTCCTCGACTCGGGACCGTTTGAGGGCCGGGGCGGCTAAGGTGGCTGCCGAAGAGGCACGCATGGAGGCCCGGCAACTTCGACACCGGGTGGACGAGCTTGCCTCGGAGGTGTTGGACCTTTAAGGGGCACTGATCGACGCTCGGAGGTCGGCCCAAGAGGCGGAAGAGGCGTTCCGTCAAGAGAGGGGCGATCTCTGGAAAGAGCTAGGAGCCCTGCGTCAGATGACCCTGTTCGTCGAGGAGGTGGAGAGGGGCATTGACAGGGTCCTGAGGCCGCAGATAGCGGAGGTCCTGAGGGAAGCCTTCGGCTACTACGAGGACCTCCTGGCCCCCCATATTGTTGGGGTCTTCCACGACTCCTTCTAGCGGTTCACGGAGCGCGCCCGACAGCCGCTCCCCCGACCCCCGGAAGGTCCAGCTGATCCCCCATGCTCCGAGCAAGGCGAGGTTCCGGAAGATGCTTCTTCCCGTGCCCCGGGACCTTAGGTGGCGCTTCTCTTATTTTGTCCCCCCTGGCTTGTAATACCAAACAATTCATGTATAAAGCTTTTCCGTCGGTGCATGCACCTTTCGCCAATTTTCTTGTCGTCTGGGTACTCTTTTGGCAGAACTGCCCCGCATAGGATGGGGGAAGCCCTCGGCCTATCTGATCTTCTGTTGCGTTTGTCCTCGTTGGGGAAACGATCCGCTGGTATCCCTTTATCCTTCATGGTGAGTGTGAAGGGTCTTTGGGACTTTATGTCCACCGGCCTAATAGACCGGTGCCTTAGAGGTGCTCTCAGCCGACCTGCCGTGATTTTCCCTCATTCGTGATTCTCAGGCCAGTCCGGTGACTGCCTCGCAAACTGTGGTTTTGCCCTGCGTCTTACGGCCAGTCGAGGGGTCAGCCTACGGGAGGAGACGCCTCCGATCCCTCGGCTGACGGGGTCGTCTGGGCTGCAGGGGGTTTTTTCCCCAGGCCTATACCCATCTGATATTCAGACATGCTGGGGGAGTTGCTCCCAGCCTTACGGTTGATTAAGTCGGCTGGTCTGCGTGGGGAGCTATCCCTCGGCTTATGACTAACCGAGGGTCTCGTCTGCTGGGGGAGTTGCCCCCGGCCTTACGGACGGGCTCAGTGATCGGCCTGCTGGGGGAGTTGCCCCAGTCGTACGGTCGGTCAGGTTGACTGGTCAGGAGGGGGAGCTACCACTCGGTTATGACCAGTCAATGTTTCCGCCTGCTGGGAGAGTTGCCCCCAGCCTTACGGACGGGCTCGGCGATCGGCCTGCTGGGGGAGTTGCCCCAGCCTTACGGCCGGTCGGGTTGGCTGGACAGCGGTGGGAGCTACCCCCGGCTTATGACCAGTCGATGTTCCCGCCTGCTGGGGGAGTTGCCCCCAGCCTTACGGACGGGCTCGACGATTGGCCTACTGGGGGAGTTGCCCCCAGCCTTACGGTCGATCGGGTCGACTGGACAGCGGTGGGAGCTACCCCCGGCTTATGACTAGTCGATGCTCCCACCTGCTGGGGGAGTTGCCCCCAGCCTTACGGACGGGCTCGGCGATCGACCTGCTGGGGGAGTTTCCCCAGCCTTACGGTCGGTCGGGTTGACTGGACAATGGTGGGAGCTACCCCCGGCTTATGACCAGTCGACGGTCCCGCCTGCTGGGGGAGTTGCCCCCAGCCTTACAGTCGATCGTTTCGTTGCTCTCCCTCGGGGGGTGACATCCTGCTTGTCCTGCGGTCGATTGCCCAACCAGCTATAATGGGAGACAAATGAGCTGTACTAACACTGTTCTTTTCATTCCACGAATTCGGGCGTACATTTGGAGGGAAAAAAGGCGGTGAAGGCGTGGGCTAGCTAGCCTTGCCCAGGCGAGGTGGCAGCTGATTGTCCCGCCAGCTCACTCGATGATGCGCATGGCCGTATGGACCACCTTCTTCCCTTTGTCCGATTGCTTGGATGTCCCCTCCCCGGGGCGGGGGCCGAGTCATCGGCGAAGTTCTTCAAGTGCCCCCGCTGACTATCTTCTCTATGTCCTTCTTTAGGTGCCAGCAGTCGTCACTGTCATGGTCGTTGTCCTTGTGATACTTGCAATACCTCTCTTCGTCCTTCCAGCCTCTCTTCGTCTTTGGAGGCGGCCTGCTAAAGGGCCCTTCCTTTAGGGCGTTCGCGAGGATGATATCCGGAGAGGCGTTCAGTTTGGGGGGTTGCGGCTCCTCCCGGCGCTGCTTTCCCTTGGCCCTCTTCTCCTGTCGATGCTCGTCAGAGCCGTGGCGGTCGTTCTCGTCGCGCTTGAATCCCCGCTTTGTTCCCATCGGGCGGCTTCCGTCGTCCTCGGCCAGCGCTTCTTCCGTCAGCATGTAGCGTTTCGCCCTGGCTATGACGCCGGCGAGGTCTTTCGGCGGATCGTTGTGTAGTGATTTTCTCAGGCCCCTATGTCGGAGCCCTTTCTTCAGGGCCGTCTTGACGACCAACTCGGGGCAGCTCACCACGTTCGGTCGCTCCGCGTTGAAGCGACACATGTAGTGCCTCAGGGTTTCGCTGGGACCATGTACCACATTGAATAGGAGTTCTGAATCCGATTTTACCTGACGTTTGGCCATGAATTGCTTGCAGAACTGCTAGGAGAGGTCCTCGAAGCTATCGATGGATCGGTTAGGAAGACCATGGTACCAGCTCCGAGCCGCTCTCCGGAGGGTGGAATAAAAGCCTTTGCAGAGCAAGGTGTCATCAGCCCCTTGGAACGCCATGACATCTTCATAGTCCATCATGTGGTCCTCTGGATCACCCATGCCGGCATACTTCTCCAACGTCGGCACTTTGAACCGGGAGGGGACTCGTGCCTCAGTTATCCTTCGGGATAACGGACAACGATCACTTTTGGCGCCCCTCGAGCGCCCTCCAACGCTCACACCATTATTGCATGGGGGTGGTGAGCGAGCGTGGTCCCGTCGGGGGCTCGCCTGCATTCTCGCTGAGCTGCGGGCATGAGTTGATTGACAGGCGCTCCTCTTCTCCCTACGATAATCTTGCTTCTCCGGTTTTGCTCGACGGGGACTTTCACTCTGGCGAGGTCGGTCCCCCAAGGCTCGGTGGCCAACCGGTCGCCGATTTGTTGAGCCCGGTCGCTGAGACGAGGTGGTAACCGGTTTGCCTCTAGTTTGGTTGAGTCCCATCCCCTCTCCTTCGTGGGACGAGGTGTGGGAGTGAGGGACACCTCCGGGATGTAACCCGGCACGGTGAATCGCCGTTCCAGGTTGGTTGCTCTATCCCCGTGGTCAGTAGTGACCACGGCGGATCATACAGGCTGGCGGTCAGTTCCCCGTTGGTGGGCCCCTCCCATCTCCTCGCATCAAACGGATCGGGGGAGCGTCGGTCTTCGGTTGGCGTGGAGCCGAGGGAAGCCTCGGTTCCATGTTGATTGCTCGGCCTCGGCTGGACGAGCGTCGAGGGGATGCCTCGGCGCCTTGAACGTTCCTCGGTCCTGATTGGCGACAGCGCTCGCTAACGGCGATCTGGCTCGATCCTTGCTGGATTGTAGCCTCGGCGCCTCGGCTCAGCTCCTTCCTGGACAGACGAGAAAACTCATCAGGGGGCGGACCTTGGTTCCGGCCAAGTCCCCTCCGATGCCTAAGTCAGAACGGATCTGTGTAATACCCTGCGGGATCGGTGCGGCTCAAGATGAGGCCGTCACACGTATCCTCGAACCGAGCTATGGCAGGGGGGATAATGGGGAAAAGCAAGGTCTAGTTAATGGAGTACCTCAGTTGTAGGTGTCAAGGATTCCCTGCCTTTCCCGGTTGCCCATGCTATCCCTTTATAGGGTTTGGCCCATGATTGCCTCCAATCCACGTCCTCTGACCCCCCTTCACGTTCCCGCGGCCCGCCTCCATCAAGGCCCCTGCGTACGTCGTGGGGAGGGTCGATTAATGGGCCCCTTAATGGTCATTAAGGTGCCACGCCTTTAGGGGACGGTTATCTCCGAAGAGCGTGAGCTGATCGTGCGTCTTCCAGGCCGGGGCCGGTCTGACTTCGAGTTCACCCGTGGGCCTCGTCAAGCCGGCCCAAACCCGTTCGTGGGCTTTCCGCTCTGGGCTTGGGCTTGGGCCTCTGGTTCTCAGGTTTCTCCAAAATAGTCGTATCAGGTGTCAATTTTTGAACAAGTGAGTCAAAATGTTATTTTTACTGGAGAAATAATGCATTTGTTGGGAAAGGTGTGCATAATAAAACAAGCCTGCCATGGTTTTTATTTTTCAAAAACAACTTTGACAATAAAGTTGACATATTTATCTTCATACAATTATCCATTGTTAATTATTATTTACGTTTATAATAACATCCAAATCATAATTACTATCGGGGGCCCACTTGCAACTCTAGCAGCACCCGCATGCGGACTACTACTCTCCTCGTTACCCGCACAACCTTTGATCCCAACCGTCCGTCCCATCACATCGTTTAATCAAATACTTGAGATTCTTGTTGGCGAGGAAAATTTTGACTTTTCATGCGCTTCAAGTTAAGTTAGACAAAGTTGGGCGCCCAGCAGACCAAAACAGCCGGCTATTTATTTCATCATTCGGTCGTGGACTAAAATTTATTTTAAATAAAAAACCAAATGAATAGTTATAACAAGGATGACGATCTCTAATCTCAGCCGTCGGATCACAAGGTCACCCCACAGATCTCCATCGGACAGCCATAACCGCTTCCACCTCCGAGTCACGAAAGCTTATTAGGTTTCATGACCCGTATCCGATACCGTCACCCCCTCCAAATTTTCAACAGCACCTCAGTGACCCGCAATAGCAGGTTGGAAGGAATGGAAACATCGGTTGTTGCCCGAAATGATGGGGGGTAACCGGCTGCAGCAGGTGGTGGGGGTGAAAACATCAGTTTCCTTGACACTGCCCCAGTGGCCAAACGGATGGATGACGGGGATGAGTCTGGAGCCGACTACTGGAACTGGAACCACCGTTAACCAATACCCAATTACCGATAAAGCAACCCTCTATATTAAATCTCCACTCCGGAGTGGGGAGAAGACCGAGGGGTGGATGCCGGGTGGAAGGGAGTGAGGATATCAGGCATATTATAAAACGGGAGGTGAGGTTACCGTGCGAATCCCGTTGGCCTGAGGCGAGCATGTTAACACCCACCCAAGAGATGGCCAGAAGTTAGACGAAAGGGGCAGTGCTCCCGGGGCACACGGGAGCTGCTATAGGCTCATATCAAATTGTTTTACACAAAGCTCTTTTATTTACAAGCTTACCCTAAAGAATTTACAAGTTTGCCATTGAAAACTATACCCCTGATCTTTTACACTTTTGTTCCGTCATCTTCTCTACACAGACACAAAATTGAAGCCGTCCGTCGCCACCATCTTCCACATCCTCTCCATCCTTTATATCTCCAACATCTTCTCCGTCTTTTTCTTCAATTTCAGAATTAAATTCATCAAGGAATAGAATTCAAAATAAAGTTCATCAAAAAGTCAGAAGGTTTAGCTTCATCGTCTTGACCTCCTCCATCCTTTTCATCTCCTTTTTTAATCCTCCATCTAAGGCATCTGCTTCCTCAATTCTTTGTTCTCATACATCTCCACACAAAAAAAAATTGGTTGATGCATGACTGTAGATGGCTGAGAAAAGAAGATTATGAGATGCTTAATGGAGAGGGATAGAACACAGAATGATAATTCTTCAATTTCATTCTTTTTTTAAGGATTCAATTTATCGAACAGGGGGAGAAGGGAAGAGGAGAACGACGGTGAATAAGGGGGTGTTTTGCAAAAAAGGATGTATCAAAAAACAATTTGGGTGTGCGTAAAGTAATTAGGGTGTGTGCGTATAGAATTTCGCCTTGCACACAGAGTTTGTTCCGAAAATGCCCCTGCTGGGCAAAACGGGAAGAAAGGGTTCGATAAAGCCGCTATTTCAACCCCATTTCTGCTTCATCGCTTCCTTGCTGCTGGCGCTCCCTTTCTTCTTCTTCTTCTTCATCTGTTTCTTCATTATCTCTGTTGCCCAACTCCTCTCTCTCTCTCTCTCTCTCTCTCTCTAATTGTTTATTATTGTTCTGAGAAAAAATTCCCTCTTTCTTCGTCTTCCATTTGTTAAGGGAGATAAACGTTTGGCCCTTTGGAGGAGGCCGCCATTGATGAGATGTTCTTGAGAGAACCATGCGATATCCCGACAGATTGAGAAGGCTGCAGATTCGAGAACCCCCTGTACATTTGACATGATGAGGTCTGCTCTGATCTTTTTCTCCTCCTCTCTTTCCCGAGGTTTTATTAATCTCGCGAGCCTTTCTGATTTTCTTTCTCTGATTGTTTGTTTCCTGATTTATTAGATCGAGTTTTACGTTGTTTTGTTGTACGTGAAAGAGATCGGAGCGATTCGCTTTGATCACCTCTATTTCCTCTGGCTCGTGCAGAGAATGATTTGCTCTTGAATAATCCCTTCGCAATTTCGATTCTTTGTTTAGATTTCACAGGATCTCACTGATCTTCTTCCCTCTTAGATTCCAGTATTTCCTTGATAGTTATTTTCCGAATTTGTTAATTTTTTGGCTGATGTCGCCGGATTCTGCTCTCCGGCGGGAAGTACGTTTTCTTACTGCATACTTCTGGCTTTGGTTCTTCTGTGTAAAGTGAAAATCGTTGTATTCGTTAACGTTTTGCTCCCTTCTAATTATTACGGTAATATTTATTAGTTCGTAGAAATCTTTTGTGTGGTTGTAATTTTGATCAGTGTTTGGCTATTGGTTTTATCGCTAAAGGCATGTACTTTTTTTTTCATGTGTTTATATGAATTCATGCTTGTTTTTGTGCGTGATGGAATATAGATCTTTGTTCTTCAGTTGCAATACCTTTATATCTTGCGTTCTCTGGAATTTTTTACTTGGATTTCGTTGTATATATGCCTTCTTTCTGCAGTTTCTTCATTTGCTTGTACAAATTTTGCCTTTTATTTTTTTGAACTTTCTGATGAGACGAGACGAGACGTTTTTTTCCTTCGATTTTCTAGGCCTTACAGATCTATCTACAAGTTTACTAAAGATTACTTTTACGAATAAGAATCAGTCTTAACGTTTGGTGGTGTTTTTTATTTTTCAGTAATTAAACGTGTGATGCCCTGTTATCCTTGGATACCAAACAATATATGATCTGCATTGCAACTTACAAGGCTCTTCAATTTCCAATTTAATTGATATTTCCTCTTAATTTTTGCAACATCTGAACAAATTTATCTCTAGATCTATTAGGATTTCTTCGATTCAACTAGAGGTTTCTCACAATTTTAAATTTGATTTTATTTTTGATTGTGAGCAGATACCAGAGAGTGAGTCCGGATATCCTTGGACTTCCTAACAGCCGGAAGCCCGCCAGCATCAGAAGCTGCAAGGACGAAGACGCCGACGCTTCTGGCCTAATCTCAAGCTACCCTCCCTTCGACGCCAAACCCCTCCGGGTCCGATCCGGATCCGGATCCGCATCCGGATCCACAAACCCAACAGCAACCCAAACCCAAACCCAAGACAATAACAATCACATCCACCACTTCTCCCACTTCTCCGACCCGCACACGCCGGAAAATCCCAAATTTTCTAACAACCACGAGATCAATGGGAGGTGTTCTGGCGACGTGCTGCTACAGTGGGGACATAATAAAAGATCCAGGGGGTCGAGGGCCGAGAATCGGACGGTTGGAGACGATTCTTCGGTCCATTCGAGGCAGCACGTCAAGATCCAGCGGCGTGCAGCGATCGCCGGAGCTGAGAAGATCGCGGCCGCCGCCGCCGCGCAGGCCATGCCGCCGCCCTGCGGCGGCGGATATGCCAGGGGAGCGAATCTGAGGGCGTCTATGCCCTTGCGTGATTCAACGGTGGGCCACCACAACAGGTAAAATTTGTTTTCCCTCCCCTAAGTTATTATTATTATTATTTTTGGTTCATCGGAAAGCAGTTATTCAACATAGTGTTTGATTTGTAAAGTGTTTTCAGAAGAAAATATTGGGGGTTTTCTTCCCCTTTTGTTTGCGGTAGCTTTGTTCTTGCTGTTTTGTCCTCTTTTGGTGGGTGAACTGATGGGTGCTAGTTTCTTTCTTTTGTGAATGTGTACTTATTTATTTATGATTTTTTTTTTCGCGTGATGGGTTATTTCACCTAGTTTTTTAAAGTGTGAAGGTTAGTGAGCTGTACCTTTTTACATTTTTTTAATAAATGAAAATTTTCGTTTATATTTTTCGAAATTTTTTTATATGTACTTATTAGTTTCTCTTCGTTTTTTTTGGGTTGGTTACGAATTACGATTCAATTATCCGATTCAAGCCTTAAAAAAGTTTGTTACAAGTTAATTTTATAAATTTTTTAACTTTTGTTTTTCTAATTTATCTGTAATTAGTGAGTTGATGCTTTATTGGTTGGATATGGTCCATTGGAGTAGCTGTCTCGGCCTTATCTTATATCGTAGCATCATTCATGCTTCTTCCTTTATTTCCTTTAGATTATTAATTTTTGATTTTATCTACGATTTAACAAAATCACCTCGTATTCTTTTTTTCTAAATTTCAGATCCCAGTCGAGTCAGATCCTGTGGCAACGAGTCATCTCTCTTGCCTTTTGAAGTCACCCCTCCCGTTTCTTACCCCATATAAACTCCATACTCGCTATTATTTCAATCTTCGCCCTAATTTGCTCTTCAAGCCCCAGATCCATCTGATCTGATCATGTGAGCTTACGATCCATTAAAAACCCTTTTGTTGCCTAGCAAATTATTTATAATTGATCTCATTTTCACTTATTTAATTGTTATTATTTTTTAATTTTTTGCTTTTTAGTAAGCTGGAAAGAAGAAACCAAACAACTAGCTATTGTGATTATGTGATGCATGCTTTTTTATTTCCCTACAGAGTGGGTAATAGACTAATAGTAGCAATATATGCTATTATTATACCATATAGGAGGTAGAGCCACCGGTCTCCTTTTTGTTGGTTCTTTCTTTTGTTGTACCTCCTCCCACCAAAGGTCCCATTTCCTTTTTTTGCGATGATGATCAGGAGCGTTGAAGAGAGATCCAGCGGCCACCACTCTCGATCCGATAAGCGATCTCCTCCGTCTCCCCCCCAGAAGCCAGCGGCGGCGCAGAATAACAACAATCACAAGGCGTCGGCCGCCGCATCGAACGGGTTCGGGCCGGAGGCGTCGTCTTCGATGAACAACCACCATCACCCGGATTCGTCGAAGCCCCCGTCGGATCAGGACACGGTTGGCAGCGGGAGCGGCGGGGCGCCGGAGAAGGTGAATCTGGAGCAGTTTGAGTGGCCGAGGATCTATATATCGCTGTCGAGGAAGGAGAAGGAGGATGATTTTCTGGCCATGAAGGGGACCAAGCTCCCCCAGCGGCCCAAGAAGAGGGCTAAAAACATTGATAAGACTCTTCAGGTAATTATCTTGATTAAATAATAAAAAATCCTCCGTTTTATAATTCTATTAATGACTATCATGTTTGGATTTTGTAGTACTGTTTCCCTGGGATGTGGCTTTCAGATTTGACGAGAGGGCGGTATGAAGTGAGGGAGAAGAAATGCGTGAAGAAGGTAATTAATTAATGAATTAATAAAATTATCAAACAAAAATGGTAGTTATATACTTTTTATAGTAAATTGACCAATTTGTGGAGATAATTTTAATCCGTCTGGTTGTCACTCTCGCTCGTCTTGCTAACGATGGCTTGGTGTCCCACAGCTGGATCGCTAATTGCTGTGCTGACTATTCTCATTTATTGGGGGTTCTTTGCAACAACAAAAAAAACAGAGCATTTTTATTGTTTAATAAGTAAATTATTGCGTGGGCGGCATCTTTCAATTTGTGCGACCTTTTTCATCTTTGTTCCCTGCTTTTGCGCTTTTATTTTGGTGCACGCATCCTCGTGACGGCTCACTGGACTCCAGATGAGAGTGGGTGATGTTTTGGGTGTTTACAGAATTGACGTTTTTTGCACTCATTTATGATACCATTATTTTGCTCGTGAAGCTGCTACCCACCGTCTGAGAAAACGTGAGATGGTCAAATATGAAAATCAAATTTATAAAAAAGACAGGGCTTCACGGACTTTTTAAAAATAAAAAAAAAGTCAATATTTTATTAACTAATAATTATTTGTTCGTGTTTATATGAATTTTGATTGTTGAGAAGGGTGCATATTTATGTTGTGGATGCAGAAACGAAGGGGATTGAAGGGCATGGAGAACATGGACAGTGACTCGGAATGATTACATATAACGTGTGTGGTATGTGTAGGCTGAGACGATGAAGAGCCCCTTGATTTTGAAGCGGATGATCAGCTTGCAGTTCTTGCTCTCCATTTTCTTTTTTTTCCCCCACTTTTTGTTTAGTCTCTATTTTTCTTTCTTTTCCATAAATTAATCTTATGGTCGTGGAGTTGAGTTGTCCAAGTTTTTTTAAAGGGGTTGGATGGATGGATGGATTGAGGTGGGTCCCTCACACCCCTATTGTACAGATCTTTCTTCTTCTTTGCTTAAGGGTAATTTGTTAATTATTGAAAAAGACATCAAGTCTCAATTGGTCTCTACTAACTGGGGAAAAAACAAATTCAGAGCGGGAACAAATGTGACGATGAATATGGAGAGAGAACGAACAAAAAAATGAATAAATAAATAAATGTCGTTTTCGTAATTGAAAAAAAAAACATGTTTTGCGGTGGAAGGCATGGCTGTTTTGTTTTTGACTGAGCCTTGATAAATAACGCTCTTTGGATCCTTCGGATCCCCATTCTCGTTCTTTTTTACATTATTTCTGATACATAATTAAATTAATTATTATTTTTCCTCGCCACACTGCCACCCGACCGTGGGGAGCACGTGAGGAGGGATGCGGGTCAGATTACACGTTTTCGTAAACATATTAAAGTGCTTAAGCACATCACATTTTTCGAAAATTACTATGCTTATGATACGTTTTTTCAGAAACCTTTCATGACTCCTTTCTTCAGCATCTTTTTCTTCCTTTGTCCATCATTGCCAACTCTTCCTCTCTGTCTTCGTCTTCTTCACCTCCATTTCTTTTCTTCTGCATCTTCATTTCGCAATTAAACCCAAAAAAATCCGTAAACTTCAATTAAACCCGATATGTATGATTCTATCCAAATGGGTGAGGGATAAGTGGCGTCGACGGTACACGGCAGAAAGCGTATAATGTAAGGTAGGGACGGGGATAAAAAGGTTAAAAATGGAATTTTACTTAAGGGTATATTATAGGGTTAATTGCATAAAAATACCTTCATGTTTGGACCATTTTTACGTAAATATCCTGAGGTTCATTTTGTGACGAATTGATACCCTGGCGAAAAATGGGCTGACAGTGTTAACTTTGACCGTTTTGCTCTTCCTCCCATCTCTCTTCTCTCACTCTCAATTCTCTCTTTCTCTCTCTCCACTGGTTCTCTCTCCTCTCTCTCTCTTTCTCCCTCTACACTGAATCTCTCTCCCCCCAACTCTCTCTCTCTCTCTCTCTCTCTCTCTCTCTCTCTCTCTCTCTCTCTCTCGGGATGGTGCATGAGGTGGGTGAGTGGGTGTGTGTGCGTTCGTGCATGGGGTGGGTGGGTTGTGTGCGTGTGGTGTGTACATTGGGGGGCGAGGGGTGTGCATGGTGGTGTGTGCGCGTGGGTGGGTGGGTTGAGTGCTTGGGGGAGTGGGTGTGCGTGGGGTGGGTGGGGGTGTGTGTGTGGTGTGTGTGCATGTGGTGTGTGCTTGGGGTGGGGGGGGTGTGTGCATGGGAGGTGTGTGTGTTTATGGGTGGGGGGGTGGGTGTGTGCGCGTGGGGTGGGTGGGTTGTGTGCATGGGGGGGTGTGCATGGGGGGTGTGGATGTGGTTGGCTGTGTGTGTGCGTGGGGTGTGTGTGTGCCCGTGGGATGGGTGGGGTGTGTGTGCTTAAGGGGGGGATGTGTGTGTGTGCATGTGTGTGTGTGTGCGCGCGCGCATGGGTGGGTGGGTGTGGGCATTAGGCGAGGGGTGGGTGTGTCTGCGTGGGTGGGTGGGTTGTGTACATGGGGTTTGTGCGCATAGGGGTGTGTGCTTAGGGTGAGTGTGTGCATAGGTGGGAGGTGGGGTATTGAGGGGTGGGCGTGTGTGCGTGGGTGGGTGGGTGGGTTGTGTGCATGGGGTGGGTGTGCGTGCATGTGTGGGTTGTGTGCATAAGGTGTGTGCATGGGGTGGGTGGGTGCATGGGCGTGTGTGACATGTTGAAGTATTGGCTCAATCTATGCACTACAAGGTAGACGATCACACATGCACTAACCCACCCCAATGCACACACCCACCCCCATGCACCAACCCACCCAATGCACACACCCACCCACCCCATGCCCACACCCACCCCCATGCACCAACCCACCCAATGCACACATCCACACATCCATGCACCCAATGCACACACCCACCCACCTCATGCACACACACACCCTTGCCCACACCCAAACCCCATGCACACACACTCCCACACATCCCATGCGCACACACCCTTGCCCACACCCAAACCCCATGCACGCACACACCCGCACACAAAACCATGCACCAACCCACCCTGATGTGCACACCCCCCCCCCCCACCCCATGCCCACACCCACACCCCATGCACGCACACACTCACACACAAACCCATGCACCAACCCACCCCAATGCCACCACATGCCTGCACCCACTCACCCTTGCACACATCCACCCATGCACACACTCACCCACCCCATGCACACATACCCGATGCACACAAACCCATGCACACATAGACCCCCCAATGCACGCGTGCGCGCACACACACCCCAATGCACACCCACCCACCCACACCCATGCACCCACACACCTCAATGGACACACACCCAATTCAGGGTATTAACTTAAAAAGGCCCAAACGTGAGAGTATTAACTTATAAAAGGCATATTCAGTGATAAATTTATCCAAATTTCTGTCTTTTGGACGGAAAGTTAAAAAAAGGTATCAACTTAAAAGCGTCGGTAAACGTTTGGGTATATATTTTGATGAAAATAAAACTCAGGGTATTTTCGTAAAAATGGCACAAACGTAAGGGTATTTTTCCGCAATTTACCCTATATTATATATTAGGATAATGGCAAACTTACAAATAAAATGGAATATCTTTCTCATTTGGGAAATTTATACACACGGACCTAATTGCTTTATAGACAAATGACTCTACCACACTCATTTCTCCTGATGTATGAGGTCAATGGTTCTTTAATCTTTACTGATTTCTGATCAATAAACAACACACCCAATGTTTACTTCACACATAGATATCTCCAAATTACATGTCTTCCCTTAACCTCACCTGCTACCATCTTTTCGGATCAATGTCGTACTTCCCCCTTTCATCAATTCATTTATCTATCTTGTTTACGGGTGTTTTCTCACCACTGAATCGTTGACCGACGACTGATCGGTCAACGTGGTCAAGGGATTGGTTGGGATCCCTTGGTCACGCCTAGCACACGTGCACTCTGCGTGAGTCGTAGATGGAGTCAAGGTCGAGCGTCAATCCTTGGCTGAAGCGGAGCTGAGGGGAGGCCTCGGCTCTGTTTGATGGGCTCGACCTCGGTTGGACGGGCGGCGAGGGGATGCCTCAGCGCTTCGCTTGGAGCTCGGTCTCTGGTAGCCACGCCCGCTAACCGCGTGGGTGGTCGTCGGGCGCTGAGGGGTAGCCTCGGCGCCTCGGTTGGCTCCTTCCTAAATAGACGAGAAACTCGTCAGGGTGACCGGACCTAGGTTCCGGTCGTATCCCCTCCGATGCCTAAGTCAGATCAGGGTCTGAAAGGTGCTCGACGGGGTAGGTTCGACTCGAGAGGAGATCGATATACCGAGCCACGGCACGAGCAGGGGGAGGGAGAAGTAATGGAGGAAAAGCAAGGTCGTTGATGGAATACCTCCGATTAGTATATCTGGGGTTCGATCTTTTGCTCTATTGTTCCTCCGGTCCTTTTATAGGGTCATCGCCATGATTGCCCCCGTCCACACCGTCACGCCGTCCGCCCTACTCACGCCCTCGAGATCCGTCCCCACGATGGCGCCTGCCATTGTCATGGGGGAGCCGATTGCGGGGCCCCTTAATGGACATTAAGGCCTTACACCCCGGGGAGTGGTTTCTCCCGGGGATCGTGGGCCGGTTTCAAGCGTGTCGAACTGTGGACGGTTCGGGTTTAAGATTTCTCAGGGGCCTCATTGATCGGGCCGTGTTCTCTTCGTGGGCCTCGTCTGGCGAGGCCAAACATCGCTAGCAAGCTTCTCGTCCACAGCTGGATCTTGGGCTCCTAGCCTTTGGGCCTCTCCGAAATAGTCGTATCAATTGCCCCCATCGTCTGATCCGTTCGGGTTTAGCCGGTTCGGTTCGGGCGATGTGACTGTTGGGGATTTGACAAGCGCGTCAGTCGAAGCCAGCCCATTAAATAGGGGTCATCATGACGCGGCCCGTTTGATCTTCTCTTGTCGCGGGTTTTGAAACGCCGCCGACCCTCTGATGCTGCCTCGTGTTCCCTCTTGGACGGTTTGAATTCCCTGATTGCCTAACCTATAAAGACGCCGGCCTTCCTAAGCTTCGTTCCTTTCGCGCCCTTCCTTCCGATTTTGGCTTTGCAAGCTTCTTCTCCCCGTGTCTCTTTTTCTCCAGTTCCTTCTCGAGGTAATCCCCTTTTCTTCCCTTGTCCCATGGCTGCACTTAGAATAGGTGATTCAGCGTCGGAACCGAGGGACCCTCCGGTGCCCAGGCCTCGCAATGCCCGACCTTCGGGACCTGGAGTCCCTTTGGGGGCTCGTCCTGATAAGGGAAAGGGAAAGCTTTTCGCGGACCCCGTTGGTGACGATGTGGCTTGGGCCGCCGAGAAGTATGACGTTCCCCCGACAGTCCTTGAGTCGCCGTCCAGGGTTACTTTCCCGGCGGCCGCGGAAATCCGGGAGAGGTACTTGTGTCATTCGTACGACGTCCGGATTCCCTTTATCGACGAGCGGATTTGCTTTCCGTGGAGTAATGAGGTCGGCGTCTACGTCGAGATGTTTCTCCTGGGCCTCCGTTTCCCCCTTTAACCTTCATCATCCAAGTCATGGAGCTCCTGATGGTGTCCTTGTGTCAGTTGACCCCGTATTCCGTCGCGGTGCTGACCGGGTTCATCATGCTCTGCCTTGCCCATGGCCTAGAGCCATCTCTTCCTCTTCCTTTTCATTATTATCGAGTTCAGATGGTCGGCCAAGGGTCGTGGCAGCATCTCCGGGTCCGTGCGGGTAGGGAGTGCCTGCTCGGTTTACCCCGCTGGGTAGGGGACTGGAGCTCGCGCTATGTCTTTATCATTTTCCCCGAGGATGCCGAGATCTTGACAGGTTGGGGAGGGCTATGTCGATACGACTTGACATTGACCCTCTCCGAGGCTAACCGGGAGGCCGTTCGACTACTGTCGCCTCTTTCCCTGGAGGAGAGGTCGATCTGGCCTCTGCTGGATGACCTGCTTCTCAAGACCGTTCTGTGGTCTCCCTGTAGGCTCTTCCTTTCTTTCTGTCCTCTCGTTTGCTTACCCTGATTTTATCTTCTTCTGCAGATATGGCCGGACACGAATTTACTCGAAACGTCAACGAACTCATCCGAAGGGGTGCCAGCCGAAGCCGAGGGAACCCATCGGGACAAGTGCCCCGTCGCACTGTCGACGAAGAGGTGCGGCAGGCCGAGCCTGTCGTGGGGAGAGTGGAGCCCGCGGGTGCTGCGACTCCTCCCCCCTTGGCCATGGAGAACCTCCCTGAGGGTGAGGCCCTGGGGTTGAACTTCCTCGCCCCGCCCGAGTCGAGGGAGTTAACGCGGGAGCCGAGCCGACCCCCCGCGCGCCCGTGGGTGGTCGGGGTGTGGGGCGCTAGCGTTCCCCTCCCACCTCCGCCGGCCCCAGCGAGAGGAAGAGGCGTAAGGAAGGTAAGGATATCCATACTCCGGTGGTCCCCGAGGTGCCGCTGGCCTCCGGCGAAACTCTCCCGCTCACCCTGGTGATCACTCCCACCGTCTCGGCCGAGCCTTCCCTGGTGGGAGCCGGCGGTACGCTGACGAACGCCTTGGCGGGCCCCAAGGTTGCCCCCGGGGACTCGGAGTCGACCGGGCCGTGGCTAACTAGTTGGCGCACGGCTCGGTCCTCCCGAGGGATCGATCTCTCCTAGAGAGAGCTCCCACCGACAAGCTGTCGGATTCCTTAGTCTGGCAGCTTCAACAGGTTCGTCTGCTTAGTTGTTCTCGAAAATTTTCCCTTGACCTTTCTCCGTATAACTCCTTTTTTGTGCAGGCCACCACGATGGCCGTCGAGGCGCAGCGTCGGGCGGCCTTAGCGAGGGAGCTGGAGGAGTCCGTTGCCCGGGAGCGCACAAGGGCCGGGGAGGCCGAGTTGGCCGTCCAAGAGGCACGCATGGAAGCTCGGCATCTCCGACGCTGGGTGGACGAGCTTGCTGGTCAAGTGATGGACCTCCAGGGGGAGCTGGACGACGCTCTGAGGTCGGCCCGGGAGGCGGAAGAGGCGTTCCGCCAGGAGAGGAACGATCTCCAGAATGAGCTGGCGGACTTGCGCCAGATGACCCGGTTCGTTGACGAGGTGGAGAGGGGCTGTAACGACTGGTTTTCATGTATCTGGATTTATTATATTATATTATATGTTTTGGTGGATTTTCTCCTCATGTGTGGTTTTCGTCTCCGTAGCTTTCATTTTCGATCATTTCGTCGTGATTTTCTAGCTTCTTCCTTAGAATCGTCGATTTTGGAGTAAGTCATTCGTGACGGGCTTCATATCGGTCATATCTTATTGTTAGATCAAGCCTAGGAGGCTTAGGAATCGATCCCAGAGCTTCGCGCTCCATTTCAGAACTTTCTGTGCACGTTAGCCGGTTTAAGAAGGGGAACCGACCGACTAGATGACGATTTAGTCGGTCGGCAAACCTTCATGGACCGACTAGTGGGCTTTGTAAATTTCTCAGGAGTTACTGTTTATTGTTAGTCGGTCTAAGAACGTTCGTCGACCGACTAGGTTGCAAACTAGTCGGTCAGCAAATGTTCTTTAACCGACTAGCTATATGATCATTTTTTATACCAAGTACTATTCATTCTTAGTCGGTCTAAGAACGTTCATCGACCGACTAGATTCGAAACTAGTCAGTCAGTAATTGTTCTTTGACCGACTAAATCTAAATCCTATTTTTGTACATGAGTTACTGTTTGGACTTAGTCGGTCTGCGTTGGTCAACCGACCGACTAGTTCCCAAACTAGTCGGTCAGTGGTTGCTCTTTGACCGACTAATCAGTGTCGAAACCCTAATTTCTGGGCAGCCGCCAGGTCATTTTCTATAAATACCCCACTTCGTTTCTTTTCCTTCTTTCTCTTCTCCTGGCCTCTTTCCTTCCCCCTTGACCTCTGATCTTCCCCAACCTACCTCTAGCCTTCCTCCTTCATCTAGAGCTTCTCCCCCTCTCCATTTTGACCAACCATCATGCCCTAGGTCATCTCCAACCCCCAAAAATCCCCAAAACCCCATTTCTCCATATTTTCCCCATCCATCCCAGATTTGAACCCTAGGTTCCCCAGATCGTTTCTTCCGTTGTCGTGCTTGCTCGGCATCGTTCTTCCGCTCCGATACGGTAATAACTCGATCTCTTAATATCCTCATAACCCAATGTGTTTTTGTGAAACCCTAATAAAACTAGGTTAGATGTTGTTTTAATGTTGTTTTGCCATGGCAGCGATCTCATCTCCGTAGTTAGCATTTGTGTGATGGCCTCGTTGATCGTCATCCTCGGTGCTAGGCAAGTGAAACTTGCATCTCTTGATTTAGGCCATGTCTTAGGCCATTTCCTTGCTTTAGCGTAAAAGAGACTAGACGGTGAAAGGATAGCCGTCTAGACGCCATTGACCTAGCTTGACAACGAAGCTTGGTCCGTCACCTTCATCATGCTTGTATGTCACGTTTAATTTCACTTAACGGTACGCGTACTAACTGCTCATGTCATCCATGCATATTTAACTGCCATGTTTAATTTAAATTAACGGTACGCGAATATCTGTTCATGCCATTGCATTTTGCCTGTCATGTTTAATTTAATTAACGGTACACAAATAACTGCTCATGTCATTGCATGCTTGAACACTCATCGTGATTGCGTAGCATCGCTACATACTAGTGCTACTTGTTCCGGCTAGGCACCCATTTTACTGGCACAACCCTAGACCAATTACAAATCTGGCTCGTGGTCCAGAAAATGAGCTCAATACAGCCTGCGGGCAATAGGGCACTCGCCTGTGTGTGAGTGATCCCTTGTACTTGAATACAGCCTGCGGGCAATAGGGCACTCGCCTGTGTGTGAGTGATCCCTTGTACTTGAATACAGCCTGCGGGCAATAGGGCGCTCACATGTGTGTGGGTGACCCCTTGTACTTGTTACTTGACAATACATGTCACACCTACCACTTGTTACTTGCTACTTGTACTTCACTTGTTATTTACATACAATACTTGCCATGCCATGCACCATACTTTAACTGCTAGGTTGTTAGTTTACCTTTCTTTCAGTTTCCTTGCACAAGTCTTTCGACTTGCTGACATGTGCCCCTTTTCTCTTTTGAGTGACACATGTTAGATCCCGAGCCTGAGTTTGTCGCTGAGGACGTGGTGTTTGCTGACGCTGAGTCAGAGCCCGCGTTGATCGAGGACTTCGTGGACACTGGAGATCATTCTTAGTGTCCTCGTGGAGTTTTCCCTTTTGCTTTAGACTGCTTTTAGTTATCGATGCGTAGCACCCATACTTTGTTTTGTTGTCCCTTTTGTTGGCCTTGTTCTGGGCCTTTAGACTCTTTCCTTTAGCCTGGTGGCTTTTCTGGATGTTGAACTTATCTTTAATGTTGGACAATTTCTGGGATTTGAGATCTTATTTCTGTCTCTCCTTGTGTTATTATTGTTGTTCCGTTTGTGGTTACAGGGACCTGCTTATGTTTTATTGACGCTTATCGGGTTTGGGGCTTCACCGCTCCTCTCTCGTGCGGACCTTTTCACGTCTCGCCTCCATTTTAGGGAAGCGGGGCGTGACAGGTTTTGTTGGTGGCCCAGGCAGGTCCTCTTCTGTAACTGCGATTATCGGAATAGCGATAATAATATTAGAATGTCCAATAAACTAAGTTCGACGTCCGAGTCATAAGTTATGCGTCTAATCTGCTTCGTTTTCTGTGTCACTAGATGGCAGGAAGGCGATTGACCCGTGGTGGAGGTAGTGGTGTGCCCCCTCATGACGAGGAGCCTGAGCGGGAACCCGCCAATGGAGAGATGATGCGGATGATGCTCCAGATGATGCAAGTGCAGCAGGGCGTGCTCCTGCAAGTCCAGAATGCTCCACTCGCTCGAGCTGCCCGGGCACTTCCGGATGCCCCTCGCTCCGAGCCGGGAGCGAAGCAATTTCGGGAGCTGGGTCCCGCATATTTTGATGGGTCTGAGGGTCCTCTGGCTGCCGATGAGTGGATTCGGAACATTGAGGATAACCTGGTGATGGCGAAGATTAACCCGGCTGGATGGGTTGATTTGGCTTAGAGGCAGCTGAAGGACAATGCCAGAAACTGGTGGGATGCTGAAGAGAAGATGCTGGTGGAGCCGATAGTTTGGGCTACCTTTAAGTCCAGATTTGATGGAGAATTCTTCCCGAAGGCTGCTAGGCAGGTGATGCTGCAACGCTTCATAGATCTGAAGCAGGAGAGCTTGTCGGTGGATCAGTACCACCAAGAGTTCACGAGGCTCAGTCGGTTTACACCAAAGATGGTGCAAGATGCCGATGAGAAAGCTCAGCGGTTCCTCCAGGGACTTGCCTTGGAGCTTCAGAGTTTTGTGACCTCTTCTGACCTGGAGACATATCAGAAGGTTCTGATTGCTGCGAGGCGACAGGAGTTGAATTTGAACCAGAGGAAGGGACATGTTTCAGGAACTGGGAAGAGGCCTGTGGAGCAGGCCAGGGCGGTGGTTAGGCCTGGTTTCAAGCCTAATCAGTCAGTCCAGTTCAAGAGGCCAGGAGGGCCTATTCTGAAGACTTGCCATTTCTGCGGCAAGACCGGGCACCTCAGGGATCAGTGTAGGAGGTTCTTGGGGCAGTGTATTGTCTACGGAGATCCTGCCCATACCATCAGGGAGTGTCCCAAGTCGAAGCAGCCTTGGCGGGCTCCTATTGCAGCACAGCCGTTGCAGCAGCGAGCTCATGTGCCCGCTGGACGTGGAGCGCCTCTTGTTCCACAGAGACATGCCTTTCAGCGGGCTGTTCCGTCGAGAGGGCAGGCTTTTCTGATGACTGAGGAGGAGAGCATGGCCATGGATGAGGTTATCACAGGTAACTTCCCTCCTAGCTGTTTCTTCCTTAGTTATGTTTGATTGTTAGATTATGTTTGGTTGCTTGCTCATGTTTGTTACTAGACTAGGGCTTGATTGTTAGACTGTTTGTAGGTGTGATTTTGGTCTGCACATTTCCTGCACGAGTTCTCTTTGACTCAGGTGCATCGATGTGCATTATTTCTCGGAGCTTCGTGGAGAAGCATTCCTTGTCGACGTCCCCTCTTTCCAAGAGTTGGAATATCGTTACAGGGAATGGCGTGGTCTCGGTGCATCTTGGTTGCAATTCTTGCTCATTGGTGGTTTGTGGACATGAGCTTTATACTGATTTCATTGTCCACGACATCATCAACTACGATGCAGTTCTTGGGATGGACTGGCTTGCGAGCTTCTATGCTACGATCGACTGTCGGAGGAAGAAGGTCGTGTTCGAGATTCCCGGACACCCAGTGTTTGAGTTCAGCCGTGGTAGCAGTTCGCTTGGTCCTGTCAGATTTCGGGCCAGACCAGTGGAGGTTGTGGCTATGTAGATGAAGTTGGAGAGGCCAGTTGTGGTGCGAGATTTTGATGACGTCTTCCCCGAGGAGATGTCTGGATTGCCACCTGATCGGGCTTTGGAATTTTCTATTGATCTTATTCTAGGAGCGCAGCCCATTTCGAAGGCACCATATCGTATGGCGCCAGCAGAGTTGGAAGAGTTGCGTAGGCAGTTGGATGAGCTTATGCAGAAGGGTTATATCAACCCTAGTGTGTCCCCGTGGGGAGCGTCGGTGCTGCTGGTAAAGAAGAAGGATGGTTCGCGTCGCATGTGCGTGGACTATCGGGAGTTGAATGCAGTGACCATCAAGAATAAATACCCGTTGCCTCGCATCGATGATATTTTTGATCAGCTTGGAGGTTCGAGGGTGTTTTCGAAGTTGGATCTGAGGAGTGGTTATCATCAGCTGAAGGTGAAGAAGGATGATGTTCCGAAGACAGCGTTCAGGACGAAGTATGGACACTATGAGTTTGTAGTTATGCCTTTCGGCGTAACCAACGCACCCGCAGTTTTCATGAATCTGATGAATCTGATTTTCTATGACTTTTTAGATAAGTTTGTCGTTATCTTTATTGACGACATTCTGATCTATTCGAAGTCGGAGGAAGAGCATGCCTCGCACTTGAGGACAGTGTTGGAGATTTTGAGGAAGCATCGGTTGTATGCTAAGTTTTCGAAGTGCGAGTTTTGGCTGGACAGAGTTGCTTTTCTCGGGCATGTGGTGACTGGAGAGGGTATTTCAGTGGATCCCGAGAAGATCAGGGCCTTCAGAGAGTGGCCTGTTCTGCGGTCAGCGTTTGAGATTCGGAGTTTCCTTGGGCTTGCTAGTTACTATCGGCGCTTCATTAAGGACTTTTCCCGTATTGCCGAGTCGATGACCAGATTGACGCGGAAGGATGTATCTTTTGTTTGGTCGGGTGATTGTGAGAATGCTTTTAGTGTTCTGAGGGAGAGATTGACGACTGTCCCTATTCTTGTTGTGCCTGATCGTAGTGGTGGATTTGAGATCTTTTGTGATGCTTCTAGCAAGGGTCTCGGTTGTGTGTTGCATCAGCACGGGCATGTTGTGGCTTATGCTTCTCGTCAGCTCAAGGTTCATGAGAAGAATTACCCGACGCATGATTTGGAGTTGGCTGCTGTTGTGTTTGCTCTTAAGATTTGGAGGCACTTCCTGCTGAGTGAGAAAGTGAAGATTTTCACCGATCACAAAAGCTTGAAGTATATTTTTACTCAGAAGGAGCTCAACATGCGACATCGTCGATGGTTGGAGCTCATGGCGGATTATGAGATTGATTTGCAGTATCACCCTGGCAAGGTGAATGTGGTTCCTGATGCGCTGAGTAGGCTTCCAGCGGTGATGGTTTTGACCTCGCAGTGGAGATTGCAGCAGGATTTTTGCGAGTCCGGTGTGGAGATTGTTCTTCCTGGGGAGGCTTCTTCGTTGATGTGTATGCAGATACAGTCGACGATTGTGGATCGGATCAAGGCTGGCCAGGCTGAGGATCCGAAGCTGGTGAAGATTCGGGAGCAGGTGAAAGCCGGTCTGCGGACTGACTTTTTGATTCATGAGGATGGCTCGCCGAGGTTTGGAGCCAGGTTGTGTGTGCCAGCTGGGGATGTTAGAGAGGAGTTGATGGTGGAGGCACACAGTTCGCCGTATTCTGTGCATCCTGGTGGGACCAAGATGTACAAGGATCTTCGTCTGAACTATTAGTGGCATGGTATGAAGAGGAGTGTGGCTAGGAGTGTAGCCAAGTGTTTGTTTTGCCAGCAAGTGAAGACGGAGCATCAGCGTGCAGCAGGGTTGCTACAACCGCTTCCGATTCCGGAGTGGAAGTGGCAACACATCACTTTGGATTTCGTGATTGGACTACCTCGGAGTCCGAAGCAGAATGATGCGATTTGGGTGATCATAGATAGATTGACCAAATCTGCGCACTTTATTCCATTCCGAGTGGGACAGTCCACTGAGGCGCTAGCGAGGAGATATATGGAGGTAAATTCTTTTACTCTCCGTTTTTATTTCCTTTTCCTAGTTTGGATAGTGATGTAACGTGAATCGTGCAGGAGGTCGTACGACTTCACGGAGTCCCTGTGAGTATCGTGTCGGACAGAGACACGAGGTTCACATCTCAGTTCTGGCAGAGTTTGCAGAAGAGTTTGGGTACGTGTCTGAGTTTCAGCACGGCGTACCATCCGTAGACGGATGGCCAGTCCGAGAGGACGATTCAGATCTTGGAGGACATGCTGAGGGCGTGCATGTTGGATTTCAAGGGTTCGTAGGAGGACCATCTACATATGGTAGAGTTTTCTTACAACAACAGCTTCCAAGCGAATATTGGCATGGCGCCTTTCACCGCTCTTTATGGGAGGAAATGTCGATCGCCATTGAGTTGGGATGACGTCGGTGATCGGGAGCTGTTGGGACCTGAGATGATTGTGGAAGCTGTGGATATTGTCAGGAACATTCGGGAGAGGTTGAGGATTGCTCATGACCGTTTTAAGCATTGGGCGGATGCTAAACATCGTCCTTTGGAGTTTCAGTCGGGCGATCATGTGTTTCTGAGGATTTCCCCGAATCATGGTGTGATTCGCTTTGGGAAGTGAGGGAAGTTGAGCCCGCGATACATTGGACCGTTTGACATTCTGGAGAAAGTTGACGAGGTAGCTTATCGCTTAGCCTTGCCGCCATCTTTGGAAGGAGTTCACAATGTTTTCCATGTGTCGCAGCTTCGTCGATACATTAGCGATCCATCTCATGCTGTGGATTTCTCGGAGATTACCGTTCGCCCTGATATGACGTATGACCAGCAGCCAGTGCAGATTCTGGACAGGCGTCAGAAGTCACTTCGGAACAAGGTTGTCAATCTTGTGAGGGTGATGTGGCGACACGGCTCGCCTGGGGAGTCTACTTGGGAGAATGAGGATGAGATGCGAGAGCGCTACCCACTTTTGTTTCCGGACACGTGAGTGTTGGGAAATTCCGAGGACGGAATTTTTCTTAAGTTGGGGAGGATGTAACGACTGGTTTTCATGTATTTGGATTTATTATATTATATTATATGTTTTGGTGGATTTTCTCCTCATGTGTGGTTTTCGTCTCCGTAGCTTTCATTTTCGATCGTTTCGTCGTGATTTTCTAGCTTCTTCCTTAGAGTCGTCGATTTTGGAGTAAGTCATTCGTGACGGGCTTCATATCGGTCATATCTTATTGTTAGATCAAGCCTAGGAGTCTTAGGAATCGATCCCGGAGCTTCGCGCTCCATTTCAGAACTTTCTGTGCACGTTAGCCGGTGTAAGAAGGGGAACCGACCGACTAGATGACGATTTAGTCGGTCGGCAAACCTTCATGGACCGACTAGTTGGCTTTGTAAATTTCTCAGGAGTTACTGTTTATCGTTAGTCGGTCTAAGAACGTTCGTCGACCGACTAGGTTGCAAACTAGTCTGTCAGCAAATGTTCTTTAATCGACTAGCTATATGATCATTTTTGATACCAAGTACTATTCATTCTTAGTCGGTCTAAGAACGTTCATCGACCGACTAGATTCGAAACTAGTCGGTCAGTAATTGTTCTTTGACCGACTAAATCTAAATCCTATTTTTGTACAGGAGTTACTGTTTGGACTTAGTCGGTCTGCGTTGGTCAACCGACCGACTAGTTCCCAAACTAGTCGGTCAGTGGTTGCTCTTTGACCGACTAATCAGTGTCGAAACCCTAATTTCTGGGCAGCCGCCTGGTCATTTTCTATAAATACCCCACTTCGTTTCTTTTCCTTCTTTCTCTTCTCCTGGCCTCTTTCCTTCCCCCTTGACCTCTGATCTTCCCCAACCTACCTCTAGCCTTCCTCCTTCATCTAGAGCTTCTCCCCCTCTCCATTTTGACCAACCATCATGCCCTAGGTCATCTCCAACCCCCAAAAATCCCCAAAACCCCATTTCTCCAGATTTTCCCCATCCATCCCAGATCTGAACCCTAGGTTCCCCGGATCGTTTCTTCCGTTGCCGTGCTTGCTCGGCATCGTTCTGCCGCTCCGATACGGTAATAACTCGATCTCTTAATATCCTCATAACCCAATGTGTTTTTGTGAAATTCTAATAAAACTAGGTTAGATGTTGTTTTAATGTTGTTTTGCCATGGCAGCGATCTCATCTTCGTAGTTAGCATTTGTGTAACGGCCTAGTTGATCGTCATCCTCGGTGCTAGGCAAGTGAAACTTGCATCTCTTGATTTGGGCCATGTCTTAGGCCATTTCCTTGCTTTAGCATAAAAGAGACTAGAGGGTGAAAGGATAGCCGTCTAGACGTCATTGACCTAGCTTGACAACGAAGCTTGGTCCGTCACCTTCATCATGCTTGTATGTCACGTTTAATTTCACTTAACGGTACGCGTAATAACTGCTCATGTCATCCATGCATCTTTAACTGCCATGTTTAATTTAAATTAACAGTACGCGAATATCTGTTCATGCCATTGCATTTTGCCTGTCATGTTTAATTTAATTAACGGTACGCGAATAACTGCTCATGTCATTGCATGCTTGAACACTCATCGTGATTGCGTAGCATCGCTACATACTAGTGCTACTTGTTCCGGCTAGGCACCCGTTTTGCTGGCACAACCCTAGACCAATTATAAATCTGGCTCGTGGTCCAGAAAACGAGCTCAATACAGCCTGCGGGCAATAGGGCACTCGCCTGTGTGTGAGTGATCTCTTGTACTTGAATACAGCCTGCGGGCAATAGGGCGCTCACATGTGTGTGGGTGACCCCTTGTACTTGTTACTTGACAATACATGTCATACCTACCACTTGTTACTTGCTACTTGTACTTCACTTGTTATTTCCATACAATACTTGCCATGCCATGCACCATACTTTAACTGCTAGGTTGTTAGTTTACCTTTCTTTCAGTTACCTTGCACAAGTCTTTCGACTTGCTGACATGTGCCCCTTTTCTCTTTTGGGTGACTCATGTTAGATCCCGAGCCTGAGTTTGTCGCTGAGGACGTGGTGTTTGCTGACACTGAGTCAGAGCCCGCGTTGATCGAGGACTTCGTGGACACTGGAGATCAGTCTTAGTATCCTCGTGGAGTTTTCCCTTTTGCTTTAGATTGCTTTTAGTTATCGGTGCGTGGTTGACTCGGAAAACGCGCGAGTGCACGCCTTCCGCTCCCAAGCGTAGGAGCGTCAATGCAATATAAAAATAACCGGTGAGTACCGGGTCGGATCACAGGGACAAGTCGTTCTACGTTCACAAAATTGATCGATAATAAAAAATAAAGTGTTTTACAACAATCTCAATTAACCGTGGATGAGTGGTAAAAGTGTGGTGAAAAACGTGAGGAAACTAAAATCCTATCCTACGCACTAGGGGTGAAGAGCCGAATCGACAAGTAACGAGGAGGACTCATGTGGTGTGCATGTGAATGAGGCAGTGGGCGCAAGAAATCATCCCCAAATATAACTCAATTGATCTCCCGGCTAAGGGAGCTCAATCGGAAAATACGGCATTTCATCGAACAAGTGGGGTGCAATAAGTAGTGAATGAAACCCATGTGAGTAATAGACAATAAGCGTATTAGAGAGGGTCCGCTAGGATAATCCTCTTCTTGGATTTCCCCTTAGGGTTCCAATAAACAAAGCTAACTCAAGTTTCATACACTAATTTAGAAAATAAAATGTGCTAGAGATGAATTTTACAACCCAAGCAACCAACAATCACCAAACACAATTACACAAGAGAGATCTAGACATTCATAATGAAAAAGGAGATGTTTTTACTCAAAATCAATCATCCAATTACAATGTAAAACCCTAAATCAAAACACAAGAAGTTGGAGAAATTTCACCCAAGTGTCACTACAAGATGGAAATCCTCCTCTCCCAAATGCTCCTCCAAGCTCCAAGCTTCATCCATGGCCTCCTCCCCTAGCCAAGCCCTTTGGGGAAGAAGAACCCCCAAGAAAAACAGCAAGAAAACCAAAAAAAACGAAGCTCTCCCCCCAAAAACGTCTTCAGCCCAGGAAATAACAGAACACAATTCATTTCAGGCCCCTGCTCTATTTTTCTTCTTTTTTTTTCAATCAAACCCGAAATCTGGGCCCAAAAATAATATCTTTGCAAACCGGGGGGCGGGATGAAATTTTCCGCTGTATATTTTTTTCTGCTTTCCAGAATTTACAGAAATGCCATTCTAGCTCCAAAAATCTCCAAAAATAGCTAGAAAATCCTAAAAATTCTGGAAAAATTCCAGAAAATCCAAACAAATCCCAGGAGTAACTGAAAAATAGGAGAAGTGGCAATTAGTCCATATGATGTGAAAATAAATATAATGACTTATATAACCAAATATTGACTTCCAAAAATCATATAAAATAACCTATTGCTCAAATAATTCTCAAAATTTGTCAATATGATCAAAATAATACCAGGAGCATGTGAAAAATAGTAGGAAGCCAATAAGTACGATAAAAACCGTATTTTGTGCCAAGAATGAGAGTAAGCCCTAAAATTGATATGAAATGAAAATATACCCAAAAGAGCACGATTAAGTGTAATCTTTAGCACAAAATGAGGATAGTTAGTGGGTATAAATATACACTTTTTACTCCGAATCACACCCCCCAACTAGCTTTTTGCTAGTCCCTAGCAAAATATGCGATAAATTCGGATTAAATTGAAAAACATGCACCAACTTCACGATGTCATCATGGCATACTCCAAAATGAGATTTACAAATGATTCCAAAGCCAATATACCCAATTTATGAAAATAAACAACAAATGATACTCCCCTCGATCCAATTCAACGAAAAGTGAAGTAATAAGCACCGTATCACACGTATCGGGAAATATCACGATGTCAAAATTTCCAATTTTCAGGAAAATGGCCAAAACAAAAAAAATTCCTCTAAGTTGTGGGAGATTAGATTGCATCACTCATGTGGCTTATTCTTTCATTTTTTTCATTCATTTTTCTTTTCTTTTTCTTTTTTTGTTTTTTTTTGTTTTTGATATTTATGTTTTGCATTCACGCGATAACGCCATAAATGCAAACACCGGCACATTTGCATACACGCGATGATGCTATATATGCAAATGGATGGAGTGATCTCCTAAATCTCATTTTTGGCGTCCTCCCCAATGTTTCGTGGGGCACCGGCTACTCAATTCGATTAGAAAGAAACATTCACTTATACTAACTTTTTTTTTATTCCTACATGAATTAGCAACTCATCCATCTACTCCTAAGAGGAAAACAAAGCATGCACAATTGGCCAAATCCAATCCAATTAAAAACTACACCATTCATCCCAACACATGCAATCACTTACACCAAACTTTTCTCAAATTATCTCAAAGAGAGTATCACAACATATGAAATAGTTTCATACATGGCATATTAGCATTCGACTCCAAAATGGAAAAGAAATTAACACATGCCAATCCAACATCAAAAAGTTGATACCAAAATGCTAATCCGAAAAAATTGCATGACATGAAAGCATGTAGGGACTAAGCACAAAGCAAATGGCGTATGGGCAAGGAGGCCAAAATATGATATGCAATGAAATTCATGGAATGAGGTGAAACATAGAGGAATCTCAAAAAAAAAATTTAACACCAAAATCCTAACAAATCTAAAGATTCTAACACTCTCCCCCCAACTTAAAATAAACATTGTCCGCAATGTTGGGAGAGTACTAGATCTTAGCAAAAGATCCTAGAAAAGAGAAAAAAAATACGAAAGCAAACATGCAAAAGCAAACTAACTAATTTTTTATTTATTTACACTACTTAAAGGAAAGAATACACCTTAGCAAATGGCGGATCCAAAATTTCCATCGGCGGTGGCACTTGTTCCAACGCTCCTTTCATTTCCTCCGCCAATGCTCCTTGGCCAAACGTGGCAATGGCGGCCACGTACACAACCCCAAGCATCTCCTCAAAGTGCGTACCTATATAAGAAAGGAGACGGATTGTGTAAGAAAGAGATGGGGACACATTCCCAAAAAAAGACATCCACACATAATCATCAATATATATAACGGAATGAAAAGTATGATGAATGTGTGAGAAAACTCCCTGGATGGTTGAATATGATGTGGTTTGAAGCTCATCCTCGCAGCATTCAATATCAATCGGGGGAGGAAGTGCTATCTCCATAGAAACTACTGAAGGAGAAGGAAGCTTGGGATCCATAATAGCATGTGGTATAAACTCATCCTCGCTTGCCTTTTCTTCGGCCTCATCAATACAAGAACAATCCTCCTCGCCCATTTCACTCCCAAGTGTGCGCGCGATCGGCTCCTCTATCTCCACCATGTCAACAATCAATTCTTCAACAACTATTTGACACGGCCCAGCAGAAATAGTAGGTGCCAACAAGACAATTTCCTCCATCCGCTCAACCAACTCCTCCATGCCAACACTTGGTTTCTCAACTACTACTTGGCATGGGACACTCAATTCTTCAATTACCGGTGGGGTGAGATCCAAAAGATCTTCTTCATTCGGGGCTTGGTGGACCAAAACTTCATGTCTTGGCTCATTTGGAGTCGCAACCAATATGTGATCTTCCTTGTTATAGGACTCCAAATAACGCCAAGCCGCATTCTCATCCATGTCCAAAAAGTGACCGTTGTCCAACAAATCCACAAAATCATGCGTCTCCGGAAACAAACCCTCCAAGAAGAACCCAAGAAGACGCACCCTGTCAAATCCATGATATGGACAACCGTACACCAACTCTGAAAATCGCGTCCAAGCCTGAAAAAATGTCTCACCGATGCGCTGACCAAAGTTAACAATTCTCCCTTACCATGTTTTGGTCCTGTAAGATGGAAAAAACTTCATACAAAATTTTAGCTTTAGTACAGGCCAAGATGGAATAATATGAGAGATATAAACTTTAAACCAATTTAATGCACTACCATCCAAAGAATATGGAAAGAATTTAAGATAAAACTTTTCTGCACATGTGTGCCCATCAAAATGAAGCTTGCAAGTACTCTCAAACTTCTTAATATGTAGGTAAGGGCTCTCCGCATCCTTACCGAGGAATCTCGGTAGGGATTTGGTCACCCGCATGTCAAACCCAAGAGAGTTTGAAGTACTTGCCATTTTTGAAAAAAAGCAAAAACACACAATCAAAAAGACTCAAAAAAGCGTAAAATAAATATGGATGAACAATAAGTGAAAGATGAAGAATCGAAAAAGACTCACACTAAAAGATAGTAGTATCACACTAAAACTTTCAACATCGATCAAAAAATTGCTAAATAGAAACCGTTGTCCCCGGCAACGGCGCCAATTGGTTGACTCGGAAAACGCGCGAGTGCACGCCTTCCGCTCCCAAGCGTAGGAGCGTCAATGCAATATAAAAATAACCGGTGAGTACCGGATCGGATCACAGGGACAAGTCGTTCTACGTTCACAAAATTGATCGATAATAAAAAATAAAGTGTTTTACAACAATCTCAATTAACAGTGGATGAGTGGTAAAAGTGTGGTGAAAAACGTGAGGAAACTAAAATCCTATCCTATGCACTAGGGGTGGAGAGCCGAATCGACAAGTAACGAGGAGGACTCATGTGGTGTGCATGTGAATGAGGCAGTGGGCGCAAGAAATCATCCCCAAATATAACTCAATTGATCTCCCGGCTAAGGGAGCTCAATCGGAAAATACGGCATTTCATCGAACAAGTGGGGTGCAATAAGTAGTGAATGAAACCCATGTGAGTAATAGACAATAAGCGTATTAGAGAGGGTCCGCTAGGATAATCCTCTTCTTGGATTTCCCCTTAGGGTTCCAATAAACAAAGCTAACTCAAGTTTCATACACTAATTTAGAAAATAAAATGTGCTAGAGATGAATTTTACAACCCAAGCAACCAACAATCACCAAACACAATTACACAAGAGAGATCTAGACATTCATAATGAAAAAGGAGATGTTTTTACTCAAAATCAATCATCCAATTACAATGTAAAACCCTAAATCAAAACACAAGAAGTTGGAGAAATTTCACCCAAGTGTCACTACAAGATGGAAATCCTCCTCTCCCAAATGCTCCTCCAAGCTCCAAGCTTCATCCATGGCCTCCTCCCCTAGCCAAGCCCTTTGGGGAAGAAGAACCCCCAAGAAAAACAGCAAGAAAACCAAAAAAAACGAAGCTCTTCCCCCAAAAACGTCTTCAGCCCAGGAAATAACAGAACACAATTCATTTCAGGCCCCTGCTCTATTTTTCTTCTTTTTTTTTCAATCAAACCCGAAATCTGGGCCCAAAAATAATATCTTTGCAAACCGGGGGGCGGGATGAAATTTTCCGCTGTATATTTTTTTCTGCTTTCCAGAATTTACAGAAATGCCATTCTAGCTCCAAAAATCTCCAAAAAATAGCTAGAAAATCCTAAAAATTCTGGAAAAATTCCAGAAAATCCAAACAAATCCCAGGAGTAACTGAAAAATAGGAGAAGTGGCAATTAGTCCATATGATGTGAAAATAAATATAATGACTTATATAACCAAATATTGACTTCCAAAAATCATATAAAATAACCTATTGCTCAAATAATTCTCAAAATTTGTCAATATGATCAAAATAATACCAGGAGCATGTGAAAAATAGTAGGAAGCCAATAAGTACGATAAAAACTGTATTTTGTGCCAAGAATGAGAGTAAGCCCTAAAATTGATATGAAATGAAAATATACCCAAAAGAGCACGATTAAGTGTAATCTTTAGCACAAAATGAGGATAGTTAGTGGGTATAAATATACACTTTTTACTCCGAATCAGTGCGTAGCACCCATACTTTGTTTTTTTTGTCCCTTTTGTTGGCCTTGTTCTGGGCCTTTAGACTCTTTCCTTTAGCCTGGTGGCTTTTCTGGATGTTGAACTTATCTTTAATGTTGGACAATTTCTGGGATGAGATCTTATTTCTGTCTCTCCTTGTGTTATTATCGTTGTTCTGTTTGTGGTTACAGGGACCTGCTTATGTTTTATTGACGCTTATCGGGTTTGGGGCTTCACCGCTCCTCTCTCATGCGGACCTTTTCACATCTCGCCTCTATTTTAGGGAAGCGTGGCGTGACAGGGGCGTCAGCGGAGTCCTGGGAGAAAGGATCACGGAGGTCCTTAGGGAGGCCTTCAGCTCTTATGATGACCTTCTTGCCCCTCGGATCATTGACGTCGTTCGGGACTCCTTCCGGCATTTTGCGGAGCGCGCCCGGTAGCCCCTCCCGTCCGTCGATCCTCCGCGCTCCGAGCAGGGCGAGGCACCAGGGGATGCCTTCTCCAGGGCCCCGGGGCCTTAGGCCTTCGTATCTTGTTTCTCCCCCTTCTTTTGGTTTGTAATTTTGAACAAAAACAACTTTATTTATATAGCCTCTTTATCGCTGGGGGTTTTCTACCATGCGGGGACCCTCAGCCTTTTTGGTCTTTTACTGTTCCTTGAACTGGCTGCGAGTTCCACCTTTTGTCGGTATTCCCTTATTGTTCGTGGGGGAGCGAGGGGTTTTTAGGGCATCGAACCCCGTTGGCATCTTATTGGCGTCCTTGTCTGTTTCGTCATAGTTCTTCCTTCACTCGCGATAGATAGTCACCTTACACGCGGCTTTGGTTGCTCCCGATCTCGCAGCCAGCCGGATTGGCGGGTCGGCGAGGGGGGGGCTGCTCCTTGGCTTAACCGGCCGATGTTTCCATCTGCTGGGGGAGCTGCCCCAGCCTTACGAGCGGGTGGATCGTTCGGTTAGCGAGGGGGGCTGCCTCTCGGCTTATAACCGACTAATGCCCCCGCCTGCTGGAGGGGTCACCCCCAGTCTTATGAGCGGGCGAATCGATCGGTCGTCGAGGGAAGCTACCCCTTGGCTTATGGCCAATCGATGTCCACGTCTGTTGGGGGAGTTGCCCCCAGCCTTATGAGTAGGGGTGGACAAAGATCCGATTAAACGATTGAATCCACCCGATCCGATCCGAAAAAGTAGATCGGATATCCGATCCGATGAAAGTGACTTGTTATTAATAAGCAGATCCGACCGATCCGTTTGAAACTGATTCGGATTCGGATTTTAGTTTTCATCCGACAGAATATGATCCGATCCGATTAGGTTTTAAGCGGATTGTGTTATTGTCTAAGTTCATCTGAATATCCGATTCTCAATCCGATCTGATTGTTTTTCACTACTACCTAAAAGCCCCTGAATCAATGCATTCATGGCTATTGGTTAAGAAGACTAACAGACTCAATTGCATCCTCCTTGAAGGAGAGCTCTTGGTTGTCAAGCTCATCCTCCTTGAAGTTGATGCCAAACTAGTATGAAGATATTGCAAACAGAGATATCTTGTTTATGTTATTCTAGCACTTTGTATTTTGTAAGGATATTTCGTTTCGATATTGGAAGTGACTTCAGTGTTTTAAAGTTAAACTTTCAGAATCTAATGAAACGAGTTACAAATTGTGGCATCAAAAACTTTAAAATTTCAATAAAGCTAATATTAATCCGATCCGAATCGTATCCAATCCGAAATTCTAATCATCCGAATTTTCAGATTAACTTTTTTTATTAGTGGATGCGGATCAGATATTTCCTCATCCGATTCAATCGGATCGGATGGTGGATTGAGGCATAATCCGATCCGAATATTCGGATGCCCACCCTACTTATGAGTGGGCGGATCGATCGGTCGGCGAGGGAAGCTACCCCTTGGCTTATGGCCAATCGATGTCCCCGTCTGCTGGGGGAGTTGCCCCCAGACTTATGAGCGGGCGGATCGTTTGGTCGTCGAGGGAAGCTATCCCTTGGCTTATGGCCAATCGATGTCCCCGTCTGCTGGGGGAATTGCCCCCAGCCTTATGAGCGGGCGGATCGTTTGGTCGGTGCAGGAAGCTATCCCTTGGCTTATGGCCAATCGATGTCCCCGTCTGCTGGGGGAGTTACCCACAGCCTTATGAGCGGGCGGATCGTTTGGTCGGCGAGGGAAGCTATCCCTCGGCTTATGGCCAATCGATGTCCCCTTCTGCTGGGGGAGTTGCCCCCAGCCCTACGGGTGGTTTAAGGATCGGCCTGCTGGGGGAGCTGCCCCAGCCTTACGGTCGATCGGTTTCGGTGGGCCAGTGGAGGGTTACTCTCTGACTTAGGGCCGAATGCAGGGTCCGTCTGCTGGGGGAGTTGCCCCCAGGCCCACGGACGAGTCTCCAGATCGGGCTGCTGGGGGAGCTGCCCCCAGCCTTATGGCCAATCGGTTTCGGCGGGCCTGCGGAGGGTTGCTCTCCGACTTAGGGCCGAATGCAGGCTACGTCTGCTGGGGGAGTTGCCCCCAGGCTCACGGACGAGTTTCCAGATCGGCCTGCTGGGGGAGCTGCCCCCAGCCTTACGGTCGATTGGTTTCGACGGGCCTGCGGAGGGTTGCTCTCCGACTTAGGCCGAATGCAGGGTCCGTCTGCTGGGGGAGTTTCCCCAGGCTCACAGACGAGTTTCCAGATCGGCCTGCTGGGGGAGCTGCCCCCAGCCTTACGGCCGATCGGTTTCGGTAGGCCTGCGGAGGGTTGCTCTCCGACTTAGGGCCGAATGCAGGGTCCGTCTGCTGGGGGAGTTGCCCCCAGGCTCACGGACAAGTTTCCAGATCGGCCTGCTGGGGGAGCTGCCCTCAGCCTTACGGCCGATCGGTTTCGGTGGGCGGCCTCTGGTCTGTCGAGCGACAGCAGTCCTTTGGGAGAGGAGATTGAGTTCTCTATCGCATTTTGAAACAGCTATTCAATCAAATGCGGGAAAAAGGGGTTGCGTTTGTACCAATAATGTCCTTCTTTCTTTCCATGGTCCGGTACATTTGGAGGAAATACAAAAAACGAAGGGGGCCAAGGTAGGAGAGCCCTCCCTCGGCGAGGTCGCGGCCGAATGTCCCATCCGCTCACTCGATGATGCGCAGGGGTGCCTGGACTACGTTTACTTTCTTCCCTTTGTCCGGCTGCCTGGATGTCCCCTCCCCCGGGGCGGGATCGTCAGTGAAGTTCTTCAAGTGCCCCAGATACACCAGCTTCTCTATGTCTTTCTTCAGATGCCATCAGTCGTCGGTGTCGTGGCCGTTGTCCTTGTGATATTTGCAGTACTTCTCTTCGTCTCTCCCGCCTCTCTTCATCCTCGGAGGTGGCCGGCTCATGCGCCCCTCCTTCTGGGCGTGTGCGAGGACAACGTCCGGGGCAGCGTTCAGCTGGGTGTGTCGTGGCTCTTCTCTCCGCTGCTTTCCTCGGGCCTTTTTCTCATGTCGATGCTCCTCCGGGCCGCGGCGCTCACTTTCGTCGCGCTTGGATCCTCGCTTGGCCCTTCCTTCGTCGACGGCCAAGGCTTCTTCTGTCAGCATGAAGCGCTCAGCCCGCGCCATGACCCCAGCGAGGTCCTTCGGGGGGTCGTTGTGTAATGATTTCTTCAAGCCCCTGTACCGTAATCCTTTCTTCAAGGCCGTCTTCACGACCAGCTCGGGGCAGCTCTGCACGTTCAGTTGCTCCGTGTTGAAGCGACGCATGAAGTGCCTCAGGGACTCTCCGGGACCCTGCACCACATTGAACAAGAGTTCCGAGTCTGGCTTTACCTGTCGTCCGGCCATGAACTACCTGCAGAACAACTGGGCGAGCTCCTCGAAGATATCAATGGATCGGTTGGGAAGGCTGTGGTACCAGGTCCTTGCCGCCTTCCGGAGGGTGGAATAGAAACCCCTACAGAGCAGGGTATCGTCAGCCCCTGGAACGCCATGACCCCCTCGTAATCCATCTTGTGGTCCTCGGGATTGCCCGTGCCGTCATACTTATCCAATGTTGGCACCTTGAAACTTGAGGGCACCCGTGCCTCGGTTATCCTCCAGGTTAGGGGGCATCGTTCGCCATTAACGCCCCCTGGTCGCCCTCCTTCGCTTATCTCGTGCTCGCCCGATCGCGACGGAGGGGCAAGTTCTCGCCTAGCCGTCGCTCTTGTCCCCGCTAAGCTGGGGGCGGGGCTCGATCGGTGCACGTCTCCTCTCTCGCCCCGGTTCTCTTACTGGTCCTGCCCCAGTCGGCGGGAGCTTCCGCTCCGCGGAGTCCGATCCGCCAGCACCCGGCGTTCGTCGTGTCGGCGTCTGGTCGAGCCTGGTCGCCTGGACGAGGCAGTCACCGATTCTTCATCGGCTCGTTCGGAGCCCTTCCTGTTTCCCTCGCGAACCGAGGTGGGAGTGGGGGACTGTGCTGGGTTGAAGCCCGGCATGGTAAATCGCCGCTCCAGGTTGGGCGCCCCATTCCCGTGATCGGTGACTACAGCGGACCGCACGGGTTGGTGATCCCCTCCCCAATGGTGGGCTTCATCCACCCCATCTCTGATTCGGGGTATAAATTGCTTATTTCCCCCCCCCCCCATTTCCGGGTATTTTATGTGTATATCGTATTAATTTGGGTGTTGATACGGGTGTTTTCGTGATATCGCGTATTATTAACGCCTAATCTATTTTTATACTTAAAATACGATTTCTATAGACTAATTTTAGCTCCTCTTATTTTTCAGGTACTCCTGAAAATTTTCCAGATTTTCTGGAATTTTTCCAGAATTTTTTGATACTTGGAGCTATTTTTGGTGAATTTTTGGAGCTAAAAGGGAATTTCTGGGAATTTCTGGGAATTATTAAAAGGAAAAACAAAAAAAAAAGCCTTATTGGGCCTTGAGGCCCGCGGCCCGCTTCTGAGCGGGCCGCAATTTGTTATTAAAAAAATAATAATAAAATGTTTTCGCCCTGCGGGCCGGCCCGCCTGGCCGGCCCGCCAGGCGTTTGAACAGAGAAAGGGGGGGCCCGCGCCCCCCCAAAATTCCGCAGGCGAGCAGAATTGCGTGTGGGGGGGCCCGCGCCCCCCCCCCCAAATATCGCGAAGTGCAGCAAAAAAATGGGGGGGCTGGCCCTGGAAAATTTAAACCCGCCCCCCAGGTTGGTGAAATATTGTTTTTGGGTCCAAAATTTGCCTGGGCGAACAAAAAACACAGAAATGAGCTTGGGCCTGTAACGAAATTGTGTTCTGTTTTCTTTTAAGGCTGAAGTGCTTTGGCTTGGGGACTTAGTTTTTTTTGTAGCAGTTTTTTTAGGGCTTGACTTGGGGGATTCTTTTTCAAGGAGAAATTTCTAGGGCTTGGAAAATCTTGGAGAAGGAGTAAAGATCAAGAGAGAAGATCAAAAGGGGGTTCTCTTGTGCTTTATCTTTTATTTCTCATTTTTCTTGGTGAATTTTGTTACTTGTAAAACATTTGGATGTTGAATTTTGAAATCAAGTTTAGTGTTTTGTTCATCATGAGTGCCTAATTTTCTTGTGTGTGTTTATGGTGGAAGGGTGTATGTTGGGCCTATATGTTTCATTTCTAGCTTGATTTTAACCTCTTCTATGTGGATGAAAACATTGAGATAGTGTTGTTTTTTTGGAACCCTAGTGGGAAATCCAAAGAGAGGCTCATCCTAGTGGACCCTCTCTTTTGTGCTCATTGTTGATTTTCTCATATGTTTCATTCACTATTTTTCGCCCCCAACGTGTTCGATGAAATGTCATATTATCTGATCTCTCTCTCCTTAGTCGGATGAGGGATCGTAGTGATTTGAAATGAATTTATAAGCCCTACTATACCATGAAACCATGAACACTCACATTTCTCATCTTTGTTTGCTATCCTACATATTTCGTTGATTGCATGCTTAAAGGTAGTGTGTTCTAAAAATTCACTCAACCAATCCTCACCCCAAAGGGTGGTATTTTTTCACACCGCTTAAGCTAATTGTGATCATTGCTGATTGTAAGCAAGTTGTCCCCGTGTTCGACCCTAGGCTCACTAGGATATTTACTACTTGGACACCTCCTACACTTGGGAGTTAGCACGTGCAATCTTTTGTTCACGCCAAGTTTTTGGCGCCGTTGCCGGGGACAACGGTTTTACCATCGACAATTACATTACTTTTAGCTTTGCTTTGTGACTATATCATCTTTTCGTACATAATCGTATATAAATTTCACTTTGTTTGTTTTCGTTTTACATACGATCGCTTGCTTGGTTAGTTTATGTGGTTTCGAACACCTCGAACACATAGACTAACGCGCACACACGTCATGGAGGAAGAAAACATGAACAATGATAACACTAGTAACCATGACACTAATTCTCAAGCCGATGTCCCTAGGTCTTTGAGGGATCTTTTGAGACCCACCAGGTCTAGTTCGGTTTCATGCTTTGTGTTACCTACGGATGCGAACTCCTTTAATTTTAAACCCGGGGTAATTCAACTCCTACCCACTTTCCATGGGTTGGAGAGGGAAAACCCCTATCTTCACGTAAAGGAGTTTGAAGATGTATGTTCCACATGTTTTGATGGGAAAACGAGCGCCGACACGATATACTTGAAATTATTTCCGTTTTCTCTCAAAGATAAAGCCAAGAATTGGCTTAATGCTTTACCACCACGCTCAATTACTTCATGGTTGCAATTTCAAGCCGAGTTTCTAAATATGTTTTTTCCCTTGCACAGGACACATGGATTGAAGAAGCAAATCATGAGCTTTGCCCAACGCAACAATGAGACATTCTACCAAACTTGGGAAAGGCTAAAGGAACTTCTACTCTCATGTCCTCACCATGGATTCGAGAAATGTCGTGTCATCGGGTTCTTCTACGAAGGACTCTTACCGACATCAAAGCAATTTTTGGAAACAATGTGCAACGGGGAGTTTTTTGATAAGGAACCGGATGAAGCGTGGGATTATTTGGAGATGGTGGCGGAGAATGCACAAACATGGGACACAACTACGGAGTTTGATAGAGGCGACTCCTCTTCATCACAACCAACTCGTGGGGGCTTACACACTTTGAAGACCGATGATGCTATGGAAGCCCGGTTAGAATCTATGCAAAAGAAGATCCAAGCCATGGAGTTGAGGGCGGTGAAGAGTGTAGCCATGGAGAAGAGTTGTGCTATTTGCGAGACTACGGGGCACGATACGTCAAATTGCCCCACCATTCCCACATTGAAGGAAATTTTGAGAGAGCCTAGTGCGAAGGCAAATCAAGTGTTTGGACAAAACTTCAACTCCAACACATATAATCAAAGTTGGAAGAATCATCCCAACTTGAGCTGGAGGCCTCAACAACCGCAACATCAAGGGCCACCACAACAAACTCATCAACCGTACAAGGCTCCTCCTTTCAACAACAATTACCAAGGAGGCGGTTTCCAAAGAAAGAGAGAGGAAGGGAGTGAGACTCAAATGAACTCCACGAATGAGACTTTACAACAACTCATCCAAGTGCAACAAGCTCAAAGCCAACAATTCCAACAATTCCAACAACTCCAACAAACTCAAAATCAACAAATGTCAGAGCACTTGGCGAAGTTGACCGCAAGTCTAGAGAAGGGGAAGCTTCCATCCCAACCATTGCCCAACCCCAATATGAACTCTTCTTCGTCATCGGGGGGTTCAATGAAGCAATGCCAAGCGGTGACAACACTGAGAAGTGGAAAAAATTTTGAAAATGTGGAGCCACCTAAAGATCCACAAGTAGAGGAAGTGGGAGAGAAGGAACAAATACCGGACTTGGTGCTAGAGGAGGAGCAAGGTGAAGGCCCAACAATGAAGAATCCATCCAAGGAGCCCGCGCCTTATTCCACTCCGGTACCTTTCCCTCAAAGGCTCGCCCTGCCATCCAAGGACAAGTATCAAGCGGAAATCAGGGAGATTTTTCAACGATGTCAAATTAATATCCCTTTACTTGATGCTATTAATCAAATTCCAACGTATGCTAAGTTTCTTAAAGATTTGTGCACGGTAAAGAGGAATTTGAATGTGAAGAAAAAAGCTTTCTTAACGGAGCAAGTGAGCTCCATTGTGCAACACAACACTCCCCAAAAATGTAGAGACCCAGGATCCCCTACAATTGAATGCACCATAGGCACAAAGAGGATAGGTCAAGCACTTTTGGATTTGGGGTCGAGTGTTAACATATTGCCTTACCCGGTCTTTCTACAACTAGGATTGGGTGAATTAAAAAGCACGCCGGTTGTTTCACAACTAGCGGATAGGAGTGTGAAGATTCCACGGGGTTGTGTGAAAGATGTGCTTGTCCAAGTGGACAAATTTTATTACCCCGTTGACTTCATTGTCCTTGACATTCAAGGACCCACATCGGGGAATCCCACCCCGATAATCCTAGGAAGACCATTTTTGGCCACTTGCAACGCCTTGATAAATTGTAGGAGTGGCCAATTAAAAATTTCTTTTGGCAACATGACTCTTGAACATAATATTTTCAATGCATGCAAATTGCCACCCCGAGAAGGGGAATACGATGAAGTTAACATGGTTGACTTTTTGGCTTCAGAACCTATAGACTCATGTGTTGAAGATCATTTTGGTTCCGAATTTGATAATGCTTTAGATTTTCTTGACTCTTTTTGTGAGCATATTGATGAATCTTTTCTTGTGCAGGAGACACATGCGGGACCAAGCACCAAATGGGTTCCGAGATTCGAGACATTGCCTACAGACTCCCCACCTCAAATGCCATCATCTTCGGAGCATCCCAAATTGGATCTAAAGCCACTTCCGGAATATTTGAAGTATGCATATCTTGGAGAGGGTGAGACATTCCCGGTGGTAATAAATTCTAACCTCACACCTAAGCAAGAACACGATTTGCTGGATGTGTTGAGAACACACAAAAAGGCTATAGGTTGGACACTAGCGGATATCACGAGAATTAGCCCTTTAGTGTGCTCACATCACATTTATTTGGAAGAGGATTCAAACCCCTCGAGAGAGTTGCAACGCCGGCTTAACCTGACGTTGAAGGAGGTTGTAAAAAATGAACTTTTAAAATTGTTGGATGCGGGTATCATCTACCCGATTTCGGATAGTAGGTGTGTGAGTCCCATCCAAATCGTGCCCAAAAAGTCCGGAATCACCGTCATTAGGGACAAGAATGATGAATTGATTCCTACGCGAACCACCACCGGTTGGCGTATGTGTGTAGATTACCGGAAACTTAATGCCATGACCCGCAAGGACCATTCTCCTTTGCCATTCCTTGACCAAATTGTAGAAAGGGTTGCTGGCCATGAATTTTATTGCTTTTTGGACGGGTATTCGGGCTATTATCAAATAGAAATTGCCCCGGAGGACCAAGAGAAAACCACTTTCACTTGTCCCTTCGGCACATTTGCCTTTCGTAGGATGCCCTTCGGGTTGTGTAATGCACCCGCCACATTTCAACGATGCGTTCTAAGTATTTTTAGTGATATGGTTGAAATTGTGGAGATTTTTATGGATGACTTTTCGGTTTTTGGATTTTCATTTGAAAGTTGTTTGTCTAACCTTTCTTTGGTTTTGAGTAGATGCATTGAGAAGAACCTCCTCCTAAATTGGGAGAAATGCCACTTCATGGCTACGGAGGGGATGGTTCTTGGCCATAAAGTCTCAAAGCAAGGAATGGAGGTAGACCGAGCCAAAGTTGAGATAATTGAAAAGCTACCGGCTCCTAAAACCGTGAGGGAAGTGCGATCTTTTCTTGGGCATGCGGGGTTCTATCGTCGTTTCATCAAGGACTTTAGTGCCATCTCCCGCCCCCTTTGCCATTTGCTAACTCTTGATGCAGAATTTATTTGGACACGTGAGTGTCAATCTTCATTTGAATTATTGAAATACGCATTGACTACTTCTCCCATTTTGCAGGTGCCGGATTGGAGCCTCCCATTCGAGATTATGTGTGATGCAAGTGATTTTGCCGTGGGAGCGGTGCTTGGTCAAAAGAGGGAGAAAGTACCATGTGTGATTTACTACGCGAGCAAGACTCTCAATGAAGCCCAAAAGAACTACACAACAACGGAGAAAGAATTGCTCGCCGTAGTGTTTGCTTTGGAGAAATTTAGGAGTTACATCTTAGGGTCACATATTCTCATTTTTATGGATCATGCGGCCCTAAAATATTTGCTTTCAAAGAAATACGCTAAACCAAGGCTTATTAGATGGATCTTACTTTTGCAGGAATTCCACGTCGTGATTAAGGATAAGAAGGGCCTGGAAAACTTGGTGGCGGATCATTTGTCACGGCTTACTTTCGGGAACGAGCCCGCCACCGCACCAATTCATGATGCATTTCCGGATGAGCAACTTTTCGCCGTGTCTTCCTTGCCGTGGTACGTCGATATTGCAAACTACTTGGTTTCCGGTAAGGTTCCTCACTTTTGGTCGATTCGGGACATAAAAAGATTTAAACATGAGGTAAAATCATTCTTTTTCGATGATCCATACTTGTATAAATATTGTTCCGACCAAATTGTTAGGAAGTGTGTGCCAAATGACGAGTTTGCTAGTGTATTACATTTTTGTCATTGTGGTGCATGTGGGGGACATTTTTTCGCACATAAGACGGTGGCCAAAATTTTGCAATGTGGATTTTATTGGCCCACCATGTTTAAGGACACATACACATATTGTAAATCTTGTGTGCCATGTCAAAAGTTAGGGGAAATAACAAAAAGAAACATGATGCCCTTAAATCCGATCTTAGAAATTGAAATTTTTGATTGTTGGGGCATAGATTTTATGGGGCCATTCCCCAATTCATTTGGGTACACATATATCTTAGTGGCCGTTGATTACGTATCCAAATGGGTGGAGGCCATTGCATGTAGGAACAATGAGGGTGCTACCGTGCTTAAATTTCTCAAAGAAAATATTTTTGCACGTTTTGGGGTTCCTAAAGCTATTATTAGCGATGGTAGATCTCATTTTTGCAATAAACCATTCTCTAACTTGATGAAGAGGTTTGGGGTCACACACAAAATTTCCACACCTTACCACCCCCAAACCAATGGCCAAGCGGAATTGGCTAATAAAGAAATAAAAAACATCCTACAAAAAACGGTGAATCCTACACGGAAGGATTGGAGTGTCCGATTGCCAGAAATACTTTGGGCATATCGGACCGCTTACAAAACAATTTTAGGAATGTCGCCGTATAGGATTGTTTATGGAAAACATTGCCATTTGCCCGTGGAGTTAGAGCACAAATCATTGTGGGCAATTAAACAATTTAATTCCATTTGTGACTCATCCAATAATTTTCGTAAATTACAGATTTGTGAATTGGAGGAGTTGCGGCGGGATGCATATGACAATGCCAAATTAGCCAAGGAGCGCATGAAATTTGAGCATGACAAAATGATTTTGAGGGAATTTTTTCCGGGCCAAAGCGTGCTATTATACAACTCCCGGCTCCATCTCTTTCCAGGAAAGTTGAGATCTAGATGGTCCGGACCGTTCGTGGTAAAACGTGTCTACAATCATGGAGCGGTGACCTTGGTGAACAAAAAAGATGGGAGCGAGTTCAAGGTCAATGGACAACGTTTGAAGCCTTATTTTGATTCGTGTGCTAAGGAGAGAAACACCGAGGAGCTTGCGGACCCGCCTTCGGGCGGCGGCTAAATAGGCGTGTTTGTTCCAACTTTTGCTTCTACTACCCTTTCATCCATTGATGACAATGCATATATTTAGTTGGGGGGAGGGTTGTAGGTTGTTTTGGGATGTTTATAATGTATAGTTAGTTGTTTTGTTTAATAAAAAATTTTTTTTGTGGAGACAACCCTTTTTGTCTTCTCCGTGAGCTTAACATCGACTATCCTTGCTCATTTGCTAGCTTTGTGCTTGATCCCTTACATGCTACATCTTCATGCATACATTTGGATTTAAATCCTATTGTGGTATCAACTCATGGATATTTGATTGGCGTGCTTTAATTTCTTTTCCAAGTTGATTTCAAATGCTAATATACCATGAATGAGACTATTTCATATGTCGTGATGCTCTATTTGAAACACTTTGGGAAAAGTGTGGTGTAAGAAATTTCATGTTGGGATGAACGATGTAGGTTTGATTGGATAGGAGATGGCCAATTTGTTATGCATTGTTTTCCTCTTAGGAGTGGGTGGATGAATTGCTAATTCGTGAATGAGAATGAGAGTAATATAAGTGAATTGCCTTTCTAATCAAGTTTAGTAGCCGGTGCCCCACGAAACATTGGGGATGACGCCAAAAACGAGATTAGAAATCATTTCACCTTTTTGCCTATATTGTGTTATCGCGTGTATGCAAATAATAAAAATAATAATAATAATAATAGAAAAGAAAAAGTGCATCGTTCTTCTAGTCTTGTCAAGTAGTCGGTGCCCCACGAAACATTGGGGAGGACACGAAAGAGAAGATTTAGGGGAGTGCACAAAAATATATATATATAAAGAAAGTAAAAAAAACCTGAATAATTGAGTGAATAACCTACATGAATTTTGCAAATCTCATTCCCCCACAACTTAGAGAAAAATTCCTTTGGTATTGGCCATTTCCTTGAAGATTAGCATTTTTGACATCGTGATACCCCGACACATGTGATACGGGCTTATTGCCTCACTTTTCTTTGAATTGGATAGAAGAGTGTGTCATTCGTTATGTACTTTCATACATTGGTTATATTGACTTTGAGATCACTTGGAAATAACTTTTGGAATATGCCATGAGAATTTTGTGAGTTTGATGCACGTTTCCATTTTAATCCGAATGTATTGCTTGATTTGCTAGGGACTAGCAAATAGCTAGTTGGGGGTGTGTGATTCGGGGTATAAATTGCTTATCCCCCCCCCATTTTTGGGTATTTTATGTGTATATCGTATTAATTTGGGTGTTGATACGGGTGTTTTCGTGATATCGCGTATTATTAACGCCTAATCTATTTTTATACTTAAAATACGATTTCTATAGACTAATTTTAGCTCCTCTTATTTTTCAGGTACTCCTGGAAATTTTCCAGATTTTCTGGAATTTTTCCAGAATTTTTTGATACTTGGAGCTAAAAGGGAATTTCTGGGAATTATTAAAAGGAAAAACAAAAAAAAGCCTTATTGGGCCTTGAGGCCCGCAGCCCGCTTCTGAGCGGGCCGCAATTTGTTATAAAAAAATAATAATAAAATGTTTTCGCCCAGCGGGCCGGCCCGCCTGGCCGGCCCGCCAGGCGTTTGAACGGAGAAAGGGGGGGCCCGCGCCCCCCCCCCCCCCCAAATTTCGCAGGCGAGCGGAATTGCGTGTGGGGGGGGGGGCCGCCCCCCCCCCAAATATCGCGAAGCGCAGCAAAAAAATGGGGGCGGGCCCTGGAAAATTTAAACCCGCCCCCCAGGTTGGTGAAATATTGTTTTTGGGTCCAAAATTTGCCTGGGCGAACAAAAAACACAGAAATGAGCTTGGGCCTGTAACGAAATTGTGTTCTGTTTTCTTCTAAGGCTGAAGTGTTTTGGCTTGGGGACTTAGTTTTTTTTTTTGGAGCAGTTTTTTTAGGGCTTGCCTTGGGGGATTCTTTTTCAAGGAGAAATTTCTAGGGCTTGGAAAATCTTGGAGAAGGAGTAAAGATCAAGAGAGAAGATCAAAGGAGAAGATCAAAAGGGGGTTCTCTTGTGCTTTATCTTTTATTTCTCATTTTTCTTGGTGAATTTTGTTACTTGTAAAACATTTGGATGTTGAATTTTGAAATCAAGTTTAGTGTTTTGTTCATCATGAGTGCCTAATTTTCTTGTGTGTGTTTATGGTGGAAGGGTGTATGTTGGGCCTATATGTTTCATTTCTAGCTTGATTTTAACCTCCTCTATGTGGATGAAAACATTGAGATAGTGTTGTTTTTTTGGAACCCTAGTGGGAAATCCAAAGAGAGGCTCATCCTAGTGGACCCTCTCTTTTGTGCTCATTGTTGATTTTCTCATATGTTTCATTCACTATTTTTCGCCCCCAACGTGTTCGATGAAATGCCACATTATCCGATCTCTCTCTCCTTAGTCGGATGAGGGATCGTAGTGATTTGAAATGAATTTATAAGCCCTACTACACCATGAAACCATGAACACTCACATTTCTCATCTTTGTTTGCTATCCTACATATTTCGTTGATTGCATGCTTAAAGGTAGTGTGTTCTAAAAATTCACTCAACCAATCCTCACCCCAAAGGGTGGTATTTCTCACACCGCTTAAGCTAATTGTGATCATTGCTGATTGTAAGCAAGTTGTCCCCGTGTTCGACCCTAGGCTCACTAGGATATTTACTACTTGGCGACCTCCTACGCTTGGGAGTTAGCACATGCAATCTTTTGTTCACGCCAATCTCCCTGGATGGGCGCGTTGCCGACGAGTTGTTGAATCGATGCGACCAACGTCTGGATGTTGGCGTTGGTCTCCTGGACGAAGATGCGGAGCTGTTCCTGGGTGACCGAGCGGGATTCGCATGTCCCCTCGGTGGTGTGACTGTGCTGGATCTCTGGTGGAATGTAATCTCCTTCCTCTTGGATGGGGGGCATACGCCCCACGCCATTGCAGATCGGTTCCATCCCGGTGGTTCGATGTGGGCTTAGTTCGTTCCCACAGATGGCGCCAGATGTTTACGGGTGTTTTCTCACCACTGAATCGTTGACCGACGACTGATCGGTCAACGTGGTCAATGGATTTGTTGGGATCCCTTGGTCACGCCTAGCACACGTGCACTCTGCGTGAGTCGTAGATGGAGTCGAGGTCGAGCGTCGATCCTTGGCTGAAGCGGAGCTGAGGGGAGGCCTCGGCTCTGTTTGATGGGCTCGGCCTCGGTTGGACGGGCGGCGAGAGGATGCCTCGGTGCTTCGCTTGGAGCTCGGTCTCTGGTAGCCACGCTCGCTAACCACGTAGGTGGTCGTCGGGCGCTGAGGGGTAGCCTCGGCGCCTCGATTGGCTCCTTCCTAAATAGACGAGAAACTCGTCAGGGTGGCCGGACCTTGGTTCCGGCCGTATCCCTTCCGATGCCTAAGTTAGATCAGGGTCTGAAAGGTGCTCGGCGGGGTAGGTTCGACTCGAGAGGAGATCAATATACTGACCCACGGCACGAGCAGGGGGAGGGAGAAGTAATGGAGGAAAAGCAAGGTCGTTGATGGAATACCTCCGATTAGTATATCTGGGGTTCGATCTTTTGCTCTATTGTTCCTCCGGTCCTTTTATAGGGTCATCGCCATGATTGCCCCCGTCCACGCCGTCACGCCGTCCGCCCTACTCACGCCCTCGAGATCCGTCCCCACGATGGCGCCTGCCATTGTCATGGGGGAGCCGATTGCGGGGCCCCTTAATGGACATTAAGGCCTTACACCCCTTGTTAGCAATACGTAATACGGAAAATATTCGGAACGCGAATAAAACGTGTTTAATTCGATCAATTTCAAAAGGCGTTCGGTCAAAAATTCGGTCAAATATGCGCAATACGGGACTAAAACGTAAACGGGTTAAATCGTGTGTAATTCGTTAACCCATATAAAAAATGCGACTAAAAATACGAATACTGTCAAGATATCATTCATCTAATTGAACTTAAAAATCAACAATATCAATATAAAATAAGAGTAACATAACTTCTATAGTCATGATTTAAATAAATTATATTCATAGTTTTAACCAAAATGACATGATCATACTATTATATTCCATGCAGCATGCCCTAAACCAAAGTATGATCATGAAATCATAGTTCAAAATGATTTAAAAGTGTCCCTAAAACGCGTTTAAAACACATAAAATGCGCAACACGGGGATAAAACGCGTTTTGTTCGTCTACCCCTAAAAAAGCGCGTATTTTTCCGAATAATTCAAATGGACGGCCATTTAATACGGAAACCATTTTAGACGGATTTTAAACGTAAAAAATATAAAAATTCGCGTTTTTTACTAACAAGGCTTACACCCCGGGGGAGTGGTTTCTCCCGGGGATCGTGGGCCGGTTTCGAGCGTGTCGAACCGTGGATGGTTCGGGTTTGAGATTTCTCGGGGGCCTCATCGGTCGGGCCGCGTTCTCTTCGTGGGCCTCGTCTGGCGAGGCCCTACCTCGCTAGCAGCCTTCTCGTCCACAGCTAGATCTTGGGCTTCTAGCCTTTGGGCTTCTCCGAAATAGTCGTATCATATCTCATCATCTCCCGATCTCATCTTTCTTTCGTATCCAGATGCGGAGCTTTTCGGGATAGAGGCAGAGCCTTTTCGGGGCAGATATGATGGGAGGAGAAGGAGCTTGTCGGAGAAGAAGAGGAAGATGTGAGGTGAACTGGGGAAAGAGAGCGGGTTTAAAAAGTAAAATAATTTTGAATGGCAAACATGTAAATTTTTAATGCTAAACATATAAATAAATGGTCTGTGTGAAAAGCACTTAGGCCTGTGTGTGTAGTGCAGCAACCCCAAATAACGTGACCAGCTGCGCTCGAACGTGAGGCTCACCCTTCCTATGGCTTCCTCCACACGCAAGAACAGCCTGTGTGGGGGCTTAGACAGCGGTCCCACTCTTTGTCCTTCGTCCGAACAACTAGAACGAGGCCGGGCCGGGCCGGGCCGATCAAAACTAACGACTAATTACTCCGCAATTACATCAAAAATGATAGGTTTCATCATGCATATAATTTCTATTACCTTAAAAAGGAGGGTGGCGGAATCAAGAGAGTTGTTGATTTAAGTGGGACTTAGAATTAAATTATTTATATTCCCAATTGGCACTGCAAATTTTATGTCTTACAAATTTCATGATCCGGTTCGTTGAAAATAAAATATCACTTTTGATTGGGTTAAATGACATTATTTTTTATTTGATAAAGACTTAAATTAAATCCCCCCGGGGGGGCCCACTGGATTGGTACCTCGAGTCAATTTTATTCCAGTAAAATTTGCAAGCGTCGGAAATCTTTTGTCTATGTCCTACAAGAATGAGAAGCAAAACCGAACACTATATAAATGACACAACCTTCGATCACTTTCAGACTAATGTTCGGAAAAACCCTTGTTCATATCTATAATAGTTTTTGGCCCCTGCGATTTAATTACATATATTTTCAGGCTTAATCTACGAAAACTATCATTAACCGTCCACTGATGTGATAATTTTATCTTTTCACTTTAGAAATTCATCAAAATCTCTTCAACTTTGATCACTCATCAAAAACCGCCAGCTTCACATCTATACTAAACTTAATCATTCTTCCCCAAAACCACCATCAACTTTACAATGGTTCATTGAAACTACCCTAGAGTTTGAGTTGAATGTATACTTTGAAAATTAAGGAAGATTCTGATGAATGATCAAAGTTAAGGTGGGGTTTTGGCAAATCATAATGTTAAGAATAGTATTATTAAATCATTGAATATTTTATGATGGTTTTCATAAATTAAGCCAAATGAATATATCACAATAGTATTTAGATTTAGATCCCTTGTGTGGACACCTGATTTCAACTCGGCACAAGGGAACACACAAAGGAGGTTTAGCAAAAGCATCAAATGGGTTTGGCGGAGCATTCCTGAATTTGACACGATCGATTAGGTAAGGCCGTGCCAGCACATGGGGTTGAATTAGTCTTCCTCAACAAACGGATTCCGAATTACAAAGACCTCTAGATGATGGCTAAAAATCCAAATAATTATGCATCTCGATGACCAGTGTGGTTTGGATAAGGAAGCTAGCGGAGCTAGATTATCTTCAAGTGTCTGGATGTCCAATTTCTGTTCACGAGGAAGGTGACGAGTTTGACACTAAGGGTGTGTTTGGTTAGTGGGAAATGAAAGAAATTAAGAAGGAAAATGATTTTTCATTGTTTGGCTTAAAAGAAAAGTGAAAAGAAAAAGAAAATGAAGGAAAAGAGTGGAAAATAAATAGTAAAACTTTTCTTTCAACTTTTCCTCCTCTTGACCCAAGAAAAATGAGGGAAAAGAAAGCAAAACTAACTATTCTCACATTCATGCATTTGTGTTTTTTAACAAATATAATTAGTAGCTATTTTTAATGAATTCATGAATAATTCATGAATTTTTTCAAAAAATTGTGAATGAATTTTTCAATAAATCACGAATCAGTATCAAAATTTTACACATGGATTATTTAAAATTCGCAAATTATTCAAAATTTGCGAATTTTTCCCGAATTTTTCAAAAAAGTATGTGAATAATTCGGAATTTTTTTGAAAAATCATGAATATTTAAAATATTTTTATTCATGAACTTGTTCGAAATTTAGCGAATAATTCGTGTAATTTTCGCATTTTGCTTGAAAAATTCGTGCATTATGCACAAATTTTTTTAATAGCTTGCAAATTATTTCCAACGTTTTCATATAATTTGTAAATTATTTATGTACTAGTTAATATCACATTATTTACGAATCATGATATTTGTAGGGTTAGAGAATTATTTGTTAGAATTCGTAAATTATTTGCTAACTTTCTAAATTATTCAGAACAATTAACAAAATTTTAATTTATTATGAGACTAAAATACGTCTTAAATTTTTTAAGCAAATTATTTATAAAGTTAGCAAATACACTTCTTAAACTATTTAGCAAAAACACCTCTTAATTTTTTTTCGTTTTGAATTAATAACATAATGGAAAAAATTTCCTGATTTTCATTTCAACTTTCTTCAAAATTTTCTTTGGTAACCAAACATGAGAAAGAATCTCATTTCATTTTCATTTCACTTTTCTTTCTTTTTCATTTTCATTTCACTTTTCTTTCATACATTTTCTTTCAATCCAAACACACCCTAAGGGAAAAAGTGTGTCATGTTCGGATACATGGATAGTATTGAGGGTTACAAAGTTTGGAGTCCAGATGTAAAGAAGATCTTGGTTAGTTGACAGGTCACATTTGAAGAGTCGATGGTGCTTTGAGAAAAGGCCTCGGGAAGTACCAAAACATGTAGAGGTAAGAAGGTACTAAATGTGGTGGAAGGTGAATATGCGTATTCTAAAATGGCAAAATTGACATAGGTGTTGGCAAAGTAGTGGCGGTTGATGAGGAGAGTCCATATGAATATACTAATACAAGCAGCGATGATGAAGGTGATAGCGGGAGTTATAGTCAAAGAGGATATCCTAGAGCTACTATGAATAACTCGATTACTAGCAAAATGGAGCAACACATCATGAAGACACCCACTTGCTACAAAACCTACATGAATTTGGCATAAACATTGCATGCGCATTGAGATCCTACATTTGATATGTATGTGATGGATGTATTAAGTTTACAGATAAACTCATGGTAGAGGTGTGCTAGAGAAGACATTGACATGATAGCACATCCCAAGGATATTCATAAGAAATAGAATCAGACGATGGACAAGTTGACAAGAAAGTTTGAGCGGTGCTCAAACTTATTTTCCTTAAAAATGTGCTAGGGAGTCATAAGGTAATATGGACAGACCTACGTGTTTGCTTCAGTTATGGATTCAGAAGATGCAATAAATTCGAAGATTCACCTTCATATATAAGAGGTTTGTTGAATACTCGATTAGTTGGTGATGCTTAGTGCAAAGCTCACTTGTCAAGAACCTTGTCTTTATGATGAGGTGGTTTATTTTAAAGATGGATGATTTAGAGATTTGATTGGGCGCAGGCTTTGAGGTGTCTGTATGAAGATGAGAATTAAAGAATATGATATAAAACACCAAAATATCCCATAAATAATCTATGATTTATAAAGATTTTTTGGAAATTTTTTGGAGATGGTTTGGAGCTAAAACATGGATTTTCTAAAGCCCAGACGTTGGATAATTCGTAGCCCAACGGTGCAGCCAAGCCCGCTCTATACTTTTTAGTATTTTTCTTGATTTTTCAGTAGCCCACATAGTAGTACAATATGACACACGAGTCCACAACACGCAGGCATTGCCCGCATGCTTGAAGTGCTTGCTCACACGTGACACGTGACACACACGCTGCGTAGGGCCACACGATGAGCAATTGTTCGATCACACACGAGGCAACGCCATGCAGCATTACTAGTAGAATCGATTGGAGATATAATGGTTGTTATTGAAACAACATATAGTTGTAGAGGCGAGCTGGTTGAAATTAAATTTTGACCCGGATTCACTATTGTTTACTGTTAGACATTGGCCATTAAGCCTAATATGATTTTAATGATGATCACCACATTATGTGTTTACTAATGTCTCAATGTGTTTTAGTATCAGTTATTTAACAATGATTACATCAAGTGGGAGATAAAACATTTGGTAATGAGTTAATGGACTCAAGGCATGAAGCTATGGATATTGAATCCATGAAGAATCTTGAAGCTTATGTAATATATTTTATGATTCTTTATGCATTTTACTCTTTTTTTAGTAGAATATGTGTATGCCTTGATTAGATGCACTTACACATTCATATGCATCATTTCCATCATTGGAATCCATAGGAATCTCTTAGAAACCATCCCAATAGGTTCATTGGCCAAAACAAACTTTAATGTGAATTTTGGACCATGACCAGCCGTCTAAAAGACCTTCACCAGATGTCTGGCACATCTGTTTTTAGATGGCCAAAAACCTAGGATGTACAGCCGTCTGAAGTTCAGACACCAAGCGCCTGCATAGTGGTACTGACGTCTGGTCGAACTTCAGTTGCATGATCAGTGGGTTTGAGTTTTTTGTGCTCTATGTCTTTTTAACCCACTTCTATTCAAACATCTAAAGAAGACATGCTAGATACCTGAACCGTGCATCAGGTGTCTAGAATGTGAACTTCAGACATCTGGTGCTTGAGTTTGGTGTTCTGCGCTATTCATAACTAACTCGTGACAGCCGTATGATGTAGGAGGACCAGACGATTGTATAGTTTGTCAAATTTCGGGTCACCCTTCATCAGACGTCTAGTCACTGAGAATTCTACCCATTTATAGCCATTGGACAGCTTTTTCAAGGAGCCGTTTTCTTGGTTTTTGTGTTTGATTGAGAATATATTTGTACCCCTTTGTGAGACAGTTTTTGGCACCAAGACACACTGATTAGGGAATCATTTGTTAGCCAAATCAAAGAGAAAAAGCTTCATCTCTTCAACTCTCTCTTCCTCCCTTAGAGCTTCATTGATGTTAAATTGAACTCCAAGCTCAAGGGAAGTCCACTATTGCATCAATCTTCATCTTAGCACTTGGACAACCAAACTTCATTGCCTCTGCACTTAAGTTTGTAAGTTCATTTAATCAAGGCAATATGAAGCGTGTATTTCTATTTTGTTTCTTTTGTGGAAACCTAGCTTCTAAGTTGTGGAAGTATTCTCTCTGAAAAGAGAGGTGAGATATCCTTGGAATATGGTTTGGCAATTTTGGAAAATATTGTGTGCTACCTTGGAAAATATATGCTCTTGGAAAAGAGAGTCTCTTGGAATATAGTGGCACTTGGAAAAGTGTGAGATATATTGGGTTGGTTTGGAAATGTCTTATTGTGCAAAACCACGATACTTTAAAAACCATATGTGTCTAAGAGTAAATAGCAACCACTCTTATTGAGTATACTTACCATACTTGTTTAAGAGTGGTTGCTATTTACTCTTATTGAGTCCACCTTGCTTCAGTGGGAGGCGAAGATATGTAATAGGTATGGTAAGGGGCAGTTGAATATGGTAGCAAGCAAATGACCACTATAGAGAAATCCACCAAAATAATGAAGAGACCTCTTACAATAACTGTTACTCAGACCAGCGACATCTTCAAACATGCATAAAAGTTTAAAACACTAATATCTTCTTCGAGTAAAGAGAACTGAGTGTGTTTTTTCTTGCTGAAAAGAGAACTGCTTAAGATCCACTCAAGAACTCAAAAAAGAGCAAGTTTATTAGATTGGACCTTAGTGATGGTTTTCATAATGAAATTAAGCAAAATAATTCGTGTGAAGTCCTTTACCTGATTAAAAAAAATTGATTTTATGGATAAGTGTAACAAAAGCAAAGTCAACCCAATTAGAAGAGATAGCCACATTATGAATATTATTGAAAAGATTTTCACCAAATGCTCATTTGGCTCATGTGCTCATTTGTTCACCCTCAGATTCGGTTAAAAGAAACTTCACGTTCAAGATCTTTAACGAGAAGAAATGGTATAATTTTCTTAGAAGTATCGAATAGAAAAAAGTCAAAGGAAGGAAAAAAAATGTTGGTTTGGATTGTTAAATGGTTTATGAAAGGTGGAATGCGAAAATGTAGGGAAAAAAGGTGGGAAATAAAAATGTTGGGAAAAAGGGTGATAGATGATTGGATGTGATGGTGAGGGAGGCAAACATGTTTTGGAGGTGATAAACGCGCATTTAACGTATGTCACTTTCCATGGAAGTGGAAGTGTCACCACTCTTTTCTCTCATTCCTTTTTCATGTGACTTATTCCTATGTACATTCCACGTGATAATCCCAAGAGAATGATTGAGAATCATATTCCTCGTTATTATTTTCTAACAATTGTTTTACTTCTCATTACTGTAATTCTTCCTAATCTTTTCTTTCTTTTTTCTTTTTTCTTGATAACGAAGTCATCATTAGACAATTATAGCATATGAAACTACTTCAATATGTTTCTAATTTCCCGTTCTTTGTACCAATGATTTTTTGCAACTATATTCTTCTTGCTTGAAAGCAATAAATTTTCTTTACTACGTTTCAGTGTAGTAGCAAAAGTTTTCGGGGTTACTTTGCGAAGTCACCGTTTTACTCCGCGCACATGCACATGCCACTAATTTACATGTTTCCCATCAGACATTTATCAGTGCGCCATTCAAACTTTCCCCCATTTTCCTCTTCTATTCTCATCCACCCCCGCCGTCCTCATCGCCGATGACGAGGACTCCAACGGCAACGATTTACTTCGATGCCCAAATTCAACGGAGGACTCCGATGACGAGGAATCCCCAAAATCAACAATCCAAAACTCCCCAAAATCCCACAAATTCCCATTTACAAGTCCGTATAAAACAACGGAACAGAGGACCACCGACAATGAGGTCTCTTGTCTCCTCAGAAAATCCCCAAAATCCCCCAAGAGCAAACAAAATCCTCGACCGGGGGGGGGGGGGGGGGGGGGGGGGGGTTGTGGATGGTGGAGGAGGGGATGGGGGATGGGGAAGAGGGGCAGGGGGATGGGGAGGGCTGAGGAGGGGGTGGGGGAAGAGGGAGAGTGGGGCTGGGGAGGGTAGATGAGGGGGTGGCGGCGACCTTGATCGTTGGTGGAAAAGGTAACAGACCTATGGGTTTTTTTCTCGAAAATTACGTAAATTGATGTGCGCGGTGAGCAATTTTAATGGCAAACTTGGAAGTGAATGGTATGTGCGTGGAGTAATGGCAAACTTGTAAATAAGTGGTATGTGCGTGGAGTAAAACTGTGGGTTCGCAAAGTAACTCCCAAAGTTTTCTTTCTCCCCTCGTTCACATGAATTAATTTCTTTCCGCTAACATGAACTCTTCTTATTTTGCTTACCAAAAAAAACTCTTCTTATTTTGGGCTCCGTATGATTTTTCGGCTTCTTCCGATTACGTGCTTGTGTTTCTAAGACCCATGTAAAAAAAACTCTTCTAATTTTTACTGCATCTGTTATGAATCAACTACTGGGGGAGGAACCCCCAGCCCTTTATTTATAGGCATGGTAGGGGAGTAGATACATCGAATACATAGATATGGGCGTATCTCTAAGATACCCGCAATCCTAACCGACTCTGGTTATTTCCATTCACAACACTCCCCCTTATCCAGCCATAGGTGTGGACTCTGCTCAAGAGTACTTCGGGATTCTGAGCGTAATAAGAGTCTCACATGGGGTGGATACTTCAGGATCCTGAGTTGGTGAGGTTTGCCTCGTTAAAACCTTTAGCTATGGAAAACCCAGTGGGAGAAACCATAGTTAAGGGAAAAGAGTACAAACGCTCTTTAACTCCCCCTGATTTGTACAAGTGACTCTGCTCATGAATACTTCTGGATTCTGAGCGTCACAGAGGGGTGGATACTTCAGGATCCAGAGTTGATGTGATTTGCCTCGTTAAAACCTTTGGCTATGGAAAACCCAGTGGGAAAAACCATAGCTAAGGGAAAAGAGTACAAATTCCCTCAACTCCCCCTGATCTGTAAAAGCTCTTAGGCTTTCAGATCTCTTAGGCTTATCTCATCGCTCTTATTTACAACATTCCGAAAATATACACAGATTACAAAGTTATTGCAATTAAGTAGCTGCTGAATCCAGAAACTCTGGAGAGGTGTGCTAAGTATCGTCGCCTCTGATGATGTCTTCAGACTATGTGGTTAGCTCCACAATACCAGCTTCTATCCCAATCGTCATTGGGATGTGATGTACCAGCAGGCGCCCTCAAGTACACCATTGGTGTGGTGAGGATCTCGGAATGATAGGAAGATGTCGCCTTCATAAATTTCTTTGCAGATCTGCAGGGGATGGCCATCCCACTGTGGGTACCCATTCTGTGATTTCTCAGCATAGGGACTGGACCTGAAACCTGCATTTGCATAAACATTGGAGGATGCTACTATATTTTGTAAGTCCAAATATTTCGACCCTTGGAGGAAGCGCAGAAGGCTTAACTCAAGTCTAATGGCCCCTTTTAGGTGCCAACTATCTCTGGCTAATGAGTTTACTGTAATTGCTATACCGGGACACATGCAGTTAGCCAGGAGTGCATGATTGCACTAAGATAAGGGACTTTAGGACCAGTTATATCCTCCCCCTCTTCCAGCGATCGGAAGGGTTCTTTTTGTTCATCCAGTAAGTGTACCACCGTAGGTGTACTTTGGATGACAATGGTCCTTTTAATATCTCCAACGCACTTCTGGGCGTTTGTAACAGGATTCTATGAGCCATGACTTTATATTTGCCTAGGTCTTTTTATTTCATGTTTAAAAGTCAGGCTTGTACATTTATTTCGGTTTTCTCTTCAGGAGATCCGATGAGATGTTAGTTGTCTACAACTAATATCTCTAATCCTGTTCTTTGCACAGATGCAAAGACAACCTTCAGTAGGAATCATTGACTTGTCAAGTGATTCTCTTGGTTGTACATTTACTTATTGTTTTTCTTGAATAGACGTCCCGAAGTCTATTCAGGCATTTTAAGGAAATGTGGAAATTATCTTTACAAGATATCCACGAAGGTATGCCGTCACAACATCCAATAACAGCATATCCAAAATTTTCCTTCGCCAAATCGTAAGGTATTCGCTTTTGATAACTTAGGGAGACTGATGCATCATTTATGAGACATGCTCATTTGAATTTGTTCGATCCCTAGTTTCAGCGAAATTTTCCTTGGGCTATAGGTTGCACCGTATAGCATACGATTTTGTATTTATTTTTCTTATGTTTGCAATACTTTGTTTTCTCCACAGGTTTGACACCTTTTGGTGTCTGGACTTCAGGTCCGAACATTTCACGTTTCATAAGTGAGTCCAGCTCATCTTTTATTGCCACGTTCCACGTTTGGCCAATCTCTACGTTTGCCTTCTAGCAACGGAGTGTGGAACGATAATTTACAAACATCATCGCTTTTGCGATGTATATGGCAATATGGTACGTGAATACATTTGTCGATAATTTATGTTCTATCTGTCCAACACCTCCCCAGTACGTACAACATTTACTTAATTTCACTTTTTCCCGGCAATTCCTCTGCAGTGGATTCCGGGAAGGGTGATGGTGTGGACAGGAGCTCATTGTCCTGTGGTAGTATTGTCTTAAGGTCTCTAGGAGTTTCTTGTCCTAGGAGCCTGGTGGTCTGCCTCTTTTCTGTTGAGGATCAGCCACTCCTGCTGCTGGTGGATTGCATCCATTCTTGGGGATGTCAATCCCAGCTGGAGTTTTTGCAGCAGGGATGTGTGATCTGACAATCTTCTGTTGTCAATAAATGATTCCGGTAATTGGTAGACAGTGTTCTGTATGTGGAGGATCTTCGGGATCTCTTCTACACATTGTATTGTTACCGGATCATAGTGGGTCAAACTTTTTGTATCCCACGTTATAATTTTCTTCGCGCCAGATTTTCTAGTATCTGGGCATATTTTTGGGAAACTCGTCTCATCGAAATCACAGTCTTCAAGATGTGCCTTAAATGCGTCCCCCGTTTGGGGTTCTAGGTATCTTATAAGTGAGGGTGAGTCAAACCCTGCATGGATACCTAGGCGACGTTGAGTACCGTTTTGGTCCTCTTTGGTGGTGCAATGGGGATTTAAGACTGCGCGACCGAAGATTCTCAGATAAGAAATGTTCGGTGGCATTCCATATGCAAATTGCATTGGAGACTCTGACCTCCAGAGGGTCTTATTTTCATTTACGATGCAGCAGGCAGAGTTTGCATGTCCCCATGCATCCATAGGCAATCGGGATTTAATGGACGTTCAGTCCATTGGAGTCTACTTTTCAGTGACTCTGCCGACCCATTTTGGGTATGAACATGCGGCACGTGTATGTTCATTTTCAATTCCTGTTGATTGGTAGTACTCTTGAAAAGACTGGGAGGTATATTTCCCAACATTAACCAGACTTATTTACAACATTTTATTGTCTGGGAAATGTGCCCGCAACATTTTTATTTTTGTGCCAATAGCTTTGGAAAAGCTAAGTTGCGGGTCTGTAGTAGACACACGTACGAATATTCTGAGGATGTATTTATCAGTACAGTGAAGTACTGAAATAGCCCACTAGGGGTGGTGGATTTTATCCACATCTATCTCCTTGTATTCTTTTTGAGGAAGCGTGGAGATTCTTTTTCAACTTATCGTGGAGATGGCCTTGCAATTAGTTTTCCCTTATAGTAAGGGATGCGAGGGATTTTTTTTTCCTTCTGAAGAATCTTCTGGTTCTTCAAGTCATACCCATAGGATAAGATGCGATGCATCATCACAAATCCAGGGTGGCCAAGTCCATCATGCCGGAGTAAAAACTCGGCTGATGTCGGGCACTTCAGGTGCTCCGTTTAATTCTGCTTCCTTTCTCCGAAACTTCGTATGGTGGAGGCCTATAATGCTCTCAAAACGTTCAAGTGTGGATTTTACTCCTTTTTCTTGAGACGTTGCATACGGTAATAATTTTTTTTTTCATTTACATTTGCTGTTTCCAAGTGGAATCCGTTGAAACGGGTGTCCTTGAAACTTAGAAAGTTTCTTTTGGAATTCGGAGGGATTAGTGCATCCTTTATTTTTGTGTCGTTTGGGGGCAACAGTGTTGCATTCCCTGGATCTTCAATATAGCCCTGATATTGGGCTTTGTATTGAAAGAGATCGTACGTGTTTATTGTCTACTAATTATTTATGAGAGCAGTTTCAAAATATGAAACATAAAGGCACATGCATATTCAGATAGACATGTTCATTTATTGTCTACTAAAATTTTTCAATCAAAACAGATTGCGTAATACAAAAGCTCTCATAACGTGAGATGTTCTAAACAATTTGCTAAGATAAAAGTAAAGGCTAGTCAAGCATGTCATTATTTTCGAAGTCGTCAGCTGAAAACTTAATTGGAGCATCAGATGTCATCAGGTTTGTTTCAGCTTTATTTTTCTTGTTCTCTTTATACAAATCCTGGAGATGATGCGGAGTTCGGCACACTCTGGACCAGTGGCCTTTCATGCCACAATATTGGCACTGGTCTTTCCATTCCCTCTTGGGTGGGGATATATCATTTCTATTTTTGTTATTTCTGTGCCTTGTGAACTTCCGCTTACTTTCATTATTTCACTGCTGCTGTACATGGCCCTTGGCATTTTTCTGTTGACCCCCCCTTCTGTGGTCTTTCTTTTCTTTTATTATCTCTCTTCTTTTTGAAGGAAGAGGAATGGTGAGCTTCTGGTGGGGGGCAGTGCCGGGGAGCGTATATTGTGAGTGGAGAGAAGAAGCTCTCTGTTTTGCTCGGCCATGAGTAAACATGACAGCAGCTCGAAATACTTGGTGAACTTGCGTTCACGGTATTGCTGCATGAGTATCGCATCTTTTTCATGGAAGGACGTATACGTCTTTTCCAGCATGCGATTTTCTGAGACTTTCTCACCACACAACTTCAGGCGTGAGGTGATGCTAAAAAGTGCTGAGTTGTACTCAGCAATGGACTTAAAGTCCTGTAGTCTCATGTTCTCCCACTCATATCGTGCCCTTGGGAGTATAACATCTTTCTGATGTTTATACATGTCCTCAAGGGCAGTCCATAGCTCAAGTGGATCTTTGACCGTAAGGTATTCAGCCTTTAAGGTCTTGTCCACATGGCGGCGAATATAGGTTATGGCTTGCGCCTTCTCTATATCGCTAACATTTTCTTTTTCAGACACAGCAGCGATGAGGGACTTTACCCGCAGGTGAAACTTTACATCTAGCTGCCAGCTTAGATAGTTTCTACCTGATGCTTCCAGTACTTCGAAATTAACGCTTGCAATATTAGCCATTTATCTAGCAGAGCACAAACATGCATGAATTAATAATTAATTCAGAGAAAACATTTTCATGCGGAGGCAATATTTAACGAAAAACTAAATGTGTGGATCGGCCAGTCCCACAAGAAAGAGTCCAAAAAAGTCCACAGTCCAAATTATACAAATTTGCAGCTTAAAGAAAATGAAAATACAACTTTGGAAACCCAATGGGTCCCATATGATATCTCCATCTTCAAGCGTGGCCTCCGTTTTCATGGAAGTTGGTCTTCTTTCTTTGACATTTACATAAATTCCTCACTACAATTTCTCTCAAAAAATAAAAGAAAAGTGCGGGAAATAAACTGTGGGACTAAACGGCCGATCCAAAAACCACATTTAGCAATTCATGCAGAAATATTGTGCTCATCAACATTTTCATCAGACATTTTCATCACAGGCATCACATGCATTTAATATTCAGATGGATAGATAATTTAAACACTTAATAATTATTGGACCACTGGGCAACGTCATACACCGTTATGTTACTAACGGCAGAGCGGTCGCATGATCTTCCTAATTATTAAGTTTTAAATACAATGCACAACCACGCATATAATATCCAACAGAATATACCAGAGATGCAAAGCATGTAAATATGATTTTTGCAGAAAAAATCATCACAATGCAAAGGTTGTAAATTGAATGGGTTTAATCAATTAAATTGATTAAGAGCCCAAAATAAACATTTTCTTTGTCAGAGGAAAAAGTTTTCCTCATCATCCCAAAAGCCCCCCCCAAGAATCCCCAAAAAGTCCTCGCCTGCCCGGTATTTGTCCCGTAATTTACCGTGATTTTTCACGAATATTTTGCCCTTAAATCCCCCTTTTGAATTAATTTTTAGGCTAATAAATTGCCTTTTGAGGCGAGTTTATAGCCCTTTGCCTCCCCCAATTTTTTTTTCCAGATAAACCAGCCTGCGGGCCTGAAGCCCGCAGTCGACCTATGGGCTTCAGGCCCATAAGCCTCTTTTTTTTTGAAAATCTGTGGGCCTGAAGCCCACAGATCTGCTGTGGGCTTCAGGCCCACAGATCTTTTTTTTGCGTTAGGGTTACGCAAGGGGGGGGGGGGGGGGGGGCGTCGCCGCCCCCTGCAGTGGGGGGGGGGGGGGGGGCGCAGCGGCGGGGCCGCCGTCCCGCCGCCCCCCTGCAGGGGGGGCGCGGCGGCGGGGCCGCTGCCCCCCCTGCAGGGGGGAGCGGCAGGGGCCGCCGCCCCCCTGCAGGGGGGGCGTGGCATCGGGGGCCGCCGCCCCCCCCCCCCTGCAGGGGGCGCGGCCTCGGGAGGCCGCCGCCCCCCCTGCAGGGGGGAGCGGCAGCGGCTGCCGCCCCCCTGCAGGGGGGGCGCGGCCTCGCGGGGTCGCCGCCCCCCTGCATGGGGGAGCGGCGGCGGCCGCCCCCCCTGCAGGGGAGGGCGACGGCAGGGATGGCCGCCGCCGCCCCCCCCTGCAGGGAGGCGCGGCGGCTGCCGCCCCCCTGTGGGGGAGACGGCGTGGCGGCGAGGGGGGGGGGGGGAGGGCCGGCGGCGAGGCCGGCGGCGGGGTTGATTTGGGGTTTTTTTCAAGAAGAAATCCAAAAAAACCCTAAAAAAATTGATTTTTGGGATGAAAAATCCGTCGTTTTCAAGGCGACGATGAATCCCCATGACGATCTTGCGAGATCTAGGGGAGGGGCAATCATACGTATGATTAAAAGTATCCGTTTTAGTATTTTTACCTCTATATCCGTCCTCCGGATATAGCGATGGTTGCTCGAAGCCCTACGCGGATGACGACCTTCGATGGAGGAAGCCTTGCACCGCGCTCGCGGATCTCCCGTCTCGCCTTCGCCTTCGCCTTCGCAACGAACGGAAAAAAAAATTTGTGGAAAGGAAAAATTTAGAGGCTCATGCTGATAACGTGTTATGAATCAACTACTGGGGGAGGAACCCCCAGCCCTTTATTTATAGGCATGGTAGGGGAGTAGATACATCGAATACATAGATATGGGCGTATCTCTAAGATACCCGCAATCCTAACCGACTCTGGTTATTTCCATTCACAACAGCATCAATATTATTATTATTATTATTATTTTGATACATCGAAAAATTAGTTAAAGACACGCGCGCAATTTGCGTCCACCAAGAGATATATCCCTTGTTGTGTTGCTGGAAAGCAAAAGTAAATCCCACTGGGCCATCGGACGCGAAGGTAAAGCCTTCTCCGAACCTTGTCGCGTCTTAACCGCCCGTTTATTGTTTTGTGGTTCGCACGTGTGAAACGTTACCCGCCAGAGCGCAGCTATAAGATGGGGTGAACACGTCTGATTCGAACTTGTACGGACAACCGATCGGGTCAACCTCCACCCTTCGAAGACCTCGAGAGTTTTCTGCAACTTCATCAGCTCTTTTTCGAGCGAAACCCTAACTCAGGTTTGATCCGGTTTTCGGTCGTCTCCTTTTTTTTTCCTAGTTTGAAATTGAAGATGGGCTCTCTTATTCATGTGCGTATTTGGTCACCTAGGGTTTCTGCTGCTTGTCTGTGCTGCTGGAGTTGATTGGGCTCTTGGCTTTGTTTTTTCCTGGGTTTCTGGATTGTTTTGTTGAGATCGATGTTATGATTTCCGTAACTTGAAGAGCTTGGTGGATTTGTCCGATTGAGTATATTTGCTTGCTTTTTTTTTGGGGGTAAAAGCTGATTCTTTTCTCTCTATGTTTTTAGAAAATTTATGAAAAAGAACAGTGCATATATGCTAAATTGATTTTTGTGATCTAATAGTGCTTCTAATCATTGCTATTTAGTATTCCATAGCTTTTACTGTTTATTTGAATTATAAGATCTATATTAGACTAAACTTTTGAGCTGTGGGGTCTAACCCCTGTGGTGTGGCTTATCTGGTCTTTTGATCGCACATGTGGTCCATGCTGTCCACAAAAGGTAGACTAATGAGTGTTGTGTGGAGCAAAAAAAATTTGACCAACATGCAGACACATTCAATATTAGGTATGGAGATGGTCAAGTAGACAAGACTACCAACATGCTGCAGTAGGATTACGAAGTAGCTTGCCGTAATTTTGCAAAAGCTCCTGATGAAGCTTGATTGGAGTAGAAACTGTGAAAGTTGGCTTGATTGAGGCGCCGAAGAAGTATTGGAGATGTGCAGCTGAGCTATCTTGTGCAGAGCTAGCTCGCATGTGGTTGGATCTTGCCTATCTGATTCTGCACAAGTCAGATACATGGATGCTGAGCTAATGGACTTCTACGTGCATGAATGCATGGATTCTCAGTTCGTAAAATCGGCAGCTCATAGATCGGCAACTCTACAGTCCGAGCTTCGAGTAGTTCGGCTTGGCACTTCGTATGCTCGGTCTTCTGCAGGAAGTTTAACAGTACGAAGGGGCCCACTATAGGACGCGACATCCTATCTGAAGTAGAGTTGTGATTGGATTAGAATTCCGTTTGAGTCGGAGTCCGTGTCAAATAGGAATCCCTCTTCTATTAGAACACATATTGACCCTTGGGCTATATATAAGGTGTTTAGACGAGAGTTTATGGAAGGAACACATTAAGAGACTTTGAGCTACCATTGTTGAGAGCCAAATTTGAGAGATTGTATTGAGAGCTTTTGGAGAGATCTCGAGTGCTTTTTCTTCGTTGTGAAGAGAGAAGATCTGTATTTGTTCTATCTTTTCATAATAAAGCTCATTTGTGTTCTCTTGGCCGGCCGACGGTTTAAAGTTACAATCTTCATATCGCTCTTTTAGATTGTTGCTTATCCTCATCTCTGATCATTCGACGATATTAGGATTCCGCTGACGTACAACAAACTGGTATTAAAGCTTGCTGTTTTGAAGATCCATGCATGTGGCGAAGATGAGCAATGGTGGCGATAACAATTCTTCAAAGGTGTCGACTTCCAGAGATCATGCTCCAGCGGCTCGAACTATCGTGTCCGACACGAAGTTCGAAATTGAGAAGTTTGATGGAAAGATCAACTTTGGTATGTGGAGATGCGAGGTCTTGGATGTCTCGAACCAACTTGGTCAAAATCTCGCATTGGACGAGAAGCTGATGAGCATGTCGGATTTGGAGTGACACTCTGAATCGAAATGCATGTAGGACGATCCGACCGTATATGACGAAGGAGAAGAAATGCCTTTTCATGGAGGAGACAAATGCAAGGAAGTTTTCGAAGGAGCTCGGTGAGAAGTACATGAAGAAGAACATCCAAAACCGACTGCATTTGAAGAAGAAGCTTTTCGGTTTAAAGCTTAAGGAGTGTGTTTCTATTGATGAACATTTCGACTACTACAATAAGCTTTTAACCGACTTGACGAACATCGATGTTAAGATCGATGATGAAGATAAAGTAATGATTCTCCTTAATTCTCTACCCATTGATTATGAGTACTTGGTGTCAGCTCTTATTTACGGTAAGTCGATCACATTTGAAGAAGTGTTCAATGCTCATACGAGCAATACGTTCAAGAAGAACGATGAGGACATGAGAAGCCGAGCTAATGATGCTCTTACCGTGATTAGAGGTCGGAGTAATGAGAAGGGTGAAGCTCGGAAGTGGTATTTCTGATCCAAGTCCATGGACAAGAGTAGATGCCCTCTTTGCAAGGACTTGGTAAAGGACCAATGTGCTTTTTGCAAAGAAAAAGAACATTAGGTCAAAGATTGTCTGAAGGCAAAAAAGAAGCACGATGTGATAGCCAAGTTATCAAATGCATTGCGGTCGAAGAGTGTATTGGTCGGTACTTCGGAGGACGTGCGATAGATGGTTGGGTGCTCGACTCAGGATACTCCTTCCATATGATGCCACATAGAGATTACTTTACGACATTTCATAAAGGGGGTAATAGTACAGTCCTACTGAGCGATGACCAAGCTTGCAACATTGCGTGTATCTGGACGGTTCGGATGAAGATGGATGTTAGTGTTACACGAAACATCGACGAGGTATGTTATGTTTCCGACCTAAAGCGTAACCTCATATTGCTGGGTTCACTCGAAGCCAAGGACCGTCGAGTGACAATAGAGAATGGAGATCTGAGAGTGACCCGACGAGAGCTATGACTGTGATGAAGGAAAAGCGTAAAGGCAACCTCTACTATTTGGATGGCTCGGTCTTGACTGGCACATCGGCTCTGAACCATGAGGCCAACAGAGACAACTCGCTTCTTTGACACATGCGGCTAGGTCATGTTGGAGAAAAAGCTTTGCAAACGATTATCCAAAGAGATCGTCTAAGGGGAGCCAAGATGGGAAAGATGGAGTTCTGCGAGCATTGTGTCTTTGAAAAATAGACACGAGCTTCTTTTGGGATGACAATCCATAATACGAAAGGAGCACTTGACTATATTCATACCGACCTATGTGGGTCGACTAGGTCGGCCTCATTAGGCGGTAAACACTATTTTGTATCTTTCATTGATGATTTCTCACACATGGTTTGGGTGTTTCCTCTAAAGTCAAAAGACTAAGTTCTGATCAAGTTCATAGAATGGAAGAAGTTGGTCGAGACTCAAACATATTGGAAAGTTAGGCGGCTCTAAAGTGACAACGGTGGAGAAATAGGTCGGAGCTTTTCCAAGAGTTATGCAGATCGTAGGGGATTTAGAGACACTTCACCATCAGTGGTATGTCGCAGCAGAATGAAGTAGCTGAAAGGATGAATCGGATTTGTTGGGAAAAAATCCGATGTATGTTATCTTCTACCGACCCATTGAAGGAGTTCTGGGCGAAGGCCATGGTGTACGCGACCTATCTGGTCAATCGACTACCTTCTACTGCACTGGGTTGGCGTCCTCCTTGGGAGGTCTGGTTGGGAAAGCCAATTTTCGACTATGAGTCTCTGCGTATATGTGTCTTTCTGAGCTACTATACTACGAAGGAGGACAAGCTCGACGCTAGAGATAAGAAAGCCATCTTCGTAGGCTTTAGCGATGGTGTCAAAGGATACAAGATGTGTGTCCGAGACAGAGAAAAGTGATTGTGAGCAGAGACGTGACCTTTAATGAGTCAACATTGTTAAAGGAGGAGCATGGACCAGTGATGGAGCATAAAGAGATACAGACGAAGCAGGTCTATATGGAGGTGTCTAAGGTTCCAAACAACTCGATTACTGACTCTAGCCGACCTACACCAGAGACTGCAGACGATGTATTTCAGACAGATGCTAGTGATGTTTGTGGTTCAAGCTTGGATGGTGGAGATTGCTCGTCTCCACAGATTGCTAACAGATGGATTCTACAGCAGCTACGAGACCAAGGCGTGAGATAAGAAGACCTGCATGATATACTGAGATGGTCTTATTCGCCTTTCCCACTGTAAGTATTGACATACACACTTCTTTTAGAGATGTAGAACATTCTAAAGACCCAGACAAGTAGAGGAAACCGATGGATGAAGAAATAGAATCACTGATAAAGAATAAAACATGTGACCTGTTGGAGCTTCCAAAAAGTAAGAAGGCGATAGGGTGTAAGTGTGTCTATACCAAGAAGGACAGAGCCGAAGCGGGAGAAGTTTGCTATAAAGCTCGTCTTGTGGCAAAGGTCTATGCACACAAAGAAGGCATCGACTACAACAAAGTCTTCTCTTCGGTGGTGAAGCATTGCTCGATACGGATCCTGATGGCATTAGTTGCACAGCTCGACCTTGAGCTGGAGTAACTAGACGTCAAAACGACATTCTTGCATGGAGAGCTCGAGGAAGATATCTATATGGCTCAGTCCGATGGCTATGAGAGCGATGATGTGCTTGCATGTAGGCTGAAGAAGTCGTTCTATGGGCTGAAGCAATCACTTAGGCAATGGTATAAGCGTTTTGAACACTTTTATGACGAATGATTAAGGGTATATTTGTAGCCCCCATGATCATTGCGTGTTCTTTCGAAGGTTTGATAATGGATCATTCATCTATCTCTTACTTTATATTGATGATATGCTCATCGCTTCATTAAATAAAATGGATATACAAATATTAAAGTCATAGCTAAGTTGTGCATTTGAGACGAAGGACCTAGGCGAAGCACAGAGGATTCTTGGGATGGAGATCACAAGAGATCAAAGTGGATGTATAGTTCATCTTTCACAAAGTCGCTATTTGAAGTCTGTTATACAGATATTTGGTTGCGAAAGGATGAAGTCCGTAGTTACTCTGCTTGCACCTCACTTCAAGGTGCCTATCGGCCCGGCCCGGCCCCGACCCGACCGGGCTGTGACCGGGCCACGGGCCGGGACGGCCCGGCCTGGTGGATGGTCAGGGGCCGGAAGCCCGGCCCGAGGCCCGGACAAGTCCGGGCCCGGGCCTTGCCGGGTCAGCCCGGCCCGGCCCTATTAAATTAATTAAAAAATATTTAAAATATTTAAAATTCATTAAAAATCTTAATTAAATGGAAAATAATATTTATACCTAGTATAAATTTTTTTAAAGATGGTAAGTTTTTTAAAAACATACTATCTTAGTAATGAGGAACAAAATGAGGAAGAAATTAATGAGTAAATAAATTAAGAAAGAATAAATTAAGGAGTAACCTAAAGAGGAACTATTATATAGGGAAAAAATTTAAAGAGGAACAAATTAAGGAAACCATTTTGAAACAAAATTAAGTAGAGAACAAATTAAGGAGCCCATTTTTGGAACACAATTAAGTAGGGAATAAATTTAGTATGAGAAAAATACAAGGAAAGGGGGCCGGGCCGGGCCCGTTGGTCCCGAGCCACGGGCCGAACCGGGCCCGTCAGCGGGCCGTGCCGGCCCGGCCCGACGGGCGGCCCTCCTCCCGAAAGCCCGGCCTGTCCTCCGGGCCGGGCAGGGCCCGCGGCCCGGTCAACCCTGCCGGGCCCGGGCCGGGCCGACCCGTTGGGCGGACCGGGCTGCGGGCTTTCGGGCCGTTTGGCCACCTTGAACCTCACTTCAAGGTTTGTGCCGAGCATTACTCGAAGAACAAAGATGAGAAGAAGTTCATGGAGAGCATACCGTATGTCAGCGTGGTAGAAACCTTGATGTATACTATGGTATGTACCCGACCTGACCGATCACATGCAGTCGGCATGGTGAGTAGATATATACACAATCCGGAAAAAGTACACTGAAAAGTTGTTAAGTGGTTACTTAGATACATCAACAACACAATTGACATCGAATTGACATATAGCCGAGGTGATGATGGTTCATAGGCTGTCGATTCAGACTTTGTAAGCGACATAAGTGGAAGGAGATATATGACAGGCTATGTCTTCACCATGTCAGGAGCTCCAATTTATTTGCGGAGTATAATTCAGTCCACGGTGGCCATGTCTATTACGAAGGGAGAATACATGACATCGACTGAAGCGATGAAAGAGACGATATGGCTTATGGGCTTGATGGACGACCTGGGAGTCTACCAGAAGAAGTACAACCTCCATTGCGATAGCCAAAGTGCGGTGCACTTAGCTAAGAATCAGGTCTTCCATGCATGTATCAAGCATATCGATATGAGGTACCAATTTGTCCAAGACTACATCGGAGAAGAAGACGATGATATCAATTTGCTGAAGATTGGAACAGATGACTACCATGTAACAATGTTGACTTAGGTTGTATCTGGAGCTAAGTTTAAGCACTAGGTGGACTTGATCAATGTTATTCCAAGATGGTGTTAATAGTGACCCTAGTTGGGAACATTGAGGCTCGGTGAGCCAGGTGAGCCTCGGTGGGGGTATTGGGCTCTTCAGAGCAAAATTGAATGGAACATAAGAGGTGACTCTACCAAGGTGGTGCATTGAAGGTCGACTGTGTGACGGATGTCTAAATCTCGTCAAGGTAGAGATTTGTGAAAGTTGGCTCAATTGAGGCGCTGAAGAAGTATTGTAGATGTGCAGTCGAGCTATCTTGTGCGGAGCTAGCTCGCATGTGCTTGGATCCCGCCTATCTGACTCTGCACAAGTCAGACACGGGGATGCCGAGCTAATGGACTTCTATAGTGCATGGATTCTCACTTCAGAGAATCGGCGGCTCATAGATCGGCAACTGTACAGTCTGAGCTTCGGGTAGCTCGGCTCGGCACTTCGTTGGCTCGGCCTTCTGTAGGAAGTTTAACAGCACGGAGGGGCACACCATATGACGCGTCATTCTATTTGAAGTAGAGTTGTGATTGGATTAGATTTTTGTTTAAGTCGGAGTCCTAGTCAAATAAAAATCTCTCTTCTATTAGTACACATATTGTAGCCTAAGGCTATTTATATGGTGTTTAGGCGAGGCTTTCTGGAAGGAACACATTGAGAGAATTTTGAGCCATCATTGTTGAGAGTCAACTTTGAGCCATCATTGTTGAGAGCCAACTTTGAGAGATTGTGTTGAGAGCTTTTGGAGAGATCTTGAGTACTTTTTCGTTGTGGAGAGAGAGATTTGTATTTGTTTTCTCCTTTCATAATAAAGCTTTTTGGTGTTCCCTTGGCCGGCCGACGGACTAAAGTTCCAATCTTCATAGAGCTCTATTTGATTGTTGCTTATCCTCGTCTCTGATCATCCGACGGTCCTAGTATTCTGGTGACGTACAACAGAAACATGCCTCGATTAAGCACAAGGAGATAGTGACAGCCATGCATTTGTATTCAGAAAAGTAACCATGGTGATCAGAGGTAGACCCAGACATTATTTCCTAGGGCAAAGATGAACACAATAACATACAAATATTTGTAGGTTTTACATAGTTATTAAGTCTAAGTATGACGAACATTTCAAAAAGAAAGAAAGAAAAACCTAATTTGGAGGATATGTGAATTTATTTGATCAGTATATGTATAGATTAGTTTAGTACTAGTCGGGAAAGTCAAAAGGATGCTACGTTATTATGGAAATATTTTGGATGAATATACTGTCATTAATACGTGTCTACATAGGAAACTAATTAGTAGTTGATTCCTTTAATTTCAAAGTAATTATGGAAAATTGTTAGACAATTTAAAAGGTTAACGATAGCAAGTTTCCTCTGCTATGCATTATGATCCTTCTATATGGCAATGTATATGCTTTAAAAATATAGTTTGAAAAAAATTAGATACCTCGTACATGCATATATTTGAAGAAAATTTTAAAAATTAAGGGGGGCCATGGCCCCTACTGCCCCCCCCCCCCCAAAAAAAAAAAAAAAAAAAAAACAAAACAAAACAAAACAAAAAACAAAAAACAAAAAAACAAACCAATTAATCTCACCCTGATGTTGACCACATGCAATGTATTAAAGATACTGCTTGATAATCTGAACATGTGAGGGCTTATTGCTAACATGGATCAGATCATTTGTATGGAGAAGTAGACTAATTATTATGGATGGACATGGCATGCTGCTCAATTCGAGTGAAAACCAGCTATTTGAACCAATAAACAAACTTTCTAAACTGAGTAAAAGAAGCTTGTTCAAAAGACAAAGTACCTAACTAAAATGACATACACGACGATCGATGAAACCTTGGCATTGTCATATAAACCGCATTGAGGAGATCATGCGAACGGATGCATTTTTCACATCAAGTTGAGAATCCGTGGTATATGGCCACACAATAAGAGTGCATACACTGTTCATCCCTTCACAGGAGCAAATCTGCATATTGTTGATTCCGCACTCGTATGTAAAATTATGAGTTAAACCCGACAACTGGAATAGGAACCTGCCTATGAAGAAGAGGGACAAGATCCTAAGTATGAGTGCCGTAAAGTGTTGTGGTTTCTTAAAGCATGGCCTATCTCCACTCATGAAAATCTATAGCATCGCAGTAGTTTTGAGGCTTCTGAGTAGCCTAAAAGTGCAGCTTAAGATGACCAAAAATCGGCTGAAAATTGTTAGCAATTAGATCAATTGCTCAGGACAGCGATGCTTATGGAAATGATCGCATTACTCCTATGTCAGATCAGTGTTGGTGTATCATACTGGGAGATATAAACATGTTGTCAAAGAGTGTCTTTGGTGCATAGATATGAAAATTAGGCAGATGTCGATTTATGTCGTGGTGCTGAATTACTAGCTGGAATTAATAATGGAGATGTATCTTTTGGGTGGGGAGAGGGGGGGGGGGGGGTGCTAAAGGACCAAGAGAAATAATAATGCTGAATAAGAGGTGGTGGTGTAGGATAAGGAAAAGATGTGTAGAGAAAGAAATAAGAGTACCTACAGATGAACATTGGGAAATAATTATCTAAAACTCCAAGTCTGTTGATTGTCAATTGAAGAGAAAGATGGTGGGGGAACATCGGGCCAAGTTGGAACACGCCAAGGAAGATGTGCAAAGAAAACAGCATTCAGAACAATATTTCATTGTTGTATCCCAGAAAAGAAAAACCAAATAGACTAAGGAGAAAACTTAATGTGCTTATGAGGAGAAAGACGGCGCCCACTACCAAATAAGGCAAAATAGAATAAGATGGCAGATGTGCGGATAACTATTAGATGAAGTTTTATCATTGAAGCAGAAAAGGGCATTTGACAAATAAGTAAACCTATGATATGCAGATATGACACCCTAAACTTAGAATTCAATATGGGTAAGTGAAGAGCGAAGTAGAGAAAATGAGTCATTTCAAGAATATGCCTATACTTTTGCTCATCAATTCCAGTCTGCTCTAGTATCCGAGTTTGCAGTTAGGCTTGAAACTTTGGAGATGTATATTCCTATTTTTAATCTGAATGAAATACCTTTATGGACCTAAATAACTACATGGTAGCAAATTGCTTATAAATAGGAAGGAACTAAGGATTTACTGTGCATGAAATGCAACCCAGTAAGATAGGAGTGATCATCAATAAAAGAACATAGTATATTAGTATGATTACAGCCTTTGGTGGGAAGAGGGGTAGGGCCTGGAGTAAATGAGAGTAAAAGGGGGTTAATGATGTGGAATCACCATGAGAAAGAAATGAAAGATTAGTTGGTAAGCTGAGATTCAGTGCATATGGGAAGTTTTGATTAACATCACCGAATGCTCCAGCATTGAACAATTGGCAAATTTCAAGGGAGAAAGATGAGTGAGTCTACAATGAGGCCACAAATCAATATGCGATTCGTCTGTAGTGGTAAGATCTCGGACTTTAGCTAAAGGAGTAGCATGCAACCTATCCATGTTGAAGAGATCTATATGTGTTTTCCTATTTTAGTTAATTGGTAGATTCAATACTATGTCTATCCTAAACCACACATGAAATAGAAACAAAGGTTCAAGTACATTAATTATTTGTCAACCGGCTTATTGAGAGCAAATTCAAAGAAAGTTTTGACACACGAAGAACAGATGGAACAAACTATTTTTCCATAATGTTATAAAGAGCTAATTGATCTAGCATTGTAAGAGAAAATCCATCTGCAGCACAAAACTAGGGGTGTAAACGGGATGAGTTAGGTCTAGTCAAGTTTAATCAACATGGTTTTACTTTTATCCTAACATGACCTGTATCAATCGTCTTAAACCCGACCCGACCCGCAAAAAATCTGGACCACTTGTATCTTACAGATTTATGCAATTGGCTCGGGATTGCGTTTACATTTTTTTGTCTTGCCAAAAAATTATATGCATAAAGAATCGATCTGTTGATCTTCTTATAAGAATTCAAAGTTGCTAACCAATTTAACTAAGACAGTTTGATTTTTAAAGTTTACCTTTAAATATATTTATAGTTTATGACAATAATAATTGCGGAAAAAGTTAATAAATTCAATGTAGAACATATGAATTGAAACCCCGAACCACTTGGTATTTAAAGTGCTTACATCAACTACTAGGTTATCTTGCTCGTGTTCAAATACTAAGTAAAATTTGTTTTTTTGGGTGGGTGTGTCCAGATCAACTTGGGTTAAGTCATCAAAATCAAATCTGACCTGCTTTGAAACTAAGTCAAGTGGGATGACCCAAACGCAACCCAAATCTAGATTTGCCATAATCCATATCCTGAAAGTCGGATTGGTTTGCCCCGTCGGATTGGATCTAAATTGCCACCCCTTTACCGAATCTTTTTTGTGGATATGGCAAAATATACGGTCTGGCTGTACAAGTACAAGCACATGTCATCATATGATGACGGCCCCAGGGTCACAACAAAAACTGTATGAATAGACTTGAGTCAACATGATCTATCTAGAACTCTAGCAATTTTAAATAGAGCAATTCGATATTTAAGGCCGGCAATATAAAGGTTGATGTGGAGCCGGCGCTTTGTCCATGTAAATCGTGATTATTGAATGCAAAACAAATATTAAGTACATTTAACTATTCTACAATTTTAAAGCATATCTTTTCTTTATAAGGTTATACTGAATTTGAAATTCCGGTGTAATAAATGTTCTTAAAGCCAATACATAACAAATTTTCTCTAAAAATCAGCCAAATATTTAATTCTATGTATTATTTCCTAACGACTTGTAACCAGGATCATTTAAAAAGGTTAAAGTGGATTATTGCTCTGCCCATGGACCGATGAAAAATCAATAGCTAGTTTCAATGGTTCACGTTCTACGTTGCAAGTAACTTAACTATTTAAAATCTTTTCTAGTCACAGTGACCAAGACGGTTGCACATAAAATCATGCATGACAGCTGTTCATTTGTCAACATCAAACCGGGCATTGCATGAACAAGAGTTATCGATGATCTAGGCTACAAAAGGGGAAAAATCTTCGTATCGAGCCTATGTTTTATATTTTCGTGGTTTAAATTTCCGTCAGTATCAAATGATTTATTTTTCCAAATAACATTTAGCCCAGTGTATTCTTCTTATTTTCCACCTTTATGTCTTATCTGAACAGTAGTCTAACTAAACCTTGGTTTCTTATTGCCTCCAAAATGTAGCACTTGACTATAATGGCTGCATCTAAACATCTTTTTGTGATTTTTCTTGCAGGCAAGTGTTGAAAGAATTTCTGGCTAATAGGTAACTTTTTGCTAACCTCTTATGTTTATAACCAGGCATTTGGCCATCATAGGCAGTTTTTGCTATTCAAATTTAGACCCATATTGCAAAATTGGGTCATCTTAATGGATGATATTTATGGAAAAGCAGAGGTTTTCACAAACCACTTCCGAGACAGTGAATCATCAGAGGATTGCTGTCACAGCAGTACCAGGACTGATTATTCATCGAGGTCTTAATATGTCATTAATTCTATGGATGTTGAGCATGTCCAATGCTAATACTTCCATCTTTATTATGTCACCCCCATACAGATCTCGAACGTGGGCTGAGAAGATTAATGGGTGCTGCATCTATCTTGAAGTTGTTTAGCTTACCACGTCTTCCATGGTCATCGAACTCTGATGATGATAATAAGGTTAAAATAAATAAGTAATATAAATTTTTATTGTTTTCATTCCGGCTGATAATACTGGTATCTATGCTTATAGGATATCAAAACGAGGATAATTCATAGCTCTTGTTCTGATTAGTGCTGCTGATTTTTATTCTGTCATTGGAATGCTTCGTTTTGCTAACAGGTCGAACTGACAAGTGCAGAAGTGGAAGCTCTTCGATCTGAAATTGAAGATGCTGAAGAAAGAGAAACCCATCTAAAAGCTCAGTATGTTTCATTAATACTTTTTGTATTTACTAAATCAAGATTGAATTATCAGAAGGGCAATTATGTGTGCATGTTAATCTGTGTATTGTAGATTGAAATGTACTTGTGAATATTGTGACACGTGTTACTCCGAATCCCCTTGTTGAAGAAATAGTTCCCAACTATAGGAGCAATATCTGTAGAAACTAAAGATCTAGATGTGTACAAACCGAATAACACAGATCTAGATATATAACATGCGGAACCTTAAATCATTAACCTACTCGGATTTGGCGGAAGCGTACCTGAGTCCATCGCTAATAATTTGAAAGAGATCCTGACGATACCGTGGCGGATGATCTTCCAGAATAGCACGAATCAACCGTTTGGAGAATCCCTTTAGCCTTCTCCCGGTTTCTCTCCTAGCGACGGGACGTAGAAAAGACGGCTCAACTTTGTTCGTGTATTCCGGGGACCATGACCGCTAATATTTATAGGCTAGCCTCCATAGCCCTAGGGTTTCCAACTCTGCCCATCAACAAGTTGAAGCCCAATAGTCTCTACACATAAAGGCCCCACAACCTGTTTAACTCATTTAGCCCATTTAATTAATTAAAAAACAGATCACTAATATATTGGGCTTAATATGACAGCGTAGCACTTATATAATTATTCACCGCATATTAGCCCAACGTTGGATTAAGATCCAACTTGTTGGATAAGTTCCAACAATCTCCCACTTGGGCTATATGCTTAAACTTTATAATTATATTTCATAGTGCATACAACCAAATAAGATCTTAACTTACTGTCATTTCTTTAATGAGTTAAGAACAATCCGGTCCATCAATTATATTAGCAAGGGATCAAAGAGATCTTCGCCGCAGCAATTGCAGCTCGACCCATCAGTGGTCACCGTGCTAATACAAAAGAATGACATGGATTATAAAGTGGATGTGTAGCATGAAAATTACATGTAATGTGATCTAACATGTCTATTTCCAACTGATCCTCCTTAACCTTAGTGAGATCATAAACAAACCAAAATCGGAGTGAAGCCGAACTAAAACCAAAAAAACTTTATTTCTGATCAGAAAATAACCTCAAGCTTAATATGGAGACTTAATTTTGTCTATCATATGAGTACCCAAAAGAACAAACTCCCACAAAACTGAATGTTCTTAATGAAATGACATCCATATGAGTAGCTAGCTCATAAAAACCTTTTGAATGACATTTCCTTACTATAACGGATCCGTAATTACGTAGTTTGTTCCGATGTGCTCATTAGACAATTATACACTCCTATTATTAATCAACAATCTAGGAACTTGATCTCTGAATATCTAAACTCTGTCGAGTTCCTGTTGTTGCTGGAATATAAAACTGCAGACTTCATTGTCACTAAATAAACTGTGTGGTGTTTCAACACCATCCCTAATTTGCAGCATAGTGACAAAATATGCAGATATATTTCATGATTTGGATGTCACATAATATGATATGAAATCTAAAGCCATGTCAGAAGAGACTATATAAAAGGGACCATTTAGATCTCTTCTAGTAGATGGCGCCTAACATAGATTTTCATATATTCTTTGCATCCAATAAATGATCAGAGTCAGTATACCAAAATGATCTCAAACCCCTTTTTGACTACTGATCCTTGAACATGTAACCCTTTTGTTCTTCATAAATACCGTACGACACATTTGGCTGCTGTCAAATGGTCAACTCCTGAACTTAACAATCTGCCCAGCACACCTGTAATATATGCAACAACCAAATGCATATAAAACTGAGCATACTTCAGACTCCCTATTGGTGAGATATAGGAAATCTTCTTAAGATTATTCTCAGGGCAATTTTGAGACTAAACTTGTCTCCCACAGAACTTAGCATTCATTACCACATAGATATTATATAAATTACATGCTCCCACAGAACTTAGATAACATCATTAAATATCATCTCAAAACTGAACGAGGTGATCACTTAATGAAATTTAATATATCAGCAACGATACTGAAATGCTCTACTAATGCCATTATAAACCTTATAGAGTCTTTCATGAAAACTGAATAAAAGACTCTTTACAATTAATGCATTCTTTTCCGTATAAAGTCTCTGAGTGATACGCTTTAAATCTTTCTTAGTACCCTTTTGAATTCCTTTTGATTATAAAAAGACTATTTACAATCAATAGGGTTCAAAACCTTATGGCAATGAGAAAAGATTTTAAGTATCATTAAAAGACTTTCTTAATTAATATTGCATTAATCCTTTTTAGAGATGTAGAACTTTTATGACTTGATGTAAGTCGAACTTCCATCATCCTAATGTCAACAGTGAGTTTGTCATCTCTTTAATGGATTTCCTGAATGGCAATTAGTGCTTTGAGGGTGCTAGAGTTTGTCCTTATGACGAATTTCCCAAATAGGATTTAATTGCAACATTATCTTGAATTTAATGTGTCTTGAACAATGTCAGGAATACCATCTTGAACAATGATAACAACACCTGCGGGAATATAACCCTCTTCAAGAATAATGTCACTAACTAAATTTCCCTCCTCAAACTCTGCATCCTCAAATAAGTGTGCATTTCCTAATCCGTAAACTAACTTAATAGTGGGAGTATTGTAAAATCATAAAAAATAATATCAACTTTAAAACTTTTCAACAAAACCAGATAATCATTAGCATTATGTCCTATTACTTTATTAGGCTTATAAAGCCTTACCTTAGTTGGACATCTCCAAACATGCAAGTGATTCATTTGTTGAAACTTTATTAAGGATATAAGCTGCAATCAAAATATAACTGAATTCTAAACTGTTAATTCTTTCATTACAACACATGTACTTAAACTGCAGGAATCTTAGAAATAAAGCAACATTTCCAAATAAATGAAGATTATAACGATCTTTTAAAGAACTAGAGTAAACTAATTTTGAATTTAGAGACAACCAAATTTTCCATTCAAAATTGAACACTTATAACCAAATTTGTTCAAAATAGAAATGGAAATCCAAATTCCGTTAAGAATGGTACATAATAGTCTCATAAAATTCAAATACAATCTAGCATTTAAAAGAAATAATCTAAATTTAATGTGCCTCTACTTGAACCATCTTGCCATTGCCCATATCGATGTATCTTTCACCATCATTTGGCTCTTGGCATCGTAGGCAATCCTTTTTTAGCACGCCAAGCGTGATAATTTGAGCAATTCTTCTTTACATGCCCTTCAGCTCCACAAAAGAAACAACCATGACCTTCTGAACTTTTCAGTTCCCTTCGTTGTTTCTTTTGAGAAGCTGTATCTGCAGCTTCAGTATCCTTCTTCCTTTTGTTGAAGGTGGATGTCAGGAGATGGCTTTCTGTCAATTCTTGCTCAAGCCTTTCATCTTCCTTTAAACATTGCTCATCCAGAGACCAAGTCTCATCCTTCAGATTGTAGCTCATCTTAAACTGGTCAAACTGAGATGGAAGAGATATCAAAACAAAATGCACTAGCAGAGCCTCAGAGAGGTCTTGCTCAAGTGCTTTCAACCTTGAAGCAATATTAGACATCTTCATTATATGCTCCCTGATGTTTCCTTTACCTTCATATTTCATTGAAGATAGGTTTGTCAAGAGTGTACTAATTTCACTCTTTTCATTCTTGACAAACTTCTTTTCAAGCTCAATAAAGAACCATTTAGCTGTGGAAATTTTCTCTGAAATAGAGCCCCTGAGATATTCTGTAATGGCCTTCCTCACTAGCATTAGGCACATGCGATTTGATCTCTTCCACTCTTCCAACTCCCTCTTTTCATCAGAGGTACTCTCATCAGTGAGTGGTGGAGGACAATGAGTCCTTAATGCCAGATCAAGATCCATGACTCCGAGGATTATCAAAAGATTCTCCTTCCATGCCTTGAAGTTAGTGCCATTAAGGACTGGAATTGATTTTAGGTTGGTAGAAAATTTTTCAGGAATATTAGCTGAAAAGAGAACAAGAAAACAATTTATAACATGTTCATATGAGTATTAAATACAACAACAAATTCAAATTAATGCTATTTTCCCATCTCAAGACATCCCCCACTAGTCCAATATTTATCTTTGGATAATCTATTGACTAGTCACTGACATCTTGTTGTAGCAATCAGACAATGACAATAATAACATGCCAAAAATAAAACTTCCTTTGGGCCGAATTAAATTTGCATGCATTGAACTCACTAATCATCACCTTGTCTATTGCCACAGGTGCGCATGAAATGGTATATAACGGTAATCTTCCTTTGGGCCGATTTAGCATTCTTACGCAAATCACGGGCACATTTGATTCTTTTTATATTCGTGAAATGAAATAATACAAATCAACAGAGCCCACTTTGGCGAGGTGATGATTGCACGAAGTCATTTCAAAAATATATACCTTTGCAAAATTTGAATCTATGTCGCAATTTAATACATTAACTTATACTTTAAGTGGAGATATTCAAGTCCACTTTTATTCAAAATCAAATTTAAGGCAACCAAAATTTTCATACAAAAGTATGTAGTCAACTTGTTATATTTCAAGATTAAAACTAATCTTCACAAGAAAACCCACTTTGGTGAGTTGATGATCCAATCAATTCATATTCGAAATATATATATAATTAATTGTGCCAAAAATTGAATTTGAACCTAAACTGAATTCAACACAAAAAATATTGGAAACACTAAGTGGAAATATATATAAGAACCTTTTATTCCACCCTTCTAATCATGTATATTGAGTTAAATAAAAAATCCATAATTTCAACACAAATTTTCTTCTTATAAATGTGGTATATATGTGTACTAATGTGTATATGAACATACATAGAAAGATATATATATAAATATACACCCTATCCCATTATATATAACTTTAAAATGTGTCAAATTTCCTTAAGGCCATTTGCTTGATGGTTAGTGCACAAAAAATTCTTTAAGGCCTTTTAAACTTATTCTTAAGGAGAAATATATGCTAAAATTTTTTATTTACTCCCGAAGAAAACACTTGAATTTTGTGTTTTAATTTAAATCTAAATTTAGGCAAACTGAATTTTCATACCAAGGTATGAAGTCAACTTGTTATATACAGAAGTATATATATATATATATTGTTTTATGCCACAAACTTCGAATTTAAATTTATTTTGCACAATTAACACAATTTTTCTTTGAGGAGGAATGTAAAAACGTATTATTTCCTCCTTCAACCCAAATTAAATTCAATATTGGGCTACTAATCATACAAAAGTATGTATTTAACTGTTTATGTTACGAAATAATAATAATTTAACAGTAAAGCCCACTTTGGAGGGATCCCGTAATAATTAAAATTATTTTGAAACATATAAACTAATTTGCCCAAAAATTGAATTCAAATTAAACTGAACTTAAATGTAAATATACAGGAAAGCCTTTTATTTACTCCTTCGATCCGTTTAAAATTCGTCCAGACAACCGATCATACTGTGTATGTATTTTAATCCATTTACATTCCGAAATAATAACAATTTTAGTAGTGGAACCCACTTTGGTGGAATTTCACAAAAAATTAGAATTATTTCGAAATGTATATATAACTGAATTTTGCCTAAAGAATTAAAATTGGAATGAACTTAAATTTAACACACAAAATTTGGGCTTAAATGATATATATATATATACAGTTAACCATGTATATTCGCATTTCACGAATTTCAATTCAAAACTTTAGGCGATAAATTTTCATGCCAAGCATGTACGTAGCCTTTTATATATATCGAAATAAAATTAATTGCCACGATGGAGCCCACTTTGGTGGGTTGTCCTTTTAAATAAAATTATTTCGAGATATATATATAATTAATTACGCCTAAAATTGAATTAAAATGTGAATTTTAACACAAAAAGTACACTTAAGGGAAATATACAAATTGCCCTTTTATTTCCTCCCTAACTTTGTGTTAAAAACATACCAAGATAGGCCCAAATTTGTGTCCAAATGACCCAAAAATTGGGTCCAAAATTAGCCATGTGGGTGCCCAAAACTGTTTTGCAATAAGCCTAAAAGAAGGCTAAAAACTGGTTTGCAATAATAGGCCCTAAAAACAACCAAATAACCCAAAGAGCCCAATTTAACAGCTCAGCCCTATATTGATTTTAATTAAACTGATTGTGGGCTCATGGGCCGGCCCACATGGCTGTAGCTGAAAAAAATTAGGGTTAGGGTTTCTGTTGGGGCGGCGGCGGCTTATTCTGAACGGGGGCGGATGAGGCCGCACCCCCTTTATATCGACGGGGGGCGGGCGGCGCCGCCCCCCGTTTCTGAACGGGGGGAGGCGCCGACCGCCCCCCCTTTATTCCATCGGGGGCGGCAGGCGCCGCCCCCTGTTGCTGAACGGGGGCGGCGCAGGCCGCCCCCTTTTAATCCGCCGGGGACGGCAGGCGCCGCCCCCTGTTACTGAACGGGGGCGGCGCAGGCCGCCCCCCTTTATTCCGCCGGGGGGCGGCCGGCGCCACCCCCTTGTTTCTGAAGGGGGCGGCGCCGGCCGCCCCCTTTGTCTGCGCCGGGCGGCGGCCGGCGGCCCGTCCCCGATCAATATATATATATATATATTAATTGGAAAAATTAATCAAAAAACCAAATTTTCATAGATCCGAATATTATATCTGATAAAAAATGTATTTTTAACAGATCTGAAACTTAAAACAGATTAAAAATCTGATTTTTATCAGATCTACTATGAGCAGACAAAAAATTTAAGATCCACGGCATGTGGGCTTTGATACCACTTGTAGAAACTAAAGATCTAGATGTGTACAAACCGAATAACACAGATCTAGATATATAACATGCGGAATCTTAAATCATTAACCTACTCGGATTTGGCGGAAGCGTACCTGAGTCCATCGCTAATAATCTGAAAGAGATCCTGACGATACCGTGGCGGATGATCTTCCAGAATAGCACGAATCAACCGTTTGGAGAATCCCTTTAGCCTTCTCCCGGTTTCTCTCCTAGCGACGGGACGTAGAAAAGACGGCTCAACTTTGTTCGTGTATTCCGGGGACCATAACCGCTAATATTTATAGGCTAGCCTCCATAGCCCTAGGGTTTCCAACTCGGCCCATCAACGAGTTGAAGCCCAATAGTCTCTACACATAAAGGCCCCACAACCTGTTTAACTCATTTAGCCCATTTAATTAATTAAAAAACAGATCACTAATATATTGGGCTTAATATGACAGCGTAGCACTTATATAATTATTCACCGCATATTAGCCCAACGTTGGATTAAGATCCAACTTGTTGGATAAGTTCCAACAATATCCTCTCTATTCTTTTAGCACAAAAATGGTGTGGTCTAAAACTTACAACCCAATTGAAATTACCACAGATTATGTGGAATCATGCTTCATATCCTTCATTTTCTCAGAGGGAAATGTGATATGATATGACAGCCATCTAAATTCTAAATGATAGGATAGTATGAGTTCAATTTTTTTTCTTTTCAAAATCTGAGATTCTTCCTATGCTAGAGGATATGGAAAACAGCTGCATGGCTAGCATAGTCTATGTTTTGTAGATAGGACATGAGTGTTGCCTTTGGCCACAAACATGAAGGGTATGACTTGGGAATCATTCAATAACAGGAAAGAACTACATCGCTATATATGTATATTTGACACATGCAAATTTACATAAATTTAGTAATTTATGTATATTTATCTTTTTGTTATGAAAGAACATAATCTTAGTAAAATGATCTAGATCGAGAAAACAATTCAGTTTTATTTAAATGGGACATATCATACTTCATCTAGTACTTCATATAGTACACATTTCTGTAGCGAATAATAGTACACATATTCACAAGTGCCAGACACAGATTGACATGCGTGTTGTGTCCTGGGGTGTCTCCTTGTGTCTAATACGCCATTTTTTCCTTAGGGGTAGTGTCCTAAATATTATTGGTTTAAATATCATTTAAACAATAATCTTTGCAGACACAGGTGAAAGTTTTGTTGCAACTCTTTATTAAAAATAACCAGTCTCCACATTCAATGCCATGTTTTGTCTGAATCATTGGCTTTCCTAAGGATGCTAATCTTGGGTTGGCTCCTATACACGGGTAAGCCTGTAAGATGAGGAGCAACTAACAAGCATGGAGGATAACTGCACATGCCAACAAACTTCCGTTAAAGAGTTGAACTACCATGAAAAAACTAACTCTTGACCTTTGGAGTTTCTTCCTGACCTATGGGTTATCCCTAGAGTAAGATAACTAAATGTTTTCCCCTCCCTGATGAGTTGAGCGGGTCATTACATAAACCTTAGCATTTTCATAGGACCAAATATGTGATAGTAGGGCCACACATTATAGTTCAAGTAGGATACCAACATCAAAGAGTAATTATTGTGGGGTGGTTTCAGCATTTTGTAGTTATATATATCATATAGGAACAGATGTGTATCTGGGGTTAGATGCAATTATAAGTGTTCGGTTAAAGGTGAATTTCAGAGGTTTAGAGTCTTGAAATAACACTATTTAGACTTTAGGGATTTGGGTATAAACTTATTGCAACATATTATGGGATATGATGGTTTTATGGGTATATATGACTACTATCAATTTTGGGGGACTAATATCTAATCTAGCCCATTGTTAGGACGCTACATGATTAAAAAAGACTAATTTACAATACTGGCATGCTTTTTTAAAAATGGATTAAAATCCAATGGAATTACTGCAATGGTTGATAGTATGATCTATGTCCAGGTTGGAACACCTAGATGTGATTTTGAAGTCGGCATGGCTTTCTGGGTATCTCCACATTCGACCTGTAAGACCTATTTTTCTTTATCTCAAATATATTATTTAATATTATGTTTTTCTCAAATTATGTTTGTTCAACTTTTGGTTGATTTCTGAAATTCTGGACGTTCCAGTGTTTGACTGATTTCATGTCCTCCATATGTCTAGAGATGGACAGAACTTCCTGGAGAACCACCTATATTAGATGATGCGGATGTTGATGATTGGCTCCCTCGCTTTGTCGTTCTTCATGGATCGTGTATCTATTATTATCTAAAATCCACTGGTAATGATATTGTTCCTTAAGAATCTGCATAGTTCTGTTATTTTCGTGTGATTAGAATGATTGTATATGTTCAAAGTTTTGGCACCATGTTTTTCAAAAGAAAAAGGTCATGACATGCTTCTAGATACTTGAATTATAATAGTTCATGAATCATACAATTTTGTTTTTGTCTAGTAAGATATAGCACAGCCTTTAGCTTTAACAATAGTTTATCTCTAGGACTATTTGCAAAAAAAAATCGCATTTTCATTGTGTCTGTGTATGGTAGTGTTAGAGGGGGAAAAATTTAGTCACTTGGATGAGTTTATTTATTTACTTGTCTTAATAGTATAGTGAATGGAGGGTCATGCAATAACTGAAAGTTTTGAAATAACTACACAATGTGGATATAGTTGAAGACACTAACATCTCCAGCCATAGGTAAGACCTTCCACACAAGTTATGCCCCCTTTTACACAGTGAAATAATGTAGTTGTTTGTCTGAGCCGAGTTTTGGTTATTCCCTTCTTTATGGATCATGTTAAGGCCCTGGAAACTTTTGGACATGCTATGCATATGTTGGATGTGCATTCCAGTCATATCTAGCTTTAATAAATATGGACTAATTTTGTTTTATATAGCATTCACGAGTGATACTTTGACCCACTGTTCTATGGAACATTTGGCAATCACATCACTGGTGAAAATGGCCCAGAATATGACAGTGGTAGGCTGCAGAGCGCATGAAACATATCTAATGCAGAACAATCTCATGGTGGCTTCTGAATTATTTACAAATTTATGGTTGAAAGCCTGGTTTTAGAATTATTGACAATCTAGAATTATGATCAGGATAGAAGTTAGAATTTTTTTAGGGTTTTAAATTTATGGAATCATTTTTGTATCCTTATTAATAAAAAAGTTGAGTATCAGCATTGGCCCAAACATGACAAGATATCTTCTTCACATGGTTATCTTGTTTCTAGTCACTCATAACTCGTTCGACAAAATCTCACATAGGAAACATATACATTGGAGTTTTTTGCTTCCTTTATGTATAAATTTTCGGACTGGCCGAAAGCCTAGAGACTTGTTTGGAACAATAAAGGATGCTTCGGTTAGTATATGGGTCTTCGACCCACGTTTCGCAGGCTTTGGCATGTTAAGATCAAAGCGGGCTAAAGGCCCGTCGAAGGTGGCACTGACAGAAGCAGATTTTGAGCGTAACAGACTACATGCAATTAGGGTTTGAGACATGTAAAGACGGAGATAACCCTACGTCTTTTATATATAATCTTGTGGTGCCTAAGCATCTAGCTACATTTTTCAAAACCAAATACATACAATAGATTTGGCGGCTGAAAAGGAAAAGGTTGACCTGATCATTGGAGGGTTTTAGATCCGGTCCTATTTCAACCTTTCTTGATTAACTCTTATCTATTGCGTGCAGATCCAATATCCATATTAGATCCATCATCTTAGGAGGATCAAAAATTACCAACGAATAGGTAACTGTAGTTCCCACTCAAACAAATACTATTACTTGCAATATTAATTGCCAAGAAATCATGTTGCAACAATTAACGTTGTTTATGGGATGTCAGTTAGAACTAGTAATCTTTATTTTTCAATATGATGGCAAGTGAAGAAAGAACTCATCTAAAGTATGTCATGAAGGATGAGTTACGTGTACTTATGAAACAGATAATGGTCTTTACGGATCAAACGGGAATCATAACCTAGAATAGCGACAATGGAGATGAGGATGATTAAGGTGAACAAAATAGATGAGATGGAGGAAAGGTTCGATCCAACATATTCGACAGTGAGAAGGTGCACTTGTAGGATAGATGCAAACACCAAGAACATGGTGATAACATGGCCTAATATCACCATGATGGAGGGCCCAATAAGCGAAACTCTCCAAAAGGGATGGGCATCAGGATCAGCACGAAGAGTTAAGCAAGCGATCACCGCCAGTGTTTCAGTTGCTATATGTTGATGGACAGTTTAACCTTGGAGGCCAACTTAAGCTCGGGAGGACGAAGCCATGTCAGCATATTGGTGAAGGATATCTTAGATGAGATGTTAACGTCCAATATTAAGCTACTTTTACTTGACATCAATAACGAACAGGGGGATCCGATGGATCTTATCATACCAAGATGATGTGGTTATATAATGCATTGACATTCTTGGATCACATATGTAACACCAAATGGGGTTTGGATTTTCTTGTACCCTTCACCCCAATCATATGACATGAAATTCTTAATTGTGACTGTCTGACTATTTTACCAAGTTGGTCAAACCCAAAGCATTGGCAAGCACATTGACAAGTAATTTGGAGAAATCTGCAAATAAGATCATCATGAACACTCCAAAGAAAATAGACCAGGACAAACGGTGACATGGTCTGAGGAGTTGCTATTGATTCTGTGGTCCTACATGATCATATACAAGATCACGGGTGAAAACCCCTTCATGTTGGCATTCGATACAGAAGCTGGCATGCCTTATAGGTGGGGATGGAGTCGATAAGTGTGTAGCATTTTGATGAGGAAGTGAACGAAGAGGGCATGCGATCCTCTCTTGACCTTATCAATGAGACCAAAGAAAGCAACTATGGTATGGTTAGTGAACCAATAGTTGTGAATTAGGAGATACCATAACGTCAAAATGAAATCGTAAGCATTTGCACTTTGAGATTTGGTGTTTCAAAAAAGAGTCTTCGATGAAAAGGAGAAAAGGATGTGAAAGCTTGTTGCGCACTGAAGTGGCCTTATTGGATTGCAAAGGTAATGGGTACTAGCATCTACATTTTAAGACTTTGACAAGTGAGACACTGATCCACCCTTGAAACACAGCCCCCCCGAGGAAGGTTATTAATAGCAAAGGAAAGAGGGGTAATAAGTGGACACCGTTCATAGTTAGGTCTTTTTCTTTTTTGTTTGGAAAGTTTTGTTTTGATTTTGTTTACCTTCTGGGCAATTTAAGTAAATGGTCTGCTTTGGATGACAAAGCAACAATTCACTGAAGGCGATCTTTTGCATTTCAAATTGCTTGAAATTGTTTGAAGGCAAACCTCTGTATTGTCACCCGTAGGTGACCCTTTACTTAAAATTGCCTAATGGCAAACAAAATCAAAACCAAGCTTTCCAAGCAAAAGGAAAAAGAACAAGGACATAAAAGGATCTATGTGTGAACCATCATTTATTTATTACACATTCATTACCTATTAATAGTACTTCCTCAGGTGGTTTATATTTCAAGGGTGGATTAGCCTATCACCTGCTAAAGTCTTCAAAATGTAGGTGCTAGGATCAAGCATGTTTGCGATCCAATAATGTTCCTTCCCATGTACATCAAGCTTTTCCATCCGTCTCTCTTTTTCATCAAAGACTCCCTTTTGAAGAACATGGTCTTCGAGGGTGAAGGTTCTCGATTCATCCTGACGGTGTAATACCTCCTCATCCATAGTTGTTGGTTCGCTAACCGGACCACAGCTGCTTTCCTGGTCTACTCGATAAGGTCAAGAGAGGATCACATGCCTCTTTGTTCACTTGCTTGTCGAAGTGATGCACATGTATCGACTGCATCCCCACCTCCAAAGGCACGACAACCATTGTGTTGAAAGCTAACATAAATGGTGTTTCAGCCATGGCCATCTTATGCATGGTCCTATTGAAACACAGAATTCTTGGTAACTTTAGCTAGGTCTCCCTGTTTTTGTCTCGTCCAAAGCAATCAGGATAACATTGTTTGTAGCTTTGACTTGGCCATTAGATTGAGATTGAGATACAGAGAAGTGCAGTGTACTCTTCAGTCTTTCATAAAAGCTCCTGAAACTCCATTATCAGTCATTAGGACCTAGGGATTCTAAACCTACATACTGTCTTTCCAAACAAAATTATCCACTTTCGTCATCATGATGCTTGAGTAGTCGATAATCATAATTAAGAATTTTTTGTCCCACGGCTGGGGTGAAGAGTCAGAACAAATCCAAACCCTACTAGACAAAGGGGATGGGATTGTTAGGACATGTGGCTACACAACATAAACTAAACGAGACGTAAATAGTGTATTGGCAAGCAAATATGTGCAATTAAAAAGTTACTAATAATTAAATGCATAACCCAGCAGAAATAAAAATAATACGCTCAATAACAATAACCACAAATAGAAATAACGCTAATGCAAACGTAAACACAAGACGTATCCTACTTCGGATCCCTACACCGGCGATCCTTATACAGTCCCACATTGCAAACGCACTTCGTGGATTAAGCTAGCCTTAAACCGGGCACAATTAACCAACACCACAATCCGATACTTGGTTGACAATTCTCTCACTACACGAGTACAAGAGAGTAAACCTTCCCAAAGGAGTAAACCCTCCTAGAATGGAGTAAACACTCCACAATGTACTCACAACCCGAGTACTAGGTTTTGCTAAGAAACAAAATGAAATACAATCTTAAATATGTCTTGAATAGATCTTATTGATGTGTGTGAAGGCATGGAAGATTGAAAACCAAGTGCATGATATAAGCTTGGAGAACTTAGAAGAATTCTCTCTTGATTAATGATCAATCCATAACACTATTCTTAGTGAAAGAGAGAGAGAGAGAGAGGGATAAGAATTCACTTCATGAAAACCCCTCACAAAAGCACTCTCAAAATGATCTCAATATGTGTGGAGTGAGTGCTCAAATCTACATCTCAAACTGGGTTAAATACTCTCATAAATCGGCATAAAAACCAAGAAAGAAAACCCAGAAAAATCGCAGCCGACTATGAACGGACAAATTTGCTGAGTCATCAGACGTCTGGTGTAGTGTTCACATACGGTTGATCAACTGTTCAGATGTCTGGGAACATAATATCAAACGGCTGACAGTGTAGTTGGACCGAAGGCAAAATGGTGTCTAATCTCCCATCAAACAGACATCTAAAGAAGGATTATCAGACGGCTGATCAACTGTTACGTCGTCTGATCTTCCTACATCCGACGGCTGAGAAAATATGGGTGAGAAAAACAGAGAGCTCACAAAAACTCAACCCACTGAACATACTCTGGAGTTAGACCAGTTAGACGTTTGATCTACTGTTCAGACATCTGGCAAATGAGCCTCAGACGGCTGAAAGATGGCTATGTATAGCAACCTAAAAGCTTACACGTCAAATGTTTGCTGACCCTATACTAAACGTCTGATCCTGTTCCAAAAGCACTATAAAGAGTGTTTTGGGCAAGAGATCAAATGGGATGTGTTCTAGATGATTTCTAAGATACCCTAAGATGGAAATGATGCATATGAGTGTGTATGTGTGCATCTATTCAAGGCTTGCATATATTCTATGAAAGAAAAGCAAAAATACACGAAGAAAATGTAAAATTACACTTGAAGTCCAATACTCTTCGTGCAAGCTTTTGTTCCATAGCCTTGAATCCATCAACCCATCACATAATGCTTTGTCTCCTCATCAAGATAATCAATAATAAACTGAGACTAAAACATATAGAGTCATTAGCAACTACATAATGTGGTGATTATCATCAAAACAATATTGAGTTTAATGTCCAATATTTAACAATCTCCCTCTTTTGACGATGATAACCATTATGTGAAAAATAATAAACATATGCATTAAGTACATGTTAATGGCTGCCCCTACTTATATGCATACAAAATGTAATGCTAAAAAGACAAACATGCATATAAGTGGCATTATGTAAAAACAATGCTAAATGATATGAAACATTCATGCAAGCATTTATTTTCACATAAAACAAATATCTCTCCCCTTGTCATTGTCAAAAAGGTGGAGATGAAAATTATATTTCCATTTGACATAAAAGTCATTCTTCCCCAAAAATGACAATGGACAAGAGAAAAAGAAAGTGTATAATACCAAATGTAATATATAAAAATTGGTATCATTCACTCTACCATGCTCCCCCTAGATCATTGAATAGGTCAAATTTTGACTCAATGAACAAATACACATATGGAGATATGGAACTATAAATCAATGCAAAATGATTGAAATCAAGTGAATGCATTGATAATTGACATTGTCATGGAAAAGTAATCACACCAAAAAACACAATGTCAAATGATGAAATTGGAACAATATTCAACAATATTGATTAAAAATATCCCAAAAAATCATCAAGGGAGGAAAATATACTTCAAAATAGGTTTTGAAAATACATAGCATAAAATAACTCTCCATATGTCATATACATGGATAAACATTGCATATATGTCATAGCAAACCAATACATATGTACAAACATAAAGACATGAATGGAAATGAACATGCTAGCAAGCAAAAATTTCATACTCCCCCTAAATCATATAAAACATGCAAATATGTGAGCTATGGACAATTTCACACAAGATATGGGTACATAAAGTAAACATACATGGTGTGGTACCAAAGCAATGAATACAATGTGTGAGTGCTAACAAGGGGAAAACCAAACAAACATGAAATTTGGTTTCCGTATATAATCGCATGAAAATATAACATTCCTAACATACGAATCTATGTACAAGTTCCTATCATACCGAGAAACATTCTTAGTAATCCACAACGAAAGTGGTTTAGGTTTCTGTTAGGAATGGGGATTGCGGTCAAAATGGTGGCAATTTTGCAGTTTTGGGGCCCAAAGTGGCAATTTTGTAATTTGGTGCCCGAGTGGCAGTTTTGTAAATATGGGCAAATCAGCCGTATAAATAGGAGGGAAGTGGTTAGTATTAGGGATAAAAAATTTAGAAAGAAGAGTAGAGAGTAGGCGTTTAAGAGTAGCAAAATAGTTTTACATCTTGGGAGAATGATCCTCCTCTCTAATTGAGGCCATTATCTTTGTATTTCCTGTCATTATATGTAAAAATTTTCTTTTCTTCCAAAATCCCCAAAATCTCTTCCATTAAAGCCCTAGAAATCTCATCATTTTGGTATCAGAGCTCAAGATCCATAGCGCTGAATTTCGATGTGGAGGAGACCAGAGCCGCGCTGAAGCAATCTTTAGATGAGATGGGTCGCAATCTATTAGAGGATTTGAGATCCTCGGTCCATCAAATATTTTCGGAGACGCGTCATCAAATAGCGGAGGATCGTGCGGAGATCGATTGCCGCTATCCTTTCGTTGCGAGAGCGAAGGTAAATCAGAAGACCACGAGTTCAGATTTGAAGATCGCAAGCTCAGATCTACCTATTCTGAGAAGAAGACGGACTGCGGAGCAGATCTGAAGATGTCAATGTCGATCGGTGAAGATCTGTTGTCGGCGAAGACGAGTGAGCCCCCTCCGGTGTCGACGGACCCCCTGAGGGCCGCCCCGACCAGGGCAAGCCCCAGGAGGACCGCCCCTAGTCGGGTGACCCCCCTAAGGGCCGCCCCGACTCGGGCGAACACTCGAGGGGGCATCTGACCCACATTTCGAGTTTTGTCGGCGGCTCGTCCCATGGAATCTGCGACCGCCACCACCGCCAGCGCCTTCCTCTCTTCCTGACAAACCCAGCGTAGCTTTTTTCGCGACCAACGGCTGCCGGAGCCGCCTGAAAATGGGATCTGCACCGACGAGTCGCCACTGCTACAGCCCGAGCCAGCTCAACAGTTGACTGGCTAACGGGTGAACAGTGCGTCGGTTGATTTTCGGGCCATTTTCGGGCCATTTTCTGAGCAGCTTCCGTAATTTGACGATTTCGGTCCCGTTTGGTGTCCAAATTCAGAACGGAAAGCACCAGTGCATAGACAACTTAGCCGCAAACGCACTACTATTCCTACGATGACCTTCTGAGGACGGAGCTTGTTGATGGCCCTTTGTCACGCACCGTCCTTCCAAGTACGGAAGATGCGTAGCTGACTAGGCCGTCGTAGTATTCAGACACTAAGCTTCAAGCCTCTAATATCCAAATACTACTAAGCATTAATTTTGATTTAAATAAAACTATTCATGCAGGCCACTATGATATACTGGAATAGTACAGAAAGTAAAGTACAAAGCTCCAACAAAATTAAAATCCACAAGTACAGAAAGGGTATACTAAACTGAACATTACTTTATACAAGATTATATCATATGTTTTGAACTGTACAAGGGTACAAAAGTACAAAAGTGGGGAAAAGTCAAAAGAAAACCCAAACTCTAAAAAAGAAACCAAAAAGGGGTCCACTCCCAGTACAACACACTCCATAGTTTACCCCAGGAAAGTCTAGGTGAACAAAATCTCCAGTAATCTCCATCTGTACCTTTGAAGATGGAGTGATCTGCTGAACCCGAGTCTGCTCTGGCGTCTCTAACTCAGAACCTGAAAACGTAGATGGGACACGTCAACGCGTGACCTAGTAGGATACCTAACTAAACTTGGTAGGACCCAGTTTCAGAACCAGACTACCTATCTAAAGAGGTAGTCTACTGAGGTAAACATGTCTATAAAACATATATAAAGAAAACATCACAACAGGCAAGTGCTGAAGTAAATTAAGGAACAAGGTAACATGAGATAGCGACATTTTAAGATTCATGATAATTACCTTAAAGTTATCAATTTGATTATTCGGGAGCCAGTGTAAATCGTAAGACATTTAAGGAGCCGGACTTCATCCAAGGTGGGTGAAAAGTGGTACCCTAAAACAGCGACACTAGCACTGTAGGGGCCTCTCGTAACTCCCACTTTCAAGAGAGACAATTCTCGATTTTTTGGTCAAACGAAGAAAACCATCAGTTACCTAATGGTGCATCACGAGTACACCACTGTCGTCTCTAATTCTAGCCAACTCCCCTTTTCGGGAGTGCGAGTGTATCAAATATGTGTCCACTCATTAACGCCTACTTTTTACACGTGTTCCCCCAAACCCACGTCTAGAGTTTCACCCATTTTAGAATGGACTGAAGACTTCAGACTCTTATACTCATCTCACTCTTAATTTCAATAATTCGTGATACTTTTCATTGTAGTGGTCTCAATACCACTTTCACATTTCCTATTTCATTACATCATATCATATGGATATCTTCATCATATCCATCCATCATCATCATGTACTTTCCTTTTCTTTTCCAATTTCATAGGAATTGACATACTTTACTTTCTTGTATATGCAACATGATAACATAAAATTCACAAATTCAACATGGATTTCTTCGCATACGAACTGAAGCATAAATTATTACATGAATAACATCCATATCGTGGCATTTGTGAAGCATATAAAGCGGCAACAAGTGATAAAATGGAAGTTTTGTCAGAACTAGGAAATTGCATGGCCACACGGCCGTTTGGGCTCTCCACGCGGCCGTGTGGAACAACTCAGACAAAGTTTAATAAAACAGCCACTCAGTCGTTTGATTAGACCATACGACCGTGTGGTGTCTAAAACAAAGTTCAAGGAACTACAAGTCACACGGTCGTTTGGAGGTATTCCACATGATCGTGTGACGCATCACCTAAGGAGGGTCGAATGACAACCACACGATCGAGTGACTATTCACACGACCGTGTGGGGAAAGTTGCAATTGAGTCATACGACACTCGACACGGCCGTTTTATCGAACGACACGTTCGTGTTGATTTAGAGGGTCAGCTGCGTCTTCATTGACGCTACCACAAAATACCGAGGCTACACGATCGTGTTTAAGTCGACACGGTTGTGTGGGGCCTAAAGACGACGACTCGGTCGAAGAGCGACCGTGTGGGGTCGCTGAGAGTCGAACGACCAAGACACGGTCGTGACTCGACCGTGTGGTCTAAGACACGACCATGACACGGTCTCGAGTGGGGGTCATCAAGCTGTCGATTTTACGAACAAATAAACTAGCCCTCCTACGCGATTCTAAACTAAACCCTAGATAGCTTAGTTAAGAATCCTACATCTTGATGTCCTTCACTTAGTCTGGGGCCCTTTTCCTTGAAGTCCCTCTGAAGCTAGCTTCTCCTTCTTCCTCAACGAGATTAGGGTTTGGAGGTGGATTGTTTTGGCTTTGGGTTGAAGAACAACTGCAGCAAGGTAGTGGGGTGTGGGGTAGCGTGAGCTGGGTTGTGTTGGTGAGTAGAGAGATCTCTTTCTTTTTCCTTCAATTTTCTTTCTTTTTCCTTTGATTTTTCTCCAAAATTTTCCCTTTTAAATCTCATCTTAATCCTAATCATCCTCCTTAAGTCTACCCTTGATTGCCATGTGGCATGGGTTTGGTGAGCAATTAGGAGGTGTTGACACCTCTTAGCATGAGGTGGATACAAGAAATTTTTAGGGTTTTATTTTTTTATAAATAGCATATACATGCAAGAATACATCATACCCCTTCATTACTGGTATTTCTCCCAATTATTCCCTTTAATTAAATCCAAATGATGATTAGAAATTATTTAAAATAATTTCTTCACCATAAAAATTTGGAAAAATTATTTAAATCATAAGGAAAATTTATAGGTACACGTACGTTCAAAAATGCGTACTAATACACATATATTCACATTAGGGTTATTACACCCTTTGATCAAGGAGGAGGTGATGAGACGTGCTCCAACACTCGGAGAAGGGCACTCGTGGATTTCATGCACCACCGTGAGGATAAGGTGGGTTTTCAGGGGGCGGAGTAGTGTTGGAAATGGGGATTGCGGCCACAATGGTGGCAATTTTGTAGTTCTGGGGTCCGAGGGGGCAATTTTGTAATTTGGTGCCCAAGGGGCAATTTTGTAAATGGGGCAAATCAGCCCAACAAATATGAGGGAAGGGGTTAGTGTTATGGATGAAAATTGAGAAAGAAGAGTAGAGAGTAGAGAGTAGCAGTTTAGGAGTAGAAAAATAGTTTTAGATCTTGGGAGAGTGGTCATCCTCTTTAATTGAGGCCATTATATATGTATTTCCCATCATTATCTATAAAATTTACCTTTTCTACCAAAACCCCCAAAATCTCTTTCATCAAAGCCCAAGAAATCTCATCAATTCTCCAAGGAGAGGTCTGTAGGGGCATGAATAGGAGATGTGGGTGCACGCTTATGAGGTGGAACATAAGCATTAGCATGCCATGTGTGTGAAACATGCGAGTGAGCATTCAAATCATTTACACAAGAAACATTTCTACCATACATAGGAGCATGAATAACATGCATATCACGAGGTGTATGTCTAGCATGCATAGTAAATAAATCATTCCTATGGGTAGAAGCATCATGCATATGCAAAGATGAAGAAGTGTTCATAACATTTTGTTTTTGAACGGGCTTCTTATGCAATGAAGTATACATATATGCATGATTCCTCTTTGGCTTTATAATCTTCGTCGATTTCTTGTCAAGAGAGGGTTTGGATGTGACTAACCCCTTAAAAGGCTCCCCCACAAATTTGTTTTGGATGCTTCTGGAGGAAGAGCTTGGTTTGGTCACACTCAAAGTTGAGGATCCCACAACATTGTCTTTACTCAAAAGTTGAGTAGACTATATCGCACACTTCTTCAAAAGTGAAGAAATGTCGTCGTCCCTAGTGGATAGACGTAAGCTAAGCTCAAGACATTGAGAGTTGAGAGTCAATGTCTCATTTCTCAAAACGTCATTTTGAAAATCTCTCTCAAGAATGACGGAGTCGCAATCCGAAACGTGAGCATAATCTAAAAGACGATTGAGAGAAGAATTTTCTTCTCGCAACTCACGAATTTGAGAAAGAAATCCTTCTATTTTGGCATGCAAAGATTCAATCATATTACTGTGAGAATCATGCAAAGAAGTACAATCATGTGTGTCATTATGATGTGAGTGTGCACTATTCTTATGAGCAACCAATAAATTCTTACAACTAACAGTTTCATGCTAATAAGAAGTTTGAGTTAGAGATATCGCATTATCGTCTTCCTCAAAAAATTTGCCATCGGTGTACTTGGCCTCAAGATAGTCCCAAACCTCATGTGCCGTCTCCATCCATGAAATTTCATCGAATTCATCATCGAAGGTGGTGAAATTTCATTGAATTCATCATCGAAAGTGGAGATGCACAAAGTCCTATTGGCATGAGCTTCCAATACCATATTTGAAGTACCAATTGACACCGCTTCCCAAAGATTATTGCTCTTGAGGTGATTAATCATTTTAGCCCTCCGTTGAGCATAGTTCTCTCCATCAAACCAAGGCTCTGATACCACCTGTTAGGACCTGTGGCTACACAACATACACTAAACATGGCGTAAATAGTGTATTGACAAGCAACTATACGTAATTAAAAAGTTACTAATAATTAAATGCACTATGCATCGGAAATAAAAATAATACGCTCAACAATGATAACCACAAATAGAAATAACGCCAATGCAAAACGCAAACACATGGCGTATTCTGGTTCAGATCTTTACACCCGTGCTCCTACTCCAGTCCAACATTGCAATCGCACTCCGTAGATTTCATTAGCCCTAAACCGAGCACAATCAACCAACACCACAACTCGGTGCTTGTTTGACAATTCTGCCACTACATAAGTACAAGGAAGTAAAACCTCCCAAAGGAGTAATCCCTCCTAGAATAGGATGGAGTAAACCCTCAACAATGTACTCACAACTCGAGTACTAGGTTTTGCAAAGAAACAAAAATGAAATACAATCTTACGTATGCCTTGAATAGATCTTACCGATGAGTATATGAATGCATGGAATATTGGAAACCAAGTGCACGATGCAAGCTTGGAGCACTTGGAAGAATTCTCTCTTGATCAATGATCAATGCATAACACTAATCTTAGTGAAAGAGCAAAAGGGAAAAGAATTCACTTCATGATAAAACTCTCACAAAAGCACTCTCAAAATGATCTCTATATGTGTGGAGTGAGTGCTCAAATCTGCCTCTCAAACTGGGTTAAACACTCTCGCAAATCGGCACAGAAACCCCAGGAAAATTGCAGCCAATGGCTATAAACGATCAGATTTGCTGAGCCATCAGACGTCTGGTGTAGTGTCTGATCAACTGTTCAGAAGTCTGGGAACATAACATCTGACGGTTGACGGTGCTGATATTGGAGTTGGACTAAAGAAAAAATGGTGTCCAATCTCCGAGCAACCAGACGTTTGAAGAAGGATTATCAAACGGCTGATTTATTGTTAAGTCGTCTGATCATCTTTTGTCAAACGGGTGAGAAGAATAGAGAAAATGTGGCTGAGAACAGTGTTATAAAAGGCGGTTTCATTATGCGTGTGGTATATGAGCGCATATCGCATAAGCGGATTATGCGGCCGATTATGCGGTTTACGCGGTTTACACGAAAATGAATAATTTAGTATATAAATAAGCAATAAGTTTATGTGTTTGTGTATATTAAATTAAAAAGCATAAGAATTATAGGAATAAGGAAAAAATCATATTAGCTTTTAAAATATGGTTTAATTCATACTAAAACATGAGCGACATTATGACGATCAATACATAAAATAACTAAAATCTAACATCTAAAGTAATCTACACACAAAACATAACTATTTAGTTTTACGTCCAAATCAAAAACATGTCAAATATAAGTATTTTAAAATTAAAAAACTGATTTTTATGTTTAACGGGTCGTGTTTCTTAACGGGTTGGGATTTTTTAGTTGCCGATTATGCGCCCGCATATTCGCATATGCGGTCGCATAATATTTATGCAGCCGATTATGTGGCCGACCGCATAATTCGATCGCATTCTTAATTCTCATGCGGTCAAAGGCCGCATCCATGTATGCGGCCGCATATGCGGCCGCATATAACTTGTTTTAGAACACTGTCTGAGAAAAATGGGGAGCTCACAAAAACCCAACCCACTAAACAGACGTCTGGAGTTCATCAGTCAGACGTCTGATCTAATGTTTAGACGTCTGTCAAATAAGCTTCAGACGGCTGAAAGATGGTTGTCTATCAACCTAAATGTTGACATGTCAGACGTTTGGTGACCCTATATCAGACATCTGATCCTGCTCCAAAAGCATTATAAAGAGTGGTTTTGGACAATGGATCAAATGGGATGGGTCCTAGATGATTGCTAAGATACCTTAAGATGAAAATGATGCATATGAGTGTGTGCGTGCATGCATCTATTTAAGGCTTATATATATTCTATAAAAGAAAAGTAAAATTACATGAAGAAAATGTAAAATCACACTTGAAGTCCAATACTATTCATGCAAGCTTTTGCTCATAGCCTTGAATCCATCAACCCATTATCTAATGCTTTGTCTCTTTATCAAGATAATCAATAATAAATTGAGACCAGTGTTCTAAATATCGGAGCGATATCCGAAATATCGGCCGCAATATGGGTTTTATAACTAAGCCGATACAATATAGGCTTATATATTACGGTTTCCGATATTTGGAGGAATATCGCCGCAATATCGGGTTACGGTCGATATTGCGGCCGATATATCCCTTTGAAATATCGGCCACAATTTATAATTTTTTAAAAATAGAGTTTGCATGTTGGTCCACTTAAAAGTGGATCCGACTCGAATCACCCGACCCAATCATTTACTTAAAACGACGAAAGGCATCGGGATTTTTGTGAGATAATCGCTGCTTTCCCCTAATTCTAATTACGCCGCTCCTATGCTCTCGACGCTTCGCTCCTTACGCTGCTCAGCTTAGCTCCGTTCGACAAAAATTTTCGGTGACGATCGATTGAGTTTCTGTAGTTTATATTTTCTTAGACGCATATATATGCTTTTATTTGACATCATTTTAGCATCTGATATAACACTCCGATATTTAGTCAATATCCACGATATTCATATTTAACGAGAGAAGTATAACCAAAACATACTTCTATTTGAGTTAATATAGTTTATATCTTTTTAGATACATCTATGCTTGCATATGCCATCATTTTTAAGCTTCCGCTATGACACTCTGATATTTAGTCAATATCTCTGATATATCCCCGATATCCGCAATCCGATATCAAATTTCATAGGCCGATACGCGACCGATATCCGATATTTAGAACACTGACTGAGACTAAAACATGTAGAGTCATTAACAACTACATAATATGGTGAGCATCATCAAAACAATATTGAGCTTAATTGCCAATATCCAACAATTAGTCTGCGGATGGGGCTATCTCCTTTTGTGCAATACGTTGGCAAGTTTAGCGTGGTCGAATTATTCATTAGACACAGCCGAATAACCCAACAATCATGAGATGTAGACACAGGCTAGATAAACCAAAAATCATTGAATTTTAGACACATACCGAAATAACCAACTAGCATGAAATTTTTTGACATGCCAAAATGGTTTTAATTAACATGTAGATGAAATAAATATAGGACCACTGCAAGAGCGCATGGGATTATATCACTGTAAAAAAACAAACCCACCATCAGCCATGTTTTCCCCACATCAAAATTTACATCAATTATGTCCAAACCGAGGCCGATAATGAATGATCATAAAGTCAATTGGCAGTTCCAAAATTCATGAATATGTAAGCTAACTGAATTGAGAATCAAGTAATATCGAACCAGTTTAACAAACCAAATTAATCCCGAGCTTCTTAGCTCAGCGGCACTCCCCTCCCTCCCACTGTGTGAGGTGAAGGGTTCGAATCCCTTTCCGTTGTATCAAAACAAAAAAAATAAATCCCGTAAGAGGACCCGATCAACAAGCCCTAAATAATTTATAAGGAATCTATTTACACCAAAGTACATAATTTATCTTGTAAATCATTTGACATGAACTCAAACAGATAAGGGTTTTAGATTTAATTTTCCTTTTTCCCTGAAGTCCCAAATCAGCATCCAATTCGCTCAAAAATAGTGTTATCCACATGTCGGCAATTTGACATCCATCGCCAATCAAAAATACATTCGAATTCAAAGGATCTAATTTAATTAAAATGAAATTAATTCAATTACCATCACTTAAAACAATCCAAATTCAAATGATTCAGGTTCGGGATTGTGGTGTAAATATGGTTAATTAGGGTTGGATCATGTTTGGGTTTTAGGTTTAATTAGCGGGTAAGGTCAGGGTTAACGGGTTAGGTGTTAATTAAGTATTTAACAATGGACTTTAATTAGGGTTTTGAATTTGATTTTAAATTTGGTTTTATTTAGGATTTTAAATGGAGTTCATAGGATTTTGAATTTAAATTTTAAAATAAAGTTTAATGAAACATGTTATAACTTAAGCCGGGTTTAGATTGCACTAACTAAAAGACAGACATGAAGGAAATGAACTAATGAAAAATGTATGGAAAACAATAGAAAATTCATAAATATTAATTCAAAAAATTTAATCAAGGAATGTTTTATTAAATTTACTAAAAATATTATATTCGGGGAGTGTCATTACAACCTACATTTCTTATAAAAGTTCTATTAGAAATTTTCAAAACTAAGCTACAATAAATAAATACAGGTGACGCTTACGCATTTTATCCTCTTGTTTCTAGGTGGCTTTTCCAATGTGTTTTGATGTCATATTATCCTCACTCAAATGACTAATATTTTTGAGAGTTCTCCTTCTGATTCAGAATCTTTCCTAGCCGCAACATGCACGTCAGGCTTACCCATTTTGCAATCTCTAAGTGATCCATCATGTAGTGAGGATTGCTCAAGCATCGTCGCAACTATGAAATGTAAAGTACGTCATGTAATACATTTAAGAAAGGTGGTAATGATAGACGGTAGGTCACCTCTCCGAATCGCTACAATACATCAAACAGTCTAATAAGCAATCTCTGGGTGATAGACTGAGCTTCTATCTTTTCGAAATGAGTAAGTCTTCTGTTGAGTGATATCTTCGTGAACATATGGTCACCTAGATGAAACTTCAAATGACAGTGCTTCGCGAGATGACGATCTATCTCGGTCAGATGTCCCCTCTCTCTATATGGGAAATTCGCTGCTAAAAGATCCCCCGGTGTCCCCCTCTTTCCCCCCACCGCCTTCCAACCCGTGGGAGTATACAATGAGAACTTCTGGATACTACGTAATATGAAATCTCACTGATATTTCTCTTACATTTACATCTTCCACAGTTATCTCTGGTCGCAATGGCTCTGTCACCAATGTCGTTCTAACTCAAAGGAAAAAACCAGTTCTTATACTGTGTTGGAAAAGAAGCCATGCCAATACTAGAGTATGCCAATACTAGATGTATCGCAATGATATGTCCTATTGGATTAGAAAATCTATTGAAGACATGCTTTAACTTGTTTTTTAATCTTTTGTAACTTCATATCATTGGTCTGGGCAGTCGTATCCGCTCTATAAGGGTTGACTAAACATGTATGTTCATCAACGAAGCCGTAACCCTTTGCATAATCACTTCAATATCCATTTCATGCATGGCATGTTGTAACCTTCACTGTGCTATGAGAATCATAACAACTGTAAGACGACTCAAGGCATCGAAGGATGACATTATCCTTTCATGGATGCTATTAGGTCAATTTCGTAGTCTGGCATAAGTTTTAACCGCCTAAATTGTCGCATGCTAAGATTTGTAGGTGAAGATATATGTCAAACTCTTATGATTAGTGCATATCATCACATGCTCTCCTAACAAGAACTACCTCCATATCTTAAGTCTGAAAATGAGTGTAACCAACTTTAATGGGATAATTCGTCGTATGAACTTTCAGCTGATTGGATGCAAATGCCACCCCCACAATCATGCTAATCTAACACGCAACTAAGACCCTTATCAGATGCATCATAATATACTTCAAATCCACCTGATCGGTTTGCAATTGTACAAAACTGGCATAGCAATCAACTTTGACTATAGCTTCTTGAATGTTTGCTTATAAACTTTGAACCCGATAAACTCCATATCTTTTCTGGTAAGACACATCATTGGTCACGTAATCTTAGAAAAATTCTAAATGAATCTGTGGTAGTAACTTACCAAACCCAAAAAATACTTATCTTCAAAATTGATTGAGACCCATCGGTTTTTGACTGCTGATACTCTCTGAATTCACTAATATGCCCTCTTCTACACCACATTCTTAAGAAAAACTACTTGGGCCAATTAAAATTAGCTTGCTAGATTTAACATCTGTTATTTTCAGTACGTGGGAATAATCAAAATAAACACAAAGAGAAAACACAAGAATCAACCAACGACACACGAGACTTGATTTCGCAGTTCGGTGCACACACCTACATCTGCGGGGCCACGCCCAGAAAAATAGAATACTCCACTATAAAAATCAGAGAATACAAACTCTAATAATCACGCTTCTCTAAGGAAGAACACCCTCCCCCTTGATACAAACCGTGAGGGGTGATCGCAATCAACCCCGTGAAGTATTCTTGGCAAGCTCCCCTTGCCAGCAAGCTCCCCTTGCACAACCGACTAGATCAACTCCCTTGATCCTACGTGTGTAGCCGTCGGCCTCCTCCCGGAGTTCTTCAAAAAACTTTCGTCAAAGCCTCCACCCTAGCCGCCAATCTCCGCAACCTTAACAACACGTCTCCCCCTCAATCGTCGAGTAGTTAAGGAAGATTGCTCAGTTAAATCTCCGAAGATTGGGCGCACACAATCAACGGAACCAGCTAGGAAATAATTCCGCCAAATCTTCTAAAGATAGCAACAACAATAAGTGGGCGAGATTCTCTCCAACCGAATCAACAATAATAACGAGAGATTGCAACTTCCAAATGTATCTTCAACAGAATATACCAGAATACCTAAAAGAGATAACATGAGATCTGAAGTAATCCACCTTTGATAACCGCTGAAGTGCGCCAATCAATTCCAACCTTCTGACACAGCATGTTGTACATAATGTTGTATAATAACGTTCAACATAATATACAACATGTCCAATAAATAGGTTATTTCATACCTCGGTTGTGGATTGATACTTTCATTCACCTCCGTCAGCAAATCTAATGCATACCTGCATTCAACCGAGTATCTGGAGAAGATCTAAACAATAATGCGAGATCTGAAAACATTCATACATAGAATCTTCAACCGCACATATCTTCAACCGCACAACCATTCAGATATGAACCCATTCAGATTTTGTAACCACTATTTATGGGTAAATAACTTCCTCTTTAATGCAGAATATCCACCAATATTTCTAGAACCACTTCGGGTAAGGAATCCTATATTCAAGGAACCACCGAATCTATTTCGGGTAAAATGATTAAAACAAATCTCATGCGGATATTTTGCCCAAAGAATAAGGATCTATTTCTGGTAAATAGAACCAATAAATCTCAACCAAATATTCCCTTCCATCAATTTAGGAACTAACCAGATTCCCAAATATTCTCAACAAACCTCCATCAATTAAGGAACTAATTCGGGTAAGAAGGAGTATAAAAACCTCACCAATATCAGGAATCAATCAATTCAGGAACCTCCGATATTATAGGCTACAAATCAGATCTGAGATCACCACGACAAATTTGATGACCACAGCCGCGTTTCTGTATACGACCAATTGTTACAGATCCCGAATGTTGAACATAATGTTGCAACACAATGTTCAACATTTTGCTCAAACTGCTCAAAAAACAATCCAGATTCCACAAACTGAGCTCTCCAGATATAGTGCCACTAATGCCAACAAATATCCACAGAAATTCAACCCTAACAATCTCCCCCTTTGGCATTATGTGGCACAACCCAAAGCAAGCACCAACCAAGCACACATTCTCCCCCTTTGAGCCACAATAATCCAAACCACATTCTCCCCCTTACTAGAACAACCCAAGCATAGATCATCTCAGAAGAGTCAGCCAAAAATCAGAAAAAGTATGTCCTCATGACTCTAATACATTTCAGGTAGCCTCATGTCTTAAAAAAAATTATTCTCACCCTTTCAGACTCTCTTATTTGGAAAAAAAAAATCCTCAGGCGCAGCGGAAAAAGGGGGAAGAACAAATACCTCACATCTGACAGTAGGGCGACGAATGAAATGATGTCCAGGGTAGAAGTCGAGCTCTGAGTGGCCGAAAAGTAGTTGGAGAATTGAAAACATCGACGGTGTTGACAGAAGATACATGCGAAGATCCATTGGCACCGGCGGAGGAAAAGCAATGAGGAGAACGGCGAGATAGCACTCTAATGATTCTGGAGGAAGATTCATGAGACGTTGGCACAGATTGCTCACAGTGATTATCGAGGGGAGATGTCGAGTCTGCTGTCATAACAACTGCAGCAACATTGTCCTGTGTTGTATCTAATGTTACAACATTAGTCACAACATGAAGAGTTTTCTCTGAGATTGTAGTGTTCTTGCTGTACAATTCAGACTTTTTTACCCATTGCTTCTTCATCTTCATATCATGGTGTCTAACATTTCTTCCTTCTGACCAATGTCGCATGCGGCTGAAGCAGTTTCTCTCAGTATGGCCTTTGATCTTGCAGTAACTGCACACAGAACGACCACCTTTTATACCTCTAATCTGCCTCTTCTTTTGATCATGGCCATTGTGTTGACCCATTCTTTCAAGTTCTTTGGTAACTTGATTTCTTCTTTCAGCAGACACATTATAAAAAGCTCCTCTATTGAATCCCACTCCGGTGCGATCTCCAGAAATCTTCCCCATGTTTAAGATATCATCCAGCTTTGCTTTTCCAGAATTCCACTTCTCCAATGTGCATTCAGCTTTCTCTGCCCTGAGAAGAACATTTCTGAAATTTCTTTCCAATTCTCTACAGTTTCCCTCAGCTTTCAGACATCCGATTTTGACCTCCTCCTTCTCTTTCTTCAGTTTATCATTCTCCTCCTTCAGGACTTTGTTGATATTGCAGATATGCATCCATTTCTCAAACATCATCTGGTATGCTTTTCGGATATCATTGTTACTAACTTCCTCATCGCTGTCAGCTTCAGAATCTGATTCGATTGTAGATGTTGTACATGATGTTGAACATGATGTTGAACATAATGTTGCAACATTCTGTCTGACATTTGCAGTTTTGTTCTCTAATGTTGTACTAGTTGTTGCAACATTAAGTCCAACACAGCTAGGAGTGTACCCATCAGATTGATCATCAAGAATAGCCGGAAAAGCCACATAGTTGCTGGTGTTGTCCTCATTTCCAGAACTTCCTTCTGAATCTTCATCACTCCAGGTACTAGCTAATGATTTCCCCTTTTTCTTCTTGAGGGTATTAGCACATTCGGCCTGTATATGACCGAAACATTCGCACTCCCTGCATTGTATTCCTTTACCCTTACTCTTTGGCTCATACCTCTGTGCGGGATGACTGATTGTCTTTCCAGCTGTAGGAAGATACGGTCTTGATTCCTTGTTGGCAGATCTGTAATTCTGTCCCTTGTTACTTATCTTCCTCATCATTCTGTTGAGATTCTTAGTCAGCAGATCAATGTCATCATCAATATCCGAGTCATTTTCAGACTTAGATGTTTTACTGACTTCAACCTTTAAAGCCACCCCTTTATCCCTGAGGTTTGGCTTCAGATTCATTTCATAGGTCTGAAGAGATCCCATGAGTTCATCCAATCTCATAGTGGATGTGTTCCTCACTTCTTCAATGGCCGCAATCTTCGCAGAGAACTTATCGGGTAGGGATCTCAAAGTTTTTTCAACCAACTTCTTTTGAGAGTACTTCTTCCCCAATTGAAATGCCTGATTAGATATATCACGTAGTCTCCCATTGAACTCAGCCACAGTCTCATCATCATTCATCCTGAGATTTTCAAATTGAGATGCGAGCATTTGAAGTTTAGATGCTCTTACTGTACTGGTGCCTTCATGAATATTCTGCAGTATATCCCACGCTTCCTTTGCATACTCACACGTAGAGATTAATTTGAATTGCTCTTCGTCGACAGCGGAAAAAATAGCATTAATTGCTTTAGAATTGCACAAGGCCGCATGTTCTTCAACCCGACTCCAGTCTCTTGCCGACTTGAGGTGTTCCTCGCCATCTTCGTCGATTTCGGTTGGCGGTGTCCATCCTTCACTGACAGCGATCCAGGCCTTCTCATCAATGGACTTAATGAATACACGCATCCGAGACTTCCAGTAAGTGTAATTTGTACCAATGAGCAATGGAGGACGAACAACGGAGGCACCTTCTCGTGTAGCCATGATTCACGTACTGAAATCCAAGATCACACCTTCTTTGTTAACAAAGATACACAGGTGACCCGCTCTGATACCAAGTGTTATTTTCAGTACGTGGGAATAATCAAAATAAACACAAAGAGAAAACACAAGAATCAACCAACGACACACGAGACTTGGTTTCGCAGTTCGGTGCACACACCTACATCTGCGGGGCCACGCCCAGAAAAATAGAATACTCCACTATAAAAATCAGAGAATACAAACTCTAATAATCACGCTTCTCTAAGGAAGAACACCCTCCCCCTTGATACAAACCGTGAGGGGTGATCGCAATCAACCCCGTGAGGTATTCTTGGCAAGCTCCCCTTGCCAGCAAGCTCCCCTTGCACAACCGACTAGATCAACTCCCTTGATCCTACGTGCGTAGCCGTCGGCCTCCTCCCGGAGTTCTTCAAAAAACTTTCGTCAAAGCCTCCACCCTAGCCGCCAATCTCCGCAACCTTAACAACACGTCTCCCCCTCAATCGTCGAGTAGTTAAGGAAGATTGCTCAGTTAAATCTCCGAAGATTGGGCGCACACAATCAACGGAACCAGCTAGGAAATAATTCCGCCAAATCTTCTAAAGATAGCAACAACAATAAGTGGGCGAGATTCTCTCCAACCGAATCAACAATAATAACGAGAGATTGCAACTTCCAAATGTATCTTCAACAGAATATACCAGAATACCTAAAAGAGATAACATGAGATCTGAAGTAATCCACCTTTGATAACCGCTGAAGTGCGCCAATCAATTCCAACCTTCTGACACAGCATGTTGTACATAATGTTGTATAATAACGTTCAACATAATATACAACATGTCCAATAAATAGGTTATTTCATACCTCGGTTGTGGATTGATACTTTCATTCACCTCCGTCAGCAAATCTAATGCATACCTGCATTCAACCGAGTATCTGGAGAAGATCTAAACAATAATGCGAGA